>JAJNNV010000011.1:0-600000 GCA_022544895.1 Biscogniauxia sp. FL1348 | reverse complement strand
CAGCTTCGGCCTTGATAGCGGCTTCTAGCTTCGCTCTGGCAGCTAGCTCGGCGGCAGCGGCAACTTCCGCCTCCTTCTTTCGTCTCGCCTCTTCAGCGCGCCGTTCAGCCTCGAGCTTGTCGCGCGCTTCACGCTCGGCCTTGGCAAGCGCCTCTGCTTCCCTCTTTTGTCTCGCCTCTTCGGCTCGCCGTTCAGCCTCGAGCTTATCGCGCGCTTCGCGCTCAGCCTTGGCAGCCGCCTCTGCTTCCCTCTTTAGGCGTTCTGCGTTGGCTCTCTTTTCAGCTTCGATAGCTTCACGCGCCGCCTTTTCGGCTTCTCTCCTTGCATCCTCGATCTCTTTCTTGGCTTTTTCCAAGGCGATCCTCCTCTCTTCCGCCCGGACCTCTTCATCTCGCTTCATTTGATCCATCTTCCGTTGGAAGGCCTGCTCTGCTTCCTCTCTGATCCGAGCCTCTAACTCCTGTTGCTTAGCTAGTTCTTCTTTCCTCTTCTGCTCGGCCTCTATCTCGGCCAATTTTTTCTTCATTGCCTCCTTTTCAGGATCTTCTTTTGGAGGCTCAGGAGGGGCCGGTGTGCGAGGTGCTGGCGGCTCTGTCGGAGGGGGTGGAGGAGGCTGCCATTGATATTGCTGCATGTTATGCGGCACAGGGAAGGGACCCGGGGGACCGCCAGGACCGCCAGGGCCAGGAGGACCGTTAGGCGCAAAGTAATTTTGACCGTATGGCATCATTTCGCCTTGCCTCCCCCAGTGATCGCCATTGAAGTAATTACCCCCATTTCCGTTCATCGGCGTTGGCGCGAACGGGTTCTGGCCATACCCATGGGGCCCATAGGGTACCATTTGTTGATTTTGATGGTACCCAGGGCCGAAGCCGCCAGCATGGCTTTGGGCATAACCAGCAGGTTGCCCTCGTCCACCATAGTAGGGAGTTAGAGCCGGTGGTGGGTAGGCACCACGGCCGTAGTAGTACTCTTCCGAGGAATCCAGGCTGATTGTCGGGTCTGACTCCCGATAGTCGTACTGGGAAACGGGCCTTTGCGGAGAGACCTTGTAGCGGCCGCGGGCCTGGACGACGTGGTTCCGGCTTTCAGAGCGGTAATGATGATGTCTTGCAGGGCTCGCCGAGGCCGAGTCCGAGGGTTCAAGCTCGTCTTCGTACGACTCTGACCACTCCCCTTCGTCTTCTTCGTCCTCTTCTTCTTCCTGCGAGTCCCCGCTTGTATGCCTATAGTCCTCCTCCGAGGTTTCCTCTGGGCGATAGAAACGTCCTCTACCAGAACTCAGGTGTAAACGACGGCTATCTCCACTGGGAGGGGTCAACAAGTCGAATTATCCGGATGATCAAGATGTCGTCACTTACGACATTGAGGGTAGATTGATGCCTGATTGTCCTCCACCCGCGACAATCCAGGGGAGAGAGCCGGAGTAAAGGGAGACCTCCTAGCGATTAGGCGGTGTCCGATGTTATTAGCGTCCTCGCCGGTGGTCGAATTGAGACACAGCGCAACGCTCGAGAGACCTGAATGTCCTTGAGAATTGAACAGTATCGGAGAGTTATATAAGTAGGTAGTCCAGGTTGGACTAGTTAGCGCGAATTTTGTAGTGGTATTCCTGGCCGTAGTCGTAGTTGTAGTAGTGGGAAATCGGACGATGTCGGCCTCTGGACAGAGAGGGTGTGTGACAACAGTGAGCGCGAGCGAGCGCAAGTACGAGAGGCGGACGGTGGGCGGTGGGCGATGAGCGATGGGCGATGGGCGGTGGGCGAGTTGACAAGTGAGTCAGTCAGTCCGGGAATTGGCAATAAGAGCAACAACTGGCGCTGCGAAGGGGTATTTGTGGAATATGAGCTTTTGTAGTAGGGTTCAAAGCGACAATTCCGAAAGTGCAATGTTGTGTTTAGGGAGACAGAGAAATCCTAGGGGTTGCTGGTTTCAGAACAGACAGAATTAGTTGGGCGCAAAGAAAAAAAAAAGTTGGGTTGTTGTCACTCACGGTGTGTCAATTAATGGGTGGCGTGGAGGTGCGGGGGGTGAATTAGGTTAGTACTGGATTACACAATATGTAGTAAACCAGTGGGCGCCTAATGCTTTAACGAATGTCCCGCGTTCATGCAAAGATACTGTTCCTGTTCTTGTTCCTGGGAAAGGGATGGTAAGTAAGTATGTAAGTATGTAAGTAAGTAATGAGCACGTCTTAAGGGGGGAACGAGACTTCAACAGGTATTGTAATTCGTTCCGTACGTACGATCCCACGGTTGACACGTCTCCTCTTCCTTGTGTGCATCGAAAAGAAAAGAGAGTCGAGTCGGGATTCAATAGAGGTATGTAGGTAGCAGTACCACTAATAAATCCACACGATCCATCCGTCCTTTATGCAACTAATCATAATATGCGGAATACATCGTGGTGGATCCCTTAGTTGCTTAACGGGAGCAAGTGGTCCTAGCCCGTTAAACCCACTTACAAACTAACGCAAGCGTAGCGGGCCTGCGGGACTTGCCCTTCAAGAAATAGAGGAGAAGCAGAAGGGGAAGAGGGGGTGCAAGAGAACGGGGGGAGGGGCTTAACCTAGAGCATTGAAACTCTAGGCCCTCTCTTCATCAATCACTAAATTCATTGAATCAACAGCACTCGCCGAGATCGATATACCATGCTTTTTTTTTCTTTGCAGAGGAATATATTATATAAGAAGGAGAAAAAGGAAACGACAAGGAATAGAAACATTAAACCCATTAATAACTGGGTAGGCAGGCAGGTAGGTAAGCAATAATTGGTATATCGATTTTAAGCGAGCCACCTGCGGGGAGGGAGGTCGCAGGTAATCCCGGACATACATAGAGGAAACTGCCCAAGTAGGTAGGTGTGTTGCTGTGGAAAGTTCTCGAGGGGTAGTAATAAAATATCTTTGAGAGACATACATATAGTAGGTTAAGTTAGGTCTGGTATATCCGTATCGAGCTTTCCGGCAAGGACGCAATGTGAAAGAGGCGCGGGGAGATTCAAGGCGAACTCGTTGTCCGTCGTGATATCTTTCGCGCGACCCTTGCCAAGGAGGATGGTCTGGTCTGGTGGTAAAAAGCGAAGTACTAGTATAAGGAGTTGAGAGAAAAGAAAAAGAGCGAGATAAGTCTGAACTTTGACTTTCGGACTTGGTAGGACTTCGGAAGGTAGAAGACGCGAGGCCCTAAGTCGCTGAGCTTAATGCTTATATTGCAAATAACTGCTCTATAATTGAAAGTCTAGGTATGTGAAGGCACCTAACCTAGGTAAGTACTTACTTAAGTACTGTCTATAAGTACAGGTTTTTAAGCTACGCCGCTTTATGTCCGAGTTCTACCCTATGTAGTACCTAGGTAGCCTGAGTTGTGTTATGCGCATACGCAGTAAACAGAGCACACTCTTATGACTAACACTAAAGACTATTTATATGTATACTACTACCTACACTACCAGACCTATGTACATAGGTCAATAGGTTGGTACTTACCTACAGCCTACTCGTCCCACTAATCAGATCAACTCAACTCTAGGGTGAAGGGGTGGACGGGAATAAGTAGAAACCACTTGCCTAACATAATAACCGGTGCCCTCGTCGCTGCTGTTCTCTACATAATTATTCATAAATCATAGCTCAGACAGGTTATTGCACGTGACTGAGTTTTGACCAAACTGATCCAGAGGTACATAAAAGCGGCATTGCCACTAAGCCTCCTCTGGTGGGATATAAAGCTATCGTGAACACCGTCGGTTTAAGACCTTTCTACCCTCTATCTATCTTTTATTGATATGTAGTAGGTAGATAGGCTGGTAGGCTAAGTGCATACATGAAGGGGACCCCCCGAATAGACTTGACTTAGAGTCGACTTTCACCGCTCTAAAGGCTTTTTTTTTCTGGGCTGGGGGCAGATGCATGTCTAAGGTCAGATGGTTACTGAAGTAATCCATGCAAGCGGTCGTGTAAAAGGACCAATGGTACACCATAGATGTTTTCCGATTTAGAAAGGGAGAGCAGCGTCTCTCCCTGTCTCTCTCTCTCTCTCTCTCCTTTCTCTCAAGTTTTGCCGAAGACAATACACTTACACGGAGTACAGCAGCAGGGAATTTGGTAGAAACCTCCCTCCCCCCCCTGTCACAACCACTGCCACCTGCTTTAGGTACACACTAAACCAGATAGGTAGTCTTCTATTCGTCCACCTGGCTCTCTTTTGTATCTGGGTGTCTGGGTGCTGTAGGCACGGTTTTCCCCTTGTCAGCGAGCCCTCGAGTGGCAATGGTTGGGCTGTGTACATGTACATATATCCATGTCTTAAAGAGAGATTACCTACGGTAGATAGGTAATATCAATGTTGTTAATATGTTGTCGGGTGCAGGGCTTCCCCCTACTTACCTAAAATCCGTCCCGAGTTGTCTTTTCGTGTCTAGGGTTTTCCCCGAAGACCATCTTATCTACCTCCCTATATCTCCTCGTACATACCCTCTTCTCATCACTCTGGCGGGTATGGGCATTTGTAGATAAAGCGGAAGGTGGGAACAGAAAGGGCTCTACTATACCGGAACGCAGGCAAAAAACGCCAGCCTAAACTACCTACATAATCGGATCTGTGTTGTGTTAGGCTGGGAGGTTGCACAATCTAGATAGTTAAGAAGAAAAGACAAGCATTCAAGGTCTTTCTACTGTATCGGGGCGGCCCTGGCGTACTAAATACTTTTTCCCCCGGAGCTCATTTTTTCCACAAGTTAATTTCCTTATAAAGAAAAGAGCTAACTATCGCCTTAGGTTATGTGTGAGTATATCTTCACGGCGGGCCTATTATTTGAGATCGATGTAACGGGTTCACGACCACTGACAGCCTAATCTAGGATGGGTGGGTGTGGTTGCCGGCGATACATCTCAAGAAAACCTCCATCATCTAGAAGAGCGGAACTGGATCGACGATGCGGTGCGCCGAAGCGCAGACCTGAAATGGATAAATGCAGTGCAGTGCTTTGACGGCGGCAGGATCCGCCCCCCTAAGTGTGGAACGTGATCGGTTCTAATGCATGCTGTAGTAGCATATCTCTTCGGCCCTCGACCGAGAAAGAGAGGAGGAGGAGAAAAAAAAAGAGGAAAACGCCATTACTACTGGATGGTTAGTATGCCGAGTTGCTGCCCAAATGCCGTCAATGAGTGAGATACAGATATAAACCGGAAGAGATATTCATGCAACCAGGACTTAGTGGTAGTAGAGACTGGTGACGGCTACTCACGGCGGGATTATGGTCGTAGCAGTTCTCGAATCTTCACGCCTTGCTTGTAAGCTACTACCATTGATTACTCTGTAGCCCACGACTGGAGCCACGTGCATACTCCGAGGACGAATTAGTCCACCCAACCAGTTCTAGTGCTAGACACTTCGTGCCCAAAAGTCCACCGCCTTCCATGACATGTACATTCAGGCACCAATGGCATGTCTCGATTCTTCGGCGCATGCCAAAGATGCTGCGCCAGCAATTAAAGGCCCTGACTGTAACAGGCTGACCATGCAGGCTGCGTGCCAATTGCCCAATCGCCCCCTACGTTCATGCCCATTATGTAGATGACTCAAGTGGAAGTGAGGATCGTGCAGATTCAAGTCAATCTGCATTGCTGCGCTCCGTACAGGCTGAGGTAGCATTCCTTCACCTTACAGTGGCCTCGGCCTCCGTCTCTAGCAGCTGTCGCGCTGCCGTGATTTCAGCTTGATCGTAGCCCTGCCAGCCCTTCTCTCCTGCCGTATGGCGGCGCACAATTTCTGAAAGCTTTTCCGTAGCCGCCTCGTCTAACTTCCGCAGTGTGGCCGGATCTGGCAGGGAAAACTCCCCTAACTCCGCCTGTTTCGTCGCCTTCTGAGGCTCACTTAGAAGTTGCTTGGCGATCTGATTATCCAGATTAGATGGATCCTCGTTTCATTGTCTCCACTCCGGGGGAACTTACCAGTTTGAGGCCGTAGTAGCCCCTTAAATAGTTATCGCAGAGCTCGATGCTGCGGCAAAAGCGCTTCAAGGCTTCCGCCAGTTGCTTCGACGTATCCGACGTCTTTGCGGCCGTGAAGAGCATCTCACCTAAACGAGCATGAATCTATATGCGCACAAAGGTTTAGCGAAAGGTACCGCAACATACAGGAACACAGTGTAGCTCACATTCCAGGCATTCGGTTGCAATACTAGAACTTCTTCGAGGGCGAATATGGCCTGTGAGTACAAGCCTTGAGCGAAGTACATATCGGCAAGTTCAGACCAGGCCTCTGCGTCAGTGGGAGAGGCATCGAGAAGCGATATCAAAGCGGCAACAGCGTCGGCTACCCGACCCGTAGAGCGCAATAAGGCTATGCGGCGCTTGGCTATGGGCTATGAACTTTCGATCAGATTCTCATAGTCGAGACAACAACGATGAGGACTCACGAGGTTCGTGGGATTCTCCTGCAGAATCTGGTCGTACTCCTTCAGAATGGCGGCCAGAGTGGCATCGTCACCAGCACTGGCCTCCTTGAGGAGCCCCTTTAAGGCCATGATGCGTTCATTGTCGTCGCCGAATCTATTCACAAGACGGCCTAGGCACTGGTGGGCTGCATCATCATCTCCAGTTCGGAGACAAGAGAGCAGAAGGTTCTCATAAGTGGTCCATAGCTCGGGTGTCTCGGATGCTGAAAGCAAAGACTGCACCGTAGATGTTGCTATAGCACCTGGGGAATTTGCCAGGATATTGGGGGCTTGTTGGGAATGGTACAAGGCTGTAGCCGGGGCCAAATGGCTGGGTGGATGTAGGAGAGAAGAAGACATTGTAACGGAAGACTTGATTGACACAAACACTTAGTGAGTATATGTTGTGTATTTGATGTAGGTATTTGATATAGTATTTGATGGATGAGTTGAGGTCTTGTTCAATAAGAGCTGAGCTTAACTACTAAGGTTAGGTAAGTTACCAGGTAGCTTGCCTGCTTAGCTTGACATCAAATGGACATTGATGTGGTAAGTAGTAGTTAGTAGTTAGAAGATTGGTAGTAGTTGTCATTTTCAATTTAGGCCACCTACTAGGTACATACTAACTTTTACCTACGAAGTACCTAGGTAGTACCTAGGCTAACCCGTCCAATGGACGTCCGGGGACTTGGTGGGGGGCTGGGTGGATGTTAAGGTTTACTATTCTGCCATTAGTCACCGCCGCAATACTTAGCGTTAGGTACTTCTGTCTACCCCCCTCCCCCCCCAAAAGCGCGGGCACGCAGTACTGACGTGATCTTCCCGGGCTTGTACCTACTTGTCCCGGCTGCCCATTACCAATGACCTATGTAGTAGGCAAGGCTTAAAGGCTGTCGTAGGGTATCTTGTGTTTTGTATTTTGTATTTTATATTTCCATCTGGTTAGGTCAGTCCCTTAGCTGTATTGTACCTACATAAGTATCCATCCATCCATGCTCAACATCTATTATCCATCTCCATAACCGACCCATCAGTCCGCGTCCAGATGCCAGTGCGGTATATGGCCTACCTCTTTCTCCCAGCTGCTCTTGCGCTGTCAACATGATGCCGTTTCTCTCTTCATATTCACCGCCGACATCCCCTCACTTATAGCTGACCTTATATCCCTTCTATAGACGTCGCCCTACCAAGCCGGCGCCTGCTGAGGTGCAAGTCGGGCCACCATGTACGTTCTCGACATGTCTACCGTCCACCCGAAGAGCAGCGAGCTGATGCGTTGGCCAGGTTTGAGAAATCACTATACGACCTCATTAGGGGCATGAGGAACCACAAGGGCAATGAGAAGGAATACATACAAAACTGCCTGAAAGAATGCCGTTCCGAGATTCAAAGCCTGGACCTGGGTTAGCTGCACCCTTCGCACCGACTACGACGCCATAATGAAGCTGACCATCGCGCTCTGCCGCCAGACCTGAAGGCTACCGCTCTGCTGAAGCTGGTATACCTAGAAATGTTCGGATACGACATGTCATGGGCTTCCTTCAACGTCCTCGAGGTCATGTCCGCCCCAAAGTACCACCAGAAACGTGTGGGATATCTCGCCGCCATCCAGAGCTTCCGTCCGGATACCGATGTTCTGATGCTCGCTACAAACCTCCTCAAGAAGGTGCCCTGTCCTGCCCTGCCATGGCTGCGTGCCCTGTCTGCTTGCCCTGTTGCTAACGACTGTATGGTCAGGATTTGACCGCAGCATCGACTACTACCATAGCTCTTCCCATCGTCACCCTTCCTCACGTCCTTACGCCCTCTCTCGCCCTCTCTGTTCTGCCCGATCTCCTACCGCGGCTAACCCATACCAACCCCGCCATTCGCAAGAAGACCATTGTCACGCTCTACAGGCTGGCTCTCGTATATCCAGAGACACTGCGTGCTGCCTGGCCTAAAATCAAAGAACGGCTAATGGACAGGTCCGAGGACCCCAGTGTCACGGCCGCGATTATCAATGTTATTTGCGAGCTTGGCTGGCGCCGGCCCCATGACTTCCTTCCCCTAGCCCCAAGGTTATTTGAGCTACTTGTCGACAGTGGGAATAACTGGATGGCTATAAAACTGATCAAGTTGGTATGGAGTTCGGATTACACATTCAGCAGGGTTCCTAGGGGCTGACTCGTTCTAGTTCGCGACCTTGACGCCTCTCGAACCAAGGCTTGTCCGAAAGCTACTGCCTCCTTTGACAGAGATTATCCAGACCACTCCAGCTAGGTCTTTATTATACGAATGCATCCATGGGATCATACAAGGAGGCATATTAGGCAGTGGTGACGACGCGGATGGTAGGGAGGAGATTGCGCTGCTTTGCGTCACCAAACTTCGCGACATGGTCATGGTAGATGAAGATGCTAACTGTAAGTTTGGCTGCTACGTACAGGACTTGAAAGTTGCTAACTAGATATTCCCAGTGAAATACGTTGCTCTCCTTGCTTTTAACAAGATTGTTGTTACGCACCCTTGGCTGGTGGCTCAGCAGGAAGACGTGATTCTAGAATGCATCGATAGTGCCGACATCTCCATCCGCATAAAAGCTCTGGACTTAGTTCAGGGTATGGTTAGCAGTGACAATCTTGTTTCAATCGTCGGTCGTCTCATGAGGCAGCTAAAGCTGTCATCGGGGAAAGAACGAGGCCTCGTTACGAATTCGGGCTTGGGGGACTCAGATTCGGATGACTTAGAAAGGAATATCGACCCAGAACAGAGGACAACAGATCAAATACCGCCACTACCGGATGATTACAAGACGGATATTATCAACAGGATACTAGACATGTGTTCCCATAACAACTATAACAACCTCACGGACTTTGAGTGGTATATTGATATACTGACCCAACTTGTTCGGTCTGCTCCCTTGCCGCGTCAAATTGACGATATGGATCCCCTATCACCATCGGGAAGGTCGAATATCGGAGACATATCCGAAAAAATCGGGAACGAGCTACGGAATATCACCGTTAAGGTTCAGGCGATGCGCCCCATCTGTGTACAGGCTGCTGGAGTTATTGCCTCACAACTAAATAAAGATGTCTCACTTGGCCACTCTATTATCTCTGGGGCATTGAAACCGGTTGCCTGGATTATCGGAGAATTTGTCCAGGAATTGTCTTCGCCCGAGGACAGTCTCGGGCTCTTGCTGCAACTAATCCCAAAGGCAGGTTCTCCGGAAACCCTAGCAGCTTGTCTTCAGGCGGTTATGAAGGTCTTTGCCGTAGTTTCCGGAGACCAGTTATCTTCCTGGACTCCAGAACGCAAATCTAAGATTCTACTCCTAATGGCGCGCATTATTCATACCTTCGAGCCTTTGGTGCTGCACCCTAATCTCGAAGTCCAGGAACGAGCAGTAGAATTTACAGAACTTCTAAAACTTACAGCTGAGGCAGCGACTGGCCAAGACACCTCGACTGAGACAGTCCACCAAGATACCCCATTGCTTCTCACACAAGCCATCCCCTCGCTGTTCACTGGGTGGGAACTGAACTCAGTCGCTGTTGGTGCGCAGAAGAATGTACCATTTCCGGATGGGTTGGATCTTGACCAGCCGATCAATCCAAATTTGAACTATCTCCTTGCATCTGCTGAATCAATAGCCGCACCAACCGATGATGGAGACGAGTTTGATACTTACTATTACCAACGTCCGCCTCCAATGAGCATCGTCTCCGAACCTGCTATCAGCCGGCTAGGTAACGAACGGGATGACACTATCGGTTCTTATCAGCAAGCTACAGAAGAAACATATTTGGATGCGGATATCGTAGCTAGACGGCGAGCCGAACGGTTGGAGAAAAACCGAGACGATCCCTTCTATATTCAAGAGGGTAGCTCTATTCAGAGGTCTTCGACGCCTATACATAACATCCTTCAGAATTCTAACGGCCCTGACTTGGATGTCGATTCAATCCCTATCATGGAACTTGACCTCGATAAGCTAAACGCTGACGTCAATAAGCCGCCTACTAAAACTTCAAAGCCATCTCGACCGAAGGCCCGGAAGCAGATCGTCATTGCGGCTGACGAGAACTTAGGAAGCAGCGGGCAAAACACTCCTAGGCTTTACGACTCGGAGAATAATTCGGACGTCGCTTCTAAGACGCGCATGAAGAAATCGAAACAGTCAGTTCTCGGCGTAGATTCAACTAGCATCGGAGCACTCAATCTGGAGGATGATCCGGACGCTCAGGGTTTCGATCTCGAGGCTCGTCAGCGCGAGGAAGCGGAGATGGCACAGGCCATGAAGGAGGTCGAGCGACTGCGGCTTGAAATGCAGCGCGCTAACGAGCGCATTCAGGTCGCGCAGGGTGTCGACGTCGAGGGCATTGTGGTGAAAAAGAAGAAGGTAAAGAAGCCAAAAAAGGTAACATTGTCAGAAACTGCAGCAATACCAGCGACACCAGCAGAAGACACGAACGCTACTATGGCTGAGGGGGCTAGCACTGGAGTCGTAAAAACTAAGAAAAAGAAGAAGGCCGCCGGTATGGCGGAGGATGGCGACGGTGCATCAGCATCGACTGGCGCAGTTAAACCAAAGAAAAAGAAGAAAGCCCGGACGGCTGAGATACAGGAGACAAGTTGAAGGGGGTTTGTTCCGTTCGATATTGTCTACCTATCTTACCACCTGCCAATGTATTGCGAAAGGACGGCAGGGGAGTGGTGCCCTTCGTACGGGTCACTCGCATGATGAGCAGTTATATATATTCATATATGGCTATGGTGTATATATAATGCCGATAGAAGAAAATGATCTAATTTTCAAACGCAACTAATGGCGAGTTTGCCAATAGTTGGCATGTACTTGTGACAAGGACTGTTGCTCTAACTTGAGTGTAACGAGTAATTTGATGGCCTCCGTCGGATCAAAGATGCTAAGTTGTCAGGATAGGTATAGACTCCTTTTTACTTTGGACGAAAGAAAGTGAGGGTATAGATAAATATGTGGCTAATGAGTGAGGGAAAAGAAGAAAACCCGGCCCCATTTGACTACTCTCCTTTGCTAAGTACATAGGTCGAGTGTCCAGTTCGATCCAAGATCATACCATCTCGGCCATGTAATCAGTATTCTACTTAATCAGAACCATCCTCCCCCCTCATCCTCTTTTCGCTCTCTTTATCAACATCACATTATGTCTCTCTCTGCCTCTGTCTCTCTGTCTCACATACCCCCTTAACCTAAGTAGGTAACCTACTTCAACTTCCCTACTTACTTCCCTATTACCTACTCCCCTACTTTACCTATCTATCAACTCAGCCTAACCCACTATTTCCATACCCGTATTTTTCTCTCTTTTCTCTTTTCTCTTTCTTTAAAACCCAGCAACAGCAAGCAAATTCTAATCAGAACATATAAGCCCAACAAACAGAAAAGGGAAAAAAAAAGTCTCTCGTCTGTACCTAAACCTAGGTAAAATAAGTAAATATCGTAATCTGATCTACCTATTATGCTACTTAATAGATCCCCTAAAAAAACCCAACTTCCCTTTAAGTCTCTGTACCTAGCTACCCCTTACCCTTTCCCTGCTAAACCACCCCTCTTTACCACTCTCCCCTCCCCTCCCCCCTATATATCTAAAAAATAAAAAAAAGATGTGTACCTTATATATGTAGTAGGTAGATAGATAGATAGATAGGTAGGTAGTTGATATATGATCATAGTTACAGCATACTCAGATTTCACCACAAACACACACACACACGTACGCACGCACGCACGCACATTGACAGCCACCGGCATACCAAAAAAGCATATCATGATAAACACAAAAACACGGCCAAAAAAACATTAAAACCACAATAATTCTTGACTTCCTTCTTTTTGTCGTGCCTACTTTCTCCCCTTTCCTGTCTTTTTTTACTCTTGTACTTCTTTCCACATTGTACTGTACTACTAATATAAAAAAAATAACTAGGTAAGTAACTACCACCACCACCACCCGCCAACTTATGCCTACACACACCCAGCCAACCCAAACCAGCGTTCCCCTTTAAACCTCTCCTTTCTCTTTGTTTCTCTCTCCTCTAGATTCCTTCCCTCTCGGAGGGAGTAAGGAATCCCGGAGGGGGTGGTGGTGAGGAAAATACACATCGAATACCGAAAACAAAATGGAATTAAAGACTACTAATCATCCATTGGCGCATCGACGAGCGTCACGCCCCTATCTTGCGGCGTCGCCATCGTCGGCGTGTCACTGCTGCCGCTGTCTACTGTCTTGGGCGTCGATGGCGTGCTTCCCGTGGAGGTATGCGTCACGCGACGGCCGCCGACGAAGCGCGCACCGCTCCGCCCGATACTATCACGCTTCCCGAAGCCGCTATCGTGCCTGTCCCTCCCCATCGAGTCCCGCTTGGGGAAGCTGTCGCGTTTCGCCATGATGCTCTCGGTATCCAGTCGCGGCGGCTCGACGTGCGGGTGCGAGCCGCCGTTGACCTCCGAGGGCGGCGTGCTCGATCCGTCTGGCACCTCGAGACTCGATCTCTTCTTCGGGCCTAGGCTGCCGAGACTGCTCCGCTGGCGGTCGCTAGACGATGTCGGGCTTGCGATGGGAAATCGCGTCTCCGGTCCGCCGGCGCTTCTGTCTCGTCTGTGACTCCGTAGGCCTGGCGCAGGACTAGTAGCACGGCCGCGGGGCCCTGCCTTCTCCATCAGAGCTCTTTGTCGTTCTTCCATGTGAGCTCTCCTATTGCTCTCGTCCGTGCTGATGGCCCGCGGACGATTGTTGCCAACTGAAACTGTGTGCGAAAGACTAGACATGCGCTTCAGCTCACTGAAGATGGCATCCTTGTGAGTAAACAGGTCACGAATCAGGCGCGCGGGGTGCTTCTCTTCCATGGTCAACGATGTTTCTGTCCGAGGGCGCAGTATACACGGGGCGAGCGACGTAGCGAGATCCTGGACATATTGCTCGTCGGCTGACGTTAGGTCAATCAATCTCGTAAAATGGTTCATACAGGCATCAAGCGTGGCGATATTAGTCAAGCGCAGTTGAGAGAGAGTCTGCTGCAGGACTGCAACCCTCGCCTCATCTGAACTGTCGGTAGTGGGAGTTGAGTAAATAGTTCGGATGATCTCGTAGACATGAGAAGATACCAGAGAATCTACAATGGTCAGTCCAGATTTCACCCGACAAGTTAAGAAGAAACATACCTGGCAGCTCCAACAGGTAGAGCTTCAGTAGGTATGCAACAGTAGGAATGTCAAAGTCAGCCAACGCGTCCGCCGAGACTGGTTTGCCGTCATTGACTTTAGCTCGTAGTTTGTGGGCCTGGGTGAGTTGAACATCCGCGAGCCAAACCCCTCGTCTAGCTTCGTCGCCTTCCAGATCAGGGTAGTGATGGTCCAAGTATGTGAGAATCGTCGTAACAATAATAGGTACCCGCTTTTTGTCTGCCCTTGCTCGAGCCTCCAGGTCTACACCGAATGTCTGCTCGTCAACCTTGTTGTAGTAGTTCTCGTAAGTGACGACCTTAGGAGCAAAACGCCCTGTTCGATAATTCTCCAGCAGGTACCGCAGATCGCCCATAGGTTGAACGGTCTCCTGATATAGGACCATACGATCCACAGCGGACTGTAAACTAGGTATGACGTTGCCGATGGTGCCGGAGAAATCAAGCACAACAGTCTTAATGGCCTTTAGTCGGTCCAGTTCGCAGCGTTCAAGGAACTTCAGGTGCTGGTATATGGCCTCCTCCAGCTCACATCGCATTTCGTCAAGCTTCTTCACGCCGGCCTTGTACTTTTCATCTGCTTCCCTAGCTTCGCGGCGCATCCGTTCTGGGGGAGTTTCGTTCGGGTGCTGGTTGTTGAGGACGTTCCAGCCAGAGAGATATTCACTCACGGCACCGACCACAGGAGAATCGCTCGTGCCGTCGTTGGAGGTAGGCATAGAGAAAGTTCTTGCTACCGGAGTCTTCTTTTCCGGTATACCGGTCATCTGGAACGCCTTTGGCCGCCACTGGTAGAAAAGCTTGGAGCTGTTCGCGAAGTTGTTGCCGACATTACCAACCAGACGTAGGAAACCGTTTCCAACAAGATCCTGACCGATACGTTCGGCATAGCTAACCGTGGGAGCGTCCATGTGCCGTTGCAGGTATTCAACAATGTCCGAGCCACAAGAGGTGTTAAGGTAGGTTCCGAGGATAGGTACTTTGGTTTCGCCGATTTTGATAGTGTTGAGCATCTGGGTTAGTATCTTCTTGACCTGCTCGGCCTGGTATGTCTCGTCGCCGATCTCGTAGACTTCCTCTTCCTCTTCCTCCTTGTTCACGGATACCTTGATCTCGGGTATGTTCTGGCTGGGCTTGGGACTCGTCTCAGGATCCTGGAAGGCTAGCTTGTTCTCCTCCTCGATATCTTCGACTACACGGCACTTGTTGAAGTAGTTACTCCGGAGCTTCTTGACGGCCTCGACCTGTCGATCGTGGATTTTAATGCGGGCCTGCAGATCGTCTTGGGAGTCTTGTATGCGAGATTCATGAGCATCGCACCACCGCGAAAAGGGGTTTACTACCAGGTCCCTGATGCTTTGAGCGATCTTCTTGTGGTTTTTGGAGGCGTCCTCCATCTCCGACCGAACTCCATCATATGCCTAGGGACAGGGACAGAGCGTTAGTACAAGAGGTTCTTATGGAAGCAGGATTCGTCAAAACGAGGCAGGCGTACTTTTCGCACGCTTGCGCCCTCATCACGCGAAAAGCCACCAGCAACCTTGTCGGCAGCAGGCGCGATCTCTCCGAGACGCTGGCCATAGACTTCCTCAGCTTCGGCACGCAGGCGGGCGATGGTCAGGACTTGTCGGTTCTCTTGAACGCCCTGCTGGAGCTTGCCGAATAGGACACCCAGCCCTTACAGACAAGTTAGCACGAGAAAGAGTAGGGGGGAAACAAGGACAAGAGTGGTGCGCGCACCTGCAGCATAGTCTGGCGACCAGAAGGAATCTGCGAAACCCGGCATGGCGATGACGCAGCTCCTCCGAGAAAGATTATCGTGGGGTTGGATGTATGTGGATGTAGGTATGTATGTGTATGTGATGTGTGTGTGTGTGTGTGTATGTATCTTCGTTTCAGTCGTTGCACTCGTGATTATAAGTCATTCAAGGACGGAAGTATTCGTCGCGGACGAAACAGCTGAAGGTAGCCAAGGTATCCTGGGATATCGAGTTTATAGTTGTTCTTCGGGTAGGAATGCGAAGGGCGGGAACAAAGGAGAATGGAAAAGGCGGCACGACCTTTTTTTTCCCCCAGGCTTGCTTGACGTCGTTGAAGTGGCAGGAAAATAGAAGAAGGGAGGGGATCACAGAAAAAAAAAGAAAACGAAAGGGACCGGTATCGCCGTTCGGACAGACAAATAAGGAGAAAACAAGCACATGTAGGTACGGATCAATATGCGTGGAGGAGGTAAAAAGTGTAGAAGCAGAAAATATACCAGTCCGACCCTAAGCCACAAGGAAGAGACTTGGTTCTGCGCAAAGATCGAGAGGTACTTTCAGGTATTCGGAAGGTATTCTCTGCCTCTGGGATTCCGGGTAGCAGGCTGAGGCTGGCTGCTGATTGGTGCATGGGTTTCCCTGGAAGAAACGAAGCGCAGGTGGTGGGGCCTCTTTTTGGGGCTGACCGACCCGCGGGCGCGCTGACACGAAACGTCCGGCTCCTAAATAACCTACCTAAGGTACCTAAACCTACCTAGGGAATTCATCTTATAAACTTCGTAACCACAAATGAGATGCCTGTGGACTTAGCCCTATAAGCATGCAAGCCCCTGAACAGATTTGTTTCATCCAAGCCAACTAGGAAATCTACATCCATACTATATTACCTCCATCTTTCCAAGCCTCTGGGTAGGTATATATATGTATAATAATAATAATAAACATCTATAATAAAGCGGAAAGAAAGGGGTGGAAGCTGATTTACATAAAGTAAGTAGAGTAGATTCATTTCAAACATTTTGCTAAGTTAAGGTGTATACTAGCATATACCTACATATGTGTAGGTACGCACATACATTAAGTACATACATATCGACGTTAAGCTGAAGTCACAAGGGGAGGCCTCCCCTCACTACTAGGTTAGGTAGGTATGTAGGTACCTAGGTAATATGTACTGCAGAAGACTCGTCATCTGAGAGACCAGACCCAAGTCGAGTGACTATAAATACTACCTACTTACATGACCTACCTAGCTACATGTATGTACTGGTCTAGTGTGGCGTGGTCCACTATAAATTTAAGTAGCTAGCAAGTGCCTGTTGCATGGCAATTCTGCATTATCCTTATAACTAGGTACCATAATATACCTTATCCTTTGCTTTTTTTTTTTCTTTTCTTCTTTTCTTAAGCTTTCTCTTCTTACGGAATTATGGTGACAAGAGTAAGACTACCTACCAGGGGGGGGAAAGTCCTCTTATTGCCTTTTATCGAAATGTCAAATTTATTGATTAAAGACGTATTTGAAGTAATTGCAAACTGCCACTTTATTATGTAGAAGCATGCGGCATTGTACCGAAAATTATGACGCAACCGTAGGTATATTACGACTAGGTAAAGCCACGATATTATCACAACGTACGAAATTAGGATGCCAATTAGATAGACTACCGACTTCGAGGGCATACGCCGGGGAGCCATTATCAGATACATGAAGGCCGGTATGGATTGATTGTCGCCGATAGAGACCTTGGGCCGAGTCGAATGGAATAGATTTTTTGTGGACTATAAGGAATTTCTGGATCGGAGTCGACAGTAGTATCGTGAGCTCTGTCACGATTTAAGTCATTAGATAGTAGGTAGTAGGCAGTTGGCTGACAACTTGTTAGTTGACCCTATCTCACGATATAGGTACTAGGAATAATGTATTCGCTGCTTTTCGCTTCCCATCGGCCCAAGTCACTCTACCTACCTATTGTCAGCCACGTGGCTGGAGAAGCTACCCCCCCCTGTTTCTCTCCATGCCCAGATATCTTAACATAAAGAATCACCAATAAACCGGAACGTAAGCCCCCTAACCTTTTTGTCTTCAATGTTCAGCTCACACCTTACAACTTCGTATTTTCCTGTCTCGTAACAACAGAGGCTCTCTTCTTGATCTTGATCTTGCACCAAGAACGCATGGCCATGGACAACCTCGCCGGGACTATCAACCATAGCTTTATATTTCCCGCCCCACGTTTTCAGAATACCCCCCCGAACAGAGGCATCCTTGTAGTAAACTGGTTCCACCCCAAGGAGGCGACCTAGCACCGCAGAGTCGGCAAGTGTTCCATAGAAGAAGTACCACACTGGGTACTGGTTCTGGGAAGGAAAGAGACTCAGATCATTTGCGGCCGAAGGGCGGTGCTGTGGCATTGTGGCATCGACCCCCAGGGTAGGGTATGCCGAAGTAGTCGATAGCTCTTTAGCAGCCCGAGAGTAGCGAACAAATGTGGGCTGAAAGCGCGACTCGTCATCGGATAGGTAGGCAAGGATGTTGTTTCTAGCGGTCACGTCGACTTTGCACTATAATGACTAGGGTTGGCAATGCTATCGTCGATTACCTATTACCTACAGACCACGATGGCTGAAATTACTCACGAACGTGGCCGGCTTTCCGTCATCGTCGGTGCCATGATATATCGGGGGGTCGCCCTTCAGCTGCGAAGCCCATTTCACCATCTCCAAGTTATCAATCGGGCCCTCGAGTCGTAGAAGAAAGCTTTGGTTCTGAACCGTGGCCGGGGTGGTTGATGGCTTCGGAGCCTTGAAACTACTCGAATATTCATACGCCTCTTTGTCAAATCCCTCTGCTTCCTTCTCGGCACGTACCATTTCCCAATGCGCTTCGGAAACTCTGTGTCTGGATAGATCTGATCTGTGATCTTGTATTTCCTTCAGAGCCTGGGCATACGAGAATCCAAACAAGGATTGCCATCTTTTGATATCGTCGTGGTCTGGCTCGCTGGGTTGCTCGGATTGCTAGATCGCAACCTGGGCCATGGACTCGAGTTCATCCAAGAAATCCATTGCTACCGGTGAATGAATATAATGGGGTAAGTTGATGATTGGAAAACGTTACTTCTAGCTTTGAAGGTGGGATTGTTATGCTGAAGATGTGAATGATGCTTCGCAGAATTAGGTAGGAGTGTGGGCGATTTATTACAACCTCGGTCCTGCTATTTGAGAAGGCTCCTGGATGGTAATCTGCTCTGAAGCATCGTCTGGAACTTAAAGCTTAATATTTCTGCAGAACCTAAAGAGTTTTGCCATTTCAATGTGCGTTGTTACTTTATGCCACATCTGGGCACAGTGAGGTTTGCGGAAGCCTCTGGCGCATGGAAAGTGAAAACAACGCAACGCGTTAAACTAAGTTACAATAATGTCCCAGATGGGCCTACTGAAGGACTTAGAAACCATCCTCAACAAACTTGACGAACTAGATCGTGATGATCTCATAGATTTCATATGCCCCGGCAAACATCTATATGCCTGGAATCTTCAACCCTCTAAAGAGGGTAAATCTGGTTCTATCGAGTTTCGCCGCGCACCAAGCGTGGTTACTACTGAAAAGGCAAAGCACTGGATTGCTTTTACTATGGCGTTCATTTGGATGTCCCTCAAGTTCGAATCTCAGAGGTTTATAGATTCGCAGGCGGACGTGAGAGAGCATTTTCGGCGTGTGTTTCAGTCCGACTTTCAGCGGCAGTTGTTGAATTCTGCTCAAGACATTGGCGAGCATTGGAATTTGGACTCTCTTTTTGCAAGTTGATGACACGGATGATTTACATATCACTATGATGAGTGAGCAGGGCTTCAATTGGCTCTGTGAGAAAGGGCTGGGGTATACTTGGAGCAAAAACCATTGAGGGGGGTTTTCTCGTCTTTTTTTTTGGTGGCATTGTTATTCTTGACGGTCCTTCGTGCTTCATGTTATGTTTTGAGGTAATTGGTATTGCATAGCTCATATTATGACATCAAGTTATTCATGCAACTCGCCTCGAGTGTTAAAACTTGAATGGACCTTTAGACCGTCGATCGGAGTTCGCTTCGGATCCGGCAATTCCAAATGCTACCTCTTGGCTCTTTCGGAGGGACGGGGATATGTTGCTTATCTGATCAACAACGACAGAGACAGATCCATGATGAATACTTCTTATTGATGGATCTAGCTAACCTAGGTACTTCTTCACCGTTTGTAAATAAATCCAAGTAACCACCGTTTCAACCCATCGTTTGTTTCACCATATTTGATGCAGATCTAATTGACCGATCCTCGTTTGGTCGACTTATACGACCGTTGCTGGCAACTCGGTTTACATAGCATCCACCAAATGGCTGAGAAACTGACACCACCTCCACTGGTGGTTGACAATAACACATCACCGCCCTCACATCCTCGGCCGCAAACCCAACGGTCTTTTGGGAAAGTCGTTGCTGCTGCCTTGATATGTTTCTTATTCTTTTTGGCCCATAGACACTATCCGCGGTCCCAAGATAGCTCGCACTTCTGCCCGAAGTCGATTGATGGCCGAGTTCGTAGGATTCTCTCCGAAACCCCTCTGATCGGTAAGCTACCTGATGCATACCTTTTTTCTTTTTTTTTTCTTTTTGGCTCAAGACGTGTTTCCCATGACATGTGATTATCGGCATGTCTCAGAGCAAGGGGGCATGTGGCGCTGATGATAATACAAGATGGACACAATGACCTTGCCATTTTTATCCGGTACATGTACAACAACCACATCTACCAGGAGAACTTCACGAAACCGTTCGAGGAGGGTCGGTTGCCGATGCACACCGACCTACACAGGCTGAGACAGGGGCTCAATGGCGGCGCCTTCTGGAGCGTCTACACCCCGTGTCCCGAGAACGGCTCGGATTTCTCTGATGCGAACTACGCCGCCAGTGAGTGAGGCCCAAGCAGCGCACATGTATAAATATGAACTAGCAGAATCCCTAACACGGACATCCAGGCGTGCAGCTCACCTTGCAGCAGATTGACCTCATGACCAGGCTCCAGAGCGCGTACCCCAACGACTTCTCCGGCATCGTGGACAGCCACTCGGCCGTGGCCGCTTTCCAGGCCGGCCAGCTGATCTCGCCCCTGGGCGTCGAGGGCCTCCACCAGATCGGCAACTCGGTGGCCAACCTCCGGCGCTTCTACGACATGGGCGTCCGCTACGCGACGCTGACGCACAACTGCGGCAACGTCTTCGCCGACGCCGCCCTCTGGGAGGGCCCCACGCGCAAGGCGCCCCCTTACTGGGGCGGCGTCTCGCCCAAGGGCCGCCAGCTGATCAACGAGATGAACCGCATCGGCATGCTCGTCGACCTCTCGCACACGAGCGTCGACACCATGGTGGACGTCCTCGGCGGCGGCCGCGACGGGTGGGCCGGCAGCAAGGCCCCCGTCATGTTCAGCCACTCCTCCGCGTACGCCGTCTGCCCGCATCCGCGCAACGTCCCGGACCACGTGCTGCAGCTCGTCAAGAAGACAAACTCGGTCGTCATGGGTAAGCTAAGCCAAACCAAACCAAACCAAACCAAACCAAGCCATACATACATACATACATACATACCCCCTTTCCCCCCCAAGTACTCAAGACTAACTTCCGGACCTTTCCCTTCATCTACCTATATTTTAGTCAACTTCGCCCCGGAATTCGTCAGCTGCGTGGCGAACCCGGACAGCGAGCACGGGATACCCGACTTCTTCCCGGGCAACAGCACGCTGGCGCACGTGGCCGACCACATCGCGCACATCGGGGAGCTCGTCGGGTACGACCACGTCGGGCTCGGCAGCGACTTCGACGGCATCCCGTCGACGCCCGCCGGCCTCGACGACGTGACCAAGTACCCCGACCTGATCGCCGAGCTGCTGCGGCGCGGCCTCTCGGACCAGGACGCCGCCAAGGTCGCCGGCGGCAACGTCCTGCGCGTCTGGCGCGACGTCGAGAGCGTCGCCGCTAGGCTGCAGGCCCAGGGCGAGCCCGTCATGGAGGATGACCTCGCGAGCCTTGTCGGCTTGGAGGAGTACTACGCTGGGCTGTAGGAAGAGGGAGAAGAGGGGGGTTTATCTTCGGCTGCGCGTGTGATCTGAGGTAGGAGATATATACACAATCAATCCTAGGTTAGAGTTCGTATAACCGAAAAATAGGGATGACCCCCTTTTCCTGCTCGATTTGCCCTCCAGATATGATTACCTACCTGGGACGCTCGCTATCTGTGTATGTGACTGAAATACATTGCAAATTGATTCCCTGATTAGCCACGGGGCGGTTGCGGGCATGTAATCTCCTACGTTAGCACATGGATAACTATCATATATCCAAAAACTAGGCATATACAAGCAGCTCATATGTGATGGCACAAGAAACTATCGCGGGGGACTTTTTTTTCTTTCCTGTTTATTTTTATTTGTTGCCTTTTAGGGGATATACATCTCGTATATAACTGTACAGGTGAATCCGTGCCCTGATATGCCTTACATGTTGTAAGTAGGCCGGCCACGTTTCCCGTCCACACAGCACTACCGACGGCCCATAGGGAAACCGGATTCTTCTCTTGTCGTTGCCTCATCTGTTATGTGCAAACGCCCATCGAAACGCCCCCTTCTCCCTCCGGAGCCCTAATAACTCGCCCGCCGATTCTAACACGGGTATAATGCCCCCTTTTTCCCCCTTTCCCCTTTTCTTTCCGCCAAACCATCCCCATTCCGCGTTCCCCTCTGAAAAAAAAATTAAACCCGGAGGACCTTCTCTCTAACCCCATCTGTCGAGCTTGTTGAGCTTCTTGGCCGTCTCGATCTGGCACCTGGTCCTCTGGCCGCGCACGGGCAGGCCCATGGCGTGGCGGCGGCCCCGGTACGTGCCCATGTCTCGCAGGCGCTGTATGTTCTCCAGCACGATGCGGCGCGCGTCGTTCTCCAGCGTCATGTTGGACAGCTCGGCCGTCAGGGCCACGAGCGTCTTGGCCGACACGTTCTCGATCCGCGCGAGCGGGTGTATCGTGTGCTTGGCCATGATCCGCGCGGCCGCCTGCGGGCCGAGGCCCCAGAAGGTCGTGAGCGCTCTCTGTTGGGAAGGGAGGTTAGTTTTTGGTATTGTATGTGCCCGAGGTCGAAAGTTGGAGAGGGGAGGGGAGGTGGCTAGGGAGGATAAACGTGGGAGAAGCAATGGGATCAACTAGGTTAGCAACTTACGCTGACGAACTTCCGCGGATGGAAGTTGGACCCTCCTAAGAAAACCTGGACTGGGAGTTAGCGGGCAGGGATGCTTCGACTAGAAAGGAGAACACAAATAAAGAAGAAGAAGTGGAAGCTTGCCATTGTAAGGTATAATAGATTTCTAGTGACAGAAGCAGCAAGGCTTATTAGGAACGACCGCAAGATGAATATCAAATGGCTTCACTGAAAGTTTGGAACTGGCAGTTGAAATGCATTGGATTGGACCTTGGACCTTGGCCTTGGAAAATGCGCACGGGCCAGGACCTGGTCGGAGTATTCGGGGGAAAATGCGTACCTACCTACATCCTACATAGTACCTATCTACAGGTGTACCTAGTAGTGTACATAATGTGCGGAATACCACCTACCCACCTAAGCTAGACAGGAGGTAGCTACACTACGTATGTACTAAGTGTAGGTAGTGTAGGTACATCATTGATGCTAAGTAAGACGAAACAGTGGAGTGGACCCCGCATTCACCCGCTAACTAACTGCATACGAGTTCCCTCCCACCTCCCTGTGACAAAGGTGGCTGCCCCCTTCAGGGGTCTATCTATCTGTCTGCAACGCAAGAGCTTGCATCAGATACATATCAATTGAAGCTTCTGTGTCCTTTGTCCTCCCTCCTTTTAACCTTTTCTCCTTTTCTCCTTTTCCTCCTTGTCTTCCATCCCCAACCCGCTCCGTGTCATCTCGAGCCATCTACGACGGGAGGCAGCATTGATATCGTCACCACCTAGCATAGATCAATTGATATTGATCTCCATCTTTTCTATCATCTATAACCATGTTGAACCTTCGCCGCCTTTTTGTCGGCGCCCTGCTGCTGGTCGGCGTCAGCTTGGTGTGCTTTTCCCAGCCCGTTGCCGCCGCCAAGGGCCCCAAGATTACCCACAAGGTCTATTTCGACATCACTCACGGCGATGAGCCCCTTGGTAGAATCGTCATGGGCCTCTACGGCAAGACCGTCCCCAAGACCGCCGAGAACTTCCGAGCCCTTGCTACTGGCGAGAAGGGCTTCGGCTACGAGGGCTCTAATTTCCATCGTGTCATTAAGCAGTTCATGATCCAGGGAGGTGACTTTACCAAGGGCGACGGTACCGGTGGCAAGTCCAGTAAGTCAACTTCTTCCCACCAAGACTTGCAGGTCCAAGCAAGCAAGCAAGCAATAATGAAGGAAAGAGTACAAAGTGCTGACCATCATTCTCCCCCTAGTCTACGGCGAGAAGTTCCCCGACGAGAACTTCAAGCTCAAGCACTCCAAGCCCGGTCTTCTGTCGATGGCCAATGCCGGAAAGGACACCAACGGCTCGCAGTTCTTCATCACCACCGTTCTCACTTCGTAAGATAGTCCCTCTCCCGCGACATGCACAGTTAGAAACCCCAAAGGAAACAGACTAACAGGAGGCGACTTATCCAGGTGGCTTGATGGCCGACACGTTGTTTTCGGCGAGGTTCTGGAGGGTATGGATGTTGTGACCAAGATCGAGAACGTCAAGACGCTGGCGGGCGACAAGCCGGAGCAGAAGGTCACGATCGCCAAGAGCGGAGAGCTGGAAGTGCCGCCTGAAGGTATCCACGTGGAGCTATAAACATCACTCACCCGTTCCGCCAAATCCCTAGTTAGCATTTGCTGCTCGTCCCAGTGTCTGTCTTCACTGCTGATACGTTTGCGCCACGCGTTTCCAGATCTCCACGGAACTGCTGACTGGGCTGCCGGATTCTCGAGTGAGGAGGCGACCCTGGTCGGTGAGCCCGAGGTGGCCGCCGCCGAGGCCGCCACCGGCTTCTCGTTCGTTCAGAAGGCCACCGTTTTCGGCGTCATCCTCGCTCTTGTGGCTATCTACTTGCGCGTGTCTCGGCAGAGTGACGACCACGACGACCAGGGATACTCCAAGTCCATGGCGTAGGTAGCTACCTAGATAAATACTATCTTTCTGGGATTAAGAATGAAATATACAATATACGGTGCAAGTTGCAGTACTTTCCGAGGGCCATCAATTGATGATTCAATGTTGTGACGATAACTTGTTGTCGTTCAAGTCTGGTATGGTGTTATGCTATTTTATGTATCCATCACGTGTGAAAGGAAAAGGCTGCCCGAAAATCTGAGTAGGGGGGAATTTTATAAAATAAAAAGTTTTAGTTCCACCTTTGCCTCAACCAACAAAAAAAAATAGTAAAAAATATTGAAAGCAACTACGGAGAAATCGCCCCAATCCACGATGAAAGTCCTGAGTCTCAACTTTCTGACCTGTGCGGTCAAGGCCTGCAAGAGCTCGTCCAATTCGTATCCGCTGCACCCCAAGGACGCCGAGCTAGTGCAGGATGATATCGAGGTCAACCCTCAGCTCCTGATCAACCTGCTGCCCCGCCTAGACTGGGCTGCGCTATCCACCACGGCCACTGAGGTATGTTGACTATATATATATAAGTATTTCCAAACGTGAATTGTTTTTTGTATGTAAATAAGTATAAAAAGAGAGGAACGAGAAGAAGGTTGTTTTGAAGGTTGGAATTCCTAGATTCTCATTGGCAATGAGTTTATCACAAGAGAGAGAGAGAGGCAGAGAAGAAGAGAATATTTCGCTAACACATGAGTTAATCGAATTTTTTTCTTTTTTCTTCTTTTTTCAGCTCGGTTTCCCACCCTTACCTGCGCAACCGCCGACGCCGGAAGAACTGCAGCAGCAGTCGGGAGATGGGGAGGAGGAGGAGAAGGGAGGAGAAGAAGAAAAAGCGGGTGGTGGTCATAACAAGACGCTGAGGGACCTGCACAACCTGCTCGTCGAGACGCAGATGATGGAGGGCAAGCTGGTGTGCGCCAACTGCGGACACGAGTACGCCGTGCGCGAGGGCATTGCGAATTTTTTGCTGCCGAGCCATTTGGTCTGAGGAAGGGGGAGGAAGGGGGGGGGGGGATGCATAATCTAGGGGATGGGATGGGATGGGGTTGATGATAGTAGGTCTATCAGCATGTATGGGCACAGCCGGTCGGTCGGTCGGTCGGTCGGTCTCTACTTGTCCTCTTGAGCTACCTACTTACTACCTACCTACCTATGGACAAGACGGGTTCGTTCGGGTATTATATCTACTAGGTAGTGTAGAGGGGATGTTCGGGGCTGGGTATGTGGGAATGGATTACCTACCTAGACAAAACCCTCCTCTCCTCTCCTCTCCTATCTTTACCTAGGTAGCTGCATGGCTTCTACGAGATAGAAAGGTGGAGGGAGGGAGAGAGGAAAAGAAAGAAAACAATATAGGGCGTTGAGGAGTTTGAGCAAAGATTAAAAAAAAACCCCCAAGGCATTAAGGAAAGGATATCAGATGGTGAGGGGGTGAAGTGAAGAGGAAAAAAAAAGGAATATTCATTCAACTATACTACTCCCAATTCTTCTCTTCTTATGCCGTGTATACGTATATCAATGTACAATGCCTTTCTTCATTTTCGTCCCATTAGCAGCATCACGATGGGTGCTGACTGACGGCGAAGGGCTTCTTATTCTTCTCCTTCAACTTCGTCTTTCTATGCTTAACATTAAGCAAGCAGGAAACATAAAACACAGGAGAAACCGTTCAAGTCCTGACTCCCATTGATAAATAAGATGAAACCAAAAACCTAATTCATACACTGCCCGGTCCATTGTTCGAGAACTACTATAACCTCTCCCCTTATCCCTCTATCTGCTGTTTCTTCCTCATCTTCTTCTTTCCATCATCCCCTTCCACGTCCTTTACACTTAGTTTCCATTCTTTTTCTTCTTCTTGATGTTGCAGGTACATAGTGTAATATTGTATAGAATTATTCTCCCAGCCCTTGCCGCCCCATCCACTCTTACTGTGCCTTCTTCTGTGCGGCCGGGCCATTCTCCTTGTCGAACGCGCCGTAGGGGACCTCGAGGCTGGCGACGGCGGAGATGCCGGCGTAGAGCATGGACATCAGCACGATCAAGACGATGAGGCCCATGAAGATACCTACGTTTTCATGTAATTCGTCAGCAATGAGATCCTCCTATCCCCTCTCCCTATTCTTTGGACTGCTCCCCCAAAATGAAAGAAAGAGAAGAAGAAGGGGGAAAGGCAGAGAACATACCTGGCGTAAAGAACTGGTACTTATCGAACAGGCCCAGCTTGGTGTTGCTCTTGTCTGCTCTCCGGACAACGCCCTGCAGCTGCCTCTTGAGCTCCGTGTGTACGCTGTCTTCAAAGTCGGCCGTGTAGGTCCCGGGGGTCTCGGTCCGCGGTCCGCCCGCATACACGACGGTGTAGCTGCCCTCCGCGTCGTACTGTCCCAGCACCAGGCCGAGCTCATCATCTAATATTGTCCCAAGATTTCCCACGTTAGCAAACCACATATCCATACAGTAGAAAAAAAGGTCCAAATATCGAAACCCTTCCCCCCTCCCAAACAACGTAAGGTAGTAGGTGCACTACTCACCATTCTTCCGCAGCGTCTTCGCCCCATCGATGGGGGAGAGCTCGATCTCGTCGACGGCCGAGGCGGGGACGCCGCACGTCTCCCGGATGTACTGCGCGATGTGGCGGAGGTTAAGGCCGTCGTCATCGTTGCCGACCACCTCGGCGACGGTGTAGCGGCTCGCGGCGGCGTCGAGGGCGGTGCTCAGCCGGGGCACGGCGTCCGGCGAGCGCAGGTGGCGGGCGGCGTTTAGGCCGGGCTGCGATACCAGCACGTACCGGTCCGTCGGGCAGGAGGAGAGGATCTGCTTCGTGGACGAGAGGACGTGGGCGCTCGACTGGAGTTGCTGCTGCTGCTCGAGGTTTGCGGAGGAGAGCCTGTTATTTTATAAAGGAAAAAAGGGTATATGGTGAGTATATTGCGTGGAGTGGATAGTAGCAAGACGTTCAGTGGGTAGTGATAGGAAGGTGAGAGGAGAGAATTGATGTGTTGTTCCTCGAGGAAGAGACGAGACGTACTTGGCTGTCGAGAAGAGGATGAAGGGGGAGGAATCGGAGAAGGCCTGCGCCGAAGCGCAGAGGGCTGCGACGGTCGCAGGAACGGAGAGACGCATTGTGTCGTGCTGCTTGTTTATCGTCGCCTTGTTCTGAATTAGATTCGGGAGGAAAAATGGGTATCGTGATGTACGGTTACGGGTTATGATGGCGACAAAGGGTATGTAGGTAGGAAGAAGCATAGAATCAATCAATGTGCTTTGAGCTTCACGAGCTTAGGTACAGTACAGCACGAACGCCTACGTTACGTTTCTTCCAGGTCGCACACGGCAAGTTCCACCTGACGTCCGACGGGAAACTCAATCCACTCCCGGGGGTGGCCATGTAGTAGTCTTAGCTTCAGCCCTTAGTGGCTCGCATTCCAACTCAGTCTCCCTGTCCACTCTCCTTAGGGACCGTTTGTTAGTGGTACCCTGCTGGGGTGAGTGCATGCAACCGACCCTGTTAAGATGCACCCATCCCCTTGAACCGCCTAACATTAGGTAGTTTTTAGTGGAGACGCAGAGCGCCATCATAGAAATCTTCAAATCCGTCCAGGGCCCTGTAAGAGAAAAAGAGACCCCAAACGACCCAAAGACTTAATCGCAGAGCAACGGGGGCACCCAGCCCATTCTTCTAAGTTGACCTACCGCATTTACAAATAACAAAATATTGTCAATTCTTCCTCCTCTTTCCCCGCCTATCCCCCTATCCTCCTCCCCAAAAGCTATCTCTCCCCTCCCCTTCCCCCCATCACTTAAAAAGGTGGGAGAAGAAGAATAAAAAGAAAAAGACGAGACCAAAAAAAAAATCATGTTCGCACGCCCCAGGCCGAAGAAAAACGTGCTGTCCCAGGCGCCGCGGAAACGCAAGGCCCAGCGCCGCGGCGGCGGCGTCGAGGAGATCAAGTTCGACGACGAGGCCCGCGTCGACTACCTGACGGGCTTCCACAAGCGCAAGGTGCAGCGGGCGAAGCAGGCCCAGGAGCAGGCGGCCAAGAAAGCACGGCAGGACAAGATCGAGTTCAGAAAACAGGTAAGGCCGCCCACTCGCCTGCCCGTCCGTATCACATTACCAAACATATTTGGAGGAGAAAAAAAAAGCTAATATAGAATCCTCTTTTGTTCCCTCTTTCTTTCTTTGCAGCTCCGCGAAGACCGGAAACGCCAGGCTGAGGAGCACGTTCAGCATGTGGAGACCATGTTGAAGGAGGCACGGCAGGCCGGCTATATAGATGGCGGTGATGACGACGACGACGGCGAGGGCGACAGCGGGGACGAAGCGAGGGAATGGGGCGGCTTTCAGGATGTGCCCGCCGCGCAAGAGGACATGGTGGATCACGAAGAGGAATATATTGACGAAGAGCGGTACACAACTGTCACGGTGGAATCTGTCAGTGTTTCAAAGGACGGTTTGTTCAGCTCAAGGCCGGACGAGGAGGAAGGGGAGGAGGAGGAGAAGGACGGAGATGGAGAGGCGAGGGCCAAAGAGGGCCGGTCTACGCATACTAGCACGGCTACGGCGGGCGGACGCAACGACCAGAGTCGGCTGCCCAAGAAGAAGAAACCAAAGTTTCGCTACGAGACCAAGTTGGAACGGCAGATTAGCCAGAAGAAAGAGAGAGCCAGTAATAAAAGGAGACCGAGAGATTGACATATTCATCGTCTCTATCAAGCTTGGTTGGTCCCAAGGGCTATTGCAGCTCATCACATCTAAAGCCATGAAAAATGTTGTTGTTATACGCAACCAGTGTGTGAACAATATGTCCATCATTGATGATCTCGGAATCCCTCCGTCAAGATCTGGCCCAAAGAACCAGTCGACTAGCCGTGCACTCCGAGTAGGTTGACATGATAGTGTTTGCAGAAGAAACCTCCATCGTCCTCCACCAAAAAGACACGCCTTTACCGATATCGATCTCGATCCACTCGCTCAGGGGCAGCTTAGATGTTGCCAATTTCGGACTGCAGGTCCTCCAGCTCCTTCTGGAGTTGCTGGTACTTCTTGGACATCTCCTCGTACTTGCCCTCCCACTGGTCTCGCTCGTTCTCGAGGGCCTGTACCTTTCGCTCGAAGTGTCCGGCTTTTACGTCAGTTTGTCTTAGCCTATAGTAGAAGACAACTCGGTTAGCGTACCCGCTCGTGGGAATTAATTAATTATCGGTGAAAGGGGGAGGGGCGGGCGGAGAGAAGAAGAAAAAAAAAAGGGGGGGGGGGGAGAGAGAGAAACACAGGTGCAGGCGATAGGGCACTTACTTCTCATTCACCTCACGAAGATTCTTGTCTGACTCCTCGGCTTCCTCCTCGAGTAGCTGGAGTCTTCGTTGGAGTGTTTCATTCTGCGTACCATGTTGTTGGCCCTCATCAGCTGCCTTCTTTAATTCCTTGATGTTCGTGTCGAGCTTCTCGTTCTCCGACTCCAGAAGGCCGTTCTTGTGGGATAGGGAGGTGATCTCTTGCTCCTTCGCCAGGTTCTCCTGCTCGAGGGCCTTCAGCTTGGCTTGCAACTCCTCGACTCTAGCGGCGGACTCGTCAGCCTCCAGACGGAGCTGGTTCATTTTCTGCAGGGTGACCTCATGTTAACCTCGTCGCTGTGTGTGCATTCAAAATAAATAAAGTATGTGTATCGTCTAGATAGTAAATGGTAGACGTAAAACAGAGCAGAGCAGGTCAGGTCAGGGCAGGATAGGATAGGGCAGGATAGAGCAGAGCGCATATTTCCTGGGAGTTCACCATCTCGTGTTTCTACTCCTGCTTCTAATTCTGCTTTTTCTTCTGCTGCTGCTGCTGCTTCTGCTTCTGCTGCTGCTTCTGCTGATGATGATGCTTGTGGGGTAAGAGGGACAGCTAAGTAGGGCTGCAATGTGAGACGGAGACTGAGACTGAGACTGACCTCCTTGATGCGGTCCATGGTGGGCTGTTGGTTGGGTTGTTACAAGTAGAATAGTCACGAAGTGTGTTGACGGGAAGATAGAGTAGAGAGTCGACAGACGCAAGTTGCAGGTGATGGATAGAGTGTTTTACGAGAAGAGCAACGGATGCAGAAGAGGATAAAGGAATGGGACTTGGGCTGGTTGATCGACTGGATGAATGAATGTGTGGAATTTCAGGTGGTGAATGAGCGACTTCAAATGGAACTGCCCCGCCCATGAAAGATGATGGTCAGGCAAGATAGGAGACAGCGCCCCAGTCCTGCACACTGTGCGGCCCGCTTTGTCAGTGGCAGCCACAACCCGCCTGCAGCCAATCAGAAGCCAGCCAGCAGCCAGCCAGTCGCCAGCCCTGCCCTGCCCCTACGTACCGTAGCCAGCAGGTAGCTTTCACTGTGCCCCATCTGCCAGGGAGTCAGGGGTTAGCCCGACCCCGCAGGAGCCCCTGGTTGCTTTGCCAACTGCCCGTAGAGAAAGCTGGAAAACAGGGCACGCAAAGAAAACAATCAAATGCCACCACCCAGCTGCTCCCGAACCGTGGAATGACCTCCATTTCATTCGCCCAACAAATGATTCTAGCCTCCATCTAATTAGGAGCGGTGAACATTATTCCTCTATTTGCTCATCCGGTCCTGATGATTTGCATTTGATCGGATCCTGCTTTGATTACCACTTGTTTTCCTCTTGCCTCATCGCCCTTCCTCGGCCCGCGTGGAATATTCCATCGCATCCCCCCCCATGGTCTCATTTTAGTTGTAGTGTATCACGTCTTACAACATCCCAAGGTACTTACTCAACATGTTGGCCGCTCGCAACCAGGAGAATCTTGTCTACAGCCATCAGAATGGCGCTGCTCTCAAGCAGCAGCAGCAGCAGGGCCAACGATCGAAATATCCCAATACACCGATCAAGGTCCCCCTCAAGGACGAGAATGCCGCCCACGCTATCGGAGGCGCTAAGAGCGTCCTCGGCGGTCGGTCGCGTGGTAATGAGAATGTCATGACTTCGAAGGGGCAGAAGGGCTTGGATAAATCTAGCTTTGTCACGCCAATGCGTATGTTACTGCTGCAGCTCGAATTACAGAGGAAATTATCTAATTTGTGAGCCAGCATCGCGTTCGAGAGCAATCCTTGGGAATAAAACAACCAACGCAAAGGCCAAGGGTCAACAGACGGTCCGAGGGGCCGAGAAGTCCCAGGCGAATGCCCCGAATACCTCCAAGCCTAAGCAGAAGCAACCGCAGGTCGAGCCACTAAAGCTAGCTATTCATGCTGACGAGCAAGACGCATTTTCGAGTGAGGATGAAGTCGAGTATTGTCCTCCGAAGCCGAAGGATCTCCCGTACGAATCGGATGTTTTCCCCGACGGCGTCCTAACCTTCGACGCCCTCAAGCCTGAGAATCGATTCAAGGGGTTCTACGATTATTATTTCAATCCCGTCGACGAGAATGGCGTCCCCCTTGCTGACAAGCAGTTGGAAAAGAGAAATAAGAAAGCATTTGAGGAGGGTGAAAGATTGATCCAGGAAGACATGGAGAATTTGCAGTGGGGTATTGCGGACGAACTGGATGTCGAGGAGAAGAATGCGAAGAAGGCTACGGTTCCAACAAGAATGGCCGCTCCCAAGCCATCGATCCCCCGCAAGGCACCATCTACTCTCCGGTCCAGGAATGCTGCTGAGGCTCTCGCTATGAACGACCCGACTAAGTCGCTGCAGCGGAAGGCGGCCAAGACCTCACCGACCACCAAGCTTCCGAAGAAGCGTACTTCCTTCGCCACCGGTGTTGCTCTACGAGCTAGCAGAAAGCCCAATGCCCAGCCGACGGTTGGTCCGAAGAGGACGCCTCTAGAAGCCAAGGGCCTCGAAACAAACTCGCGAGCGACTATCGGGTACAGCAAAGGTCGGGCTACGGCATCCATGCTCGCACGGGCAACCGCTACAACCAAGCCCCAGAAGGCGATCCCCAAGAGCCGCGTGCCTCGCTCTAATAACGACACTGTGGCGTCGAAGAACTCGCAGAGCACGATCACCCCAGCGAGATTTGCTCAGGACCAGGCCGCGGCGGCCGAGGACCACGAGTGGAAGACGCGGGTGCCCTTCCTGTCCATCTTTAACCCGGAAGAAGACGAGGACGACTGCGATCTCCTCGCAGGTGGACTGCCCCCCAGTATGATGGCTGAAGATGAAGAGGAGGAAGAGGAGTTTGAGCTCAAGCTCGTCGAGTAATGCGAATGAAATACCCCTGACCTGTCTACCTACCTACGTACCTAGTCCATTAGGTCGACTATATTTGGCGTTTTCCGGTTAAAGGAGTTCACTTTTTATTCAACAGACTCCTCGGGGGGGGTGGCATCAGATTGGCGTTTTATGAAACTACATCTAGCAGCAGGGAAAAGAAGGGGAAGTCCTCTCTATCTATCCAGTTCTCTATCCTGCCCTGATAAAGAAAGAAGGGGGGAAAGAGGAGGATCCTTATAGGTTGGACCCGAGTACGGGCTACCTCCCGTCCTCGGGAGAAGTACTTGTTCCCAAGGCGTCTTACCTAACTAGTATATTAGGTCCTAGACTGTTCATTGTCAGCACGAGATGTGCTCTTTGTTTTTTCTTATGCTCTCTTACAGAAACTGCTTTGAAAATGACTTATTTGGCTTCAATCTGGTTTTTTTTTTAAATCTCTCCCTGAAGCCTTCAGTTGTAATGAGTACTCGGAACTTACGGAACGTGGCATTGACGTGTATAATAATTGTTCATGAGGTTTTTTACCTACCTAGGTACGCAAGTGATGAAACATTATTTACTTGGTTACGTCTATTCATTTCATTCCTCCCCCGTTAAGCTCAAAAGGATGGCCTTGTTTCTTCTTAGCCGCGTGGAAATGTTGAGATTTGCACGCTATGTGACTGTCTTTAGGTTAAATGTTTCTTCAACATAATAAGGGGGTAACTTTAGAGGATTTACCGGGATGTATATGCCGGGACAATACGGCGTCTACTAATTCCCTTCCCCCCTCTCCCCCCCCTTTTTTTTTGGTTGATCGTGTTTGTCAAAAAGACCCTCCTCTCATAAGGAGCGTCCTAGAAATAGGCTGGTGGTGAGCGTGGTTACTGGTGACTGCTATCTATACTAGGTAAGTGTCATGGTACGCTCGTGATGGGAAGTCTACCCATTTCATTAATGTACATATAGAGTTCAAAACTACTTCAAATACATAATACATAGCCGCCTGCGTAGGTGCCTTTTCCAGGAGAATCACTTGTGTTTTGTTATTCGTCGCGCCCCCCCCCCCCCAAAAAAAAAAGGGGGAGGCATTCCCAGTTTAGTTCCTCCCCCTCCTCCCCTGCTCGTGCAGACTCACCGAAGTCAGGGGGAGGGAGGGGTCGGAGTTTTCTCCTTTTTTTATGTTCGTCCGTCCGGTTTTTTGTCGCCTTTTGTCATCATCTTGGGAAACCAATGTCATGCCTATCATCCAGACCAAACCTGCTCTGCCTCCCTCGCCATATGCGATCTACCTTTTGGGACACCCTCGAAAACCTCCAAGTTCTTCGTGGCGATACCCCCCAGCCAAGGGCTGTTTGCTTTACTCAGGGGCTCCTCCCGCCGCCGCCGCCGATACTACCACGTTCCCCCCCGTTACTTACCCGCGGCGGGCTATCCGCAGCCTAGCATCTTCCAGGAGCTGGTGGAGCTGGCGCATCGTCGCCGCCGAGAGCTTCGGGTGCTGGTTCGCGCTCTCGAGCTTCGCGACCACCTTAGCCCGGAACGAGGCCGCGTTGGGGAGGCCCCCGGCCTCCCCCCCTTCCTCCTCCTCCTCTCCGCACAGGCCGAGCGCGGCGTGTAGGTTCTGCAGCGCGGGCTCCCACTCCCCGCGCTCCATGTGCTGGTCCGCGCGCTCCATGAGGAGCTCCCACCGGCGGACCTGGCTTACCGTGCGCGCCAGGTCCGCGGCGGTGACGCCGGCGGTGGCGGCGCGGTCCTCGCGGTAGGCGCCCCCGTTCTTGGGGCCGAGCACGCCGGCGCCCTCGAAGAAGCCGCGCCGCGAGTCGAAGAAGAAGAGCGTGGCGTGGACGGCGTCGGGCGCTACGCTGGAGGTGTGGTACCGCGCCGAGGGGATTGAGTACGCCATGCCCCGCGTGTGGGCGGCGGACCCGGCCAGCGCGGCGCGCGCCAGCCGCCCCGTGTTGGTGATCACCGAGTGCCGGAAGTGCGGGCTGTAGTCCCGGCTGAGCGCCGCGCCGTCGCTCCACTGCAGCCCGTACTCGGCGTGCGTGGCCACGTCCGGGTGAGCGGCCGGCTCGACCGCGTACGAGCTGTCTACGCCCTCGCCGGCGAGCACCCAGCTCTGCGCGAACGACTGGTGCGAGTGGATGGGGGTGTCGGGATTGCCGCGCTGGCCGTCCGGCAGCCAGACGTGGAGCCGGTAGAGCTCGTCGATCGTGTTGCCCTTCTTCAGGTTACAGAGCGGGACGGTCAGGAACCCCTGGGCACTCCGGTTGACGTGGCCCAGAGGGCTATCGACCAAGGGCGTGGTGAGAGCATTATGGATGAGATCCCAGACGAGGTTTAGCTCGTCGGCGGCCAGGACACCGGCCGTCGACTCGTCGGTGGCCTGGCGACATCTCTCACGGAGGATAGCCACGGCGACGGTTATAGTGGCGACCTGTCGCGGAGTCTCCCTCTCGATATGGGCTGGGATGGCCGCGAGCCAGTCGGGAAGTGAAGGGGCAGAAGCTGTTTCTCCTGCTCCGGTGTAGGAGTGAAAAAACTTGGACACTGGCTCTGTGATATCGGTTGATAACTTGAAGGCTTCGGCGACGCCTGGGAGGAGATATGAGAGGCTTGAATGGGGAATCTTAAGATCACCGCCGACAGGGCCGGCCAAAGATGGGTTCTCCATCGTTGCGATCTTATAGAGCTAGCAACGAAAAAAATCTTTCCCTTCGCACAGCAACCGGCTGAATGACTTGACTGTGAATTATAGACACTTGGGTATTCGTTAAGTAGCTAAATGGATGAGCGAAATGTGTACTAGGATGCCCTCTGCCTCAGCTGGAGATCTAATTAGAGTGATAACAAAAGCACACAGCTTCGAACAGGCAACGCTCTAGCTGTCAAGTTTTCCCCCTCTTATATAAATAATACGGTAATACTAAAAGTCTTACAAGACATCGCCACTCTAAGTGACAAACAATTAATGGCCAAATAACAAAAAGTTCATGGAAAGTAGGTAATCATGAGACCTCACCTTGGAATGGGCCCCCTTGCTTTGTATGGTATACCTACCTAACCTAGGGAGGTGTCTATATCATTACAAGTAGAGACTAGAGGTTGTTACACTTGAGAATTAGCTTGTCGGGGTGTTATAAGCGACTGATTACCTAGGTACGATCTTGAAGGTTTGTAATATCATGACCGAAAAAAGGAGGCGTTGAATAAGTGTCACGCATAGTGATAAATTATCCCAGCTAAGTGCGAGGTTTCAATGTTATATACCTTAGTCACCTTATATTACCTCTCCTTACCTTTCTTAAATATACCAAACATTTAGGACAGGAATTTTATCTTAAGGAATTCTCCTTTCCAAGTTAGACATGCCTCGTCCCCTTGGTGGTGACACTATTTCGTATGTAGTGGTGTCGTTGACGATGATCTGGCCATTAGCTCGTGGCGTTGGGAAAGGGGAGAAAGAAGAAAACGACTAGTAACCAACATCGAAATATTTATATCCATGTTTGTGGCTTAGTTACCTAGGTTATGGTAAAGCCAGCGGTGTTGGATGCCTCAATTAGACTGGTTGCAACATTTTGAAGACGGTTGCATCGTAAAGGGGGGGACAAAGAAATGGATAGAAGGGGAGCACAGCCGACACCACTAACTAAGTAGTACATACTCCTCCTGTTGGCGCTTGAGTAACTTGAAGATAGTTAAGACTACATTCCGTGATGGACAAACTCCTATCCTAGGAGGCTGTGTGTCTAGTCTGGTAGTACTACATAGTACTGCTAAAATGGAATGGATCACATGGATTTTAGTTGTTGTAGTATGGTGTTAGGTAGGTAGGTGAAGTATTTGATATTGTTGGTTTATTGGGTAGGTAATAATAATACTTAAGTAACTAATAAAGAGCCCATGATGAAAAAGAAAAGAAGAAAAGGATGGATGGTGACTGGCTGATGCTAAGCAATAAAGAGCGAATAGGGAAAAAAAGAAAAAGAAACAAGTGACGTCTAGATGCATCTAGGCATGTACTTACTTATGTAGTTAGTACCTACCTAAGTACCTTCTACCTAATAGGTATACTCCGTACCTACTAGCATACTATAGTAGGTTAGAAAATTGGAAAGGAAAAAAAAGGTTGTGGCTGATTTGACAACTATGTAGGTACTTACTAACCTATCCATCGGGTACATGGGTAATCCAATCCAGAAAAGTATGTAGGTAACTGTGGCTGGAAAGATACCTATTTAACATACCGGGCCTTAGGTAACCTAAACCTTGGAAACCTTAGGAGGTATCCCCCCACACCCACAGGCACTAAGGTACCTACACATATGCATTTCATTAGGTACAGTTGAGTTCACACACGGAGCATCTGGCGCTCATCCCTGAAATCAGAATTCGCCTGGTCATCGCCAGCCAAAATTCAACTTTTCGACATCAACTTCTCCATTCCCCATTTTCCACACATCCTCCTCCGACTCAGCAAATACCGGCCTCGCAACCCATAATTTGCACCCCCAGGTCTTCTGCGACCACCAGCGACCGCTCTACACCAACTTTTTCTTCACCCTCCCACGCCCGTTTCTCTCTCCTCTTGCCGACATCCCACGCTTCGCCTCTGCCGTCTTGTCTTCGCAAAAGAGGTTCCACACGCACACACACGTCAGATCTCCGGCCCTGTCGCGTGGACGCAGGAGTTTCGCGTGTCTCTCCGGCCAACCAGCCCCCCTTTCCCTCGCAACATCTCAATTGCCAGCACGCCCCCGTCTCCTCTGCTACATGAATGGTGTCGTCTCCTCTTGACGTGAGATATGAGGGTTGGTGGATAGAGGCAGCCGCACGCACCCTCCCTCCGAATAATGGCTCCTAGCGCCAGTTATAGGGAGTTCTTCCCTAACGCCCCTCGCGCCGCCAGAGACAAGGCTAATGAACGCCAACGAGAGAAATCACACAAGGTATCAGACTCAGCCGACAATTCGAGGACGGCTACTCCTGTCCTGCGCGATGCGACTAACCACAGCACTTCCCTATCTGATGCCGCGCGCCCTGCGACGGATGATGCCGACTTTGCACAAGGAGATATCCTCAATGGTGTTGGATCTGCGAGCTCCCACGGGAGTACCACCTCATCCGTCTTTAGCACCACCAACCTTCCGCCTGCTCTGAGTAATTCACACGCCCCGAACAACAACAGCACCCCAGACACCGTTGCTGGCTCTCCCACATACCCCCCCAGCATGCAACCCTCAAAGCAGTTCGCCTCCAGCCCTTCACATGCCGGAAAAGCTGAGATCACGAGCTCCACGACCGCTGCAGAGTTGTTGTCCCATCTCCCCCGTGTCGCTGAGCGCCTTCCGGCTCGAGACCCCAGCCGTCCCGTCCAAGGCATAAAATGTGTACACGATCCTTCAACCGATAAGAACTTGTCTTCGAGCGAGAGGAAAACAATGAAACCCAAATACAAGAATTTCGGTTCGGTACGTATACAATACTATGTCCGTGGGGAGAGGAAGGGGGGGCGAAGGGGGGGCGTCATCTGACTTTATGTGAAATATATGGCTAATTTGTTGATGTTGAAATAGGAAGATGACGCCCCCCCTTTGGACCCCCGGTTATCGAAAGGTAGCTGGCTCGACTACATCAATGTCGACTTCCACCTTCCCAAGGCGAGGTTACGGCAGGCTCCCTACAACCTGAAGCCGTATCCATACGATCCTGCAACCTCTATTGGGCCGGGCCCCCCAACCCAAATCGTGGTCAGCGGCTTCAACCCCCTGATCACTTTCTCCAAGGTCGCTACTATCTTTGCGTCATTTGGCGATATTGCCGAGAGCAGCAACAAGATGCATCCTGAGACCGGGAGCTATCTCGGCTTCGCGACCTTTCGATTCCGGGACTCTAGAAATATGCGACGGCCGGCAGTTTCTGCGATCGACGCGGCCAAAAGGGCGGTCAGATCGATGAATAACCGCAGGATTGAAACGAATCACGTCAAGGTCGAATTCGATCGGGATGGCAAGAAGAGCAGGCTGATGCTCGAGACGGTTCTCAGGAGAGATCGAGAAGAAAGAGCCCGTGCTGCTGCAGGGTCATCTGTCCCTACGGGACCTAGGTCACAAGCCGATAATGCTTCTGGAGTGAGGACGCAGGCCGACACTCTGATCGCGCCGCGATCGCAGACCGACGAGTTTGCTAGACCGCCTCCTACCGCCCCGAAAGGACCTGCTGCTGACCGACAGCGACCATCGGCTACCGACGCGAGCTGGCCGAAAACGAAACCCTACTCCGTGCTCGCTAACCCTCCGTCGGTCGCAAGCACCCTCAAGGGCGAGCCTCACATTTTCGTCGCAGATGCGCATGTTCCAGTCATGGCGACAACAATCCCCCATATGAAAAAGCGACTGAGGGCATTCGAATTCATGGACATTCGTGCTGATCGGACGGGTTACTATATCATATTCCCCAACTGTTCGCGCGGCCGCGATGAAGCATACCGATGTTTTAGATCTGCCGACGGTAGCGCTTTTTTCACCTACACAATGGTGATGAAGCTCCACGGAATTCCGCCTGCGGGATCTTCCCAGACCACTAGCAGCCAACGACAGGGCGAGCCAGAGCGACGAGCGATACTAGATGCTTCCTATAGAGACGAACATCAATACCGACCGCGCGACGAACGACGGCGGGATGAAGAGGCTGTACTAGAGGAAGAAAAACGACACAGGGCCCAGAATTTTGACCCTGTGACGGAGGCTGTCGAGGTTGTCCGGCGGGAAATGAAAGAGCATTTAATTAGACATATTAGGACTAAAGTTGCTGTACCTGCTCTATTCACCTTCCTGGATCCCACCAACCACGCAGCCAAACGACGCAAGTTGAACCTCGAAGACCCCTCGGGAACGCCGAGACCCATCATCAACATAGAGGATCGGGACGTGACGCCCATCAGCACCCCCAACTCCCGAGCCGATCCCATCGAGCGCCGCACGGCGCGTCTCGACGTTACTTCACTGCCTCGTATAAGGAAAGCCAAGGGCCAGGGTGCAGCCCAGCGCAACTATGGGTTTACAGATCCGTTCGCTCGCAAGCGGCCTACCGTGGTGCGCAACGCGTTCCGTTCACTCCACTACCGTCTACAGCCCCCGGATAGCGACGAAGAAGCATCTGAAGATGAAACCGAGAATCGCGATTCTCTTGCACGGGACACCGAGGAGCCAGAGTCACGGCCGCGTAGTCGTATGAGCACTGATGAGGATGCCTTTGAGGATGGGTTTGGTGATGAAGATTCTATGACAGAGTCTAGTTTCGCTATCAATGAAGGCCCTGGGAAATCAAAGAAGAGGAAGCTCGATCTACATGTTGAAGCCGCCATTAAGCGTCAGAAGAAGTCCGACGAGGAGCTTTTCGGAGTTACTATTGATACTCTCGAGAGCGAATTCCCTAGCCCCACCGAGGATATCGTCATCCCTGACGCCGGCCTTGGTGCGAATAAGGATGCGGGAGTCACTCAGGCCCATATGCCTGTTGAGAAGACTGCTAAAGGCAAGAAGAAGACTGCTGCGGTGAAGCCTAAACGGAAAACCAAGAAGCAGTTATTCGAGGAGCGTGAAGCCCTGAAAAAGCAGAAACAAGAGACCCATGTAGAAGGGACCCTGCAACAGGTGGACAAGGAAGAGACGGTCGAACTAGAAGAGACGTTAAAGAAGGTCGCGATTGTAGAGGAAGTGGACGAACCTATTCCCAAAGACGATCGCTTTTCTGATAAGGCGCTTCCGGCCATGGCCTTGCCTGAGGCATTCAAGTTGGCTGTTCAGACTGTCTCAAACCTTGCTCTTCAGGCAAAGGATCATCCTGATATCAGCAAACTTGGGAAGAAGTTCGGGGTTGGTAATGTCGGCGATCCTAAGCTCTGGGTTTGGCGACACAACCGGATACGCGAACTTAATGCTGAAGGGATACAAGTCGACGAACCGCTCACGATCGAGGGGTACTATGTCCCGAACGCTACCGGGTGTGCTCGTACCGAAGGCGTCAAGAAGATACTCAACTCCGAAAAGTCGAAGTACCTGCCACATCATCTTAAGGTGCAGAAGGCCAGGGAAGAGCGACAGCTTCGTGCGGCTAAGAAGGATGGAAAGGATGCCGTTGCTGCTGCCGCCGAAGCGGCCAGGCTTGCGGCGGAGAAGCTCCTGGCGAAGGGCAATTCCCGAGCAAACCGTGTCAATAATCGACGTTTTGTGGCCGACCTGAACGATCAGAAGAGGACCTTAGGCCAAGACTCTGATGTTCTGAGATTCAACCAGCTTAAGAAGCGGAAGAAGCCAGTCAAGTTTGCTCGCTCAGCGATCCATAATTGGGGTCTTTATGCAATGGAAAATATCAACAAGGACGACATGATCATTGAGTATGTTGGCGAACAGGTTCGACAACAAATCTCCGAAATTCGCGAGAACCGCTACCTGAAAAGTGGCATCGGAAGTAGCTACCTCTTCCGTATTGATGACAACACGGTCATTGATGCGACGAAGAAGGGTGGCATCGCTCGTTTCATCAATCATAGTTGCATGCCGAATTGCACTGCAAAGATTATCAAGGTGGAAGGCAGCAAGAGAATCGTCATCTATGCCCTACGGGATATTGCTCAGAGTAAGTACCTACTCCATCCACTCTTTTATTAAGTGGTCTAGAATTTGTCATGCTAACGACTATTATAGACGAGGAGTTGACATACGACTACAAGTTCGAGCGTGAATATGGTAGTTTAGATCGCATTCCCTGCCTCTGCGGCACGGCAGCGTGTAAAGGGTTCCTTAACTAACCCCTCTAATAATGGTTTATTCCCTATGAATGTAGGGACGGTGGCAACCTTTTTTTGTTACCACCTCTTCTTTTCAACACATTTGGAGTTGTTGGTTCTCTGCATCACCGTTGATCTTATTTTTCTTCTCTATTCCCAACTTCGATGCTGGGCCTTTGTTTTTATCCCCTCCCCCCGTCCCCACCTCCTTTGGATCAGCTTCGATCAATTATATATGCATGTAAAAAGGGGAGTTAGTTTTAAACGTTTTTTTTTTCTTTCATTCTCGGCAGAGGAATAAAAAAAGAGGAAGGGGGGGGAGGAAGGGAATAGCGGAAAGGGGAAGAGAGAGAAAGGGTGAGGGAAAGAAAAGCAAAGAAACTAAAGTGTATAAGTAATTTCAGCTACTACGTCCCTCACATGATAGGGAAAGAAGAAGGGTAGTGAGGGGTGTTTAGGGGGGAGCTAAAGTAACTCATCGGGCGGTTTTTTTTTAAATTGTTTTCGCTTTCTTCTTTGGGGAAGAGATATAAGGCATGACAGACGATAAAAAGGCTGATTTACCCCCCTGCCCCAGCTAGATGCTGAAGAGAGAGAAAAAAACAAACAACCAAATAACCTACCTACTTACTTACCTATCTACCAACCAAACCTATCCCACCTAAAAAAAATAAAGAGACAAAGCGATCAGATCGCTCATATCTATCCTCCCATCACTTACCCACCGTGTGCCTTGCTTCCTCCCTCCCCGACATAAACATAAACACCGACGTTCTATCGTCGTCCTCTGCTTCTGTTTCTCTGTTCTTTGATATGAAGTTGAGGTTTTTTTTTCTTTTTTCTCGTGAAAGGTGTATTGTACACACTTGCATCTACATAGGCTAGGACCGGGATACACTACACTACACTATAGAGGGGTTGGGGGGGGTTGGGGGGGGGGGATCATCTGTACCTACTCTTACCCCCCCTAGGTGATTTAATTAACCTCCTATTAGATATCTACCTACTTATCTTATTTAGGGGAGGGGATGAGAGAGAGAGATAAGTGGTTGGTATTTTTTGTACATGGAATGAAAGAGAAAGGGGGAAGAAGACCAATTTAGGTTATCTAACTCCTTGGGCAATAAAAAACCAAAAGGGGGGAAGGGGAAGGGGGGGAGGGGGCACAAATACTGGCTTACTTGGTCGCTTTGTCCTCCACCCCCCAGGTTGCCCATATACGCCTTGTTGTTGTTGTTGTTGTTGTTGTTGTTGTTGTTTTTTCAAGAAAAAAAAAGGGAATAGTAAGTAATGCAGTACATTCCCTCCGCAAAAGTGTTTTTTCTTTTCTATTTAGATTGATCGTTTTTATACCCATTCATCCCCTCCCTTTTCCCCCTTTTTAAATGATGTATTTGTTCTTAGTTTTCAAATTCATATACTTAGGAGATAGATAGGGTAGTTTGTTTCACGTATATAATGCAAGAAAGCATGGTTTCTTCCCAGAAGACAAATCCAGATCCATTTTCGGGTTGGGATATACAGAGGCATGTTTCGGTTTATGTGCCCTTTAAAGAAACGCCGTGTGGTATGCTATCTACCATGGAAGCCCAATATATTTTTGGACTGCACCCCCTCCCTAAACGCCAAGATGCCGTAATGAATATTATCCCCAACATATTACCCGTTCCAATTTCCCCATCTATTGAGGGGCGCCCGGTAGTCTCTCGATCACATATTTACCCCGGGCAACGTTCATGATTGGCACACCAGGTACCTTGCGGATACGTCTGACAAGGTCTTTATCGTTGCTGGCAACAATATAGATGCGATGTTTTCTGGGCTGGTGGTTAGTATAAATAAAGACGTCTCGCTGCTATAGCGGATCTCGACTGGACTTACGATACTCGATCAAAAATACTAGCATGAATATTAGCCACCTGTAACAGAATTATTCCGTTGGGGGGATATCAACTTACCAGTCATCTGCATAGGTTCCCTTGTGGTCACATTGGAGGCGTTCCCACCGTTCATCTCGAGCTATGCGCAATGCCATGCTGTAATTTGATATGAAATCAGCATCTTGTTCTCTCCAAGGGAATGAGCTCGTCCTCCTTACCGGTATTTAGGACCTAGTTTTTCTAATTCGGCCTATCGAGGTAGGTCAGCGAACAGGCGTCCTATTAGGGACAATTCAGCTTCATTCGTACCATGACACATGATGTTATCTACAACCTCGTAATTAGCAAATATATCCCAGAGAAAGGTTTGGGGCCAAAAGAGAGGGGCATTGATAAGCTCTACTCACAATGGGTATACACTTTGCGTATAGACAGTCCATCATACTCTCTAGGAGAGGTAGCTTTCTCTGGACGGTATGGGACAGGAAATTTGTATCCTGGTATTGAGAGAAGAGGAAGGGGGTCAGCTCGGAGGTGGATAGGTGGGTAGTAGAGGTTTTCTTGACGTGTCATATAACGAGGTATAGTTCGTTTGTTTAAGGGGGTGAGAGCATTTGCTTACGACAAGGACACCTGCGTTGCGCTTGGTTAGCAACTGGTTCTAATGTCCCTTGTCATTGACTTTTGGGCTTCTTACTGTAGGGAGGCTTCAATGCCTCATTGTGCTGGAAGAAGAGCGAGGAGGCCATCTGAGGCACTTCGCGGACGATGTCGGTCGAGGGACCGGCGTTTTTCGCCTTTGCCTTGTTGATGGCCTCTGCCTTGGCGGCATTCTCCTTCAGGCGGGAGTCGCGCTTCGAGATGACTTTAGACTTGACTATTAGCTAGCCCGTCTCGTGTATGTATTATGGGTATACGTACTGCGCTTCACCTGTTTGTAGGAGGTTCAAGAGGTCAGCTTGTGCTTATCGATAAGACTTTGGGGGGAGGATATTCTTTGGAGCGTACCTGAGCGAACTTTCTGGTCTTCTTGGCTACTCCCATCTTGGAAGTAGTATAACTAGATTCCTCGCGGTGGTCAACTTCAGAGTAGGTGTCTGTGTTTCGGTGGCGGTGGTGGTGGTGATGGTGGTGTCGCGAAGATAGGATGAGACTGGCTTTACAGCTCTAAGTCGGTAGAGAAGAGCAAAAAAAAAAAAGTATTGATTACCTACTACGGATTACCTAGATGACGATCTAAAAAAGAAATGGGTCCCAGATGATTGGTGGGGGCAGGGCAGCAGGGTCGAGCCGATATGCAAGTACGAAGTACATATGCACGTATCAAATTGGGCTTAGTGGATTTAAGGGACCCCAAGCCCACATATGCCCGATACCTACATCCATAGCCACTTACGGATTATATACCTCGTACTTCCATCTCTGCACTTACTCTGTTTGAAGAGTTCCAGGTTCCGTCCATCCACACATCTATCCATTCATAGTCCCAAAAGGAAAGGAAGTACGGATTTGTTTTGTAACACGTGCCACAACGACGACCACTTACTTGCAACTTGCATTTGATGCACATTACCTACTTACCTAGGTAGGTACCTATACCTATTTAAATATCAGAGGGAGGATGGGAGTGTCTAAGACATTTTAGTACCTATTTCATGAATGTGCACTAATACAAAAATAAGAAGAAAAGAGAGAAGTGGTCTAATGTGCCTAAATTTGGTACCTACAGTAGGTTGTCCGCCATAGCGTGGAATGGGAAGGGATAGGGTAGGTACCTTGAGGGGGGGAGAGTGGACAGAGTGGAAAGAGAGAAAATGGATCTGGTCCCTCGTTCGTTCCCCAAACTGGGGTTACAGGGAATGATGGGGCTGCGGTACACTGTATCACGACATGTGCCACCTGCCAAATCGTGCGCGCGCAACGTTGGGCGCTGTAAGTCGCTTGACAGTGCAATGCCCATGCCACTCGCCAATGCGACGACAGACCTTTTACACTAACCTAGGTACGTAGGGACTGACTAACCTTAACTACCTAACAGTGAACACGAGCCCTTTCCCTATCCTGTAAGATACTACCAAATACAGACTAAATAGGTACAAATCCAAATACTACCTACACTACGCCCTCAAAGCCTCTCTCGCTTCCTTTCCTCTTTCTCTCCTCGCCTCTTTTTTTTCTCCTTTTTACCTTTTCCAACCCCATCTCTTAATTATCCCCCTGCCCTCGACCAGTCTATTTTATTTTGGATTATCCATTCTCTCTCGGTACTAGGAGAAGGTTGGAGGGATTCAAGATGCGATATTAAATCAAAATCGACCTTCTCCCCCCTTTGCCTTCGCTTTCTCTGCCATTCGCGGTATTCTTTCGTTGACCCATCCAACAATCCGTCTGCATTTACCATCCCCATCCCCATCCCCATCCCTTGTCCCGCGCGCCTCACCTTGTTAAGGTCGTAACCTAACCACAAAAGCCCCCACGAGTCCTGGGTTTCACATCGAAAAGTCCTTGTCTAACGACAGACTTGCACGCCTCTACTTAAACCCACGAGGAGTTGTTGTCGTCGTTGTCCTTGTCACCCCTTGACTAGGAGGTTTTATTCGCCGACTCTCTTCTCAATCACCCGCCCATTGGTACGGCACCGTCGGCGCGCGCCGTGTAGGAAGGATAGCGGATATCCTCTCTCGTTGAACACCCGATCCACAACACAGAATCACCATTCGTCATGCGTTCACAACCAATTCTCCTCGCCTTGGCGACGCTCTTCGTCTCGTCTGTCATTGCACAAGACGCGACAACCACCGACGACGATGCGACGACAACCACTGCTGCCGGGACCACAACAGCTGGTACGACCAACACTGCCGCGACCACTACCGCCGAAACCACGGCGGAGACCAGCGCGGCGACCACCACCACCACAGCAGCGAGTACGGCGTCTGAGACATCCACTGCAGATGACTCCGACACGACAGTCCCTTCGATAGAAACCACGACAAGCGCAACCTCTACTACGTCAGCCTCTTCCACGGGAACTACCACCGTCCCCGGCATCACCTCCTCGACCAGTGGCTCTCTGCCCACTCTTCCGGGTTCATACAGTTATCCCGCACCCACTGTTCCCCCCACGAGCAATGCTCCTTTCATGCATCCATCGAATGCGCCCGAGGGCACAGTGTTCATCGCTGTCGGGGCCATTCTCGGTGCCTTCGGTGCCGCCGTCTTGATCTGGCGGGCTGTTATCGCCTGCCTTTTGCATCGTTCTGTTAAGAAAGCCGCCTTGGCTCAGCACGCCGCCAATGACAAGGCCTCGTATCCGGCGCCGTCGGCTCCTTTCTATAAATACACCGACCATGCGTCTTCTGCCTCGCTCGGTAATATGGCGGCTGGCGGCCGTGGCGTGCGGAGGACAACACGGGGACCTATCCCCTCTTCCACCCCGAGCCAATCCAACCTCTTCTTCTCTCCCACCGCTCCCACGGGGTCCAACACTGCCGGTAGTCGTGAATCGCGTTTCCTACCCTCGGGCTTCTACGCTGCTGGTGCCGCCTCGCCGCAACAGCAAACTCACGGCCCCTCTATTAGCTTGACGAATCTGAGGCCCGACTCATATGTACAGCCCCGGCCTGTTGGTGTGAGCCCCCCCGAATCGCCTAGCCTTGCCGCCCGTAACAATACAGCTCAACGAAATGTGAGCACGAGTTCGTTGAATCTCAACCGACCACCCAGCCAACGTGCCCCCAGTGCCTTCCTGGAGGATCTGTTGGCCGATCAGCCCGAACAATTCCCACCCTCTGGCCAGCATCCAGGACAACATCCAGGACAACATCCACCCTGGAATCAGTCTCAGAACCGAATCTAGGTTGCCGGTAGGATCGGTGTTCTTTTCTTTCTTTCTGGGTCCGACAAAAAAAAGATCGGCCACAGTTTCTTTTGGGAATATTACCCTGGGGTTGCGGTCTCCAGTTTCTATACTTATAAATAATCTAGAGAAGTCGAAGCAGGGGGTTGGTAAGGTACAGACTAGACGTGCTCATGTTTGGATGAGAAAAGTGTTCAAGGGAAAGAGAAGAAGAGAAGAGAGGAAATAGAATGGCAATGCTCGAAGTAGAGACAAGGTTGTCCGGCTTGTTGTTTATTTATTCTTGAGCGTGTTGCTTTGCTTTTATGTATAAATGCGTGTAAGAGCATTAAAGTTGGAGTTAACGGGGATCAGCTGTGGACAGAGGTTGTCTCGAAAGGCACAGAAAGAGGGAAAAAAAAGGTGCCCGACCTTCAGGGCTTATATTATGTGTTTTCGTCCTCATCAGAGAGTACATAGTTTTCGCCTTTACGGTGTTACCAGTCTCCCTGCCCGCTCCCCATCCCCTTCCCCTTCCCCCTTTTTATTTTTATTTTTTGAATGCATTCGGAAAGATACCTCTTTTTTGGCGCGTCCTTCTCGGATGCCTGCATCTCAAGTTTCCTGTCTTTTCCCCCATCGATATTGTGATGTCATAGCGAATTCAATAGAGAGGGCGAACATTTATATTATACAGGTTTATGTTGTCGTGAGTGGTTAGACGTTCCGGACGAAACTGCGGGCGCCGGGGCGTGTTTGTTGCCGCCCGCTCGCTTGGGCGGGTAGCTACCTACGATTAGGTATGATACGATACGATACGATACATACCTACATAGTATAGGGCGTATTTTTTTTCCCCCATGTCAGGTACCTGTGGCGCTCGCCAGCCACTTTACCATACTGCAATAGGTATAGCTTTGCAAGGGCTGCAAAAGATACATCTGGATTTAAAGCCTTCGCACGAGCCTTGCACAAGCCATAAGCCAGTAAAAGCAGACCTATTTGTGGACCACACTTTGCCCTGTACTTATTCAATTGAAAAAACATACCCCTACTACTATGTACATACGATACGCTAACACGGGCCTCGTGATGAACCTTACTATGTGACCGGGGACCTTCGGGCGGGAAAAAGAGAGATGACGATAGGGTTACCTAGATTAAGTATAAAAGAGACCATTGATAGGTCAGATAGGGTGTATCATAGGTTAGGGGAGTTAGACACCGAAAGCGACAGGAACCTTGTGAGAGGTGACCGGTTTCTTCATGCCACTTGTTTACGACCTACCTAGGTTACTACTATTACCACCCCTATTTATACATATATACGCGATGCTATCAAACATACCGCCACGACGACGAGAACTCCATGTGGGGCGGGTTACCAGACGATCGAGAACCTGGACCTGTGATTTTTATACAGGTGCGTAGGTAATTCGCGGGGCGGGCGACGCATTGTCAAAACCTAGATGGATACCAACCTAGGTAGTATGTAACTTGGAGAGGTGGGACGGACAGGACAGGACAGGACAAAAGTTATTAGGTTCCTGGTACGCTTTATGAATGGTACGGAGAAAAAAAAAAGGGGGGGGGTGTTCGAAAAAGAAAAGATGAAGAAGGCTGAGTACCTAACTAGAGCTCGTGTTTACTTCTTTGATACCTATGACTTGTTTATTATTTGTTTTTATCCCACTTAATCTGATTGGTAAAACAAGTTGGAATATCTACATAGTAGTAGGTACCTACCTATCTAAAACGATAACTAAAAAGTACTCAGCCCGCTTATATTTGATAGTACTTACATTGATATATCCTAGATATGTATCGGTAGGTCGATAGTACATACACGTAGATCTAGGTACGTATCTACTAACAACCTATGTAATTCTGCAAGGGCAGGCAACTGCGTCGTCATCGCTTATGTAGGTATGGTAGGCTGGTGGTGACACAACAGCTGGAAGAAGCTGAATAAAAGAAAATGAGTTGTAAGGTTAGTGTTAATTCGTTATTTCTTTCTCCCCAAATATTTGATACATATGTGAGTGTGTAGTTGCGTACGAACACTGGTACATAAGTAGGAAACTAAGTCAATATTGATATACATACCTACCTAACCTATACATATACGTATACTGCTTACGTAAGTACGTACTAAGTGCTTAAATCAAAGAAGAAATAATCTATAAAAAAAAAGATAAGATAGATTTTTTAAGATACGTTTAGTATATTAATACCGAGGGAAAAAAAACATTAAGTTTACATTTATAAACATACAGCAGTTTAGATTTACTCGCGACTACTCGATTAAAAGTTAAATCCGATGTGAAAAACTATGTGGATAGTTTAAACTATTAAAACATTGCATGTAAGATAGAAAAAAAGATTGAATTAAATATCTATCTCTTATAACAAGTTAGCTATAATAACATTAATACTTATATTGATACTACGTAATACTAGACCTACCAAACCGTACCTACCTAACCTAGCCTAAATATACCAATAGTTGACATCCATCCCTTAATCAAAAACTTCAATGTCATAAGTCACCTCCCCTCACCTCACCTCAACTTACCCCCAGCCCCAGTGTCTCCATCTATCGTTTCAATTTGATATCTAGTATTCTCTCCAAGTTCACAACCGCTCTTAACTTAACATCAAATAATACCCCCCCTCTCTCTCTCAAAAAAAAAGCCATCCCCTTAAACTATCTTCTCTTTCCGTTTCCCTCCCCCCCCCTCCCCCCCTTCCCTTTTAACCCCCAGAGTTAGCTATGGCGTTATCCTCCCTAATTTATCTCGAAATTTTCCAAACTTCCTTCCTTCCTTCCTTCCTTCCTTCCCGGATCCTCCGGGCCGCTCTTTAAGAGTCCTGATGTGAAAACCCCCCCTTTCCCTTCTCTTCTCAACTTTCACCCTTTCTTTTCTTTTCTTTTCTCTTCCCTCCTAGCCAAAAATCTTTTACTCTTTCTACAACGAAAATTTTTTTTCATATATATAATTGTTTATTTCTATTATAGGGATATATATACTCCGTCCCTCCCTATGCCCCCCGTGATCGAACAGGAATAGGAACATGAGCAGAAGGAAAACCGGAAAGGTAAGGTAAGGTAGACACCCGTATCGGACTGGATACCTACCTACCTACCTACCCAGGACTTCATTAAAGGGAGACATCTCACCCCTAACCCAAGACTTTATCTCCCATCCTATACCCATATCCATCCCCCTATCCCTATTCTACATCTCAACTAAAAAACCCAAATAAATCCTATTCTCTCTCTCTCTCTTTTTCCCTTTTCCCTCCAGTATCCAATAATACCTACTCAACAATAATAAGTCTCTCTCTTTTCCGTCTTGTTTTTATATCATTATATTATATCATTTTAATACCTCGGTGCCTAGGGTTAGGTAGGTAAATAGTTTTGAAAAATTTCTTTTCGTCGTCATATTTCTCATATACGCATACTCCTTACTCCCCCTCCCCCCCTTTTTTCTTTTTCTTTTTTTCTTCTTCATCTAGCCCCCCCCCCCCTCTGATATTCTTCATCTACCATGACCATGACTATCCATTGTCCCCCCCAAAACCACAGCTCGTTCATATATGTACTGTCGCTATGCATATGCTTTTTTTCTTTTCTTTCGTATGTGTCTCCCATCGTCCTTCCCCCTTTTCATCTCTTCGCCCCCCTTTCCCCCTCTCCTACCCCTTTTCCACATCCAATATCCACATAGATACCTACCATACACATGCTACATGCCATATACCATGCCTTATATGTCAAGAACCCCCCTCCCCCCATTTCCAAAAAAGTCTATCGCATAGCTTCAAACATGTGTATATGCCAAAATAATAATAATAAAATTCCAAAAAAAAAATTTCATTACATCTCATCATCCTTCCCCTCCACCTCCTCCGCCTCCGCCTCCGCAGCCGCCCCCCTTATATCCTCGACCCGTATACCGCTGCGGTCGCACATGCTCCGGAAGATGCCGCCCTCGCGGGCCCACAGGGCGAGCGGCGTGTCGAGCTCGGCGATGCGCCCGGCGTCCATGACGCAGATGCGGTCGTACCCGATGATGGTGCGCAGGCGGTGGGCGATGCACAGCAGCGTGCGGCCCCGGAACGCCGCCGCCATGGTGCTCTGGATCTTGTCGTCCGTCTCCATGTCCACCGACGACGTCGCCTCGTCGCACACGATGATGCGCGACCCCCGCACCAGCGCCCGCGCCAGCGCCATCAGCTGCCGCTGCCCCAGGCTGAAGTTGAGCCCGTCCTCCTCCACCACGCTGTCCAGGTGGATGCGCCCCGGGTCGCGCTCCTCCATCGCCGCCTCCGCCGGCACCAGGTCCGCCTGCCGCAGCGCCGACCACAGCTCCAGGTCCGTGTGCTCCGCGAACGGGTCCAGGTTGCTGCGCACCGTGCCGCGGAACAGCGTCGGGTCCTGCGGGATGATGGCCAGCCGCGACCGCAGGTCGTGCAGCCCCAGCGTCGAGATGTCCAGCCCGTCGATCGTGATGTGGCCCCCCGACAGCTCCACGAGCCGGAACAGCGTCGACATGATCGAGCTCTTGCCCGCGCCGGTGCGGCCCACGATGCCTATGCGCTCGCCGCCGCGCACGCGCATCGTCAGTCCTTGCAGCACCAGGGGCAGGTTGGCGCGGTACCGCATCTCGACCTTGTCGAAGACGATCTCGCCCTTCTCGGGCCACGAGGGGCGCACGTCGACGGTGTGCTCGGGCGCCTCCTCCTCGAGCTTCGTGCCGTAGTGCAGCAGCCGCTCCACCGCGTTCATGCCGTTCTCGACCTCGGCCAGCTGGCGCACGGTGAACTGCAGCATCTGCACGATGGACAGGATGTACGACAGCACGAGGCCGCCGATCGACGGCGACACGCTGAACCGCGACGTCACGACCAGGATGCCCGTGGTGAACACGAGCGCGTTGCCGATGGCGTCGAGCCGCACCGACAGCCACCGCTGGTTCGAGAAGGTCAGGTAGTACGCCGCGTTCATCTCGTCGATGGCCCGGCGCAGGTCCGCCACGAACCGGTCCTTGAGCCCGTACGCCCGGATGCTCGCCACGCCCGTCAGGCCCTCGCTGAACTTGGCGAACACGCTCGACCGCAGCACCGACTCGAACCGCTTGACCTCGCGGGCCGAGGCCCGGTAGTACGACGCCGCCAGCACGAAGAGCACCGCGAGCGGCACCAGCGCGATGACGAAGTAGTAGAAGAAGGCGATGATCAGCGCGAACACCGAGATGATCATGGCCAGCGTGAGGAAGTACATGCGCATCGCGTCGCCGAGGTTGTTGTCCATGACGTCGACGTCGCGCGAGAACCGGTTCGTGATGCGGCCCAGCGGCGTCGTGTCGAAGAAGGACATGGGCGCGCGGAGCGTCCGCGTCACGGCCTGCCGGAGGAGCGCCTTGCTCGCCCTGGTCCCGAACATGGTCAGCAGGATGGAGAAGCAGAACATCAGCAGCGCCTGCGCCGTGCCCAGGCCTGCGTACACGCCGATGTACACGCCGGTCGAGAACCCGAACTTGTCCGAGGACCAGTACGAGAGCCACAAGCTGGTCGCGATGTTGGCGCCCTGGGATATTATCAAGACCATTAAGACGAGCGGGGCGTTGAAGATGGATCCGGAGGCCCTGACATATGCGCCGTACACCGACCACGGGACGCTCGCTACGGCGCGCTCTTCGGCCTGCATGAGACCGGGACCTCGCTTCTTCTTCTTCTTCTGGTCCTGATCCGACTCGACCGGTTTGTCCTCGGTCAGCCTAGGCACCCCTGTCTGGTCCTCCTCGAGGGCCGTGGTCTCCATGAGCTGCTTGAAGCCGGGGTGGTTCGCCATTAGGTTGTCGAACGTGTCGATCGTGCGGATCTTGCCGCCGTCCATCCAGATGATCCTGTCGCATCGGTTTAGAACCCAGAGCTGATGCGTGGCGAGGATCCGACACTTGTCCTTCAGGAGGCCGAGAATAGCGTTGTCCATGATGTGACGCCCGACGTGTGCGTCCACAGCGCTGAGTGGGTCGTCCATGAGCACGATGTCGGCGTCGAAGTAGATGGCACGAGCGATGTTGAGCCGCTGCTTTTGGCCTCCCGAGACGGTGATACCCCTTTCGCCTATTTCTGTTGCGTCGCCGTTAGGCAGCATATCTAGATCCTGTTGCAGAGCGCACCTGTTTCCAATAATTAGCCACTGTGATGAATAGAATAAAAAGGGAGAGAGAGAGAGAGAGAGAAAGAAGGAGGAAGAATCGCTTACGCTTTGATAACCTGCTTATACCACTTCCTGTCCATCTCCTTACCGAAGAGAATATTTTTCTCGACGGTGGTATTCTGGATCCAGGCGTACTGCGGGCAGAAAGCCCTCGACGCACCCAAGACAACCTCGCCAGACGTCTTGCGCATATCGCCGGCCAGCGCGGCCAGCAGCGAACTCTTACCACAGCCTACAGGACCGATGACGGCAATGAGCTCGTTGCGGCCGATCTCGAGATTCAGATCCTGGAGCTTGAACGGCTCCCGTTCTTCGACTAGGGTGCTGGCCGTGTCGTCGGCGACGTCGTCTGAATTCCCGGTAGCAGCTTTGGACGCCCGCTTCGAGTCCTTCTGCGGGCCCCCAGCGCCAGCCTTCTTCCCGGTGTCGGCACCGACGGCTTTCTCGGGGTCCTGAGTCGGCGTCCTCTCCCATGTGAAACTGGCGCCGCTCATCTCGACGGCGTGCTCACCCTCGGGCTTCAGCACGACGTCCTCCTCCTGCTCCTCGGACAGCAGGAAGTCCTGAATGCGGTTGAGCGAGGACCAGGCGTCGACGACCTGGCCGATGACGAGCGGGAGCAGGTTGAGGGGCATGCGCAAGCCGTTGAAGAGGGCTAGGGAAGAGAAGACCTCGGCGGGGGCGAGCCCGTGGTCGGTCAGCGAGTACGTGATGAACGAGAGCATGGAGGCGTAGATGGGCAGGGACATGCTGACGGCGTTGATCGCGTTCCGGATCGCCAGGAGCACCTGGATCGCGTGAATCTCGCGTTTGCGGATGTCCTTGAGCCGTTCCATGAACGCCGACTCCCAGCCGAACAGCTTGACGAATCGCACCGACTGCAGGATCTCCTGCGTCAGGCCCACGCGCTGGTCGGTGATCTTGTTGATTGCGCTGCGCCGGCGGAACAGGCCCCGGATCGCCCGCGTCAGGGCCGGGATGCCGATAACTAGGAGAGCGAATCCCGCCAGGGCGCTGTAGGTCAGGTTGATGAGGAGGAGGACAAGGGTGATGAGACATATTATGGGCGCAGTCCATACCAAGTGGAATAAAGCCGATGCTTGGTCCACACGGTAGGTGTCGACGCTCATGAGATTGACGATCCGTCCATTACTCCAGCCGGTACCATCGCCGGCGACGCCATTCTTACCGCCTTTCTTGCCCTTCTTTGACTTCTTACCCTGCGTCGCCTTCTCAGTATCGGCCTCTTTCCCTTTCTCTCCCGCGTTCTCGGCCGGGCCGTGCGTCAGCTCCTTACCGCCGGCCTTGGCGCGGCCAGAGAGGACCATGGACTTCTCGTAGACGAAACTAATGAGGACTGCCCGCGACTGCCCGCCGATCAACATTCCGCGGTAGATGAAGTGGTTGACGCCCAAGCTCTGGAATATCTGCATGATGGTGATGCCGACGACGAGGCCGACACCCGGTCCGATCGGTGGCGGCGGCTGTCCGGTCTGGGAGGCGTCCCAGGCCTCCTGCGCGAAGGCGATGAGGTAACGCAGCATAAAGGGCGACATGACCTGCAAGATGGACGCGCACAGCTGGCAGAGCCCGCCGAGCCAGAACTCCCAGAAGTAGGTGTCGTGCAGGGCCCAGAGCAGCGGGTACTTGTCTCCCCTCTCCACGCGCTTCCCGAACGACTCTCTGCACTTCTCGGTCATCCTGTCGGACGACCGGTCCGGGTTCACTAGCCAGATATCATCTTGTTCCAGCTGGCGTTTGTACCCAACCTAGCATTTCCAGTTAGCCGGATAAACTGACGAAACCCAGACAAAAAGAAAATAAAAAGAAAGAAAATGGAAGAGGGTGGCGAGGTCTTTGCAAGTGCAAGTGCCCCCTACCGAGACTTTAGGGGAGAAGGGGGAAAGGGGGGGTGACACACATTCATTAGGGGAGCCATCCATTGGAAGGTCAGCCTGCTGAAAAAGCCGGCCTGATACTCTCTTGATGTCTCCCTCTCCTTGGGGACGGGCGGGATGGAGCCCCATCGTAGGGGGTTCGGGGTCTTGTACCACGGCTTCTTGGGCTGGGTGGGCGCCGAGCCCCGGGTCGTAGTGCGGGTCAGACCGCTCGCATCGGTGGCATAGCTCTGTGTGCGCTTCAGCTCCTCGCGCTCGGCGCGCTTCTCGTCCGGCTCCTCCAGCCGGCGGATCTCTTCTTCGGGGTCCTCGATAGGCGAGAGGGGCGACGAGTCCCCGTAAGCGCCGGTGGTGCTGACGATGGTGAGCGGCTCCGGCGAGGGCTTCGTCTCCTTCTCGGCACTCTCGTTTGCCGCCATGGCTTTGGTGCTTCTTGTGCTTTTCCCCACAAAGGGAAAAGGGTGGTGAGGGTTAGTGTCGTTCGTTTGGCTCACTCATTCACTTGCCACCAAGCGCAAACGGGTCGAATACTGAGTCTTCTTCACAACTCTTCTTCCTGCTGTCTCTTCTCTCGGTTTCTGACCTCTCGGTTTCTTCACCTCTTCTTTACTTGTGTAAACGCAGCACCGGTGACGTCCACGATGCGAACTCGGAGTTAAGGCCTCGTCCCGGAGGCGAAAGCAAGCTCTTACGCTAAGAAAATAAGAACCCAATTCCACGAAATGACTGGTGGAACTTGTTTAGTCTTTTTTTTCTTTTTCTTTTCTTTCTTTCCCTTCTCCTTTTCCTCTCTACTTCAAGTCGTTTCTCTTTTCCCCCTTCTCCCGCCTTCCTTACTCTATTGTGTAGAACAAAGGATGATTAGATTAAGCAACCATGCTGCAAAAGTACAAGACGCGGGATCTTCAACACTAGACTCGCGCTAGAATCCCGGGGTTCATATGTATGTGTATCCGGAGGAATGCCCTCTGCGAGCGGCGAACGGTGGTTGAATCTTGCACCGGATATCTTGAGTAGCAGGCGTATAAGCAAGTCCGGCTATAGACAAGGGAACCTGCGAGATGGGTGGAAGAAAAGACGTTATTGGCACAAAACGAAACCGTGCTTTGGCTTGCTGGGTGTAAGTTTTTAGTATGATGCCTTGATTCACCGGGACCCCGCCAAGCTCGACAGGAAGGTTGCGCGGATGCGTAGCTAGGTAGGTATATATAAAGAGGTGAACGGCGGTGATAGGACGTATCTCAGCTAAGTGGATGAAACCCCCAATGCCAGTATGTCTTAGGTAGAAGATAAACAGGAGACGGCAATTAGAGAGGTGGGCAGGCAGATAAGTTGAAATAGGTAGAATGAAGAGGGGGTGGTGTAGACGGGAAAGGGTATATAGATAATATGTGCGTGTAAGTGATTATAAGCCCGAAAACGGCAAGTGACAGTGTGGCAAGGATTTCCAGGTATAATACACGTGTATAAGGGTATCGGTACCTCAGCAAAGATAGGAAGCAAATGCCGATTCTACAACTTATCCGCACTACCTACTTGGTATTTTACTTTTATTTTATATTACTTACCGTTTCCTCTGTCTTTCTCTGGTTTTTTTTTTTTCGGTTTCGGGTTCGCTTGTCCCTGCTCGGGGATTGTGCGCATCCTCCGCTCGGAGATAGAGAACACTTACGAGTACGTAACACTTCTCTTACGGGCTCCAAACTTTTATTCTTTTTTTTCCTTTCTTACATTTCGTTTACCTACTTAGTTACTGCCTAAGTAGGTAGGTATTGTTACAGACCAGCTCTTCACAACAACTTCAACAAGTTGATTACCAAGCATCTCGGCAGAGAAGTTGGCCGAATGGAACTAAGTACACTATGATATATGTAAGTAGGTAGCTAACTACTTAATACTTACTTAATACCATTACCTATACTCACTTACGTACCTAACCTACCTACCTAGTCTGAATCCAAGCTTACTCAATCTTTCGCCTTTTCGTTTTCCAATCCTCTCTTCAATGATAAAAGAACAACCCCGGAGACTTTTTTTTTTCCTTTTACAAGACAAAAGCCCTTGTCAACCCCATAAGAAGAGTGAAAGATGAGACACCGGAAAGTGGAGGAGGGGAACAGGACGCATGTCCCGGGCACCCTTTTCTCCACCTTCATAGTAACGAATCTTAAGTAAACCTACAACTTTCAAGGGTAGGTAATTTTTTTATTTCTCTTTCTTATCCCGCCTCGTTCTTGTTTCTGTCTGGCCTTCTCCTTAGCCCGGTGCCCCTCCCGAGCCGCGGATGTACCTAAGGCGAACGTGGACCGCCGTAGAAAGTGGTAGACTTGAAATCCTGCGGCCCTCTCCGGTTGAGCGTATTATCAAGCAGAGATGATCGATTCGTTACGTATGGTGTAAGTGTAGGTATGTGCTTAGGCTAAGTAGGTAGTGGTACATACGAAACATGCAGACTACTTCTACCTACCTAGCTGTCTACGGGATGCCGATATAGTGTAACTATAATAACTTACTGGGAGGTGCCGTCAACTACCTGGGTAGTAGTCCGAGCGAAATGTCGGTCAGCATGCATGCACGTTCACACTCATGTAGCCCCCGTGATAAGCTCCCCCCCGTGTAAGTCGGATTACTACCTACGATCTCTAGGTAACTGGCTACTGACGTAGGTATGTCTCTTTTGGTTCACTTGAGTCGAACATTACCTACATAATACCTGGTTGCCAAGGCGGGTCTAAGCCGAGATGTCTTACAAATCAAGATATGTTGAGTTCATCTGGCTACTTCAATACTTACTTACCTACTGATACAATTATCAAAATAACCATTTGATATAAGATAAGCTGATGTGTGTTATGTTAAGGATTGCAACATAACCTTGAGGTATGAACTCATTCCCGAACTTGACTATAGGGCTACCAGATACCTCAATACCTAGGTAGGTGAGATCTCTATTCAGCTTTGAGGGGGGAACAAACTTGAACTGTGTCTTGGAGTCCTAGGTAGACCTACCTACACTACACTAACAACCCCTACCTACCCACCAGGTGATCTGGTTCTTTATGTAGTACCTACATTGATAGGTATGTAGTTAGTACGATATAGGTAGGTATTGAGATTCAATGTAGGAAGTAGTTTGCGCCTAACTATAAGTTCAACCACCTAACACATAGCCAAGCTTATTTAAGCTTTTCTCTCTGCCATGCCAATGTGCCAATATGTTTCGACCTTATGCATCAAATATACCTTACCTGCCTATTGATGTATGTAACGGTTGAAGATCACCCATCGAAACGAAACAAAACCAAGACGAACCAAGACACAAGAAGAGACCGACATGCCCAGGCCCTTTCTCCAGGAACCTCCCCCCAAATTAAAAGATCACCACCTTGGCGGTGCATACATACCTAGTACTACATACATAGGTAGGTATATATGAAATATTACGCTCAAGGATTTTTTTTTTCTTTTCTTGCTTCCCGCTTCTGTTCTTTTTCATTCCTAATCAAGCTTAGTTAGACCTAGGTTAGGGATCTAGGTCTGGTATTACTCGTAGGTAGTAGTTCACTTACTTATGTACATACCACATACCCACGCCGTCTTTTAAAGAAAAGAAACCCCCCCGTAGTCGGTCCCCCAAAACCGGTTAGAAACTGGGGATTTCGGACCCGAGTAGAGAGGAAGGGGACCTACTGTCTCCCGTCCCTAAAGTGCCCGCTCTTTATGTGATTCCCGACTCTCCGATACCTACCTACTATCCATGCGCGTACCTAAATACTTAGAAACATTACCTACCTACCATGTCCATCTCGGACACTGCGGGGGGCCGATTACTTCCCGTTTTTTTCTTCTTCTTCTTTTAAATGTTTTTGCTTCAGAGCAGAGACCTCATAAGTCTAAGAATGTTTGCAAGTACCTAGGTACTTATTATATGGAAGGAGGGATAAAAGAAGTAATAAATAGGATATTATTCAGAATTCCATAGGTATATAGAAACATATATATATATACCTAGGTACCTATTAGTAAACATGGGCTAGAAAGGGGGCAAACGGGTATGAATCAGTGCTAACCTTAGGTACCTAGTGTCCGACTTATTCACGAATACTCTTCCACCTACCTACCTACCTACTACACAGAGCCACCACCCCCCCTTCTTTTTTTTACTGTTGTCCATAATAAAATAAACCTGATTTACTTTATCATCATTGAACATGTATACCTAAAGTCAACATACACGCAACTCGCATGTCAGACGTTACACGGGAGGGATTTCAAGCTATCCACCTACCTATTTATACACACACACACACACACAGAGAGAGAGAGAGAGAGAGAGAGAGGACGAGCTAGTATATTAGTAGTTGACCTTACCTACTACGGATTCATCCAACCATCAATGATAGGTATCTATCTATCTACCTATCCATCTATAGGCCATCTAGATAGGGCCACGACGTATACTTAACGAGGTCCTGCTAACCTAGTGTATTACATTGTAGTTAACCTAGTATACAGTGATATTTAACACCCATCAATATCTCTGTCAACTTTATTGAAACGCCCAACTCGGTAATCCATATACTACACCTACCTGACCTACCTGACCTACTCTATTCACATCAATACCAATAACCCGCCATCCAACCTTTCTTTTCATCTTCGCCCTATGCAGATCAGATCAGATCGGATCGAAACCGATCAACCCATCCCATCTACCACCTACTTACCTAGTTTTCTTTCTATAGGTTAGTAGCGTTACAAAGACCTCCTCTCCCCCCCCCCCTTTTTTTCCCCCTTTTACCACAACTACGGGAAAAGCTCAGTCACATGTACTGTAGAAATGGAAGAGGAAAAAAAAAAATTCATCTTGGTGTCTAAAATCTCCGATTCTTTTTTTTTCCTACCATAGTCTACATCATCTTCTTACTCGTTCCCTTCTCCCCCAACTTCGGCTCCCATTCTCTCCCGCTCTAACCCCTATCTTCCGCATGTCCTTTATTTTACAAGAAACGAAAAAAAATTGAAAGCCTATGAAACTACCTTAAGAGTAAAAGTTACTTTACCTGTACCTTTTACCTTCCTTCATGTAGGTAGAGAGCGGTATGTAGGTAAAGTAAACTTGACTACTTGGGTAGTAAAGGCCCATACATACATATAGGAAACCTCCACCTTTCCTCAAGGTAAAAACGCCTCGCAGAGAGTTCCGAAGATAGAGAAAAGAGAAAAAAAATTAGAAGAAGAAAAAAAAATCCCAGGACCAGGTTTTTAGTACGTCGCAGCCAACCGCGCCCTAAAGTATCCCCTCGTGCTCGTGCAGGAGGGAAAACAAAAACAAGAAAACCATTAATGCCCCATTGGTCTTTTATGAACTCTCCGTGCCGTCCGAAGCATCCATACCCAGTAGTGTCTTGTCAACGTCATCAAGCTCCTCATCTTCGTCCTTGCCCTCGCCTTCCTCTCCGCCGCTGCCGATGCCTAGTAGCTCCTTGTCCATATCATCAAGGTCATCGGCGTCTTCCATGGTAACATCTCCATTGCTGTTGCCATTTGGCTTGGCCTTGGCAGAGTCTCTCTTGTCCCGACTTGCCATTCCCTCCATCTCCATCTGGTCCGGCGCAGCGTCTTCCTCAGGGCCGGCCGGCACCCGCTTCTTGTTTGGTTGTACCACCCCCAAACCCGGACGACCGTCCCACCGTGCAAGCCGTCGGCTCGTACGTCTCAGTGCTGCAGAATAAGACGCAAACTCCTCGCCAAAGTCGTCATCTTCGCGAGTAAGTGGGCAGAGACCGCCAAAGCCCCGGTCACGGAAAGTTCCTTTATCGATCGGGAACATCCTGTATCCCTCGTCATCGCTATCTAGAAAGGGGTCCGCCATTGCCTCGAGGCGGTGTTTCGCGCGGATAACTATACCCTCCTGCCGGCGTACTTTCCGGGAGCGGTGATGATGACGTCGTAGTCCACGGTCGAGGATATATTCCACACGTTGGTTGCGGTTCCGCTCTACTGCTAGTTGGTGTGCGGTGGGGGGTCGCGGCTTTCGCGGAACGATGCCCTCAAGAACATGGGGTCCGGGCCCTGCTGGCGATGAGCCCTCGAATATTTGGTATTTCAGGGGCGCCCCGCCTCGCCGTCCAGTACTATTGGGGCCGATGCGAGAAAGCGCTCGGGGGGGTGGAGTGGATCGTGTGCTGTCCAGATCCGACTCGTGTTTAGAAGGCCGGATGCGCGGGAGTATGGCGGCCGTAGGTCCATCCTCGGCTAGGAGCTTCGCCCTTGAGCCTCGCTTGGCCTGGTGATCGGCCATATACGCCTGATCTGCCGCGATAATCTTGGCTCTGTGGTTTTGCTTGTCGCGCCCAAACTCTATCTCTTCCTTCGTGTCAATGTTCTCGGCCTCTTCTTGCTCCTTGCTCAGCTCTTCCATCCGGGGAACACCCTGATTTGCCACCTCAGTCCCATAATCAACGCCGGGACCAAATGGGTTCTCTTCGCAGCCTTCTTCCGTAAAGTCCGACTCCAGATATTGCCACATCAGCCACAAGAAAGCCCTCGCTCGTGACTTGCTAGAGTAGCTGGTCTTCATGATAAGGTCATGGAACTCTCCACCAGCGGGGAAGTGAAGCTCGGCAACGTGGGATGCTTGCTGACAGATGAGGAAGATGAGGTTAACAGGGTTGGACCGCGGTGGTAGTTTTTCCTTAAATTCAGCCAGGTCGTGCGGTTCAGGTCGGTCTTCGGCTGCACCTTTGAGGATGGACTTCAATCTCGGTGCATCTTGGAGCTGCTTGTAGGCAGAAGCATCTTGGTGGGCTTGCAAGGAGGGGATCGCGTGGTATGTTCGGAGTTGGGCTCGCATCTCGGGGAAGACTATGGGTATATGGTATTAGCAGGAACGAACTGTACTATTTAGGAGGAGGTATGGGAGAGGAAGAGAGATCATCATACAATTTAGTGTGGTATTCATTCGCCCGACATTGACCAGCAGGCAGACCATGGCCATACTCTTCGCAGCCTCGCGATCACTAAGCAGCTTGTCACGGAGAACCTTGCTAGTCTTACTGCTTCTTGCCATCGTATCGATGTATAGATCAGCAAAGCTTTGCTTATCATCAGTCTTGTCCGCCTCGTAGCTGTTGGTGAAGACCTTGGTATCGTCATCGAAAACGGCGCGGAGGAAGTCGTATTGAATGTCTTTTCTCCACAGAGGCTCGCCGTCCTCCTTCTTTAGATGTCGGATCTTGCCGACAACAGAGAACGAACCTCCGGCCGTAGAGGAGGCAGCAGCCTTGGGCTTCCGCTTGTTGCTGGGACCTGATTCAGTGCCCATCATGCTGGTATCGACATTGTCGCCTGGTGTGCCGGCTGGACTAGTTGCACGCGACCAGCGGCCAGCTTCTGCTGAGTCCTCTCTGGACCCCATGGTGGATTGAGGTAGCCAGCCGGCTGCAGTCCTAGGAAATGCAGATGTGGATTGTTGGATAGACCGTAGGATAGACAGTAGGATGCAGTCGGCGAGGTGGTTGAGAAGGTTGTCACCTTCACGGTCCACGTGTGCGCGACAGGATTTTCATGCGGTAGAGAAAGAGTTGGAAAGAGGGACAAGTGAATGAAAGATGAAAGGTGAAAGGTGAAAAGGTGAAAAGGTGGAATAGCAATAGGAATGGTTTAGATTTGCCTTAACCTTTGCACACAGTAGGCAGGTGTAAGGTAAAAAGAGCGTGGTGGTTACTGACCCATCCTCAATAATTGCTCTTGCTCTTGTTCTTGCTTTTCTTGTTATTGTCTTTTTATTAGTTTATTGGTAATGCACAGACATGGACGGTATGTTGGTGGTGCAACACCTGAAGAGACCATAAGTGCATAGGGAAGGAAAGGGAAGGGAAGGAAGATTATGTTCAAATGTCGCGTCACATTTCCACTTCTCACGGGTCCTAGTAGGTAGGTACTACTTAGTGTGGACGACTGCGAATTTGGAACCTTTACAACATTAGAGGTCAGGTACCTAACCTAGGTAGTGGACCTATGTACTACTTAAGGTACCCCTGCTACCTAGGTACACATTCCAGCCACCTTTACCACATAGATTACATAATACAAAGCCACACTCTGAAAATATCCACTTTTAATACCAGCTCAACCTCAAGGTTGGGTAGGTATCATACTATACCTACTAGTACTTACCTAGGTACTTACAACTACTTTCATGGATGGCATCGTCAACACCCGCTCTCCTTTTATAACATTAACCTTTTAACATATACATAACAACGTAAATGCAAAAGGTAAACCTAATTTCAAGCTTGATCATCTAGTAGGCATCTACATCACTTCAAGGCATTAATCACACAATTTAGCATATAAAACCTTTAATAGGTAATAGAACACTTTTTTTTATTTGGGAATTCTCAGTCCGTCGTAAATGGTTCCTGTGCTGGTCCACCACAACGCGGAGAACCCGAGGGCCTAAAACGGGCTCAGTAGATATCTGCAATAGCATTATCGTGCCGGCAGATGGAATCTCAGCTTTTTTTCCATATGCCGTAATCATTCATCGGAGCAGATCCCAGACATGCTCATGCTCTATGCATCCTATGACGTCTGGAAACCGTGCCTGCTCACCGAGACGCCGTGATTTTTTTTTCTCGCGAACCACCGAAATTACCATTCTATGTTCATCGCCCTCCGCAGGGTTGATCCCCATGCCATGGTAAGCCCTTAAGAACTAGAGCTCGACCGACCAGAAAAAAACCGAGAAATCCACTTTTGTCTATGAATATGCCGGCAACAAATCCGCGGCCACGCGGTAACGCGCATTACCCCTTCTATGAGAATGCGAGAGGAAAGAAAAAAGATCTCGGGCCCCCTTCTAAAGGGCAAAAGCAGGTACATCGAAGCAGAGATTATCGTCATCGTCGTAAAGGCGTCGGTCCACGTGAAAACCAGCATCTTCTAATCTGATGATGAATATCTCCCGAGACTCTCTGATAAAGGCACGTATTTCTTGGCCTCCAAGCGTCTCTCATGCAGCTGCTCATAAATGTACTCCCCCGTGGTCTTCTATGGGTATCAAGTCGTGGGGGTGTAAGGGGTGCAGCCGTAACAAAGACAAATGCCATCTATCGTATGCCGGAGTCCTATGCTATAGAACTCAAACCTGCCGATCCTGACTGGAGGCCGGAACTCGTGTCTGCCGTAGAAGGGTGAAAATCGGAAAGTGTCGAAATGCCAAGAGTAGTTTTGTGTAAAGCAACCGAATTCGCAAAGGAACAGAGAATGAAATCAAAAGAAGAAAAAAACGCGAGACTAGCACGGTATGCCGTTATGTGCTCGTCCCGATCCCACTATCCGCAATACCGGGGAAATATTGCCTTTAAGATGTGGAAAATGTCCCCGCATCATGGTGGTGGCAAGCTTACCACCAAGAGGCTTGGCCACCAGGGCCACCTGGGTTGCCATAGCTGCCGCCGCCGCCGTAGTTTCCAGGACCACCGTAACCGCCGCCACCACCACCACCACCGCCGCTGTAGTTCGAGTTGGGAGGAGGGGGGGCGCCCCAGCCACCACCGCCACCACTGCCATAACCGCCAGATGCTTGAGGGGGGCCGCCAAAGCCTGGGCCGCCGCCGCCAAACTTTCGGAAGTCACGGTTGGCACCCTGGCCGCGGCCACGTCCACCACCAGATCGACCACCGCGGCCACCGCCGAAGGAGCTCTCTCTAGCGATAGTCTCGAGGAAAGCCGGGACCTCCTGGTTAGCTTCCTTGAGCAATTCGATGAGATCGCGGACAACACCACGGTTGCCACGGTTGAAGAAGGCAGTGGAGTGACCAGTGTTACCAGCACGGCCGGTACGACCAATTCGGTGAACATAGTCATCAATATCCGTGGGGAGATCGTAGTTGACGACATGGGTGACATTGGGGATATCCAAACCACGAGCAGCAACAGCAGTGGCAACCAGAATGGGGCATCGTCCATTGCGGAACATCTCCAGGGCACGCTCGCGCTCACGCTGCGTACGATCACCGTGGATGGAGGTTGCGGGGAAGTTCTGATTGATCAGGAAGTCGGACAGCGAGTCGGCCATGCGCTTTGTCTCCACGAAAATTAGGGTGAGCCCGCTACCGTGTGTGTGTAGAATGTCAAGGAGGACAGAGCGCTTGTCAACATCCTCAACGTACTCAACCTTCTGAGTGATGTTCTCGGAGGTAGAACCAACACGACCAACCGAAAGGAAGACGTAGTCCTTTAGGAAGTCGCGAGCAAGCATCTGGATGTCGCGAGGGAAAGTAGCCGAAAACATGAGGGTCTGACGGTTAGTGACACCGGGCATGTCCTCACCTTCGACGATACGTCGAATCTGGGGCTCGAAACCCATGTCAAGCATGCGATCAGCCTCATCAAGGACGAGATACTTGATGTTCTGGAGAGAAATGCGGCCTCGCTCTATGAGATCAACAAGACGTCCAGGGGTGGCAACCAGAAGGTCACATCCTCTCTCAATCTGACGCAGTTGAGAGCCGATGTCAGCACCACCATAAACCACACAGGGTCTAACCCATGATCGGTAGGCAAACTTGCGAGACTCCTCATAGATCTGAGAGACCAGCTCACGAGTGGGGGCAAGGATAAGAGAGGTAGGGTAAGCCTTGCGCTGGCGACCGTAGCCACCACCAGGACCACCGGCAGGGACAGCAGAGGGGCCAGTGAGGAAGGCCTGGGAAAGAATGGGGAACAGGAAACCGCCAGTCTTTCCAGAACCAGTCTGAGCACAGGCCATCAAGTCACGGCCACCCATGACAATGGGGATCGAGTATTTCTGGACAGGTGTAGGAACCTTGTAATGAGCGAGCTCAATGTTTCGTAGGAGATGATCATCCAGAGGAGGGTTGCTGAAAGTGAGAACAGGCTCTGGAACATCATGACCAGAGGCCTCGACAGGAATGTCATCATACTTCTCAAAGTTGATACCAGTGTGTTGCTTGGAGGGATCGTTGGGGGTGCCGAAGAGTTCGCGCTCAACACGAGGATTGGCAGGACCAGGAATGTGCTTGCCATCTCGCCATTGACCATCACCAGAGCCTCGGGCATAGCCGCCACCGCCACCACCGCCGCCGCCAGCAGAGGGGTTGCCATAGGCATTGCGGTCGAATCCTCCTCGGTTGTTCCATCCACCACCAGGGCCTTGACGCTGCTGCGGCGGCGGCTGTTGTTGTTGTGGTTGTGGTTGTTGGGGGAAATCGGCAGGAGCTGGCCATCCACCAGCAGCAGGTCGAGCGTCAAAGCTGTTGTTACTGTTGAGGAAATATATGTCAGCTATCGTGTCAGATGAAATGGGAGCATAGGAAACCAGACTAGAATCAGTAGATGAAAGTAGGAATAGAGAATGCTTACCCAGCCCAGGCGCTGTTGTTGAGACCATTCATAGCAGCAGCAGCAGCAGGAGGAGGAGGCGGTGCAGCAGCATTCATAGGCGCATTACCGCCAGTGGCCATCTTGTTCCTCATGTGAGGAGGGATGTAGGAACGAGCAGGAGGTTGCTGCTGCTCACTCAGGCTCAGACCACCCATGTTGAGTTGATCAGCCATGTTGACGTTGTCGAATGAGGGGCAGATGAATTTGGCAGGTGCCTGTTCGTGGAAAGGAAAATGGATCAAGGCAGTGAAAACTTTTTTCGTACGGAACCCAGCCGATTAATCTCTTGCAAAGAACGAATGTGTTCCCTTGAAGAGAAATGAAAGGCAGAGAGGGGAAGAGGAAAAAACAGAATTAGTGGTATGTGCAGACAAATCCTTCCTCGAAAGAAACCAAGGTAGGAAAAGATGCCGGCAGTATGAGGATGGAAAGGTAAAAAGACGTAGAAACTTTTTTGCCTCTGGGGAAAAGAAGATTAAGTATCTAATCGTCGCTGCAGCAGTAGAAAAGTTGTGTGATGAACGATGCAGATGACGAGGTGTGCGGACGACAGCAGATAGCACAAGTCTATGTCGTGCCTTCTGAATTCCTTTAAAAGAAAAGAAAGCAAAACAAAGTCTTTTCAAAGGAAAGAGAAGACCCTTGAAAAATGCAGATGCTTTTCTTTTTATTTTTTATTTTTTTCGCGGAAAGAATTCCCAGGAGAGGAGAGGGGAGAGAGGAGGGAGGATTGATGTGTTGTTGAGGTTGGGTAAGGGAAAGAGATTGTGGGGGAGAAGAGATTTAATTAGATGGGAAAGAAAAAAAATCGAGGCATCAAGTTTTTGCAGGTGCATTGGAAGGGAAAAAAAACCGAGACTTGGGTTAGTGTCTGACTAGCACTTTGTCGGTACCAGGGGACTCCGTAAATTGGGGAAATTTGTTAGTGCCAGTATGTAGCCTTACAGCAGAATGTTATCTCAGCCACCAAGATGGGCCCGTACCGTTGTAGACGCTTGCATCTGATACGCATCGCTTCCTTGTCAATCGCTGCACCCTCCCCCCTCCTTTTGGCCCTGTGAATTTTTTTTTTGCCTCCCAGGCTTAATAAAGACAACCTACCTGCCTAGAGAAAGGGAAAGGCAAAAAAATAGAAGGTTTACCAAATAGCTACATCCTTACCGGTTATCTGAACACTATCAGATCCAATCGTTCATATAGTGCCTAGGTACTACTTAGTAGGTAATAGGTAGGTACTTAAAAGGCTCTTTATTTCCTTACTTAGTGTCTTTCCTTTTCACTCCCCCCCTTCTGCCTACATACATAGTACATAGGATGTAGGTATGTATGTACTTGCCTAACCTACCGAATATTTCCTCTTGCTTTCATCTACATGACCTGTAATATTCCATTTCAATAATGCCTCAGTATGCAATGTAATAGGCATATACCTACCTACACGAGCCTTGGTAGACTGGAGAGGCTGGAGATTGTGGACTATATTGAAGTACATACATATGTACCTACACGCACTTATGTAGGTACATAACATTTATCTGTCTTCAACATACATACATACTTAGCCTACATACATACCTATTGACTACCTATGTACCTACCTAGTCGTAGCACCTGTAGATGGATACTACCTACCTACCTACAGCAGATTGGTAGACCCTGTATGCATAAGTACCCTCCCCGCAGGCCCTCTTCTCACGTAGTGTACAAGTGTAATGTAGGTAGGTAAGTTTACGTGACTGACTCTTGTTGCTTTGTTCAGCTGAATCAGACTCGATTTAGGCGATGCATGTCTGGAGTCTGGTACTCTTCTGAAGTGGCAATTTGCTTACAACCTACTAACCCAAGCTCTAGGCCGTTTGTACATTACTAGCAGCATTTCACATGTACCTATCGACAGTGGTCTTTTTCCATCAATCGATCGAACAAGCCATTGGAACCCTCAAGTACGTAACTGACTACTACTAACGTGCTATTGCCACCAGGTACTGGCCCACACTCATTATCTCAGGAGACCAGACTGATCTACCTAACCTAAGTTAGGTGGTACCTAAGGTAGAAGTGAGAGTTTTTCTTAGCTTCAACTTTCCTTTTTATCTTATTGGGCGGGCTTGCAGACAACCTTTTACACTACCTACACTGCACTACCTACCTACCTACCTACCTGTCCTTTGGTACTGTATTTGCATTTCATCGGTATTGACGGGCCTTAAAGTAAGTCAGTACATAGTAGGTATGTACTTAGTTAGGAACTTAGTGCTATCTAGGTAACCTTCCCTATGCTTCTATTCGATCTGATATTTTAAATAACTAGGTACATTGCCCCTACTCTTTAAGTTAAAGTACTACCTAACCTTAGGTTTAACATGTACCAGACCTATACGAAATCAATAGGCAGGTATGTAGGTAGTTCAGACTCTCATCAGGGGAAAGGCCAATGTGACTCTGCTGCAACAGAAAGCCAGGGTGCTCCAATAGGATCCCTCCCTGCCAAGTGTAGAGGTGAGGATCATGCAGTATCTCACCGCCCACGTTTGGGCTCCGACAAGACGAAAATTCTGCTCTGTAGTGTACACCGCCGGCGAATTGGTCTTGCCTCTGATTCGTCTTCCATCATGCTAAGACGGAGCAGAAGTGACGACAACTGGACACCCACAAGAAAAAGACTTAGGTACCCCACCACCACATCGCTGGGGGAGAGAAGTCCCCTACCTAGGTACCTACATATGAGGCCTGACTGACTGCCCGGCTGCTACAAGCCCTACCTGGGTAGGCTGTTTGGTCGAAAATACGTGATAGGTGTCATAGATCTTGTTGATACGCCGGGACCCATCCGGGGGACCCCCCTAACTTGTCACCACTCGAGCAGGGGACGGGCAGGCCGAGCTGCTGGAAACACTTATTCAGTGCATTGCTGTATGTGAGTGAGTTGTGCCTGAGCCATTGATGGACCGATGGACCGCTGGACCGTTGATGCTAGTATTGCTTCTTCCTAACAGCTGTCAACAAGCACGATCGCACCTCGGATACCTACCTAGCTTTGGCCGAGTTGTGCATTATCTAACCTAGACAACTCATACCTAAAATCATCACCCAACTCTAGAGCTAGAGAGAAATACCAGACACTCACAGACACAACATGCGCACAGCCGTGTACTTGTTAGAGCTTTATACTAATCGTGAGGTCGTGATCATTCCGACGACTGGTCTGCTAGGTAGCTGCTAGTTATCTGGTCCTTCACCCAACCCGGGGTTCTAATGTACACGTGCAGCTCTTGGGACAAGCTCTCGGGACAGCCCCTTCTCTCAAGCACACTTGACTATCTTGTCATCGTTGAATTCGATATCCCGGACGCCATCCTTAGTTACCGCCTTCACCGTCATGCCCTTGAAGTCGATGGGCAGACGTCTCTTGAGCTCGTCCGTGCACATCTCGAGAACCTTGATACCCTGGACCAGTGTCATGTCGGGGTGGTGGTGCTTGTCCAGGATGGAGAGGCAGTAGTACTGGGCGTAACCGTGGGCGGCGTAGGGCACGGGTGCCAGAGCAGCTAGGTAGTCTAGCCAGAACAGGCTGGGCCTGTGGGTGATGGGGTCGACGCCTCCTAGAAGTAGGTTGACATTATAGGGCTTCCGTGATCTTAAACTCGATGCGAGTTCGCCTCGGACGTAGTGTGCCAGGGCGGAGGGGGACAGGTCCGACTCGTTTCGCATCGAATAGAGCTGAGCATTTGCTTGGATGTATTCCGAGAATTGAACTGTCTGCGGTCAGCGCTGGCTCGAGTGCTTCCCCGCATCGGACATGCCTGTGTCTCCAGCTTCTCCCGCAAATGCGACCAGCGTGTGCTTGTTCAGCTGTCTCGTCTTGTCGTCGGAGGCCTTGAGGATGGTGGCACCTCTCATCGCAGCTTTCGAAGCTGCAATCAAGGTGAAGTCCTTGCCTGTGATTCCCAGTAACACCTCCCTGGTAGTGTCAGCTTAAGCAAGAGGCCGGGCCTGGCGTGGGGAAGACGTAGGTATCTTACATATTGTCGGGTCTGGTGTGGTAGTGCTAAGCTCTGGAAAACGTTGTTTGGGGAGGAAGAAAGCGGGCGCTGTCGTGAACGTGAATTTGGTTGTACGTATCTTGGTGGTAGTTCTGGACGCGCAAGGTAGCTACAGCCTGGTCAGCCTCATGACAGCTCTAGGTTAGGTAGTAGGCAAATAGGTAGGTACGTACATAGCATACAGATTACACTAGGTACATGGATGGGTCAGTACAATCGGAGGGGAAGGGACAGTACCTACTTCTTAGAGGGGACAGTGGATTAGGTTAGAGAGGAATCCAATCCAATGGAAGCGACCCCATCCAGTCGGTGGTCGGAGCGTCAGAGACACAAGCCACACCTGTGGTTGCTTCGCCCCACTATACCTTTTTTTTGCGGGACCCTTGCCAATTGAGCTTGTCCCGCAACTTTTTTTTTTTTCAGTTATCGAAGACGACGATTCTTTCCAGGCAAGACTTCCAGCCAAGGCGACGAGCACGCGCCTACGACGAAAGCTCGATCCACCGCGCACGTCAATATGTCGTCTTCCTTCTTCACAGTGCCTGGCAAAAAAAGAAAGAGGGCACCGGTCGCCGAAGCACCCAAGAAACGAGTAGCCAATTCCAAGACCAAGTCCAAGGCGGCTTCACAAAAAGCACCCGCGCCTAGAAAACGAGCCGAGCAAGACAACGGCGATGACGACGACGATATATCAAGCGGATCTGAGAGCGAAGATGCTGGTCAGGAAGACGAAGCTCCTATATCTGATTCCGACTCCGAGGGCGAGGGGCAGACGGCCGCCGAGAGGAGACTTGCCCTTGCGGAAAGATATTTAGAGAACGTCCGGGAAGAGGTGAACGATGTTGGCTTCGATGCCGCCGAAATCGACCGAGACTTGATCGCGGAGCGGCTCGGGGAAGACGTCTCTGAGTCGAAGGGCAAAGTCTACAAGCGAATTGCTTCAGAACTAGCCTTCGATCGAGCGTCGCATTCGTTATTCCGCGCCAATACCTTTACCACTACCTCGATCGCCATATGCCCGCCCTTTGCATACACTGTCCATAAAGATAGGGTTCTTATAAAATGGAAGCTCCAGGATTTACCCGCCAATCAATACCCGCAAACTACGAAAAAGAAGCCCAAGAGAATAGCACCTCCCCGGCGGAAACCGATAAAAGTTGCGATCTTAAAGGGGAACCAGAAGAAGGCCAAGGATAAAAATTATAAAGGTCATGTGGGGGAGATACTCTGCGTTGCTGCCTCGGAGAACGGGAAATACGTAGTGACGGGGGGCGCTGACAAGCGTCTCATCGTTCACGATGCCAAATCATTAAGGCCTCTGCGCGTTTTCACACACCATCGCGACGCTGTAACTAGCCTCGGTAAGCAGGCACCCAATTAGTCTTAATACGGAGGGTCCAGACACTTACGGAAGAGCCAGCGTTTCGTCGAGGCACAAACCAACTCTACTCAGCTTCCCGTGACCGGACGGTGAAGGTATGGAGTATAGATAATCTAGCATATGGTGAGTATCCCGTCTCTCAGTCCCGTGGCGTCGTGCTCAACCTACCGTCCGGGCCTCCCTACGCTACAAAATTTACTAATGCATATCATAGTATGTGGAACCATGTATTCTCGTGTCTCCGTCCCGACTCATTCTATACGCATGGATAAGGACATAGGCATTGAGACTGTAAAGTACAAGTGATTATAGGGTATTAAATATTAATATGTAACAGGTAGAGACATTATACGGCCACGCAGATGAAGTAGTCGACATAGATGCTCTCGCACTCGAAAGATGTGTTACAGTAGGAGCTCGAGATAGGACAGCCCGCTGTAAGTCACAAAGGGGACTTTATGCTCCCACATTCCATAAACTCCAGTAGGCACAGCGATTGCTGACATATGGGGCTACAGTGTGGAAGGTTGTCGAAGAGACGCAATTAGTTTTCCGTGGCGGTGCGATCGACAAGAAGCCCAGGCCGGGCATAGACCCGAAATCTCTAGCCCACGAAGGTAGCATGGATTGTGTTGCTATGATAGATGAGGAATGCTTTGTTACAGGGTCGGATAATGGCAGCATATCCCTCTGGAGCTTGCAGAAAAAGAAGCCCCTATATACCGTAAGCTACGCACACGGTTTCAACCCGCCGTTGCATCCAACAGAGGCGTCCGCCGAGAAGAATCCGGATCCGAAGTGCGTGCCTCCACCACAACCACGCATGATCACTGCTTTGCGGACACTTCCGTACTCGGACCTCATTTTCAGTGGAAGCTGGGATGGTTATATCCGGGTCTGGAAGCTAGGCGACCAGAAAAGAACGATTGAGCCCTTGGGGATCCTGAGCAAACCTAGCCCGAACGCCGGTCACCAATTGAATGGCGTACCTATAGCCGACTCCGATAATGACGATGAGCAAGTCAATGGAGTAAATGGAGCTAGCCCTGCGCCGTACCATATCAAGGGCATCGTCAATGACATCGCAATTTTTGAGAGGGGCGATCGTGGTAAGGACGGCCTATGCGTAATTGCAGCAGTAGGCAAGGAGCCCAAGCTCGGCCGGTGGCTAAGGATGAACAAGGGTAGAAATGGCGCCGTAGTCTTCGAGGTCCCGAGAGTGAAGGCAAGTGCCAAGACACAACCGACACAGCTGCAGCTGAAGCAAAACGGCGAAGACGACAAGAAGTCGTTGTCGTCGAAAGACAATAAGGCATAAATGATAGTGGGAGGGGGGAAGGAGTACATAAAAGTTTTTTTTACGGACGATGTTTTAATCTCGTTCCCGCGAGCAGACCCGGGAATGGCAAATATATATATATGCTTGTGTCTATATATACACATAACATCGCATTGTTAAAGTTAGCTTTTTTCTCTTTTTCTTTCCCTTTCCCCATCTTCGCGGGGAGGGAGGGTAGAAAAGTACCTAGCTAATCTCTGTACCAAAAAAAAAGGATGCATGTAAAAAAAAGGTACCCGTGGCCGGGCCGGGTTGGGCTGGACTGGAATGATTTGAGACTCGGGTCCTGGACCACTCACGGTTGAAATATATAGAGATACCCTATTCAAACCCCCTAAGAAAAGTTAACTTGACGATATCCATTTTCCCACTTCACTTCAAGTTCTTGAATGAGTACCAGCTATCTATGTAGGTAGCCAAGAGGTTTAGGTAGGTAGGTAGGTAGGTAGATAAGAGTTATCTGTAGTGGATGACGATATGTGTGCGTTCTACTGATGGAAGAACAAAGACAGCTTTGTATGTAGGTAAGTAGGTAGGTAGTATAGGTAACCTGTCTACCCAAGGTCAACCGATCGATGGCCCTTGGGGTACTACTAGGCTAGGAAAGATGTGCAAGAGAAATCCAATGAATACTACTACTTTTCTGGGTTATACCTAATACTCGATATATATATAAGTCGGTAGGTTGGAAGTTTTATCTTCTATTACTACTACAATATACGATATACGATACGCCCCTCCCTCACTTCCGTCCATCCATTCACCCATCCAAACTCATACGTAAGAGGGAGGAAAGAAAGCGAGAGAACCCTCTCCTCTTTCTCGTCTTCATTTTTTCCCGCCCTCATCTCTTTTAATACAAAAATTTTCTTTTCTTCGTCCTATTCTTTAAAAAAATATTTCCTTCTCTTCCTCGCTATATCCATCCATACCCGGATAGACGAATACACGACGTGCGTTGCGTGAACAAACATTTATGTAGGTAGGTATAGTGTGATTTCACTGAATGGCGACACTCACAAATGTCATGGTGTCCTGTACACTGCACACCTCCATATCCCACACCTGCCTTCCCAGACTATCCTTTCAAGTCTGCATCCTCTCGGCAATGACCTTGTACTCCTTACGCTTCTTTGTCTTTCCGCTCCCGAGGGCGACGCGGGCGTAGCCGATGGTGCGTGCGAGCCGCGGGAAGATGTAGTTCTCGGCCACCCAGGACAGCAGCAGGTAGGCGAGACCGAGGAACACGACGGTGAGCTTGAATGAGGGGCTTACGGGGGTCAGCTCCATGAGCTTTTCGATCGAGCGGGCCGGCAAGAAGACCATATATACAGTGAGGATCAGCGTCACGATAATCGTTAACATGAATGGCCCTGTGAGGGAAAATGTCCATTAACAAAATATTCCTGTGTAAGGTTCCCAACTCTTATCTCCTTCGAATGTCTCCGAAATGGGAGGTAGGGGGGATATGTTTGGTTAGGATGGACGTACAATTCTGTGTCATAGGCTGTCTGAAGGGTTTACCAGCATTCATGACCACGCCGATGAAAATGTACTCAAAGCAAGACACCAAGAACAATGCCGTATTCTCTGAGTTCCTACTGTTGGACTTGTCCGGGTTGACTTGAGGTGGAATGTACCTAGAGAATGCTGTGAGCTATCAACTTTACTGATTTCTAGCGGCGACTTACCAGTCTTGCTTTCGTACAATGAACCATGCGATAGTCTGGATCAATATGCAAAGGGCCATTTGGCCCATCAAGGGCGTAAGAACCTTTCGTGATACAAGGTCGGCGGTTGGACGCTTTCTACTAAGTGTTGGGAAAGGCCCAGACCATCCCACTAGTACAAGTCAACTACAACATCTTCTCATCGTAAGATACATACGGTACTTACTGAATATTGCAATTGGCAAGATGAGCACGATGTCTATAAAGAGGAACTTGAAGAGAAAAACTCATTAGCTAGGACACTAGATGATACGGTCACGAATATCCTTACTTGGAAGTCTGCTAGATTTGAAGCCGAGGCATACAGAAAGCTGACCGAAGTGAACTGGATAGCAGAATAGAGACTCATGAACTTGAAGCAGCTAAAGCTGGTAACAAGAGCAGCCCGCCCTTCTCTAGATGGATATCAGTAACTGTGAAAGTCGATGGGAACAACTTATAAGAGATACGGAGAGACATACCGAATAACATCGGGGACGCATCGAATATCAAATACTCTTGAAGTAAACGGTGCCGCTACTGATGCCTCTGCTTCAGAGAGTGAGATCCCAACATCTGCAGCCTTCAGTGCACCGCAGTCGTTCGCACCATCTCCGCAAAATCCACAGCAATAGTCTATACTCTGGAGCTTTTCCACCAGTTCATGCTTCTCATCAGGGGACATGCGCGCGAAAACCCTTCCACGGACAAGCATCTACGACTAGTTAGCCTCTTCTATTTAGATACCCCATTTGGCTGTTGTGCGTAGATAAGGGGGCTGAAAACTGGACGGGTATCTCCTATGAGTGTACTGACCCTTTGCATGACCTCGTTCGGGGCATAATCAACTATCCATCGGAATACCTCGCCGCTTACTGCTAGAGAATAATTTCTGAGATTGGTGATGGCGAATGGAAGAGAAGCATCGCGATCTGATGGGATAGGAAGTGGCTGTGATGGTTCCGTTAGCAGTAATACAAGAAGTAGCTATCAACAAGTGGCTTACAAGCAATGTTCGAGGATCAAGCTTGTAAGCAGTATCGTCAATACTCTCCCAGTGTAGCTGGGCATTCGGGTCCCGGAAATTTCCTTTTGATATATGTTAGTTGGCGTGCGGGGAATGATACAAACGGGTGTTCAGGAAACCGACCTTCAGCAAAGTGAGGCACAAAGCAATGTGCGTTCCTCTCAATAAGACCACAATTCCTTGCCACACTAATTGCTGTCAAGATGTTGTCGCCAGTCACCATGATGGAGCTGATGTTAGAGTCGGTTAGTTCCTTAAGAACGGCGGCCGTCGTCGGTTTCAGCTTATTCTCGAATATGATGAACCCTACAAACTCAAGATCTGCTTCGACCTCTTCACGTCTCATCTTCTGCGACTTGACCCACGAGAGTTTCTTTATGTGCTTAGTGGCGCAGGCGATCACCCGGTATCCCTTATGCGTATACTGAGATAAGAGCTCATCGTAGTCCTCCGGAACTATGTACGTTAGCAAGACATGGTTAAGTATTTATCCAGGAAGAATACTTACAGCTTTCAGGTCGACAGATCTCACGCATACACTCGGGTGCACCTTTTACATATATATCTCCACTCTGCTTGCCAAAGACCCGGACGATAACGCTTGCTCTGCGCAACTGCGAGACAAATTCAAAGGATCGTATTATACCTAGTTCTATCGGAACCTGCAAAATGTCAGCATGAGTACATCTTTATATCAGCAATACACCTACGTTTAGACTCTGAGCAGACCCGTATACATCTGTGTCATACAGAGGCGCTAGAGGTGGCCGGGCGACAGAAGGAGAGAGGCCACCATGTTCCTCCTCCTCCTGGTCACCACCACCTTGATTTCCTTCTTCGAAAGACCACTGGGTGAATTCGAACATCTTGACATCCAAGGGGTCACCAACAAGCTCGTCGTCAATAGACCGAAGCGAATGACACGTCGCCATGGTAAAGAGAGCAGCGCGGCAATTATCGTATTTATCGTTCTGTATTTGCTGAAGGCTAGAATAGGGAACAAGTGATGATGCCTTTGACACAACTTCTTCGAACCGTTTAGTCAATGGGGAAACTAGGCGTACCCCAAGAATATCAAGGCCATCCTCAGTAAGAGTGCCTGTCTTGTCAAAGCACATCACATCCAGCTTGCCGCCAACATTAACCCGCTGAGGACTGATACAAAAAATCTGCTTCTTTTTGAGGCGACTGAGTGCGAAATTTGTCCCAATAGTAAGCGTAGCTGGGAGGGCTGGCGGAACCACAATAGTGATCAAATCCAATGCCCTTACAACAATAAGGTGCCAAGCTAATCCGAGGCGGACAAAATTGATGAAAGACACCACAAAGCCAAGTAATGCCACACACCCCATGACAGAGATATATCGGAAAGAATCGCGATAGAATTTGAAACCGGACGGTTTGGGGAACATCATCGATCGGACGAGGGAACCTTTCGTAGTGTTGAAGCCAGTTCTTAAGACCATGGCAAGGGCTACAGCTTCATCATCCCGATTATCCTGTGGCCGTCTTGCACGGATTATCTTAGTGCCACAAAATAGAAAGTGGCGTGCTGCTTCAGGTGAAATTGTCGAAGCAGAAAGGTCCATGAGCTGAAGCGTCTCATCCGTAGCAGGGATCTTGGACACCGGTACAGACTCTCCTGTTAGCATACTCTCATTGACTATACAATCGCCGCTGAGTAATAGACTGTCACTAGGAAATTGTGTAAGGCTCGGGTCACTAATTTCGTACACATCTCCTGGGACCAAATCGCTTGATAGTACATGTGCCCCTGGCGAAGAAAAAAAGAGTTAGAAATATATCATAGTATCCAGTCAGCTCATTAACTCACAGAATCCGTTGCGAAGTACTCGGACGTCGCATTCGAAGCGGGAAATATCACGAAGACGCTTCATCGTCTAGTAGTTGAAGTTAGAGAACCGGATTGGCCTTGGAGATCAATAGAGTAGTACTAACCGCACGTGTCTCTACGAGCGTTGCTATTATGCTGACAGCGGACATGAGAAAGATGCATACAGCATAATAGTAATACTCGTCAAGGGACCAGAGAACCAAGCTTGCTATTTGGAACACATAAAAGGGGTGGAAGACCTGGATATTGGTTAGTCGCTGCGACGTGGCTAGGCATCCCAAAACTTACTTCATCTACAAGAAGCTGCGGAACAGACTTTTGATCAATGTCAATGAGATTTTCCCCAAAAACACGTTCGCGTTGTTCTTTCTCATCACCATCGATGCCTGCACGTAGTCCTCGAACGTCTGTCCAGGCTGGGTCTTTCCATCCGTTGCAAATGACGAACTTGTCTTTCATGGGGTGGAAAAAGAAGCGCACATATCGATAGTTAAGAACGCGAAGTTCATCGATTATGGGATCAGCATCATCTTCGAGGAGTTGGGCGTACAATTTTTCCGGAGCCCCGAATACGGTGGACAGGGGACGGTCGTAAGGTTGACTCCGTACTTTGAGAACCGACATCTCGCCCCATTGGTTCTGGAGTGTTATCAGTATACTGAAATACGGCTCATTTCTAAAGAAACTGGACCAACGAACCTCGAGAACTATCCATTGACTCTCGCGGAGGGGACAGGCTTCACCTATCAGCCTGACTTGCCACCTGGGTAGCCAGCGGAATGCGAGATACGCCAGTCCTAAAGTAACTATACATAAGAAGGTGTATACGCCATACCCCGCCTTGCTTGTACGGAAACCTGCCATCACTATGGTAAGGTCTTCGTTGACCATGTGTAGTTTCTGGGTATGTCGTCCATAGGCACGACCGCTGGCATCAGTCTTAGCGCTCTCGGTGCGTATAAGTCTAGCATGAACGGAGCTTCTAGACAGAGTCGACGATCTTCTGCGCATCACATAATCATGATACGCACTCCCATTGTCCAATTCAGCTTCGGAACTCGCTTCGTCGTTGTCGTCTAACCCAAACGGGATCTCATCTATGTCGAAGGGTAGTGAGCCATCACCGGCGTATAAGCGACCAGGCTCCTGCTCATCGTCTTCCTCGTTATAGTATGTAAAGCTCGTGATCGAATCTGCACGCTGGCGACGGTGAGAGAAGGCGGACAGGCTTGTCGGTAAACTCTCGGCAACCGGGCCAGAGTAGAGCTACAAGGACGATGGGATTAGAACCATCATAGCATGGATAAGTCACAGTCACTGCGCCTACCTCATCGTGGGCCATTTCCACATCTTCAAAGATGCTCGAGCTGCTTTGGTTCGAAGAAAGCCTATACAATGTGGTGGTAGGACCATCGCGGCGGGACCGCGCAGAATCCCCGTTTTCGTCCATGATACCAAGGTATCCAAATCGCAAAGCCCTGACGGCAAGGGCACCAACTCTCAGCTAGGCGAACACATAAGCTCAAGACATGAACAAGTACTTGTTGTGAGCGACGAGGACAAGGGCGCGGGCGAGGGTGAGGGCGAGGAATTTGCAGCGCGCTACCGGTTCTGCAAGGTAAAGCTATGGGGTCTCGAGGGCATGGTCACGCGATATGGCTTCGGCTTGAAGACGTCGTATATAGGAGGCGTTAACTAGTATATTATCAAAGAAGACGGGATGTCTGGTTGATGCGATATGGCTTGTAACCCCGACTTAGGGAATGGGGATGTGGCAGATGATGCTCGATGCAAAATACAGCGTCTGCCAACCTTCCAAATCGGAGTGGTACCTGCACCTGCACCTGCACCTGCACTGGCGCACGAGGTGGGCATTACTTACCCGATACCATCTGACGCCAGGGTGGAGCCAATGTTGTTTGTGCCGATATCGATAGTGATGGTGATAAGGATAAGGATAAGGATAAAGATTGGTAAATATGGAGACAGGGATGGGGACGGGGATGGGGACGGGGATAGGAATGGGGATAGGAATGATAAGAAATCGAGATAAGAAAAGAAAAAAAAAGAAACCCCAGAGCCCTAGAGGGGCTTTTACATAAATCTAAATCCACTACCTGGGTTTAGGTACCTAGTGTTGGTAGTACATACCTACTATGTAGGTAGGTAGACTTCGGATGGAAGGGGGAAAGAATGAGTGGATCATAGAGATTATCTCGATATGTATGGCGAATCGAGAGAACAGCTGGAGTGACAGTGCTACCTGTCGGATAAGACGACAAATCCTAGGTATACTACCTACACCACAAGCCGCATTCCTTGCCTTAGGTACGGTGTCCATCTCATGTCATTGTTCATGCATACTACCTAGGTGCGACCTACATCGGCCAGCAAATTGACGTGGCTGTCTGTCCGACCTACACTAGTTGTGGGGAGCCACAAATAGGACATTCAAAGCACCGCCCACGAAGGGGGATATGTGTAGATGTATGAATGGTGCCAGTGGCTAGGTGCCCTTGCTATCCGACCGTCAGCCATGTCGCTGCTGTGGAATTTTACCAGGTAGGCAACTATGTATCAAGTTAGTAGGTAAGGATCTTGTTGAAAGAAATTTACACCGCTTCTAGAACCCCGTGCTGCTGAATATTATTTGTTCTCGGAATTGCGCTAAGAAGACACATCTTGCTAGGTTTAAGATACACCTGCAATGCTCAGCCAAATTTAGATCTCCTACCTTGTGTACCTAGGTAAGTAGACAAAAGGCAGGCAGGCAACGCTTTAGATTTCATTCCTATTATGGTACATTTTAAAGTACTTTACCTAGATAGGTACTTAAAGGTTGGTATAAGTCTGGTAGTAGTGTATCCATGTAGGTACAGTATTGCATGATATGTATGTATACTTGTGGATGTGGATGTACGTACTTAGGTAGGTACTAGGTATGTAGGTTAGTATCTATGTAGTATGGAGAATATTTGATGTTATACCTTTAATAGAAGAATATCATAGACTTTTTTTCTTCCTTTTTCTTTCCCCCTTTTTTTCTGCTTCTCCTCCCACCATGTCCTAGGCTAGGTAAAACTTATACTGATAATAGTGATGGTGTGGAAGTTTAAAAACAAAGTACCCATTTGATGGTAGGTAACAAGATGTATGTACCGTACCTAGGTATGCATGTAGGTAAGTATTGTACTAAAAGGGTATGTACATACATAGTAAGTACTACATGTATGTAAGTGATAAGGTTGAGAAGAGGGGAATGTGAGAGGGAGAGAGAAAAAAATGACACAACCAAAGAGCAAATAGAAGGACAGCGAAGAAGAGGCCAAACAATTTATTTTAATTTTTTTAACTATTGTTCTTCGCCCTAGTAGGGTACATACCTGGTACTAGGTCACCATAAGGGCGACGGTGGCACCCAACAACTTCTGTAAGTTCATTTTCTAGTGTAGCTACTCTACTAAGTACCTACTACCTTTTTTTTCAACACCTTTGGAGGGGTGAATACCTAGCAGACAAGGGTTGCGCCTTCCCCCACTTTCGCCGCTCCCACCAAGACTTAGACCGTCTCTCTGCCTCGACCTCTCACCAAACTAAAAATTCCCCATCACCATCGATTCACCAACTACCGCCACTGCTGCCATTACAGCTCTACTTCGGGCACCTACTTTCTTTCTGACTGGACTTCATCCAGCACAACTTTTTTCCTTTCTCTCCCTCTCTCTGGTTTTCCTTCAACTCGTCTCGCCACCACTCGTGAAGCGTGTTGCTGCGAAACTAGTTTTTTCCTTCTTCACCACAAACCCACCACCCGCACACTCACATCCATCCATTTCCCACACATCGCATGCCCGCTGCATTACTTCTTTGACCAAAAAAGCCTTACTTAATCCCTGCCCTTTTTCTCTCCTCCACAATTTTTTCTACCTGCTTCTGAGCAGACGCTGCTAGCACCACCTCAATCAATCATCGTATTCTCGGTTGAGCAACACCATTTACAATGGCCGAGCCTATTAAGAACAGACGAGCAGATGTCACTGCGCCGTGAGTCAAAAACCCCCCCATCTTTGCAGCGAACATCCAGAAAAAAAAAAGAGTACTGACCTCTCACCTCTGTTTCGCAGTACCCCGCAGAACACTCCCGCCAGCAATGCCCCGATCTCCTCCCACGCTCAACAGCCGGGTGTTGCCAGCATCAAGGAAGGTAAGCTTATTCTTTTTCATCGTTTCGTCATTCCCTCGCTTTTCGTTGACATCACCACTGACCTGTTGGCATTGCAGAGGATCTTGACCGTGCGGCTGCGGCTTCTATCTTTGCGCAGAACCCCAAGTTGGTTCAGATGATCCAGGGTCGACTTGGCTCTCTAGTTGGCCGATCTTCGGGTTACATCGAGTCACTCCCCGCCCCCGTCCGCCGTCGTGTTGCTGGCCTGAAAGGTATTCAGAAGGATCACTCAAAACTTGAGGCCGAGTTCCAAGAGGAGGTTCTCCAGCTTGAGAAGAAGTACTTTGCCAAGTTCACGCCTCTCTACGAGAAGCGTGCCGAAATTGTCAATGGCAAGGCCGAGCCTACCGACGAGCAGGTCAAGGCTGGCGAGGAAGATAACGAAGAGGATGCCGAGTCCAAGGCAGAAAAGCCCGAGAAACCCGCTGAGACCGCTGAGAATGTCCCTGGTATTCCTGAATTTTGGCTCTCTGCCATGAAGAACCAGATCTCGCTTGCTGAGATGATCACCGACCGTGATGAGGAGGCCCTTCGCTCTCTGGTTGACATCCGCATGGAGTACCTCGACAAGCCCGGTTTCCGCCTGATATTCGACTTCGCCGAGAACAGCTTCTTCACCAACAAGACCATTACGAAGACCTACTACTACCAAAACGAGAGTGGATACGGTGGCGACTTCATCTATGATCATGCTGAAGGCGACAAGATTAACTGGAAGGAAGGACAGGACCTCACTGTTCGTATCGAGAGCAAGAAGCAGAGAAACAAGAGTGAGTATTCTCCTTTTCCCGATTTTAAAGTGCTACTAGCTAAATCCCCCGGCTCAGACACAAAACAGACCCGCATTGTGAAGAAGACGGTTCCAACAGAGTCCTTCTTCAACTTCTTCTCTCCGCCGAAAGCCCCTACTGATGACGAGGACGAGGATGCCGCATCTGATATCGAGGAGCGCCTGGAGCTAGACTACCAGCTCGGCGAAGACATCAAGGAGAAGCTGATTCCTCGCGCCATCGACTGGTTTACCGGGGAGGCACTTGCCTTCGAGGAGCTTGATGACTTGGAGGACGACGGCTTTGAAGATGAGGACGATGAAGACGATGACGACCTTAGTGAGGACCGTGATGATGAGGAGGAAGAGTCCGAAGATGATGTTCGTAGACCAGCCTATCCCCGTTGATATTTCTTTCAGAAAAGCTAATCTCTGTTTCTTTAGGATGATGGTGCGAAGCCGAAGCAAGAGGCTCAGGAGTGCAAGCAGAGCTAAATGGAGCATGCTTCATTTTCAAGCCGTCTATTCTACACGCACCATAACTCATGCTTGAACGGGAGGCTGAGCAGCAGCCATCTTGTCGCATCCAATACTACCCGGTTTTTGCGACCCGCCATTGTCGACAAGCCGCTCGGGGTCCATTCATCTGCCGATGCCTTGCAGGGACTTTGTTGGCCTGTGCAGGTTTATTCTTATTCCGAAAAATTAGACTGGCATTCCCATGAGGTTTTAGGCTGCTTTCGGAATCTCATTCTGTATTGATTGGTATTTTGCTTCTCGACGTTTTCTATCCAGCTGATGGCTGGTCTGGGGTGGTTGGTTGACTGGAAAGGTGGCAGCGCATTGCCGATAGAGACTTGTGGACCAAGAGGACCAAACTTTCAGGTTGTGGACCAGGAAAGTTTGTAGCTGTTGGCTCACCACTAGAGCAGTCGGACAGAGAATCAGATGAAGTTTGGGGAGTCTATCCCTTGCATATATGTACATGTACGTCACGCTCGGACCTAGGTCTCCATGACCTGGGGATTTCGGTTCGATGGATGCTCTCTATGTGATTACGACACATGAAGCCCGACGAACCTCCCTTAATAATGAAGTTATTGTGATCTCATGCCTCTCCATACTCGGGCTCTCTCTCTTTTTCTTTTTCTTTTTCTCAAAATGGCGGCAGTTACCCTCCCCCAAAATCAGCATATCTAATAAGAGGTAGGTAGGCAGTTCTGTGTTGGTTTTTGTTTTTTATAGTTAATGTGTTTTATTGGATTGCTCGAGGGTGATATGTGCTGTATGATAGGCGAGGGCCGTCTGGAAAGAAAAAAAAAGTTCTCTGCTCGTATCCAATAAAGTCGCCCACCACTTCTAGTAGCATCGACTTCCCGAGGTCTGTCACCGGAAGGTAATTTCAACCAAGCCCGGCTCGGGGATGGAAGTCGGTGGTGAGAATCCGATGACGGAATAAAATGTCATCTTCGGTGGTGAAAGATTTTCACTAGGTTAGGGGGGTTTGAGATCTCTTTCTCTCGATAGATCCATGTCATGAGGCAGGTACATGCTAATGGCACCACATAGCTGCACTTCTTACTAAGGAGAGCTAAAAATCAGGCGAACAGGGCTCCATTGTAGTGGACAAGCAGCGAATCAAAGGCCAACCTGGTCCACGGCGTGTTAGTCTTACACATGAGAATTGGAAGGTTCGACGTTAGGTACTAACTTCTACAGGTACTTACTTAACTGCTGTCAGGCGATTGACTGAAAGAGTAGAAAACAATGGAGACCCTGAAGAAAAACAATTTTCCGTGCTTCTTCTGACTCAACTCCAAAACTCCGGCCTCCTTTACCCATACATGACCCGACCTAGCCAGAGCTTGCCTCGAGTGCGTATTTATAGAGAAAGTTGCCTTGTGCATTCGTTTTAAACCTTTCGACCTCCTAGATCTCTATCAATAGAATACCAGAAAGACCGGCTTTTATAGACAATGGCTCAGGCACGCAACATCTTGACATCCCCACCGCAGGACGCTCACTTAAGCGTCTCGACCTCGCCCACCACTACATTCCACTCCCCGCCATCGAGCTTTGGCGGGGTACGAAAAGCCCTGCCCAAGCAATTAAAGCCCTTTAACACCCAGGACATCAAAATCCTTCTCCTAGAAAATGTAAACCAGAGCGGGAAGGACATTCTAACCAGCCAAGGCTACCAAGTAGAAGCTCACAAGAGCTCGTTGCCCGAAGACCAATTGATTGAGAAGATCCGGTGCGTGTGTCATACATCAGACCCGACTTCACGTACTCGGGTCTGTACGCATCCCTAGCTCAACTGTGAGCTAACAGAGAATCCAGAGACGTGCACGTCATTGGCATCCGATCAAAGACCAAGCTGAACCAAAAGGTCCTAAGCGAAGCTAAGAATCTTCTGGTCATTGGTTGTTTCTGCATTGGTACCAACCAGGTCGACCTGGAGTATGCGGCTCAGCATGGAATTGCTGTCTTCAACTCACCTTTTGCCAATTCTCGGAGCGTTGCCGAATTGGTCATTGGTGAGATTATCAGTCTTGCTCGTCAGCTCGGTGACCGGTCGAATGAGATGCACAAGGGCACCTGGAATAAGGTGAGCCACAAGTGCTGGGAAATTCGTGGCAAGACCCTCGGTAGGTAGCATTCTAGAACCCCCCCTTCTTTTCGAAGCATACATTAATGCGGCTGTCGGTTAAGGCATCGTCGGCTACGGACACATTGGATCGCAGCTTTCTGTTCTTGCAGAAGCTATGGGCATGTCCGTCATCTACTACGATGTGGTCAGCTTGATGGCGTTGGGAACCTCCCGACAAGTTCCGACTCTCGACACTCTTCTGAGGGAGGCTGATTTTGTGACTCTACACGTACCGGAGCTGCCGGAGACTAAGAACATGATCTCGACTGCTCAACTTGCACAGATGAAAGATGGTTCGTACCTGATAAACGCCAGCCGTGGTACTGTGGTCGACATACCCGCTTTGATCAACGCTATGCGAAGCGGCAAGATCGCAGGAGCGGCCCTGGACGTATATCCTGCTGAGCCGCGAGCTAATGGAGACTACTTCAACAACAGCCTAAACAGCTGGGAGGAGGAGCTGCGTAGTCTAAACAACATCATACTTACCCCACACATCGGTGGTAGCACCGAGGAGGCTCAGAGGGCAATTGGCATCGAAGGTAATGAAATTCAGCTAACAACTTATATCTTTGTTTTACTGACGTTGAGCACGGGCAGTTGGCGATGCGCTCGTCCGCTACATCAACCAAGGCATTACATTGGGCAGTGTCAATATGCCCGAAGTTAATCTGCGTTCATTGACACTAGAGGAACCCGACTACGCAAGAGTAAGGAGACCTAAGGTCACTAAATAATTGGGATATCGACTAATTCTGCATAGATAATTTACGTTCACCACAACGTACCTGGTGTTCTTCGCAAGGGTAAGAGACACCTTGACTCATATGCTTGAATCTAAAGTGAAACGCTTACATCTGGGCAGTGAACGAAATCCTGGGTAACCACAATGTTGACAAGCAAATTAGTGATAGCAAGGGCAATGTATGTTCCTCGCTATAGCCCGTTCCCCTTTCGTATATACTAACCGTACATAGCTGGCATATCTTATGGCAGATGTTAGTGACGTTCAGACAAGCGACCTAAGGGATATACACGACTCACTGGAGGCTCTGAGCTGTGAGTATTTACCACCCTTAGTAGATGACACCAATTTCGACTGACACAAGTTATGTAGCTCGTATCTTAACCCGCGTTCTTTACTAAATGAAACACCGGAGAAGGCTCCAGCCAATAGTAGGTGTAGTGGTTGAGGGGATATATACCAACGGATGGATACAAGAGAAAGGCCTGCATGTAATTCAACATATGGCAAAAAATGGGGTTAACGGCAAGCATGGTCGGGGATCCTAAAGGACAATGGCATAGTCTGGAGTAGGAAAAATTATGGCGTCAATTTCAACAGAAAACTGCTGCATGATAGCGAAACGGGAAGGGAAAAATTGTAAACGGTACATGGCTGGCGCAGAGTTGTGGTCTACACCACGCATGGCTTGTTGTTCTTGTTGTCGTTGTTGCTGTTGTGACTCCACAACGGAAATTTATACTAGGCATGATTGCATTACGTGGTCCCAGAACAGCATAAAACCAGCTGGTCAGAATGTTGGGGACTTGTCCACAACGGAAAATACATGACTAAAGGTTGATTCTATGCCTCCTATGACATCTTTAGTTTACAATAGGGGTCTGCAGGCATGCTGACTGGGATGTGCGATTTAATTTATGTACGTGGGCTGGAAAGAAAGGGGAAAGCAAAAGGGGGGGGGGGAGAACATCATAGTACTAACATCTCAGCTGCTCCCTACCTCTTAGTAAGTCGGTAGGTACCTATGTATTAGGTAGGTATATAGATACATAAGGTCGTAGTTGCAATTCTAGAAAAGAAATATAAACAATAAATATCTAGTACCTAGTCAAGTAAATACTAGGTATGGTGAAATGTATTGTGCTGGGTGGCACATGTAAGAGTTCATGCAGGTAAGCGAGAAGGAAGTCATGGGGATTTTATTTTTCTGGTTATATTTTCATTTACTACCTATTCCTTTTACTTGACTAGGTAGCATCCCCCAGATAAGCAAAGGTCAAAACGCGACAGAGCTGAAACAAATATTGACGTAGGTGGTGTGTGTATGTGCGCGTGTGCGTGTGCGTTTTGAATGTGAAAGAAAATACTGAAGAGTAAGCTGTGGGAGAGCTCTGGGGAGGGGACAGGTCGGACAGACCAAGACCCCGCCAGGTCAAACAGACCAGGGAGAAAAAAAAATTACAGAACACCAAATACTATGTACCTAAGTAGGTACTTTAGGTACTTATAGGTACATAGAACATGCCAAGAGGTGGCTCCATCTATCCAACCTCTTGGAGTAGGTTTACACTAGGTTGATAGTAGGTATGTGAATAGCGCCTCCCTGTAGATATCCAGGTGTTCAATGACTGCTTTGCATTGCATCCTGTAGAGAACTGAAAAGAAAAGAAGAAGAAAAAAGCAATATTTGTTTTATTTTTCTTTCATCCCTTTCTCTCTTCTATGGGGATATTAAGTATTTGCCCAGGAAGTTCAAAGGGAGCTTTCCATGGGAAAAAAGACAGTATGTGCCTAGGTATATATAAAAGAGATATTTGATTGTTGTCTGTGAGTACCTACTACCTAGGTAGGTATTTATCTGCGCTGGACGCGTTTAATGGCTACCTGTAAATTGAAGATAGATATGACCGTTTAGACTTACCTAACACATACCTAGTGGGCAGACAGTAGTGGGCAGACAGGTAGGCGGAAGCAGGCGTAGGTATCTTAGGTTAGTACATAGTAGGTAGGCAGGCATAGGTACATATAACCTTAGGTACTGGTGCTGTTTGAGTTAACGGGACGTAATGAATTGAATTTCAAACTTGTATAATCTTCGGAATCGATAAAGTACACATATGTACCTCCTACACTACATAGAGGTAGGTAGAAGGTTAGATACTAAGTTTAGGAGGTGGTTGCAAATTCAATTGCAAGAGCATGCCATCTATGTCCACAAAAAACATGTCAGTGGGTAGGTATGCCAATACGTCACTTCCTAGGTATAGCAGCAACCTTGCGTACCTCAGGCATTTAAGTAGAAGTTGATACCTATCTGCCTGTTTATAGATGTGATTTATTTCTCTGGTCTTCTCTTTTACATGCACAGTCAAAGTTGACACCGGTTTTCAAGTTGAACGTTTTTAGCTATAAATCAAATGATACAATATTTTCTAGAGAGAAAAAACGAAGTAAGATAACTAATGTCAGGTGTTTATTTTCATGCTGTCTAGGCATGTTATTTTTTTGTCGGTGAGGATAGAAGAAAAAGAAAGATGTACATAGGTCCCAAATGCTCCTTCCCCCCTCATTCGCTTGTGTGAAGGTACAGTACCTAGGGTAACGAAGAGGTACGTTGTCAAATAAAGGAGACCACAAACCGTTCTCATTGGTCTAAAAGGCCACTAACCCCCCAATCAGGTAAGCCTGGCGAAGGCCTGCACACCCTAAAGAAACGTGAATTGGCTGAGGGTAGGTCGGGAGACCCTTTTTACCCCTGCCAACTGTGTTGGCGCTAGTCCCAGATAGGTAACCGCTCCTCTCCCTTTATCCCCAAAATCCACCACCTTTTTCTCGAAGGCGGGCTGGCATATGGTAATCCTATAATCCCCAACCTACCTTATGTCGTAGCTCTGGTTCTTATTCTCTGCTTGCTTTGACTTGTCAAACAACATCGGCGTCTGTCCAAGCACGACCATCTCTCTCTCTCTCCCCCTCTCTGCTGTCCATCACCTGTTTCTTTCACCTTCTTCCTACTTACTTCGTCCTGGAAAGCTGCAGACCCATTAGATACCCTTCCCCTCGTATCTTCTCTTTCTGCCCAACTCCATTTTAGTGGCTACCGGCTGCTTCGTTGATTTAGTACATACTTTGGACAAGTCTCGTCAAGCTCGTCAAGCTCGTCTTGTCCACCTCGGTCGGTCCACACGGATGCCTCCTGCTTTCGCTTCCCCCTGAGTGCCTCTACTTCCACCTTCCATCGCTCTGCGATACAACCGACATCAATTCGAATATACTTGAGCGCGAGTCTCCCATCCGCCTCCCATGTCGCACAGCTACGATGTTGGTACGAGAGCTTGGCAGCCCGATGCCACCGAGGGCTGGGTGCCCTCTGAGGTTGTCAAGAAGACTATCGATGGCGACAAGGTGACTTTGGTGTTCAAGTTTGAGAATGAAGAGGTATGCTGGTCCCCCATTCTGTTGTGACAAGTTCTCGCCGAGCTGACCGCCTCTATCTTCTTCCAGACCAAAGAGATCCAGGTGTCCCTCGAGGGCCTGCAGAGTGGCAATGATCCGGCCCTCCCACCTCTAATGAACCCTGCTATGCTTGAAGCAAGTGATGATTTAACGAATTTGTCTCATCTTAACGAACCAGCCGGTATGTACTCCTGCTGCAGGCAAGCCCATGCTTAGCAGGACTCTGTTGCTAACCCAGTCCTCTCCCTGCAGTCCTCCAAGCTATCCGCCTTCGATATGCCCAAAAGGAAATCTACACATACAGTGGTATAGTGCTTATAGCTACAAATCCCTTCGCTCGTGTCGACTCCCTCTATGTGCCTGGAATGGTACAGGTATATGCGGGCAAGCAGCGGGAGACCCAGGCCCCCCATTTATTCGCCATCGCTGAAGAGGCTTTCATGTGAACAAGCTCTCTCCCCCCTATCCTGCAAACAACACCAAACTAACCCGTGATTTAGTAAAATGATTAAAGATGGCCGGAATCAAACTGTCGTTGTTTCAGGAGAGTCGGGTGCTGGAAAGACGGTCAGCGCAAAATACATCATGCGATATTTTGCCACAAGAGAATCGCCAGACAATACTAGAGGTCGGACCATAAAGAACCCAGATTCAATGAGCGAGACTGAGGAGCAAATTCTGGCAACCAACCCTATCATGGAAGCCTTTGGTAATGCTAAAACAACTCGAAACGATAACTCGTCTCGATTCGGAAAGTACATTGAGATTATGTTTGACAGCAAGACAAACATCATCGGTGCTAGGATTCGGACTTACCTTCTTGAGCGGTCGAGATTGGTTTTCCAGCCCCTCAAGGAGAGGAATTACCACATTTTCTACCAACTCCTGGCTGGAGCGACGGATAAGGAGCGACAGGAATGGGGTCTTCTACCGGTTGAGCAGTTTGACTACCTCAACCAAGGTAATGCTCCCACCATCGATGGTATGGATGATAAGGCCGAGTTTGTGGCTACGAAGAACTCGCTGAAGACCATCGGAGTTGACGAAGCCCAACAGACGGGTATCTTCAACCTCCTGGCCGGTCTCTTGCACCTTGGTAATGTTAAGATCACTGCTTCGCGAAATGATAGTGTATTGGCCCCAACTGAACCTTCCCTGGAGCGAGCTTGTAGTATCCTTGGTATCGATGCTACAAACTTTGCCAAGTGGATTGTGAAGAAACAGCTTGTTACTCGTGGAGAGAAGATTGTCTCGAATCTTACTCAACAGCAGGCTCTCGTTGTCCGTGACTCCGTTGCAAAATACATCTACTCAAGTCTATTCGACTGGCTTGTAGAAGTTATCAATAGGAGTCTTGCCGCCGAGGAGGTCTTGAGCCGCGTTACCTCCTTTATCGGCGTTCTCGATATTTACGGTTTTGAGCATTTCGCCAAGAACTCCTTCGAGCAGTTTTGTATCAACTACGCCAACGAGAAGTTGCAACAGCAATTCAACTCGCACGTGTTTAGGCTCGAACAGGAAGAATACGTTCGAGAGCAGATTGACTGGACTTTTATCGAGTTTTCGGACAACCAGCCTTGTATTGACCTGATCGAAGGCAAGCTAGGTATTCTTTCATTGCTCGACGAGGAATCCAGGTTGCCTATGGGTACAGATGAGCAATTCGTCACCAAGCTACATCACAACTTTTCTGGTGACAAGAACAAGTTCTACAAGAAGCCTCGTTTCGGAAAGTCCGCGTTTACTGTGCGCCACTATGCCGTAGACGTTACTTACGAGTCGGATGGATTTATCGAGAAGAACAGAGATACGGTGCCGGATGAACATATGGAGGTGTTGCGCGCTTCTTCCAACAAATTCCTTGGCCAGGTCCTTGCTGCCGCATTGGCAGTTCGGGAGAAAGACGTGGCGTCTGCTAGCTCTGCTGTTGCCAAACCTGCAGCCGGCCGGAAGATAGGAGTTGCTGTTAACCGCAAGCCAACTCTTGGTGGCATCTTCCGTTCTTCTCTCATTGAACTAATGACCACTATTGGAAACACCAATGTTCATTATATTCGATGTATCAAACCGAACGAGGCGAAAGCAGCTTGGGAATTTGAGGGCCCCATGGTTCTCAGCCAACTTAGAGCTTGTGGTGTCCTTGAAACCATCCGCATTAGCTGTGCTGGTTATCCTGGCCGCTGGACCTATGAAGAATTCGCTTTGCGATACTATTTGTTGATTCCGTCAACTCGATGGCAGACCGAGATACGACAATTGGTGAAGGAAATCCTTGCTCAGGCGTTGGGCTCTGGCTCGGGAACGGGAACCGATAGTTACCAGCTGGGTCTGACCAAGATTTTCTTCCGTGCTGGTATGCTCGCCCATCTGGAGAACCTGCGCCAGAACCGTATGAGCGAAGCTGCCATTATGATCCAGAAGAACCTCAAGGCCAAATATTACCGCCGCAAGTATCTCGAGGCGCGGGAGGCAATTGTTGCCTTCCAGTCTCTCGTAAGAGCTTACAGTACCCGCGTCAAAGCACAGGAGCTACGTACAGTCAAGGCAGCTACTACTATCCAGAGAGTATGGCGAGGATACAAGCAGCGAAAGGCATTCCTGCAGATCCGCAACAACGTTATCCTTGCACAGGCAGCTATCAAGGGCTATCTGCGAAGAAAGGAAATTATGGAGACACGTGTGGGCAATGCGGCAGTTATCATCCAGCGTGTGTGGCGATCGCGAAGAGCTCTTCGCACATGGAGAAGCTACCGCAAGAAAGTCGTCTTGGTCCAGAGCTTGTGGCGTGGAAGACAGGCCAGGAAGGGATACAAGAAGATCCGCGAGGAAGCTCGCGATCTGAAACAAATCTCGTACAAGCTGGAAAACAAGGTCGTCGAGCTAACGCAGTCTCTGGGCACGATGAAGACGCAGAACAAGAATCTACTCAGCCAGGTCGAGAATTACGAAAACCAGATCAAGTCGTGGAAGAGCCGTCACAACGCCCTCGAAACCCGAACGAAGGAGCTCCAAGCCGAGGCCAACCAGGCTGGCATCGCCGTTGCCAAGTTGCAAGCCATGGAGGAAGATATGAAGAAGTTGCAACAGAACTTCGAGGAATCGACATCGAACGTCAAGCGCATGCAGGAAGAGGAACGGGAGCTGAAGGAGTCCCTCCGCACTGCAAATGCCGAGCTGGAGCGTATTCAACAGGAGACCACGATGCACGAAAACGAGAAGACTACGCTAAGAGAACAGCTAGCCCAGATGGCAGAGGAGCTCGAGTTGGCCAAACGGTCGGGCCCGGTAAATGGAGAGCTAACGAACGGCAACTCCGCACCTGCACTTCCGAACGGCTTGATCAACTTGGTCTCGTCCAAGAAGCCCAAGCGCCGGAGCGCCGGGGCCGAACCCAGTGTGATGGATCGTTTCAGTGCTGCCTACAACCCACGGCCAGTCTCCATGGCGGTTACTGGTGGTATGAACCGGCCTCCTACGAGTTTCCTCCCTGGTGTCGATTCTATCGAAATGGAACTAGAGAACCTACTCGCGGACGAGGATGGCCTAAACGAAGAGGTTACTATGGGCTTGATCAGGAACCTCCGTATCCCTTCGCCAAACACCAACCCTCCACCTTCCGACAAGGAGGTCCTATTCCCGTCTTATCTCATTAACCTCGTGACATCCGAAATGTGGAATAACGGCTTCGTTAAGGAATCAGAGAGGTTCTTGGCCAACGTGATGCAGTCGATCCAGCAAGAGGTCATGCAGCATGACGGCGATGACGCTATTAATCCGGGCGCGTTCTGGTTGTCCAACGTGCACGAGATGCTTTCATTCGTGTTCCTTGCTGAGGACTGGTATGAGGCCCAGAAGACAGACAACTATGAGTATGACCGGCTCCTTGAGATTGTCAAGCACGATCTTGAGAGTCTGGAATTCAATATCTACCATACTTGGATGAAGATTCTCAAGAAGAAGCTACAGAAGATGATCATTCCGGCCATCATTGAGTCTCAGTCACTGCCCGGCTTCGTCACGAATGAAAATAACAGATTCCTCGGCAAGCTGTTGCAGACAAACTCTCAACCTGCGTATAGCATGGACAATCTGCTCAGCCTTCTGAACAACGTGTTCAGGGCAATGAAGGCTTACTACCTGGAGGATTCCATTATTACCCAAACGGTCACCGAGCTACTTCGTTTGGTGGGCGTTACGGCTTTCAATGATCTTCTCATGCGACGCAACTTCCTTTCGTGGAAGCGAGGCTTGCAGATCAACTACAACATCACTCGTATCGAAGAGTGGTGCAAGAGTCATGATATGCCGGAAGGGACCTTGCAGCTCGAGCATCTAATGGTATGTTGAGGAACGCACCTGCTTTCATATTAGTATAACTACTAACGACCTTAACAGCAAGCTACAAAGCTTCTCCAACTGAAGAAGGCGACATTGAACGACATCGAGATCATTCAAGACATCTGCTGGATGTAAGTACTGCTCACCTCGTGACACATTACCTATACTAACAATCTCACCCAGGCTGTCACCCAACCAAATCCAGAAGTTGCTCAACCAATACCTCGTAGCCGACTACGAGCAGCCCATTAACGGAGAGATCATGAAGGCTGTAGCATCACGGGTTACGGAGAAGAGTGACGTCTTACTGTTGCAAGCTGTGGATATGGATGACAGTGGACCTTATGAGATCGCTGAACCTCGTGCGATTACCGCACTTGAAACCTACACGCCATCATGTAAGTCCGAAGTCTTAGGCCATATATTCGGAATTTGACTAATCATAAACGTTTAGGGCTACAAACACCAAGACTTAAACGGCTGGCCGAGATAGTATCCGCGCAAGCCATCGCTCAGCAAGAGAAGATGGAAGCGGAAGAATACGACGGTGAAGGGGAGGAAGCCGAGATAGAAGGGCCTGGGACTGAGGCGGTGGCCGAAGTCGAGGCCAATGGTGCGTAGAACCGCATGATGGCCTCAGGACTCACAGGCTGTAACTTTCGATCGATTCGAATCTCTTGACGTCGATATGTCCATGATTAGCACGATAATATACGATAAGCATGTGTACGGTGGCTAAGGATTGGGCGAAAAAATAGTTGGAAGTAAGAAACAAGCTTCGAGTGATTATTTCTGGTGAGGCAAAGCCACATTAGATGAAAAGCTCTCGAGTATGTTTCGGGTAAGCCCGTGGGTTGTTTTAATGGATATCAGAGGCATGATTGAACTAGAAGGCTCACGCGAACCATGAACGGGCGTTTTTTTATTACTATTTTTATTTTCTTGCAAGTGTTCTTTTCTCTTAGCCTAATTTCAAGTCTTGAGGGAGGCAAGTGAGTAGTTGTCATGACGGGAGCGTGTATCAAAATGAAGAATAGTTGGGCCGTGGCATTTACATGTACGGGGGAGGTTTCTGTACATTTGCGATAAAGAGAAGAACAAGAAAAATTCTCATCTTACAGAGGCAGATTATGCCCTCTACCATTTTAACATACCTCATGGTCTTTCTCTGATAGTGTGAACACGAAATAATTTACTTGCAGCGTACGGACTTGCTTAATCTTAGACCAAAAATTGGATTGGTTAAGTTAATGGAATGGATGGTTTGCACAGTTTTGTCAACTTTGAACACGTGATCGAGAGCCAACCCAAAAGCCAACCCAACTCAGTGCTTAGATAATCAACCTTTTTTAAAGTTTCTGCCGTAGTATATCACTTTACACCAATACTTCGAATATTCAATAATCATTTTTCTTACCTAACCGTACCTCTGAACTAGTCTTATTCTCATAAGACGTTTTTTTTTTCATTTACAATTCTTTACCATTTGGTCGCCCGCCCCTAATTGAGATTCTCATCGGTTAGACAAGACGCGATAGTTTGCACTAGGATTTTCCCATTCTTGAAAACTAGCCTGGAAATTCTGGTTCTCCTTTTACTACGAACTCATTTTTCTCATCCATCAAATCCACCGGCCACTACTACGACCCCACCCCCTGTCTATTTTTAAGTAAGCCAGCCATTTTACTCGCACAATATCAAGGGGAACGGAAGAAGAAGAAACGAGAAACAGAAATAGAAATAGAAAGAAAGTGGGCTAATGAGAATATTAGGAGTTGGTGCTGGGATTTTCTCCTTCTTCTCCAAAAAGAAATCACCTAGATATCCACCTACCTAAGTAGGTAAAGGGGGTGAGCAAAGGAAGGAGACACAAGAAAGACATCACCATCATGCGCACGAGCCCGAATATCATCGTCACGGGCACGCCCGGCGTGGGCAAGACCACGCACTGCGAGGCGCTGGCCGAGAGGACGGGGCTCCGCCATGTCTCGGTCAACCAGGTCGTCAAGGATAAGGGGTGCCACGAGGGCTGGGACGAGGAGTACTTGAGCTGGATTGTGGACGAGGATAAGGTATGCTGCTTTCTCCTTACGTTCTTTCTCTCTCTCTCTCTCTGAGGGGCTTATTTTTCTTCTTCTTTTCTTTTTACGTTGGGAATTGAGTCAGATGCGTTAGAAGATGGTTCACACTGTTCTACGAGCTCTGTAAGGTGTGTTGGTGGCGGGGAAAGCATCTCATATGTTTGCCCTTCCTTCCCTTCATATGCTCATCCTCTTGCTGCCGTTATGAGATAGGAAGGGGTGATGATGCAAGTTACGGAGTCACTAGGGGACGAGGAAGAAAGGACTTAAATTAACGTGCGAATAGCTGCTAGATGCCCTCGAAGACGAGGCTAAGACCGGCGGCTGCATCATAGATTGGCACGCGTGTGACCTGTTCCCTGAGAGCTGGATCGACCTCGTTGTTGTGCTGAGGGTGGACTCGACCAGGCTGTATGATCGGCTTTCTGCGCGGTACGTAATAAAGTCATTTACTCCTATCATTGCCTATAAATATTCCTATGCACCTTGCTTAAAAACGACGACTCTCATTCGATCCTCTGCTATACCTTCTTAAACCACCTCTCCTTTTCACCCTTTCGCTGTAACTGAGCCGAGGAGAGGAAAGGGGGGAGGAACTTTTTCTGTCAAGTATTAAAGAAGAAAAGAAAAAAAACTAAATCTGAACAGGAAATACCCCGAGGTGAAGCTGCAGGAGAACCTCGACTCGGAGATCATGGAGGTACTGCTGCAGGAGGCGCGCGACTCGTACGACGAGCGTATCGTTATAGAACTCACCAGCAACACGACCGACGACATGGATACCAACGTCGACCGCATCGAGGCGTGGGTCGCGCAGTGGAAGAAGGACAACGCGCCTAGTGGTGACGATCAAGAATAAAAGGAGTAGGAAGGTGAGAAGGGAGAAAGATGTGTAGGGGGGTTAGCTGGGACTGAGTTGGGATTTGGAGTTTCGGGCATGGTCTGGGTTTAGGTAGTTGGTGGGAAAGGGGAGTGGCAAAACATGGGGGAGACAGAATAGGGGGGAGGAGAAGATAAAGATGGGGGAAAGGGGGCGAATGAATCTCCATTTAACGTTGATGAATGCCTAGGTAGGTAGGTACCTAAGGGGTATTGTCGGTTCTGTTTATGTCAATTCCTGTGCTTGGTGTTAGGTTGGTCACGCGATGTTCCATGTTTCCTTGGGGAGAATGATGGAAGCGACAGTCTCAAAAGTAAGCATAATGCTATCCGCGATAGACGGAGAAAGGACTTACCAGTCAGTCAGTTGGTACGATTGTTGCGTGGCCCACAGGTCAACAATGACACCTCGGATGCCTGCCTGCCTGCCTGCCTACTTCTTCAAGACCACAAATACCTAATTATAGACACTTCCCATTTGAGGGTGGCAACAATGATCCCTTGCCCTTCGATAGCTAAGTCTACCGTAGCAGCTTCCTCCATAGAGTCCCTCCCTGTCCTTTTCGGTGACGAAGGGATCATTGAACATGGTATCCTATATACCTATATCCCACCTAAGTAACCGGAAGCAAGGGGCAGCCCTCCTCTGGCAGCATTAAGTCGCTTATAGCAAGATACGGGCATTTTTATTACAATAATGAGCTTACCTAGGGCTATGATCTGCATTTTAACTTGGTAAAAAGGGATGAGGCTTTACCTTAGCTTTTCAGAGCTCATATTTCAAAAAGAGGCAATTATAATCTTCTCGTGGCTTTCCTCAAGCAACGACTTAGTTATCAAGACTCGGGAATCGGGTATCACGGCGAGAAGTTATGATCGATATATTGTGAGCCTTTCACTAGGTATGTAAGGTTCTTCTTTGGAAATAGGGCATAGATGGTGTTCTCAGTATTTAATATCCTTATGGGATATGTGTAGGTGATTTGATCCCTTTTCCTTTATCCTGTTAACCTGTCTAACCTACGTGACTTGAAGACTAGATAAGAGGGCGAGCCTTCTCAGCTACCATCGGCGGTAACATGCCCAAGGCTTCCATCTCCTTATACGTCTCAAAAATCGACTCTATGGTGTCGATGTACCCGCTAAAGCCGAACATGCGAGGCTTCCCCTGGGCTAAGCTGCCAAACGCGATATAGCCTATGTCACCCCAGAAGACAGAGTTTATGTCCACCTCGGGGTCCCAGGGGCTGAACGTGAGCTGACCATTCGACTCAGCCATAAGCTCCTCCCAGACCTTGCGGTTTATAGGATCATCGGCCCATTCTCTTAGAGTAAACTTCATCTTTGTAGTCACAGGGGGGCCGTAACCCAGAGGGCACTCGGCACCACCTTTGAGGGTGATTTCCCTCGCGTCGCCCAAATCCTCCGGCGGGGGGCGGACTCCTTCCGCCACGCCGAACCACCGCGCGAGCTCCTCAAAGAACCGGTTCCAGGTGACCGTCGCGCCGTCCTGGCTGTTGAAGTCCTCGTTCTTGCACTTGTCCTCCAGCGCGGCCCACTCGCACAGGAAGCCGGTCAGCTTGGCCGAGGAGTGGATGAGCTCGAACTCCCAGGACTCGAAGGTGCCGCCGAACACGAGCGGCTCGCCCTTGCGCGCCTGCACCGCGGCGTAGACCCCGAAGGGCAGCACCATGTTCATCGGCGACTTGAGCGAGGCCCCGATGATGCCGGCGGGGCGGATCACGTTCCAGGAGGTCTCGGGGTGTGCGCGGCAGTACGCCTTGAGCGCGTCCTCCTGCAGGTAGTAGAAGTTGGGCGCGAGCGCGCGCGGCTGCGGGTCCGACTCGACGAAGGGCCGGCGCGCGCGGCCCACGTGGACGCCGTAGTTCTTGCCGCCGGTCTGCAGCACGATGCGGCGGGGGGCGAGGCCGGCGAGGGGCAGGGCGCGCAGGAAGTTGTCGAACATGGGCGCGTTGAGCCGGATGAGGCCGTCGGCGTTGGCCGGGTCGAAGGAGCTGGTCGTCTGCGACGCCGGCTCCAGGTACGCGTACCAGAACACGTAGTCGGCCCGCGCCCCGGCCGCCCGCAGCGCCTCCGCGATGGCCTCGCCCGGCCGGCAGAGGTCCACCGGGATGTGCACCACGCGCGCCCGCTGCGCGGCCGTGAGCAGGGCCGTCATCTTCTCCGGCAGCGGGCTGCGCGACAGCGTGTACACCCGCGCCCACCGCGAGGGCGAGTCCAGCAGCGCCCGCAGCGCGTAGAACCCCGAGATCCCCGTCGGACCGCATATGATGGCGCTGAGGTCGCGGATCGACGGGTCGAAGGTCGGGAGGTTGCGGCATATGCCTTGCTGGCACAGGGGGTACTTCTCGGAACTCATGGCTGGGTGTGGTTTCTTGTAATAGTTTTCAAGGTTGTGGGGGGTTTCTGAACTTTTTCATAAAATGTATAAAAGGGGATAAAGAGTAGAATATGCAGTGTGAATGGCTACCTACTTGGTAACTCCTCAGAACCTTCCGTCGTCCTGGATCCTGAAAACCATTTAACCACAGCAAGAGTGTGGACGCACTCCGCTGGGTGTAAGGTGGCCCCCCTATTTTTTTTGTCTCTTCGCATCGTCGCGCTTTCGGTCTTCCGTGATACACTCGGCTGGCTGCATAGATCCCCATGTTTTCCCCACAAGAGTCGGTATAGCGGTTCACCTCAAGAGGCCGATCCAACGCTACGAGAAACTCAGGGGCTGAGGGAAAGCCATCACCCAGAGGTGATCGACATGTCGACTTGGTACAGTATCAGATGTCCCTGCTTCAAGACCACCAGGCTAGCTGGGCCAGGTAGGTTTTACTTGTGTGAATTTGGCCTCGGCAGCGCAGGGTTTACCAGCCTCCAGCAGGTTAACATCCAGCAGTCGTCGTGGATGAAGAGAATACTCTTTTCACACTAAGACAATAGGTATACGAGGGATAATAGTCTACCGGTATATCATGTAAGTATAACGCGAGCTTATTCAGCTTCTGCTCTGCCGAGACGTTTCACCCTTACCAATGTAGAAGGTAAGTACCGGCAGTAGGTTAGATTGATACTTGCCTAGCTCGAGGCTGGAGATCGATGGGGATTGCGGGTATAAGATTGACGAAGGACCGGGGGGAGGATACATTGATGTCAGTACTAGGCTAACCTAACTTCTTGACACAACCCCGGGCGACGAGACCGTGAACCATCCATAGGTAGTGGGCCGCGGTGGAATTTACATAATGCCTACACCGATGCCGCGACATATCTCGGAGGCCATTGAGAGCGACGCCGTCCATACCTCCCTACCGATGATATGATCAGCACTGGTGGTATTATAGAACTAGGAAGGGAAGTAGGTATCTGTAGCATCAAAGCCCTCATTTGATTTCAAGCTATAGGGTCCAACCCTACCTGGCCTAGCCGGCCGGCTCTTCCAGGTTGGGTTTCGTCTACGTATAGGTAGATACAACTGGCTGGGAGAGTGGTTGGCGAATCAAGCCAAGCTCGGGGTTTGAAGGCATCATGAATGAACTAAAATGGGCAAACGTCTGTGAAAATTTGAGTGGTCGTAAGTAATGCCGATCATCTCTGGGACTTGGCATTGGTAGGTAGGCACTTGGCTCGGGCATGGGAGCTAGTTCGGACTATGTGAGCCGGGGGTTGCGTGTCGTCTAGTGTTCCCGGACCCGAGTACCGAATTCGGCGCCGTCTTTTTTCCTTTTTTTCCTGTTGCAGTCGAAACCCAGCTAATATCTTGGCGATGATAATTTCCCCCCTTTGAGTTATTTACTATATTAGTGTTAGGTTGTTTATTTCGACCGGAACTAAAGTAATGGCGAATCCGACTCCGATGACAGGTGCTAATTATAGCTCTTAACAGCATATATAGGTAGGTGAATATTGATACTAATATGGCCTTCGATACACGGATCTAGGTATATCTTGACGCATGCAAAGCCTTGGTGGGGGTACTGATGTTGCTTCAGGAATCCTAGTCTTCTAACGGCGATTCTTGTTTTCCTCGTTTTAAGAAGAAACCGAAGTAACCTAAGGTTAGTAAACAAGGGATGGGTTACTTAAACATTCTCTCACTCCTTGCCAGAGATGAAAAAAAAAGAATGCCCCACTGCTACTGCGGTAGGTGCTCAATTATAATTGTTCGCGATTCCTACCTATTTAGGCATGTAAACTCCACGGTACCTGTCATCGTTTTTATCACGCAATGTATTGAGTTATGTAAGTGGTGATCTGAGCACCTGCTTCATAATCCTGAGTTCTCATACCTCATGAGCAACTCCCCGTCCACTTGGCGCCGTCCTGCAGTCACCTGTAGCGGCTAGCCACACCGTGATGATTATACTGAAATTTCCAGATGGATCGTCTTGACAACTGATGTTCTTACCTCGTTCTTTGGCGATGCGTTTTGATCGGTGTGTCTTTGGAAATACCTAGTTGTTCTGCTCTAGCCAGTGTGTCCTTAATGAAAGACTCCCCCCACAGATGCTCTGTCCAGGAGCTCCTTTTCCAAGCGACTTACTGTTTGACATCTCTTGCCTCACCTAAATTAGTCTATCTCCGAGGTACGCCGTTAAAGCCTTTAACAACAATGGTATCGCTAAATCCTCCCCACACCTTCCTGCCCTGTGCGGCCTTGGCCGTCGGCGGCGTGATCACACTTGTGGAAGACAGACGAGATAGAAAGACAGGTCCATTGCGATAGTCAGAGTCAAAAATCATATTGCCTTGTTCTTTAAGCTGGCAACCCATGGGGAATTTCTGTGGTGCGGCTTCTGTATTGCCACTTTACTTGCACCTATTTCTCAAGAAGTGGTCTGCCAGTACCTAGCCCATGCATCGAGGCCAATCAAGCCCAGGCCTTGCCCTTTACAGTGATATGAAGCGTGATAGCAACCCTCCCTATCCTGATGCCGGCTCTGCTAGACACCACGGACGCTCAGATTCAGAATGGCATGGTTGTCTGGTTCTTTGCATCTTTGTCCGTTGGCATCTTCATGGAATTAGTCGTAAGGCTATACATTTTAGTCCCAAGTGAAAATTTCCCACGTCCCATAAGGTTCCATGGGACTTTCGTGGGAAAAAGAATTCCCATGGGGACCCATGGGAAAAAATGGGTTTTCCCACGAAGTCCCACGAAAAATAAAAAGTCCCACGAAGTCCCATGGGAATTTTTTTTCCCACGAAGTCCTATGGGAAATTTTTTTTTCCTATGGGACCTTTTTTTTTCCCATGGGAATTCATGGATTTCCTATGGGGTCCCATTGTACAGCCTTAGGCACTGGAAACACCCTAGAAAAGCAGTCCTAAATAGTTGAATCGTTCAAGCTTGCTGGGCTGAAAGACTTAAGGGCCGGGGGGTGGAGTTGATAGATGAATACTGAGATATAAATGTGAATGGCGTGGAATTGGCAACTCCGTTGGTTACCAAATTGGAAGTTTAAAAACCCCCGTCAGGCTAGGCAGGATATCAATGCTGATTAAATCATGCTTAGTACTAAGTCAAGAGGTGATATAATGGGATTGCGTCTTCACGGACCCGTTATTGGGAATATATTGACTCGTTCCATCTAAAGCGGACCGACATCTTATTATATAATCTCTAGCTAGGCCCGACCGATCTACACAGAAGAGCCGGTACCGGTCCGTTGGTTTATCGGCACCGTAAAGCCTTCATAACTCGATCTGTAGTTAGAGAAAGGGGTTAGGTTGAACTAGATATAGTCACCATTATGTTGTAAGCCTCCAGAGGAGAAGTACAGTATATAGAGAGAGTTTTATTTTGTCAGTTTAAACGCTATGTAAAAGTGGAATGTTGTGTCATATTAGGTAAATTGAGGCGTAACTCATTGTCATACATAGTGCCAACATAGTAAATAGCAAGTAATATTACATATGCTACTCTAGTATCGTGTCTGTTTCAGACTGAATAGAAAATATATGTATACGATGCATACCTAATTGTCCTCGGGCTTCATATAAGATGCTATTTATATACGTGAGTGAGATTGTTAAAAGGAAGCATGCCTATTAAAAAGTCATATATAGACACCCAAATACACTCTTCCCTTAATCACTTTATTGTCTGCAGAACGAGGGTTGTGCAAACTTCTTTGGTGAAGCGTGTCTTTGAAAGTTGATGCTGATAGCCGATGAAGGCATTCTACCATGTTCCATACCTTGGTCACCACAGGATTCTGCCAATAAGAAACGAAACTTATCATCCGCCCTACCTCGGCCGAATAACAGGGAAAATACTACACTGCCACCCAGCTTACTATCGGAAGCGAGCGATCTCGCATCTTAAATGGCGTTATATAGTAGCTATACGACTCATATCAAGCTTGGGCTGAATGTGTGTAAGAACTTTATTTCAGGTGCGGATGCAATGATGTAAAGAATTACCAACATTCATGCTACCATAGGGTCAGATGGAAGGGCACATTCTGAGTAATGGTCGATTCATAAGTCAGTCTGCATACCGCCATGATTTGGACCCAATTGATTATTTGCTTAAGGTCTGCTTTTCCAAGCTAAACATGGTTGTATTCTCAGGCACTAGGTTAGATTATTCTTGAGCTCTCTTATGGCGTATCAATGGTTCGAGTATTGATACCCCTATTCTGAAATTAGCACATTGTAGCGCCGAGGCCTTTATTTTTATTGCACGGCACTTGGTACAGGTTTAGATAAGAACATATTTGTTGCAGAGGAAACTATAACTACAGACTCATAAAATATATTGCCTCGGTCCTCGCAATAGCCTCTTCCCTTCGAAGGGTGTAATATCTTGTATCATAGTCCTTCACCTACTGTGGCTACTTTGCCAACAATGTGTTTATAGATGAGGTGTGCTAGGATATTTGTAACCGAGTCTCGTATCCTTCAATACATAATCACCTATACTTATTGGTTGAAGTCCTAGGAAATGTCAAGGTCTAGTGGGAGGTAATATCAGATAATACCAGATAATACAGCAGAGATGATGCTGTTGGATGAATGATACGACAATCTTCCCTCAAGTCATTATGGGGAGATAATTTATCTGTATACAAGTATAATTCAACAGAAGATACCCGAATATCCATATCCCATGACACCATCTGCATGCAAGACACATTTGTTAACGAGCCGCAGCGTCGCCCTACACATGGCTCGCTGCGAACTGTCGGTAACGGACTGCCATCTTCCACGTGCTGTAGTTCCATCCCGCCATTGAATCGCATGATGCATTCATTATTTTCTGTTGAAACTTCCAAGACCCGGTGTCCTGTATACGGAAACCGAGGGCTTTGCTCACGTCGATATGGAATTGCGGTGCCGTACCCCTGTCCTAGCCCTAGCTCCGGGGAGGATTCGCCGACGGCTGCGACGGCGATTCCTAATATCGTATGAGATCCATAGTTCCCTCTTCTAAGCTGGGTATAGAAGGTAGTCAGAATTGTAAGCTTAAACAAGAGACTATGTGATATGTCATGTTCTAGAAGGGGTTACGTTCTTCGCGTGGAGTTATGGTGTATTCGGTTCCGCTCGGCCTGGGCTTCGATCTCTTGAGCTACCGATGAAGATAAGTTACCTATTTTGATATCATAGGAAAGAAGATTTTAGGCAAAGTAGTGCAATAAAATCACTTTGGGAAATACTTCCAAAATATAGACTACCAGATTTTGCGCTCTTCGTATGTGATACTGGTATGGGCACATGGCTCATGGTATTAATAACCCCCATTATCCCAGGCTATGAGGCACATGAACAGGATCGGGCCGGGGGGTTTAGTAAGACAATGTGATATTGAAATTGAGCTGACGTACTGACAGGCTTCGATACTGCTCATCGGTCAAGGTTGGCATCTTATGTTCGGCCGAAGTGAGTCGATAGCAGTACTATAAGAATGAGGGTCTTCTCGCACTTCGTCGTGTAGGAATATCCCAGTAATCGGTAGCACGTTCACTTGTTCTTTTTGATTCGCCTACTGTATTAGCCCTATTATCTCTTTACAATAGGCACGTCTTGCTGTATAATGTGGGCAGGTTTGAAAACCGTGTCCTGGGCAGCCGTAGTTGCTGCTGTTGTGGACGGGAGGCTCTTGGGATCATCATTCGGTCTCCCAGGAGATAATGCCACATATGACTACGTCATCGTTGGAGGCGGTACTGCCGGCTTGACAGTTGCAGCTCGGTTAGTAGAACAGAAGGCAGGCAGCGTTGCTGTTATAGAAGCCGGTAGCTTCTATGAGCTAGGCAATGGAAACCTAAGTCAGATTCCTGGTAACGATGGCGCCTTCACCGGCAAGGGTGTACATGACTGGCAGCCCTTGGTCGACTGGGGATATCTGACAACACCTCAAGAGGTGAGTATATCAACTTACTCTCACACTAATACTGCCACTACTCGTTCGCTCGCTGACTATATGAAAAGGGCGCCTACAATACCACTCTTCACTACACACAGGGCAAAGTGTTTGGAGGGTCTTCTGCTAGAAACTTTATGGTGTACCAGCGTGGCACTAATGCCTCATACCAGCTATGGGCAGACGCTGTTGGGGATGACAGTTACACGTTTGAGAATCTCCTCCCATACTTTGACAAGAGCACCAACTTCACCGGGCCTAATATGGAAAAGCGGTTCGCCAACTCAACCCCTGAATATGATATATCTACTCTTAATTCCGGTGGAGCTGTCTCGGTTTCCTATACCAACCACCCCCAGGTATTGGCCACATGGGCGGTAGGAGGTCTCGAGCAAATTGGTATCCCAGTCATCAATGGATTTCAGAGTGGACAGCTTATTGGGCAATCCTATAGTCTATTCACTATTGATGCTGATACTATGGTGAGGGACTCATCTGAGACCTCGTACCTCCAAAACTCTCTTGACAACCCTGATTTCACACTATACCACTTCACCCTAGCAAAGAAGATCATCTTCGATGGGGAGAAGAAGGCTACCGGTGTTGTTGTCAACACTCAAGGATCCGAGTATACCCTTTCGGCAAACAAAGAAGTTATTGTTTCAGCGGGCGTGTTTGGGTCGCCACAGTTGCTGCTCGCCTCCGGAGTCGGTCCTGCAGCCACTTTGGAAGAAGTTGGCGTGCCTGTTGTCGCCGATAGGCCTGGTGTAGGCCAGGGCATGCAAGACCATATTTACTACGGGGTGTCCTATCGTGTGAACGCGCCCACTTTTTCGTCTCTGCTCAATGCAGAGTACGCAGCAGAACAGGCCGAGCTATTTAACATCAATGCCACTGGTATACTCACAAACCCGACTGCCGACGTGCTTGCTTGGGAGAAGGTTCCGGACCACCTCCGAAGTGGCTTTTCCAACAGCACACTAGAGGCTCTCGCTGAGTACCCTGATGACTGGCCTGAGCTTGAATACATCTCGCTTGGATCCTGGCTGGGCACCGACGAGGACTCGCGCCATGGCGACCCCGGTGATGGCTACAACTATGGCACTCTGGTGATAGCTATCGTAGCACCCCGCTCGCGCGGTTACGTGTCTATTTCTTCGCCGGACACGGCTGTCCAGCCGATCATCAACCCCAACTTCCTCACAGACCAGACTGATGTAGATGTCGCTGTCGCCGGCTTCAAGAGGGCTCGTGAGTTCTGGGCCACCGACAAGATGCAGGAGTTTGTCATCGGCGAGGAAGCGTACCCAGGAACAAATGTGACCACTGACGCCGAAATCGAAGATGTCATCCGCCGCAGCTTCAACGCTATTTACCATGCCTCCTGCACTTGTGCTATGGGCAAAGAAGATGACCCTTTGGCTGTCCTCGACAGCCAGGCTCGTGTCTACGGTGTTCAGGGTCTCAGGGTCATTGATGCATCCTCTTTCCCCCTGCTACCCCCAGGACACCCGCAGTCTACACTATGTAAGTGTCTCACCTTATCCTACATAGTAAGCCGTTATGAAACATGAGCTAATGAAATACGACAACAGACGCCCTAGCCGAGAAGATTGCATGCGATATCTCTGGAAACTGCTAAGTTATTTTATCCGAGGGTATAGGATCTTTCATATGTTAATATGGCCTGCAGTCTATATTGTTAGATATATTGTATCGGGGAGTTGTCTCTGCTCGTAACCGCGGGTTCCTATCTTAGAGCCATGTTTTCCTAGACTATTGTCATGATTAGTGTCAGGATAGGATTACCCCCTTTCTTGTATATATTTAGCGCGGTAAAAGAACTTGTAGGTAAGAAAAAAATAGTTTTTAGAAGTCGATTCGGGCAGCAGTCCGAACTACATACGAGTAAAATGGTTCTTATGTAAGCAGGTTGACATACAATGTGTTCTTATTTGAGTTCTGCGAGCAACGTTATTTTCATTTCCTAACAAGGGCCATATCGTGATACACCCTCTCCCTGGTGGAAGTCTCCGGAAGTCATAATATTGGTCGTGAACAGCTGTAAATAAAGAACATGCGAGTAGGCTTCTATATAAATGAGGCATTCATATTTTATGTTATAAGGAGACTCTGTTCATGCGATGACATCAAGCTTATTCCTTGATGGATAATAGTTCATTGAAAGTCGCATGAATCTCCCCGAAGGCGGAAATAAAACGAGTCTACAGTTTAAACCCTCGATAGCTGTACTCGCACTAGGTTTCTCGATTTATTTACTTGAAATCACTATACCATCAAGCGAAGGACACTAACTAAATATGAATACTTAGATGGCTGCTTTACACCCAAAGAGCCTCACCCCCCTTTTCAGTCATAATGGAGCTATACGTTACATAATTGCAAATATGTCAGCGACCGCTGACAATAATAGCCCCCAATTAGGACCTCTGCTTATCTCATCCCCCTCATACCTAGGTAGATGCTCTTAGGAACTAGGAATATAATACGTCGTGTTTTATTGGCAGAAAACCACTGCCCTTCCTAGTAGGTTTGCGACTATGTAGCTCAAATTTCTGATGCATTAATTTGCGATGGTGGACTTGGTAACTCTAACAAGGAATTGCTTATCAACAAATTGTGTGAAGTTAATAGTCTTCATAGGATTTCGAGGATTCACGATCTGGAAATCGAACTCGCGGAGTAACTGTTAGGTAGAAGTTTTGAATCAGCCCGAGTCACTCAACAACATCGCCCTGCCTAGATTCACCCTTGGACGACATGGAAATCACATCTGGGTTCCTACATACCTCAAAGTACACCTTATGCAGTTCCATAAAGGCGATCGGTCTCCCGCTACACATCCACCGGCCATTGCCGAAAACGAACTCGACATTACGCTGCAACTCGGCTTGCGTCTCTGCGTCAACCTCAAGGAAACGTTCCGGTCGGAAGATTTTCGCGTCCTCCCCAAAAAGGGCTTTGGAACGCAATACCGACGGTATATTCATCCCGATTGAGGTTCCCTCCGGGATCAACTGTCCTTTATATATATCACCTCCCGGTGGAACGTCCTTAGCCAGTATACTGGTAGTGACAGGGCGCGTGCGCAACCCCTCGAATATAACAGCCTAAGTCGAAAATCATTATGTTAGTTATCAAGACCCTCTTTAACCCTGGGTAGGTAACTTGGCTAGTAAGCCGATGTGAAGCCTCAAATACTCCAGCAAGATCAAGCTTGGTTTGTTCGCTCACCTTCAAATACGGCAAGCTCCTGGCCTGCGCAAGCGTTATCGGGCGCGACACCTTTCCGTCACGAATCGCCGCCGCAATTTCTTCCTTGAGACGCTGGTAGACCAAAGGCGTCGTGATGATATGCATCAATGTGTTGCGGATTGCCGCAGCAGTGGTATCGGAGCCAGCTATGAACATGAAAAGCGCCTCACTCTCACACTCAGACTGCGTGAGGCCATGACGAGCAAATGATCCCTAGTAGCCCAGAAGGCATCAGTTTTTCACGATGCCTATAAAGAAAATATTCAATGGAAAACCAATCAGCTTTACCAGCATATTTTTCCTTTTTTCTCCCTCGGGGGTGTATGCCTTTTTAACTCCAACATTGGTCATTCTGCCAATTCGTTGGTCAGCATACATCTTGAACGGAACCGAGAAACGACGAGGGAATTCTAGGATGTTTTAAATATCGAGCTTACCCCATCAGCTTTCCCATGCCCTTTGAGTCTGTTTCCTTTGGACCTAAGAGCTTCAAACCCAGCTTAGACATCATCACTTTCCGGCAAAGCCATATATTGGTGATTTTTGATAACGTGGGAAGATACTCCTCGACACCGTCGATGAAGCCGCTGGTATCATAGTCATTCTCAAGGCAGCCAGCCTCTTTACCAAGTGCTAATTTGGAAATCACATCGAAAGTGAAGTATGAGACAACTCGCCCAAGGTCCATAAAACGAGCACTGTTATCCCCGGGCAACGCAAGGTACTTGTTTTTGATTAGTTGAACCATATTCATCACCTGGACATCGACATCTAGCTCAACCCCTTCGATATCCTTGCCATTGTAGCCGGGAGAGAGTTTTGCCTTGGTCTGGTCGTGAACATGCGGGTTCGGCTCAACAAACATCATAGGATTGTATGGGTTGAAACGGTTTCCTTGGTACCAATCCGACTTCCAGTAGTTGCTCTTGGGGCTGGACATCCGACGTATAAGGTCGGGGTCACTTGTGTGTAGGAAGTTGGGACCGACCCGGACAAGCGAGCCGTATTTCTCTTCGAGGTCCCAGTTCCAATCCAGTTGTTTGTCACTTAACGCCATCCGGACAAGCCAAAGGTCGGAAAACGAGGCGTAAAACGGACCAGGGAAATGTCGCAGTCGATACCATGAGTAGACGATGTAGACTAGGTACCCAACAACAAAGCCCAGAGGAGCAATGGCCAGAAGCCCAGGGGTGCTTGAGTATAAACTAAGAAGCGCCATCTTGCCGATTGTTGAAACGGCAAGCCCCTGTGTATTGTTGGTTTCCGTTGATGATATGTCAAATACAAAGATGTTCAAAGTCGAGTAGTAAGCCAAGGTTGGAAGACAAGGCAGGAGATATTCCTTTGTGTTAACATGAGGTTGACCGATTCAGGTGAAGGGAACTTAGATATATATATATATGTATATATATGTATGTACGTAGAAGACTACTTGAGATAGTATATCGATGTGCCCCCCCTCCCTCCACTCTTCCTCTCCCCGTATTCTCGTTAATCTTGCTAGGTAGTAGACGTTACGCTTGGACAAAATCATGTCTCTCTTTTTCTCCATCACCAGTGACAGTAACCCGGGAAGACAAAAGCTCTAATTACGTCGACCATGGTTGAGTGGACCATGGTTGTTGAGCCGACATGGGACCGGTAAGCCAGATGTAGTCCCATGCATTGTGATGCTGGAATGACCTATTATCACTACCCTCACAACCCGGGGATTCGCTGACAACAAACGTCATGCCTAGGGATATCACGAATATATCACGAAGAGGGGGAATCACGAACGCCAGCGGGTGCCCACTCAGTTAAGCGCGAGGCTGGAATAGGACCCCCATCCCGAGTAAGAGTGTGATGCAGCTGATGTGACAACGGAATTACCACCGGCATACCATGAGCCTCGATTTCGATACCCAGCGCGAGATTATGCACCTGCCGGTTGGGTAGTCATGTTGTCTCATCGGCGTTCCTCATGCACGCAGCCCTTTCGCTACACCATCTCATTGGCGCGTGTGTGCCTGGGAAAGGGTGTCCTGTATATGCATTTGCCAATAACGTCCAGTAAAACCAGTCCCTTCGCCAATCTGGACCCGATCTCAGTATCCCGCTTGCAGCTTTATCTACATCAGATGACGGCGGCAAAGAGATTAGGAGCGCAGGCTTTACGTTATGATATCGCACGCGTCCTGCGAGGCAACGAGGAGCCGGGGAGGAAGAGTGACGAACTGCTACACTATTGCGGGGAAGGATGACTTGGATGTCTTGATAAACTTACTTTTACTCATCGTGTAAGTCCGTATGGAGGGGGGGGGGAAGGGAAATGATTCACGATCGTCGATAGTGTTCTGGAGATTGTAGCTTGACCGGATACGTCAAGCTGTAAACGACTGTCAGCACGAGCCTCCATGAGAATCCCCAGAAAGCCGAATTACCCGTCAATATTAGTGTACGGGAGAACTAGTCTACCCGTCTGTGCATATAGAGCTATACCCTTCTAATCGACACAACATAAGTGTAGGTAGTCATCGAGAGTCCGGGAGATAAGTCTAGTGCGGGATAGTAGTTCGGTAGTTGATGCGGACCTCCTGGCTAGATATACGGTACAGTTCAAAGCTACCTACCTACCTATTGATAGCTATTGACAAAGAATAAAAAACTATTAATATTCCACAGTCATCAACTGCTTCTTAGAGCAGCAACCCTATCTCTGAAGACATAGTATTGTGTAATCATGACACTGTGAGCCAGGGTTGCATAGGTAGGTAGTCACCAAGTCTCACGTCAGCGGGGAATTTGGCGAATATATATCCGAACGGAGGAGAGAGAGTCTGGTCAACTGCCTACCTACGCTTCAGAGAGTGTTGCTGGGAAGAAGAGAAAGTTCCTCACGTCTATCAATGTCTTTCAGGTCTGGTATGTATGTAGGCACCCGATAGACAGGTGAACTTATAAAAGGAAAATAAAACCCCACACTTCCATATATTGAATAAATTGACGATCTCGAAAACACGGACGTATAACTATTAAATTCTATACAAACACTGGACGTGCACCGACGATCCAAAAGAAAACATGGTCCCACAAAGGCGTTTTGTGCGCAATACGACCTCGCCCACGGGGCCCGTTACGACGGTGCGTCGTACAGCAGCTTAGCGACCCATGCACTGATCTCGGCGTCAGACTCGCCGGGGTAGCTCCTCTTGATGCCCTCTTTCGCCTCGTTCATCAACGTCAACAGCGACGGTCGATCTGCCGGTCGGTGCATCACTAAGCACACACAAAATGAAAAAAAAGAGAGAACGAGTGGTGATGATTAGCGATCAAACCATCTCCTCAATGGGTAGTATTCACATGTATATGCCGGGATAATGAGAGGAAAAGGGGGGGAGGAGGGGGGGGGGTCCCGTTGAACGTGATACGGTCGAGAAAAATGTTTACTTACTACACTGATAGATAGTCTTCTTAAGGTCCGCGTCGATGTACGCGAATTGCGGCCACGTATTTATCAGGGTGCAATACGAAACAGGTGCGTTGGGATCATCTGTCGGCTCTATTTCTGGAGGCAATGGCGCCCTAGCCCCGGTCATGAGCTGCCATAAGGACTAGAATAATATCTGCATTAGTTATTTCTCCCTATAGATTCTTTTTTTTTTTAAGTTTCATTTTGGGTGTGTGTGGTGGCGGGAGAGGGGAAAGGGGGGAGGGGGGAGGGGTGATGCTTAGGAACATCTACATACCAGAGCTATCGCCCATACGTTAGTATGTGCAGCGTAATTCCCAGCGACTGGTTGCTCAGATATCTCCGGCCCGATTATCGTTCTCGCAGGTACGTATTCCCAATCTTCTCCGAATTGTTCCTGGTTGCGGGATGAGTATGATATATATTGATTTTGCAAGTTTGAGTAGGTAGCTTACCGGAGTCAAGTAACTCAACTTCCCCGCTGGTTTTCGAGCAAGATAGGTAGGTCATTAGCAACAGTCATGATGGGTACGTTTATAAGTAGAGCAACACGACCCAGAGACCCCCAAAAGGGGGCAAGCTGTACTCTTGATACAGAGTATCTAGAAGAGGTAACCGGGGACTCATGGATGCCCACTTACTATTTCGCTTCTCCCAGTAGTAGGCACTAATTGCATGATATCAGCTTAACCATCTATATAATATGATATCGCAGATATAGTAACTCACTTTGACTTGTTTGGTTTCATTCTCTGAGCCAAGCCGAAATCCGCAAGCTGTTCTTCGGTCAGCATGTTCAGGATATAAAAGCTATCATTAAACAGGTTAAAGTTTACCTTCAGTCTAGGAATTAGTTTATGTTCATTATCCTTGGTGTTAGGATCAAGTCCATAAATTAAGACTGAGAATCTGTTAGCATGGAGGACTTGTGCCTCAGGAGATGTGAAGTTGTCGAAGTTATCGATGTGTGGGGGGGGTTCTTACTATTCTTGGGATCAATGTCAAAGTGGACCTGTCGCCTTCCGGCCCATCTGCGGGAAGGATCCGGAACGTCCTCATATAGATCGGGACCAATTCTTTTCCCACGGGTTTCACTGTTGAGATCCGCGAAATCCATGGTTGGAAAGCCCTCAGAGTCGACCGGATCCGGGTCACGACGCTTAGGGTGGAATTTTCGGGGAGGGTATCTGCAACGTCTGATCAGTATCGTAATGCATACGAAAGGTTGGTTTAATGGTATAAGGGTTATATTTTTGGGGAGCGAGTGTCGTGTCCCCATGGCGTTTGGTTCGAGATCAAAAAAGGACTTACTCCATGGCAACGCAGGCGCTAACCACTGGCAAAGGTGTTAGTATTATGCGCTCAAAGGGTATTGATTGAAGTAGAGGAGAGAAATGCTGGACCTACAACATAGCCAAAATGACCAGAGTACCCGGTTAGGAACCCTCTGTCTCGTTTCGTTGATTTTGTATATGAAGTTAGCCAGGTCGCCGTTCTCCGCAAACTCCAAGAGAAGATAATCCTTGTAATCCAACTCCCATTGATCATTCGCAGGATCGCCGACACTACTAGCCTGGCTCTCCTCTCCTTCTTCTTGCCTTTTTCTTGCCCTGGCACGTAGGAGTTCGTTCCGCTGATCAACCAGACCCTTCCAGATATCCTTCCTGTCAGCAAACGCCCGGAGCTTTATCTGCATCTTTTGGCGCTCGTTAATCAGCATCCACCGCCTGGACTTTGGTTTTTCCTTTGGCTCTTCTCCGCGACTCTCCTCGCCGCTGGATATGCCCTCGTCGCTCGAGTCGAGAAAATTTGGCTGCTTGAAGCGGGATCGTTTCTTGGGCCCCATTCCGACCTTCTCAGGGGGTATCATCTGCACGCAGTGCGCAGCCCGGGCGACTTGCTATGTGAAGGTCAGAAACCATAGCTACTCTTAACATTAGGGTCGTACAAGCAGAACTTACTCTTGTACTTTCCTCCTCATTACTCAGACTCCTGTCGGTCCATCCATGAAGTGCTATCTTGAGAACTAGATTCAATGCTGGCTCGATTTCGGTGTACTTATACTGGATTGTCAAGCCAAGCCCACCGTAACCGAGCGGCCTGACGAACTCAAATGGCCCCTTTTTCTGAAACCACGTTGAGGCGCGCCTGAACCTTTCCCTTACTTTCTGAAATCTGGCATCGCCCAACCCGGGAGCATCATCGAGTAGGCTTGGCTGCTTAGGGGGGCGTCCATAAATTGTCGGTCGACGGGGTTCCATTCTACTCGCGCGAGGATTCGCAGTGCCTTCCCTTGGGTAATGGTACTGCAACCACTTGGTGCGGTACCAAGCCTCCTCTTCTGGGCTGAACCTGGGCCTCCCAGTTTTGCGATATAGGTGGAATTTGTAATTCTCAGCACGATATCGCTCCTCAAAGTTTCTAGGTCGCCGGCTTGGGTCGAGACGTGGATTGACCTTTTTCTCTTCCCCGGCCTTCTTGATGATATCTGGCCCGAGCGGCCCCTTCAGTATCGCTTTGAGATTTTCCTTCGCACCAGGTTGCTGGATAAGCTGCAGGGCCTGTTCCTGGTTGATGTTGCGCTGGATGAGTTGGGCGTACGCGGGGTCGACGCCCTCTCCGAGGGCCGCGGCCGCCGGAGCTCCCCCGGGGGCCCCTCCCCCCAAGGGCACACCACCTTCAGGACTGCTCTCCCAAGACATGTTAGAGGAATAAGCCTCCGCGGGACCGGCTCCCTCTTCATCGGCACTCGTCTTCGCGACACCCTTCTGCACACCCGTCGCCACTGCGGCCCCCCCTCCAGCAGCAGCAGCAGCAGTAGGGCTGTACAGCTTCACACCACCGTCCTCATCGCTACTGTCCGAAACTGCCGCGCCACCTCCCGCGACCACGGCGAACATGACAGACACGCTCGGGTCGAGGCTCGCCAGCACCGGCGCTGCCGCAGCAGCAGCGGCGGTGGCGCTCGCGGCCGCCGGTGAGCCACCACCACCGGACGCAGAGGCCGCGAGCTGGGAAGCAGACGGCGGGAACAGGGCGAGGGCGCGCTGGGCGCCGCTCCCCGTGAGCAGGTTCGCGACGCGGGGGCTGATGCCCCCGGCGAAGAGGGCGGCAATCAAGGGATCGACGCCGTTCTCCAGGAGGTGCGACACGGCGTTCCTTTGCGGCGGCGGCTGCGGCGGCGCCGGGTTGCCCTGGACGTTCTGCTGTGGCATCGCAACATTGCCGCCACCACCGCCCCAGACGGGGTTGAAGGGTACCATGCCGACCTGCGCCGGGTTGGACGGGTACCAGTATCCCGGCGGGGCATTCTGTGAAGGATGACTCGGCCCAGACATGGTGTTGTGTCTAGTTTGAAACACCCACGACGACGAATATGGTTTCGCCTTTTTCTCTTTTTTTTTTTCCTTTTTCCTTTTCCCTATTTTTCTCCCCGCGTTGAGTTTTACGATTGCGTATAATAATAATAAAAATATAGTAGGTGAATTTTGCAAAACCCGTATTATGAGCTCAGTAGGCGAGATGGTGTTACTGAAAATGTAAATAGATATAAATGTAGAGATAGACTCTGACTACGATGTATAGAGTAGCTTATGCTCGTGCTCCTTTCTTCACTTTTTTTTTCAATGCTGCTTCCGGAAAACGAGACCAGGAGCTCCCTTTGTGCGGGTTCAAATACTCTTGTGTCTCGACAAAGACGGAGCTATAACCAGGTGATCCATCGGCTTTCAAGCTCAAAGTTCATACTCGGTGTACAACTAGGGCCTCATGTAAACTAGTACTACTCATTTCCTTGGCTACAGTTGACTTTAGTTGAGATGCGGCTGTCTGCCCTGGATAGTGTCATTGTTGTACCGCTCTGAACACCTTCTCCTCCGGGTAGTAGGCTGCATAAGCTATAGCTTTATGTGCGGGGAGGGAGGTAGGATAAAGAATTGGGCCACAGCCCGCTAACATTGATTCAATAAGGTGAAACCTTCTGGAAGTGCCCGATGCGAAAGTAGCATCGAGATTAGAGTGATTCGTATGCTTTATATTTACGTGATTAGGCAATCTACCTATTTCCAACACTTCAGAAATTTAGTCACAACCTATATCTGACCTCTCATCCTATTACATTTTCGAGTTTTCTTGTCGTGAACGAGATATTGATCTCGTGGAGTATGGACACTAAATGATATCCTATTCTCTCTCATTGCGTGACAACGTGGAGTGAAGCTTGTGCTGCTTCATCAAGGAGACACTGATTAGTGCAACGAGTGCTAGCGCTACCGTCGTAAACCAAACACTTCGGAAGGCTTCCATAAAAGATGCCATGACTCCGTCATGCCAACCCTCGGGGAGGTGGTTCAGCTCATCGATGTCATCCCTGATCCGACCGATCTCCTCAGCCGCGCCTGGCTGGTCACCGAAACGCTCCCATAGTTGAGACTTGAGGACATTTTGATAAATAGCGGATGCAATTGTGATACCAACAGTACTACCAACTGATCGGAACGCATATGTTGCCGAGGTGATCGTAGCCTGGTGTGAGTGGTCAACAGTTGCAAGACAGGCGACTAGGGTTATCGTGAGCATAGCGCCGTGACCGGAACCTAGTAGTAGAAAGGTAATCATAAGAGGCCATCGGGGTGAGTTCTCGCTGAGTGTTGTTAAGATAACCATAGAGACTAGTACGAGCACCACGGAGAAGATCCCAAGACCCACGTAACGACCGGTTTTCTTCATAATCAAACCACTGCCGACGGAACAGACACAAATTCCGATGGGCGCAAATAAAATAACTAGCCCAGCATCGGTGGCGCTATCCCCTCGGGTTTGAAGATAGATCGGGGCATAGAACAGGGCCACTATGTTGACCATGCAACACAACAAGTTTGTCAGACAAGCAGTAAATACTGTCCTATCCGTGAGGAGTCGTACTGGGATGACGGGCTGCTTTGCTCGGGCCTCCCATAGTATGAAGCCGACGAAAGCCACAAATGAGAGCGGCAAAGTCGTCAGTGGGAGGGGATGGATCCAGGGTACCAGATTGCCACCTGCATTAAGGCCAAGGAGAAGGAGCACGAGGAAGCCGATGAGCGAGACTACACCAGTGAAATCGATACGAGCCAGGTAGGACTTCTCCGATACCTTGGGGGGAATCCGCACGAGATAGGCAACGAGACAAGCCGAGACGAGAACGGGAGGTACTTGGATTAGGAAGGCTAGTCGCCAGCCGCCAGCAGTTTTGTCGTTGACAAGACCACCAAAAACGCCACCGAGCATGGCGCCGGCCCCGTAACAGATGTTTCCGATGCCCTGAACGACACCACGATTTCGCAATGGGATAAGATCCGTACCGAGAAAGGTGCTAATGGACATGAGACCGCCACCTCCGATGCCGGCTACGACGCGGCCGAAAATCATAACATTGGCATCCTGAGCAAGGCCACAGATAAGATTGCCGGCGGCGAAGAAAATGTTACTGAACACGAGGCCGGGACCTCTGCCGAAGATATCGGTTAGACGTCCGGAGATGGGCTGGCAAGCGGCATTGGCTATCAAATATGCGGTGGCCAGCCATGATAAAAGACTCAACGACTTGAATTCGCTGGAAATGGGAGCCGATAAAGTGGCGAAAATGGTCGAGTCAATGGCGCCAAGAAACACACCGATCCAGCAGGTGAAGAGAATAAGCCAAAGCTTGAAGCCCTTCACCTCGTCGACGATGATGACTTGCTCATCATCATTGCTTGCTCCCGACTGCTCGGCTGAGTCTACATTCTTGTTCTGACCAGCCAACAGCGGGGTGTTCTCATTGCTCCCTTCTGCAGGTGGAGCATTTTGGATGACAGAAACATCATCGTCGGCGGCCATGTCGTCGACGCGTGCTTCTCGGGTGTCTCGGGTGTCTGGGGTGGTGGGATATCTTAGATAGTCCAGTCCTATAGACGACGGACCTTGGACGTTAAGATGGCTAGGTAGGGGGGCTCAACAGGCTTCTTATAAGACAAGATGCTCCAGGGACGAAGAGGCGGGCGATGGGTGTTTACGCCCTTATTAACCTTGCTACTACCCAGGTCAAGTACCTACAATACCTGACCTTGGTTCCCTATCTATGCACTATGTATGCACTAGATATGCTTATACAATCCTCCTACCTATATACCTACCTAGTCAATCATCGATACCAGACACTACATATCTTTGAACAACCGATCATCGGCGCTTTTCACGATTGCATGGGTAGGCTATTCGTGCGCCTTCCGAGTTGCGGATGTCGTCGGAAGAAGCACCACTCGGTTGCCGATTACCTATGTCACGGTGTGAAAATAAATAAACGTCAAAATAAGAAGGGTGTATTATAATGCTGGAGGACGAGCGAGGGGTCTGACGAATATAAACTATTCTACCTAGTTACACTAATAAAGTCGAAATCCAACCTCAGACGGATTGGGTTTGGAGTAAAACAACGAAAAAAAACCCGTTGGCTTCTCTGCGTCGCCCAGTGGACCATGCAGGTGGACCAGTAGACCTGTGGAACTGGAGCGGGGGGAGAATATGTGGCTAAAGGGATGTGGCTTGATAAGAAAAAAAACTATAGTAAGGTTGGAAAACGGGTTCTAACCTAGGTACTTAAGGTACCGGTAGTCGTCAGTAATTGGGTACGCGAATGCGCGAAAATAAAGATAGAAAAAAAAAGAACGGGTAGGGACCTAGGTACTACAGCATAGGTACTACAACATAGGTTGTAGTAGGTAGGTAGGTAGTGTAGGTATGAACCTTATCTGTGAGCACCAAAATACAGGCCTCCTATTCGAGCGCAATGCTTGCTGCTTTACGTCACTCTAGACCGCAGCCGCCGCCTCCACCGTTGTCAGGCGAACGTTAGCACCCCATAATAAGCATACCTACTTCTAAGTTATACCTGTCATGCTAGATCCTGCCACTAGGTACGTAATGAGGACACGATGTTTTAACAGTAAAATAAAAATAAAAGAAGAAAAAATAGTGACAAGGAGAAGAATGCAGGACGCATATACTACACAACTTTAAGGGGCTACTTATTATATATAGGTAGGTTAGGTACTGATTTAGGTAATACGTGAGTCTGGTGCAGATTCCTCAAAAGAATGGAAGAGATGGACCAGGCACTTATTAAATCGACCTGAGGCAAATCTAGCTAAACGAGAAAGCAGTAATTGTTAGGACCTCGAGCCGAGTCGACAGTTGATTGGCACTTGGAAAGACTTCGGTGCTAGAAGAGTGTGGCTTAGCGCTTAGGTCTAGTATTCCCTGGGGCTGAGTTTTCAGGCGTGTTCGTCATCCCCCATCATCATCAACCAGCCCAAAACTCGGCCAAGTTGACAATAATAATTGGTGATACGAACCACCGCCATTATTGACATTGGTTTGACCTATTTCCAACCCACCAGAGCTTTGTCACATTTTTGGGGCTTCCAGGCTCCTTTTTACCTTTATTTTTTATTTATTTTTATATTTCCCCAGCCATCTCCGAGTCGAAACGGCTTCGTTTGTTGTTCCTTTTCTTCCTCTTACGAAAATCGAACATCATCCCCCCCGCAACCCCATCACCTATATACCTACCTACCTACGACTAAACACCCACTAGACACCCACATCCACATCTAGTGTATATCCACATCTACACACGCACACACACACACATACCACGATCACAAGCACAACCGCGGAGTACCCAGCACCGCCTGTTGTTCGTTTTGGTTTTTGAAACTTCCCAGAAACCGGACCAAGCCCTTGCTCTCTATCTATTCCTATCGACCTCGACTCTTAAACGCCCACCCTTAGTGCGACATTAGTTTTCACTTGTCTTGTCTTTTTTTTTCCTCCCAAGTACACATTGTCAACACAAGCTACCGAACATAAGAAACTTCTGCCCACTACTGTACGAACTGCCATAAACAACAACAGCAACACCTTTACACCGACGAGGTAGCCATTCACCATGGCCTTGTTCGAGAAACTCGACTTCGATCCCGATAAGGTCCCCAACGTCAAGCTTGGCCTGCACATTGCTCAGGCCGTGTTGGGCCTCGTCATATTTATCCTAGAGATTGTCCTGTTCACAGCGCAGGACTCGGTCATCAACGGAAATAATGGCTGGCCCTTTGGTCTGGTAAGTGAACTAACCATTCGGCAAGAGTGCGCCTTCGAGATAGTTGTAGTTGGAGCTGGAGCTGTAGTTGTACCTAGCTGACATGTTGCGCCTCCATCAACAGTGCTTCCTATCTATCCCCGCTTGGCTCTACCTGGCCATGACCCCCCGATTCGAGCGAACACGGAGGGCTGCGCCCCCATCGGTTATGCTTGTCGTCGATGCCATCTTCACCATCTTCTGGCTATCTGCCTTCGCCAGCCAGGCGGCCTACAACACAGCCAACTCCTGCGGGCAAGGCTGTAAGGTCAGCAAGGCCGTGGTTGGAATCGCATTCTTTGAGACGTGAGATTAAGCCCTACAAGCCCTTATTGTTTTCAAGTTCGGGGGGCTAACAAGCAGCACAGTCTGGGATGGGCCATGTCCACGGCGGTCAGCACGTACACGCTGCGCTACTCCCAACTCAACGGCGACCTTCCCGGTTATGAGAAGATTGGTGTCGAACAGAACATTGACCCTGACAAGGCCGCCTTTTCCATGGCACCCCACGATGAGGAGGCCTATGCACCGGTGAACATGGATGACCATAATGATGACCACCACAGCGAGAGCACCCCCTATGATGCCGATTCATATGGTTCGCGGCCGCTATACGAGGCCGAGACGTCGTACAGGCCTCAGCACACAACCTCGCCTGCCCCCCTCGACGACCCCTTCGACAACAGCTACCGGACGCACAGCACATCTCCCCACAACGACCCTTACGCTGACCCCTACACCACCACACTAGGAGGTCCCAAGATCTACGCCCCGCCCGCCGCAGATGAATACGACGATGGAAGACCGGTACAGTTCCCCACCGCGAACTATGATAGGACGCTACATTGATAGGGCAGGCAGTGGAAGAGCAAAAAGAGGGGAAAGGTTTCCAAAATAGCAAGCAACAGCAGAAAAGCAAAGATGGCGTCGTGTCGTGTTCAGGGACTACCGGAAACTTTGATCTCCACTAGGATATAAACAAATCGGCGGGTTTTGGGAGGCGGTGTTTGTTTCTCTCTCTCTCTCTCTCTCTCTATCTCTCTCTGTATGTGTGTTCGAGCATTCACAAAAAAAAAGGCATAGCCCTTTTCCATGGTTTATCTTTTCCGCCTGGTCTTCGGTGTTCCGGATTTTTGCTTGCTCATCATGAGAAACGGAAGGGGGGAGAGAGGGGAAAAGAGAAAAGAAGCGAATAAGGGAAGATGGATATATACCATTCGGATTAGGTACTGACCCAATTCAACCCCCCCTCCTCCCCCTCCCTCTTCCGTTTATTGCAAATTGAGATTTATCAGCATGACGACGACATGAGGGAAAGGGAAATATTTAGATTTGCATCATAACTGTTCGTCTTGTCTCTTGTTTTTCCTCTCTCGTGTTTTCCATTTTTCGGCACATGGTCTAGGTAACTTGGTTTTTTTTGGGGGGGGTTTTTTTTTTTTGGTTTAGGGGGTTATTTCTATGGGGGTTTTCTTTTCTTTTCAAGGCCAAAAGGTATGGTAGAAGCAGAAGCAGAAGCAGAAGCAACAGAAGAAGTAGAAGAAGAAGAAGAAGAGGAAGCAGTGGTGGTGGTGGTGTATCAATGTACGTACGTACCTAGCTTAGCTTTTAAAGTCTATATAGTAGGTTAGGTACCTAGTTCTCAAGGCGAGCACATACATACCAGCATACCTAGCTAGGTATACCTAAGAAGTAGTATTATAGTATATTGAAAACCAACTCAACCCCCCTCCCCAAGAAATAAAAAAGTAAAGGAAAAGAAGAAGGGGTCAATGATTGGGGCCCTCTATAATCGATTGTCTACCTAACTTGAAGAGAAGAAAAAACGCCCTAAACGCCCTCCACCTCCCTTAATGCAATAGGTATGTAGTAGTAGTAGTAGTAGCAATATGTAATACCCACCCCCATTTTTTTTTATCTCTCTCTCTCTCTCTCTCTTCCCATCAAATGTTAACCCCGCCGACAACGAACCCTCCTAGGTAGCTCGCTCAGGCACCGGCACCCTTCTCCTTCTCCTTCTCCTTCTCCCCCTTCCACTTGCGGATCCGCCTCGCGATGTCGGCCTCGGTCTGCTGCATGGGGTTCAGGCGGCGGTCGCGGGCCATGGCGCGGGTGTCGGCGCCGTGGCGGGCGACGAGCCGGCCCAGCCACTCGACCTCGCGCGCGCTCTGCGTCCGGGGCTTCTTCTCGACCGGCCGCGCGGCCTCGGCCTCGAGCTGCCGGACGATGTCGTTGTCGTTCTCGTCGCCGATACCGCCCCATTCTTCGGACTCGGAATCGGTATCGGAGTCCAGCGCTACGAGCGGATCGTGCAGAGGGTTCCGTCGCTGCTTCCCCGACATCTCCTCGAGTACTCGTATGATCTTCCCCGAGGCGTCGCGCTCGACCCGCGCTTCGCGGATGATGGTCCCCGAGCCGGAGGCGATTGCGAAGGGGTCGGTGGGGCGGGATGGGGGGGGTTTGGAGGTGGAGGTGAAGGAGGAGGAGAGGACCGGCTCGGTGCCGCCGGTTGGGGCGCGCAGGCGCGATACTAGGCCGAGGCGGCGGTAGTTCTGCGTTGTTGTCTCTTTCTTGTTCCTAGAGAGAGTGAGTTGTGGTGGTGGTTAGAATGTGTTCGGCACTTGGTTATTCGGGGGGGGAGGGGGGAGGTGGTTATGGGACGAGGGGGGAAAGCAAAGAAGAAAAAAAACTTACCAGTTCCGCGCCACGATGCTGTTCCCCAGCGGGTTCAGAAGGTGCTTCGTCAGCCGCGAGGAGGAGGGCTGGCGGATCGCGGGGCGCGAGGACCGCCGCTTGCGCTTCTGGAGATCGCGGCCCATTCTCTAATAACTTTGTTTCTCTTTCTGGAAAATATACTGCAAGGTATATACAGCTGGAGCTTCTAGAGGAAATTCCGGGCTATGTCGACGGCGCAATGGTACCTGATATTGATGAAGTCGTTTGTTCTGAAAGTCCAATAACCGGCTGCCAGAAAAAAAAAAGAAAAGAAATTCCCCATTGAAAAAAAAAGCTCCAAACCTGTATAATTCTATATCGTTAGGTTAGCTGGTTGATAAGATTAGCTTTTATCTTATCTCAGTGTTATCTGGCGCTCGTTGACGGTCCGGCAACTGCTGTTAGCCTCACGCTAGCAATGAATAGGGGGGGAAGAGCTCCCCCCCCCCCCCCTTTTCCAGATTCATTGAATGAAGCTACCTACACCCATAGGCTGGGCTATGGCTTGTATAGCTCATTGCCGTATACTGAAGGGGTATTCTATTTTAATTGGACCTTGGAACCCGGTTAGTATCGTCTTTACCTGGGGTTATAGTGTGCATATAGGTAGGTAAGAATGCATGCAATGCTCAACGGCTCTGCACCAGTGGTACTAGTAAGTAACGAAGATTCATTGATCAATATTTCAATGTTTTGAGTTAAAAACTAGAGCGGAACATGATCAAACAAGTCGTCCAAAATATGTAGTTCATTGCAACATCATTGCATACGCTATGTGGACTCGACTGATATTCGTCAAACTCAGAATGATTTTGCGTGGGACCGGTGCCAGCACCCCTATCTGATCACTCTCAGATGACTATTGTTATAGGGACCATAAGACCAGGAAACAAGTGTGTATATACACTTTTCTTTCACACGGAAACAGGCAGTTAGCTAGTATGCGGCTTGACTCATTGCTTTAAAGATCAATAAAATACCCTCGTTGTCTTCAACAATTACTTAAGCCTTTTAACTAAACAGTATGATGGTTGGTAGTTGCAGACAGCTTTGCTGTCCCTTACAGCCTCATACAGCTAGGGATTTAGTTCCGCTCCCGTTATCCCTAGAATACTATCTAGACTACGTATCCGTTCTTTACGCTTGAATATGTAAGTTAATAAGACCCTTTAATGAGTATGTATCCTTCTCGCCATGTCCGCTTCACTGTCAGTTAGGTATCCGAAGCTCGCACTGCTTCAGATAGAACTCTACATACTGCAGCAGCCAGCATAATCGGTGAGATGACCTTTCTTCATATATAAATCATCTAACAACTCTTCACTAAAGAGTAGACAGAGATACAACCCATTTGTTCTCACTACTTGACTACAATTAGCTTCTAGCACGTACATTCCACAGTCACATAACACCCACGAAAAAAGGGGGTGGGGGCTTTCTAAAATAAAATAAATAATAATAAAATAAAAGGGGTCTTCTAATAGGTGCCATCGCGGTGTGTACGCTGCCAGGATAGTCAATGAGCAAGAGCCTTTGGAAATCATGGGTTCTACGTAGAGCAATCAATCCAACTGAGAGATACATATACGAAGGCTTTCAAGCTGCTGCCAAATGACGGACTGGCTCTGCAGCGACAGGAGAGTCCAGTCCTGTCGTGGCTCCAGGACACCCGACAACATCATGGTATCTCTATAAGCGCCAAAGTGGTAGGATGTAATTACACCCGTGAGTCTTCCAGGGTTATTTTACATGTTATAACTAGGTATGTTACACTATACTTTCCTCCCCATACTTAGTTACCTAGGTTAGGGGCTAGCACGGCTACGCAAGGCGAAACCTTTTAGCATGTACAACTCACGCGGACCCTACGGTAGGCAAGGCAAATAGAGATGCGTGCTTCACTGCATGGCCCTATCCTAAGTAAGTGCAAAGTAAGGAAGGCAGGTTTCTATGTAGTGGTTTGACAAGTAGGGGAGCGCTATCTACTAGGCCGTGAGACCGACGATGCTATTATACCGGGAGCATTCCTCAAAGCGTCGTCAGATTTGAAGCTAAATCGCTACTAGTTACATGATATGATACAACTATGTGAAGACCTTTGCTTGTCTCTGTTAGTATCGAGGCTTGTCTTAGACGGTTTATGGCTTTGGAGACGTGGGCTTCCCGGAAGGGGCTGCTACCCACAGAAAGACTAGAAGCAAGACGCGATGTCCAACTTTATCTTGTGTGGCCTCGACAGTAAATACGTTTTGTGCTTCTTATGTACCACGGGGTAGCATACCTCTGCTTCACATCTACGTAGTATCAATAGGTATAGCTACCTATTTATTCACCGCCATTGAGTTTCCCTGCTGGCTTATGCAGGTACAAGCTTAGGCTTAATAGCATTCTGTAAAATGATTTGCTATGTTATCTGGTAGTGCGTTGCTGCACTAGAGAAGAGCTATGATGGTAATACTAGGTATTGATATGATCTGAAGGGGGATATATCATTATGTTGTGGTAGGTTAGGGTCATTGGAGGCCGTACCACGGTCACCTGGAGTGATGATAGTCGTCTTCAATCCTATGCTTGTGACGTTTCTAATATGCATGGTGTACTCTAGTAACTCTGCTGCCCCTTCATCTGTTCCAACCTCATTGAAAACCTCCAAAGTGTCTAGTTCTGGCGGTCAAGTGAAATCTGGCATTGAGACTGGCTCTGTTTGTCTCTCCGTGGTTAAGGGGTAACTCCCTTAGTTGCATCTAGTTATAAAACTCCATCTTCATAGCGAGATAAATATCCTGGAAGAGGATTTTTTCAATTAATATTTCTACATTGTATCGGTTGCTACGGGTATCTAAGTTTACATGGGAATATACGAAATAGTAGCTTGGGGAGTACCGAGTCGCTGTGTCCTTCAACAATGTACCCCTATTCCGGGCAATATCAACAAATTCGCAAGTAAAAGCTTACTGCACCAGAGACTCCAGTGGAATACTAAGAATGTATCTTCCACGTTTAATGGTCTTGATACGAAGATGTAGAAATATTCATGCCTCCTAAGTCTAAAGAATAGGGGCTACGACAGTACATCGTACTAGATAGCAACAGTTGTTCCCCATGCCGCTAGGGGGAACGGGACCAATAAGCAGATAGTATGTTCACTTGGTGTGGGGGAGTGTTGATAGTTACGGAATCTTCCTCGTAGATTCAGTATTCTGATCAAGTCACCCCCCTATGTATCTCATCGTCTTCAAGCCGAGGCGTCTTGATGGCGTTGCACCACCTAATACAGGCAGCCACCATCCTTTCCGAAGTTGTCATAGCTTCGAAGCAACTAGAGATAGGGCGTTAGATGCTCTATGTTATTTACCTTCCTCTTACGCTCGACCAAGTGCCCCCGGCACCGAGAGGCGCAGCCCAAGCCTTCTAGAATACATAGAACGCCGGCATGGAACCTCTTTCGTGTGTCTTGTTTTCTCCACACGTCCCCTTATCATGTTGAGCATACGACCTTAAAACCAAGAGTTCCCGATACTTAGAACGGTATCTAGTCATCCCTACGGTTGGGGCGGGTATGCGGCAGCGACCCGGACCATGAACCTCGTGATCGTCGGCGCCCTCAACCCATCGTCGTCTCTCTTTGCCTATCCGCCTGAGCTGTGACACTGAGCCAGATCGTTTACGACACACGAGCTGGCGATCGCCCGACGTACATCGCCGGCTTTCCCCGCAGATATCGTGTAAGCTATCATCGCGGGACAGAGTCGCATGGAAGGTGACTCTAAAGAGCTCTCCGGTTCCCTGGCCCCTTTATGACAGATGCTCCGGCCTAGATGAGAGTTCAGTCCTGGTTTTTATGATGCTTTATTATTCTATCTCCGCGTCCTAGTCCGGGCGCCTCTTGATATGGCAATGACTTCGTACGTATCCTAGCAAGCGTGGTCCCATAGAGTAATTCAAGTATTCGAGAATAGACAACATTGGCGTGAGGTGTCTAGGCAGTGGGCGCACACCTATATGATAAGTACTAGGGCTTATCCGCAGGTGTTCTCCTACTACCTTGGGTGGTATCGTGTTGGTGATCCAGGGTTTGTCCATCTAAGTTGATCGTCTTTTACGTTGAGATCCATGCTGCAAAAGGGTCTTTCCAGGATGACAGAATCGCCCTCCCCCCCCCCATTCCCCGGTGAGCTACTGGGCAGGAGCCCACTAGCTAGGCCAATACGAGAACGGTTTACGGTAGATAGATACATCTAGGTGCAATAGATTTACCATAGATCTTCGTTCTAGGTAGGTCTGAAGGACGAGAAAGAGCAAATTCTCCGTCCCATCGGCCCCCCTTCCCCCCTCCTAAGGCGGCAAAGCTAGGGTAATCGAAATGATACATTGACGCCTTCGTCTACATTACCGAGTGCGAGGATCGAGAAGTCCTACAGAAGCCCGGCTACCCCCAGTCATGCCCGTACAGACGGAGGTATGTGTGCAATGTGAGCTTTTCGAGGCAAGGCGTTTTGCATACCCAACCTAGGTACCCATACATATCTGCTCAACTACACCACCTCGTCGGCCGACTTGATTATTTTTTTCTGGGCGGAAAAAAAAATCGATGCTCTTCAGCCCGCTCATCTAACCTCTCCAAGCATAAAGGTAGCGATGGAGTAGTGCACTGAAAAAGGGGGCAGTGCAAAAAATCCCTTCCGAGGAATGAGGGCGTTGCAACACCCGCGCCTCTGCACCCTCGGCATTGATGCGCCCTACACACCTAACCCTGGGGCCTTCAGCTCTATGCGCCGAGTCTCGAGTTGATTCCATGCCAGCGCGAAACAATGCTGCCCAACTCTCGCATCTTGAGACTGGCTCTGGTAGCAGGTCGTATAAAGTGGCCTTTTTGAATCCTGAATGCTGGTCTACCTGCTTGTCAGTTGTGGTCTCACTGCCTCCCTGGGCAAGCTGGTCCAGGCATTGCCTGCCTGTATGCCCATGTGTGTGTATGTGTGTGAGTGTGCGTGTGGTGGTTGTCATCGTTCAACATAGGCACCTAGCTGTCCCCCACTCCTGAACCCCCATGTCCCATCGTCAACCATCACCACAACCACTACCTACCACCCCTCCCCTGCGCGAGGCCTGCCACACTCTCTCTACCTGACCCGATGTCGAGCAGGGGTATTGCACATCAAAAGAGGGGCCTCTGTGAGCCAATCGGCAGCGATGGTAGGTTCTGGAACCCGCCGCAGAAAGCGGCCATGCCCGCCTGATGCCTACTTTCTGCTGCTTCTGCTGCTGCCCTAGATTACACTCGCTGTTGCTACGGGGAGGGGCGCTGCAGAGCACAAGTCACAGAGTAGCAGCAGAAGCAGCACAGGAGCAAGAGGAGCTACCTTCACAGGCTCGCATTTGCGGGTTTTCTCAAGACTCCTTTGCCCTCCCCTCCTCCCACTCCATCCCCCCTCTCCTTTCGTTTCTCTCTTCGTCCTCCTACGAGCTCTCCTATTTGTCGACTTTCCGTATAATCCATATGTACTAGGTAGGGGGGGCGGGGAGACAAGCCAACCTACCCAAGGGTAGACAAAAAGAGAGGTTGCAATGGGAATCGAGTAAAACCCCCGATCTATATCTAGTCACTTTGATTTAACAATCGTATCTAGGTACCTAGGCGACCAACGGGCTTCTCTCGAATCGCGGGCGTAACCCCCCAAAAGAGGCCCCTGGCTTGCGGATCTTCGTTGAGGTTACGGGAAGCGAACGAGTTGCGAGCCGCACGTAGTGTAGTAATTGCTCTAGTGTAGGCAATTGTGTTGGGTAGGCATTGCGCATGTATCAATGTATGTAAGTAGGTAGATGTGAAGTTTAATAATACAGAGAACAGGCAAGTTTACATTGTAGGGTAGAGTCTAATCTTAGCGAAGACGTCCATCAACATGCCTACCTACCTCCCTACCTGCTTGCCCACACCCTCTTGTATTGCAACACTATTCTGGCTTTCTCTGTGAAGCAGTCCTATTACCTAGCACATTGTACCTTGTATACTTGTATTTGATCATCGACAACAACAACCCTCCCCCTCCCCTGGTTAACGTTCGTTTATCATATACCCGTTTATCATATACCCTCGTTCATCTGTCCCGCTACGATCGACCAGACCGGGTCGACTATAGGTTATGCCCCTGGGCATTATTATTAAAACCGTATCCATTTGGGACTTTGCTCTTCTCTTCTCTTCCCTTTTCGTGTCTGATCTATCTATATCCGTTTCCCTGGTACTTTTTTTGTTTCCTCTTTTCTGTGCCTCGGTATTTGATGATTAGTGTCTGGTATTAAGAGACCACAATTCAGTTATTGCCAAGTTATGTAGTTTAGCGGAGAAGCCGGGTTTATTTTCCCAAACCTGTTCATGAAAGCCTGTTTGATAAAAGACGGGGGGAGCTTTTTAGTACTGAGTTTGACAAATCCAAGTTGATTTGATCTTTTTCTTTTCTTTCTGGGAATAAACTCTTTCCACACCACACGCCCCCCCCCCCTGATGGGCGCACAATCCATTGCCTCAGATGATCTGAAATGATTCGTCTGAATTTACATTTTCATTCCCTTGACTCGATTGGTCCAATAAAGAGACGACTTGCATACTATGTACATCAACCACCCCCCCTTGTCTCCCTTGTACATAGCGCGCGTGAGAGAGAAAGAAGATGTCTATATGCACGATACCTAAAATCGACAGAAACCTAAATGATCCACTTAATAGTCTCAAGTGTTCCTCTTATTCTCTTTAGTCTAGTGTATTATGTACCTAGGTAGCTGGTATTTATAAAAAGGAAGAAATAAAAGAGGGACTTATCTAGATTCTATCACCGAGCCTCCCACCACAACCACCACCTCCACCACCACCCCTCCTCCCTCTCCCTCTCCCTCTCCCTTGTCCATTATCTTCCTTCCGTCCCCCCTCTGCAGTAATAAGTTTACTTTGCTGCAGGCTGCACCTATCGCCTGATTCTCGCTAGCAGCTGGTTCAGCTCTCCCGTCAGGTCCAACACGCTCACTCACACTCACACACACACACACACTCTCAAACTTACCTAGTCTAAGGAATAAAGCAATCTCCGTTTTCTTATTATCCAGTCCTTCTTTTCGTTGATTCTATCTTTTTTCTTCTTATTGCCATTGGGTTTCCTTCCTCTTTTACCCCCCCCCCCCCCCCCCAATCCTTCGCCGATGGAGTCTCATGTAAGCTCACATGCTTTTCTTTATTTCCTCTTCCCCTCAAGAACTCCCCCTCCTCCCCACTCCGAGAATTACTCAATCCTCGTAACGTTTAATCCAATCCAGGAAGCCCTCCCCCTCCCCCCCCAAAAACAGGGGGAGAGGGGGGGGGCCGGCTACTGTTGCTAAGCTTTTCTGTGGCGCTAACGGTGATGGGATACGATGACGCTCGGATTTCAATTTAAGCGAAGGGTAGGCCGTTTCGAATGCCGGGGGGGTTGCGAAGTTGCTGGGCAAAAAGGAAAAGGAAAAGGAAAAAAAAAAGAAAAGAGAAAAAAAGAAACCCCATGGTAACTTTGGACTATTTTCGTGCTTAATCTATAGTTAGGTAGTTTTATACACCTCTTCCGGGGTCTAAATTGTATGTGGGGCGAAATTGGACACCCTTCACCCCCCCCTTCGCGACAACATTTTATTAGTTGCAGCACTTAAAATATACTGTTTTATATATTTTACTTAGCTTATAATTAACGTAGCAGGCATTTTTTTATTAAAAATAGGCAGTGTGGTACATATCTAGAAAGATGGTGATTTCGCCCCACATACAATTTAGACCCCGGAAGAGGTGTAGGTATCAATATGTAGGTATCAGCTAGTTTAGTTTATTCGACATCGTTGCATAAATGCCCAGTGTCTCAAAGAACCCACTCCATGTGGAATTCATCGATCGTTCCTATATTTATTATCCGTATTGCTCAAAAGTCCTGATTTACCCGTTATACGTTTAGTTAGGTAGCTTAAGATCAGCTTGACGGGTTTTAGCTGCCAGCGAGGCTGCTGATCTCCCAAGCTGGGTAAAGTAAGGTATACTAGCAACCGTGTATGATATCCACCTAACCTAGGGCATTTGATGATAATAGTATGAGGTAAGTAAGGTATATTGTATCATATGTAGCTTTAAACGTGCAAGTACCTCAAGTGTTGCTGGTGGATCACAGCAGCACATCCCATTCCCCATTCCTCTCCACCGCAACCCGTCGTGTTACTACCTACATGGCGCGAGGAGCACTGCAGCGACGATCACTTTTCTTTTTTGAAGACTTTCAACGCATCCAGGGTATTCTACATAAGTACACGGTCAACTGGTTAAGCCATTCTCACCCATGGTGGTTCGGCATTCGGGCAAACTCGACGTCGTTGGTGGGATTCCGAAGCATATTCGTCCCATAATTCGGCGACTACCAGTGCCCGCATGAAAATCAGTCACCGGTGATGAGCACAACTCGTAGCCGGTCGATAGTTTGAGGCCCTATGAGTGTACGAAGTCGTGAAGTGAGGTTTAGCGTTCCGAGTTGCAGCACGCCGGGTTAGCATGGTTATCTCAATACCGTCACCGACAAGGTCTCGTCCTTTCTACTTGTAGCTTTTGCCCTTCAGGGTCAGCTTAGCCTAGAACGGATCTACATGGAGAATACAACAAATCGGGAAAATTCATCCTTCCGCTAAGACGTCAGTGAGCTACCTAGACATAGCGTGGTGTAGGGTCTCGTCTAGAGATGGTTTTTACCTTCCCCCCCGATTACACTTATCTAGACTTACCCTCGAACAACTCATCGACATACGACGGTGATACGACTGATTGAGCTCGCCACGTTCCTCCCTAGTTGGCAACCCTTTAATCGAAGGCGTTCTCGTTTGTGCAGGGTGGAGTGATCTTCCTCCGTCTTATCATGTAGACCATCATGTCCAAGATGCGAATTCGTAGGAGAGATCTCAGATTCATCCGATCAGGGGGCGAAAACACGTGGAAGCATGGTGCGACAAAACGGAGATGCAGAGCGTTGGCTAGACTAATATTTTGGGTTTTAATCATGTATGTAGGTATGTACCGTGGTATATGTAGCCCCTAATGGTCACAAAGACGACCTACCCTATATCCCCCCTGCCTATGTATCGAGGATTAAACCTCGTCGGTATCAAGTCAACATACAGATCGTATCCGCCGTAAAGCCATATCCACATAAACGTAAACGAGGCAAAAAAACAAACCCCCAAAAATAGAAAAAGAAAAAAAAGCTTGCTAATATTACATTGTTTCAAGAAAGAGAACAGAAGAAAGACCACCGGTGTCCATAAAAAAAAGAAGATCAAATCCCAATATAGCCGTAAACTCCAGTTCCATGATAGATAACACAAGCCGCTTTCGTATGAACTTGTTGCAGTAATACTAAAACATAATCCATTCGACCTCGATCCCTGGTCCTCCAATGCATTTCGTCCAGTTGAATGGTCCTCTTCTCATCCCAAACTTATTCCCCGGGCTAACGGGGTATTGCTGATAGTCGCTAGCCCATAGGCGCTCAAGCACATCAATCGCTGCCCGATTGTTCATGTAGCCACTACGCGACATAATGTCGCGGCATTTGTTGCGTACAATGTTCTGCTGTAGTTCGTTGACGCACTCGCTCCCCGCAACGAAAAGGGGCCAGAGTAGAAACTTTTCCGCACTACTACCGGCTTCGAGTGACGTCGCGTAATACACAACCTGGCTCACCAAGTTGCGGAAGTTGTTGTGGTTTGAAGAGACATTAGGAGAAGCAAGGCGCTCGGTGTAAAGTAGAGCCGCGTAACGGAAGGCCTCGGAGAGTGAGTGTAAGTCATTGATTTGACTCTGTGAGGGTGAGTTGGGTAGAGAGGCTAGGAGCCCCTGGGGATCAAACTCCCAACTCTGAAGTGCTGTACGAGCTTCCTTCCATTCACGCCAGAAGCTTGAACGATGGTCGTCGTAGTTTGGCGATGAGCACAAACCAGAAGACATCATTTCCTCCTCGTCGAGTTGCGATGTGAAACCGTTGCCATCGAAGCGGTGCGGGCTTACACTGAAGAAGTCTGCAGGGCCGCCTTGCTTCAGAGAATTCCCTAGTGGGGAACCCAGGGGTGATGATACGACAGGGTTCACAATGCGCCCAGTCGGGGTTGTGAGGACACTCTGAACAGGGCGGTGCTGCGACAACAGATTCAAGCGACCCAGCTTACTGATGGTTTTGAAGAGCTCCCGATCACAGCCAATCCAATTTTCAGCTCCCGGTGGTAGCAGATTAGCATCTGACGGGATTCCGTAAAAGGTGTGCGTGAGCTGGGCCTCTCGGTCGTTAATACTAGCAGATATCGCATCAAAGTAAGTGAAGATGGCTTCCATCCATGCCGAGTCGCTCGAGGCTTGATACGGCGCAGAACTGCGCATGCTTAGAATCTTTTTTACGCCGGCGAACTGGGTATAGAATTTCGCAACCCCTGACTCGGCCATCCGGTAATGGCATAGAAGGAGAATAGTGGCCAGAACAGAGTCATGGCAGGACTTGGTAGGATCGTTTAGCTGTTGGTTTAGAAGGTGAACAGCCAGGTTTCGGTGCTGGTGTTCTTCTGACAGGGGATGGTCGTCTAACTGCGCGTCGGATATGTGCTCAGAAACACCACTTTCTGCCAACGGAGAGTCCCTGGTGCGTTGACCACGGCTTAGCCTTCTCTTCATCCTCAGATTACAGGCTGACAGGGCACATATGGCATGTTGTAGGCTTCGACTGCTTGATGCTAGCCGTAGGATGTGGTCTCGGAATGGATTGTTTGGCCCGTCTATGAGAACCATAGATGGGCACATGGTGTTCTCGTAGTAGTCCATGAAGAATGGCATCTTAGCAATGAGATCAGGGCTAACCTGTAGCGGGTGGCTCTCGTACGAAAGAGCTGGAGCCGACGTAGGTTCCATACCATGAGCCACTTCGTCATCCCTAGGGTTGGCCGAAGGGGCCCAGAAAGGGCCACCCGTCGAGTGTGGGCTGGTGCTGTAGGAATCCATTTCGGGTACGCCTGGGAAACCCATCAGTGGTCAGAACTGGGTTTTATATCTTGAAAGAGCTAAAATCTTACTCAACGAGTCGCTGTCTGCGATCAGTCTGTGACTCATGTGAGGCTCAAAGGCGTCATGGTGTGAGCTAAGACTTGAACCATGTTCCGACGGCGCGTACACAAGGCTGGGGCAGGAAGTTGGTGCCCGCTGGTCGATCATAATCGCAGAAACTGGGCTTTGGGAAACGGGAGAGCTGTGGCTAGTATAGCTCTCGTACATCAGAGTTGGGCTATGCATAAAAGGCATCTCCTCTCTGGGGAATGAGTGTGCCATGGGAGAGAGTGCGTATTCGACGTCGCTTAGTGAGTCGACCGAGGACGATAGCGGCTCACTTAGTATGGGGAAATGGTTTATAGATGTGTTTATCTTATGGTACTTCGGTGCGTCGTGAGCGTTCATATGGCCGGCATAAGCTGGGAGACTGCCCCAAGCTGCGTGAGAAGTAGAGGGTGTTGTCTCGCCCTGTGAAAACCTTGGGTACTCGGCATATGCCCCGAACGGTGTTGTAGGTACGGAAGGAGTATGGTCTGCACCAATATCGATGTTGTCCCGGCGATTCCTGTGGTGAGCCTCCTCTGAGTCGTTCCACCGACTTGAAGCTGCCGCTGCGGCAGCCGCAGAGCTCGCCCTCGCCCGGGTTGCCGACTTCTTGCTTATAGGCGCAACCGGTGGTGCCTTTGCTATGGGCAACGAGAGCCCTCTTAGCTTGCCTCGACTCGCCACACCGACGCCCCAGGTCAGTTGAGTCTTATAGCCGGAGCACTCGTTTCCCATCTCGAGACATTGCGAACAGTATGGCCGCCGCCGATCACACTTTGCGGCTCTCTTGATACAGGCAAAACAGTCGTCGGCAGCGCCTCCAGCCGGTGCCCGTCTCCGACGTTTACGGGCCGCCTGTGCGTCCTTATTCGACTGTGGAGGACCGGAAACCGTCATGTTTGATGTATGCACTATGGTTTAATAGTGATGCAAGGTGTGTCTTAGCAGTAGAGGCACATATGGGTAATTCGGAGGCAGGAGGTTGTGAGATGTCTAGTCTATCAACAAGAAGAGAGTTGACTGGTGTGGGTAAATGGCATTAATATGGAAAAGTTGGTTCGCCAAAGCAAGAGGTCATTGGCATTGCATGGGGGAGAGTAGAGAGGGGAGCGAATGGGAGGACCAGATATAAGTCGAGATGTGCTCTGTTATGAATGAGCACATCCCGATCACTAGACAGGCACCTCATGGAGAGAACTGCTAGCCCCACGGACACCCCCCTGCTCGAGTGTGGTACGGAAAAGGTACATGGCTATAATGCAGGACCCTCTCACCCTCCAAATGGACCAGCTGTCCAGGGAGGGCGATAGCGTGCATATGGACAAGGTTGTAAAAGCTAGCCGTGAGGTGTGTGAGCGAGTGAGGGGTGTATGTGGCCGGCCTTGCTGTGTCCCTCGGGGGGGGGGGGGGGGGGGCAAAGCGCTGCTAGGTAGGTCTGGTAGATGCAGAGTCGATGGGGAAAACTTGGGTGTGCAAGATCAAGATGGGGGATCATTAAGGGAGTGGAACGAACAAGCACCTCGGAAAGGAGTTGAACACCCACACTCTTCTGATTGTACACTACCCTCACTACCCTCACTGTAGGTATGTGCGTGAAAGACCGGGCGACAAGGGGGTATCCCTGTAGAGCTGCTGCGATGCATAGACGGGGGTTTGAAGAGACCCCATCGCATGTACCTACAGGTGATTTACTCTTCAGGTTGGGGCAAAGTACAAGGGCCATGCCCGATGAACGAGAGAGTCTAACGGGGCCCAGGATTCTAGGTAGTGTAAGGACATGCGATGGCACTCTGTTGGTCGTCGAGGGTTGCTAACGTCGCGCGTACTAGCACTGCTAGTTACAACGGCGGCAACAGTGACGATGGCAACGACGACGGAGACGGAGATGGTAACAATAACGACGACTACAACAACAACACTCTCGTGAGAAGACTTGAAGGAGGCTCCAGGGGGGCTTCAGAGCTTAAAATGGAATGCATGAGAGGCGCAGGGCGCAGTACACAAAGTACATGTCACAGGATACCTTGGCTGCAGGCGACTCTTGTCAAGCTACGAGCCACAGAGGAGGAGCTTATTACTGTAGCAATTTACAGGAAAAGGGAGAGAAACGACGGGAAGGATGACGAAAGGAGTGGCTAAACATACCATACCTAGCATAGCTAAGTGTCGTACAGTAGTTAGACACAGCCGTGTTATTACCTAGGTTATTGATTGATAATATATCTTGTAAGTTGTGAACGCATGAAAGAGAATCAAGGCGACAGGATCAGTGTGTTTAGGATGTAGTTAGTCAACGTGACCACAGATGTAAGTAGGTATGTACAGTAGTAACATTGGGGGGGGAGGGACAGTGTGTGTGTAAGTGTGTGGGCGTGTGTATGTCTGTGTGTGAGTTGTATGCTTGTATGTGTGTGTGTGTGTGTGTGTGTGTGTGTGTGTACATATGTAGATATGTATGTACCATGTATTTGGAATCCCAGCCCTCGTCTTTTTGGTAGGGCTTGTGCTGTGTCCTACAAATCGTCCACCGAGGAGAGGAGCCTAGGTAGGTGGGATAGGATTATGATTTGAATCTTGAATGAAAAGATTTGAGGAGCCATCTCGGTCATGGCGAAAAAAAGAAAAAGAACCAAAAAAAACCTGATGCCTCTCGGTCTGGTGAGAATCTGTCATGCCGTATTCTCTTTGGTAATCATCATACGGTGATAAATTATATCAATCCCTCGGCTCTTGTCCCCCTCTCCGTCGTATCGGACTTAGTTGAAGATAGAGTGTATAATAATTCACATCGTTCCCAGCGGGGCCCTTGTGGGCATAGCAAGGTCCGCTAGGAAGCCCGTGACGGTGATGCCGTGGGCCGTATGCTAACATTAGAAGCGGTATTCTGCGAAAAAGGATTCGGTCTTTTGCACATGCAAAAAAGGCAACGGCCAACCTAAACCCACTGCCTACCTACCTACCTACTATACCTACCTAGGCCGTTATAATGGTATCACCACTTACAGGGTCTTCATCCCTGGAGGCAAATCATGACCAGGGGCTCGCCAGGGGCTTTGCTGCACGGGATAGCGGGGGAGCCAAGCGCAGCTCGGAATAGGACCAAAGAACGGCCGCTATAACTTGGGTTATAGGGTCCTCGGTGGGTGTGCAGATCTACCCTTGGCCAGGGACATCGTCCTGCACCGTTGGTGAACAGTGCTCTCTCCAGGGCTGAATGCCAAATTTGCCCGCTTCATGTATCAAAAATGATGGTGCAGAATCGTATCGCGGTTGGATCTTGATGGCCACATTAGCCCCCGCCGGACGATCATCAGTTTTACCTAGGCATGGTGAACTAGCCATACAAACCTTGTGCTCTCTCATCGGCTGGGAATACGTTCTTGTTGCTGAACTCCGGGGTATAACACCCGCCAGCTCATTGAACAATAAGCGCGATTCGTCTTGGCGGGCGAGCCGACGGACCGTGTTGAGGACTTGCTTACTGTATGTAACTAGTCGGAGGGCTTGGGGAACGGGACAGTAGTAGAGCTGTTACTGTCATTACCTACGCGAAGTCGAACGGTTACCCGTCTGAATACACAACTTACAGGATGTGCAACACAGCCTGTTACCTATGCAGACGGTAGCATCTCTACCTAGTTGTAGTCTCCCACACACACAGACACACACACGCAACATCCTAGACTCGGGATCTAAGGTATGCTTAACTCAAAATTAGTAACGGCATGCCTCGCTCAAGAATTGTGGTGTGGGTGGGTTAGAATGACGCCTTCGGGCAGCTCTGCGACATGGACTATGGTCACTGGGTAACTACATTACTAGCAGGATTGGTACTGGATATTAAACTAGCCAGATGATTGGTGTGTAGAGTACGGAGTACAGTAATGAGAAACACAGTCTCGACATGTAAGGACTTATAGGTGGGTTCTATGAAGGGGAGTAATGGCCTGCAGCAACAAGCGAACCAGGAAACGCCATCCATTGCCGTGAAGGGTGTCCCCATCTCTTGTCTCCGCGCCTCGCTCGGAGGGTATTTAATTTGAAGGTGAGAATTGACCGAGAAAGGCCTTAAAGTCGTGTAAGCGGCGTGGGGATGAGATCACCACTCCGGCTGCTCGGTAGTTCACTTAGGGGTTCGGCCATTCGCATTGGCTGAACATGTGTTGCGAACCATGAGAACCAGAGTCTAGTTAATTTGAGAGATATCCGAATAACGACTCGGATTGGCCCAAGTCGACTATCCTGCTAATAAGGCTGCGGCGCTACATGAGGTAGTAGGCCGCATAGAGCACTTTGTCACCCGTAAGCTGTAACTAATGGGTCACCAGAGGCGGGCAATTCATTTGCATTCAGACTCAAAGGGCTTAGATGAATGGTTGATGATCCTTGAGATATCGAGAATGTGCAACCGTATTGTATAGGATGACGAGAGATGGAACAAGCCCTTCCCCGGACACCAACACGATGGTGGCAGGCCTCTAGAAAATCGTATGACTCGAACATAATTGTATGTAGTGTGTCATTTGTCTTGAATTATGTTTGTAACTGGTAGGAAGATAGCCATCACGAGATATTACGAGCGGGCTGCCCTCCCACTCGCCCCTCCTTTTCTCTCTTTCTCTCTCTCTCTCTCTGCCCCCCCTCTGATCCTGGGGTCTCTGATAACCTACCACAAACCGTCATTCTCCGTGTGGCTATGTCAGATTCTGTCTTCATTTGGCAGTCTGTCGGAATTCGGAGAACAATGACAGAAGTGAACATAAGAAGTAAAGAAACACAGGGTAGTTTAGCATCGTTGAAGGGGTAAAGCTAAGGAGCGCATACCCACAGAGGCGCAGATCGCCGTTCACCTTCCAGTGAGATTAGCTCGTGTCGAGAGGAAGAGGAAGAAAAAGCTTGTGACAGAAACTAGACATATCTTTTTTTCTTGGGAGGCTAGCTACCTAGGCATCGCGTATGATGCCACTAGGCAATGCTAACCGCAACGTGGGTTGTGTTAGCCTTGATCTTCGTCCCACTTCCAGATATCCGGTGGATCATGTAACGTCAGTCTGTTAGTGGACGGTCAACGAGATGCACATAGCTCAGGAGCATGGGTCGTCCACTACGACCTTTTCCTTTGTCTGCTTCTACAGAGCTTCCATCGTTATCTTGACCCCCGCGGTTCTGTCTTCTTTGCAGCTCCCCTTTTTGGACTGGTCCGGCTGTTGAGACCTTCAAGACCTTCAAGACAATCTGCATCGACTTCTCCTACTAAGGCAGTACGGATCAATAGTTCGAAGTGAGTTGAAACCTAGCGAGATTTCTGCTCATTGCCCACTATTGTTGGTAATGTGGAGGACCCCCGCCAATGTCTAGGACCTCCCGGAGGATTGTGAAATGTGACGGAGCGCCATATCCCGAGGCCCCAATTCTGAGTCCTGAACAGTTACCGTACGGGGTTATCTAATGGATACCTATGGATTGTGCATGTAGAATGCGATTAAGGGATAATCCTGGACATAGACGTGGGGATACCCTTTCGAGCAGCAAGCAGCTAAAGGCCTGAGGAGAAAACAACAACGACGCCAAACTTGATCGAGTTCCACTTGGGATGAAAGCATGTGCCTGGTCAGGCCGGACCTAATTCCATAACTACAGCTTAGCCTTCTTTCCTCATTTTCTACTTTGGGAACAGTGCCTTCGAACCCCATGGGCCTTTAAGCATCCGTCCTTGCAAGGGGGTGAAGGCGACGGAACCGGAACCTGGACAGCTCACTAACCTACACCAGAACTACCTTACCTACACACTAACTTACAACTACCTATTATCTACCTAAGTACATACATACCAGACCAGATCAGACCAACCTACACTAGAAATGTGCTTACTTAAGGGATGCTAAAGTCTGGTGGCCTTACATACATTACATATTACTCCAACCACCTTGTCATACTAAACATGGATCGTATGTGCCCCACGGACAATGCTGGTTCTGTTCTCTCTTGGCAGGCATAGCACTGCTTCTCCCCCCTCAACTCCTCACAACATGGTCTAAAGCAGGAAAATCCAAATCAGCCGGTTCATTGGGCATCATCGGTTGCTTTTCCCATCCGATCTATGCTTATGATCGCTTCGGACTCTTCGGTGCATGTCCACTCCCTACCATTGCATTCCAGATGGCATGTCAAGATTTGATAACTTGTCAAGATCGCATCTGATTGATCCAGGTCCACAGATCCGGGAGTGTAGTGTAGTGTAGGTACATGGTGTAGAATAAACAAGACGCTTTGATCTCCCCGCGCTACTTGTTGACGATGTGACGGATCTACATAACTAAAAGACCTTGCTCTTGGTAACGCTGAGGAGGTGGGACGCCGATTACATGCATCCACCCATGGGAAGGTCTGGGTAGTTGTCAAACTTTGATTCGAGTTCCTGGGGATTTCTTTTATTGAGGAGAATATGAAGTCATCAGGCAAAGCAAGGAGGTCATCCAGTAATCCTCTAACATACCTGGTCATTTAGCAAATAGGAGGACCTTTGTTTTGAGATGTGGTATTGCACATAGATCTGTGTCAGGGCTCTCGTCATATGATAGAATTTACATCAACGGTTGCGCATCGTATCAAACAACATAGGTATGTAGCTAACCTAGGTTGGTAGACTTTGTGTCGATGTACGGATAGATATTCCCCGTCACTAAGTTCCCATGTTTTTTGAGTCTCTTGAGTCTCTGAGTCTCAGAGGCACCGCGTCTTTTCTTCGTTGGAGTTCTTGTTTGCTCGAGTCTCTCTTATCCTCATCTCGCTATTGCAGCACAACCGGAGTGACGCTCGCGCCAAGAAATATTGCCCCAAGTGTCTAACAGAACAAGTAAGGTCGGCCGGCGCAGTTCGTACAGAAGAACTAAAGTCTTGGCCGCTTCTTTCCACTAGGCACTCTACTAAATACATAGCGCCTCGATGCAAGTCAAGCAATACCCAAGGATTCCGATGCTCTGTTAGGTCCAACCAGAGCAGTCTGCAGTGTGACTTCGGTATGCGACGGTACAATCATCTTCACATTCTCGAAGCCTTCCAAATAGGGTTTCTGAGGCCGTCGAGTTGACCAACGACTGTAGTACTCTATGTCGTTCTTTTGCAAGATATACGAGATTCTCGCGAGCCTAACCTCCAGAACACATCTCCAGGAACAGAGGCACCATGCAACTGATCAGATACATAATCTGATACTTAGTGAGTGGATAGGCTCTGCAGACCCATTGCTCGGTTTGGAGTTCCACTACAGCAGGATGAACGAAGTCGACCCCGTTTGTACGGTCCTTCAATTAAGCATCCCTTTCCTCCCATTGGGAGATCTCGTAGGAGACCTCGGGTCTGGTGCTGTTTTCGTCCTGCCATCACTGAACATGATGGACGCAACCACGGCAGTTCAAACGTTCGCTTAAGCATATCTGGCCACACGCTATCTGTCTACACATACGCCCTACACGAGATGGTGTGGTCCGGTCTCAACTGGGTACCTAGCAGCAGAGACCAGAGCTGAATGAATAAAGTCCAGTCCGTAATGGCGCTGCTAACTCGAGCAACTACCTACCCTTCGCAGGCCAGTTCGTGCTATTGCGTGCTTCCCATTGGCTCGTAGTCACGACGAAAGAGTGTCTTCGGTCAGGGCACGGAGATTGGGATAAGAAGGGGGGACAGTAACTTTTGAGATATTTTTCCTCCAAGAAGGGGCAGCGTCTTTACTACTCCAAGCACTAGAAGGACCGAAGAAGCCTGCATGGAAGAAGCCTAGTGCTACTGCAGTTAGATGGGGTTTTGTCTCGTTGGCGGAACCAGCCTAGATCACTCAGGCCGCTCACTACACTACCCTACTACCGCTGACCTCCGCCACCGCCTCTCCCGTCGCCAGTGAGGGAATCAAGGCGTCAAGTTGGTTGAGGGAGCGATGCCAAGATGGAGCTACTGTACGAAACCTGGCCCCTGTCGACTCAACTCTATTAGTAGACGAAGTCTTGATTGGCCTACGCCGGAGACCCTGACCACACCCGTCCCTCCATCCGCGCTTCGGTTCGATCAATCACCGAATCCTCCCAACGCAAGTCATTCCAGGCCAGCTCGACGATCCTTGAACATAGTTTGATCCAGATGCAGCTATAGCCAGCGGTGCAAACACCGCCGACTGGTCGAGAGAATGCCATGCTTGACTATCGTCATCTGTTGGAGATGCGCTCCCTAACCAATGCCGTCTTTTCAACCACTTGCCCAGCACTGGTTGTATTTTATTCTTCAGGACCAGACCAAGCTGTTAATCACCACCACCATCATCATCATCATCATCATCATCATCAGACAAGGCGATCGAACTAACCTACCTATATACTGAGCGGATTAATACCTACTTTGACAGGGTCTCGTAGCTTTTACGACTGGTTCGGTACGGGGTTTTCAGGGGGGAGGGCTTGCTGATAAGAGCACGCTACCTCCATATACATACCTACCTACCTAGTAGTAAGTAGGTAGGTAGGTATGTAGGTAGGTATTTACATACTACGATTTATATGTACCTACCTACGGCCTCCCTTGGATACCTACCTACCCTGTCACTCTTCCCCGGTGCTCCAGACTACTTTCGGAAATTTGAGGGTGCCGAAAAGCCGCCGGCTTGAGCCGCCTTGTATACTACCAGGAGTTAGGCCCTGAGGTACATAACTAGTACTGCTGTCCGTCAGTGATTATGGACACTATATTCGATGCCTACAGCTTATTACACTACACAGACCAAGCAACAGGGGACTCCCCGACCTTCCTCTGCTCGGTTATCGCTCGTGTTTGTTTTACGGCGCGCCGCCCAACGTCAGGAATCCATACTCAACCTAAAATACTGGGACTGGGACGGGGACGGGGACTGAACCATGGGCACTCCCCTCTCCCCTCGGTGGGCACTTGACCTTGACGTGACGAGGTAGTCGTGCCACCCACACGGCAGACGCTTCACGAAACCCTGTGTTATATGAGAGGTAATAATGCGCTTTCTCTCTCCTCCCTTCTCCCTCCTCCCTCTCCCTCTTCCCCCCCCTCCCTCTTCCTCTCTACGCTTCTAGATAGGTACAGTACTGCAGTAAACACCAGAAATCGTGAGCTAGTTAGCTATCGTGTTAGTCTTTTTGAAGATGGAGGACGCTCTCTCATTGGTGATCTCTAGAGATGGACGAGCCCTCCTAGTGGTAACGTGCTCGACGTGACGTTACATCCTTGGCACTCCCATGAAGCAGCAAGCGCCTCCAATAGGATTCGACCAGGCTTCTCCCAGTCTCTGAACAAGATGGAGTATTCATAAAAGATGCACCCCGTGCACAAGCGGGATGATCAGATTATGTCAGCGCATCATTCCCAGGTTAGTCGGCCTGCTTGGGCGATCGGACAAACTGCTCTCCCATGAGGCCATCCGGATTTCTCGCAGCGATCTGTGGACATCAGGCGCCGGCTTGCGACACTTGCGGCAGACGTAGATCAACCAACTGCCGTCTGAAGCGCTCCCCCCCAAGTGAGGGTCCTCCCATTGCTTTCCCACGTCAAAGCTATACCTACCTCCCTAGGTATCCCTTCACAGCTTCAGGATGTACCTATGTGTCAGCCGACGTAGTTGCGTCTATGCTAACCCGAGCATGAGGACATCTCGTGCTCAATGGGTGCACCCAGCAAGCTGCAGATGCGATGCGGCTCATTTTTCAACTCCCGTCACGACGCTATGAATAGCATCACTGTGCGTAATTTAATTAATGACAAGGCGTCATGTGTATCGAGACACAATACCTACCTACCTACCTACAAATCGCCGAACCCACGGGCCTGGGAGAGGTCGTACGGATTATCTACATACCTACCTACCTCCCTACCAGGACTGCACATCTGCATTGCATTTGCCCAGGTTGTGCTGCCCGTGTCCCATTTCCCTACGTAACCACTTCGAAAGCTTGTAGCAGGCGAGCCAGGGAATGGACATGACGGTGGAGGCTTTGGTGGGGGAAGATGTCAGACAATTGGTATTCCAAGTCCACGACTCATCTTTCGCCCCTTATCATATCATTCCTCCTCCAATATGATTCAAAAGAGTACTCGATCCGACAACCATTTCTATTGATATCACTGGCAACGTGACATACTGCAGGGCTCCGTAATAGGGTGTTTTCGCAGACATTAACAATGTCACAGCTAAGTCACTTTAGCTCCATGTGCGTGCGCATTGAGCTCCCAAGCTGCGGGCTTGAGGCAATCTCCAGAGAGTCTCATCAAACGAGGGCTTAGACTACAACCTCCTGGGGCGATCCCGGGGACTGGGAGTTCCCCGGTGAAGCTCGGTGGTCGAAATGAACCATAGTTTAGCGACTGTTTCTCAATTGATCTATGACAGTTGTTGCGCGGCACACCCGGGCCGCCGAGCTTCCAGAGGGATCGGATTCCTGGAAGACTAGAGATGCTGGCGGCGTCATATCATCGGTCACACCGTTTGCGGGATCGCGAAGGCCCACATCAGGATCTTGCTAGCAAACTCAGGACAACTTCACTGCCGTTCTTCTTCCCATGTCGTGGCATGTGTGGCTGGAGGAGGAGGATATTCGCACCGGGAGAGTCGGTTCTAGTCCCGCGCAACCAAAGCCACGGTTGCGGTTTCAAAGCCAGCACTTACACAGCATACACCGGATGTCGGAACGTGCCTACATTGTCTCACTGCATGTCTAATGAAGAATCCTCCATTTTGTCCCATGCATTAAGTCCGCAGAACGCAAACACAACCAGACACCAAATACCTACCTACATATGTGCATGTGGTGCTCCCCACTGGGGATTTAGTGACACGCAGACAACAGGAGGCAAAAAAGGGGGCCATCACCTGCAATCTATTTGTTTGACTGTAGTCCTGAGCTGCGACAAATAGAATACCCCCCACTTAGCATCTCTGTTTCTTCTTTCACTCCTCTCATACGAGTGTACCGCGCTGTCTGCGATGCAAGACAAGCTAACCTAGCATGCTGGTGTTGACCCGCGAGCCGAGGCAAAGGAGCTGACAAGACACCGCGACTCTCAGCCCCCAGCCTCATATGAGTGGACCATCTGAAGGAAGCACCAGTCAGTGTCGATCTTTTACTGCTACTGACTACCGAGCAGTATCTCCTTGCCTTCCCATTAGGCTGCTAGCAAGCTGCTCTCTGCATTTGTCACGGAGATGGGCGCGAATCTGGAGACAGAAAGACTGAATCCTCTGAAATCGTCGGCCATCCCATCGCGGCCAGATGAAGGGTCGGCATTGGTGGAGGCGTGAAGGCAGGAAGTCACCTTAGCAGAGGCGAGACTTGCGCGCGTCTCTCGCTACAACCTACCCTCGTCCATACATCGATCCTAGGCGCGCCAGATATATCCAGACAACGCCGTTCACGCCATTCGGTCCGGTACAGAGCCTGGGGTAAGACTAGGCGCCCCTTCGGCCGAAATGCCTGGAGATATTAGGGGGTGGCTCGAGAGAAGGCTGGCTGCGACGACGAGGTATAGGTTGTGCCACAGCTGGGGGGCGGCAGTGGCTTTTCGAAGGGGGAAAGGCTCCTCCCGGCAGCTTATTTTTGGTCTGTATCACATGTTACATGTCTTCCCATGTTCTCATTTTCCGTTCGCGGCTACGTTTATTTCCCCAAGAGCTACGATCGACAGGCTGGACATTCGCCATCTGTAGGTACAGATGCTACCTGAAGCTTCCTAATTCCCCGAAGGGTGTTTCCTTACCCTATGATTACCAATGCAGGGTCTCTAAGTCATGGGTGCCGGGAATTACGTTTTCCTATTGTTCACTGGGTGACGATTTGTCTATCTCTGGTGGGTATTGGTACAGACTTAGCTGCTGCTGCTGCTGCAAGATCGATGCGGGATGTGATGATTAGGTTAGTTGGTATACATTGCTGTCCTTACTGTCTCCAGATATGGGCGTCTTTGTAGAGTGGGTGACTTCATTCTCCTACGGAGTGGCCGAGCCTCGGTTGAAGAGAGATCGATCAGTTCCATCTCGTCGCTAGATATTTCCAATTCCATATCGCAAGAGGTTTTGGCTCTGGCTCTGACCATTACTTTCAAGCAATGGCGTAATCAGGAGCATAGTGGTGCTCTCAAGATGGTGAACCAAGGCTACGAGATAGTTCCTCGTCCCCGAGTTTACGTTACTCTTGACGTTACTCTTTACGCCGCTGTAAAAGTAGAGCTGCTTTAAGCAACGGCAACAGCCGTGCTCTACTATTTTCTAATAGTTCATCCTAGATATTCAGCTTTCCTTTTTACACATACAAGTGATTCTTTTTTTTTTGTGATATCCTATGTCACCTTAGCAGCGCCCCCCTGGTATATCTACTACCCCAGATAGTTCTAGTTACCTGACGACCTTCAATGGCGGGGGGATACATAGTAGTAACTCCCCTGCCGCTCAGTAGGCGCTTTTCATTCACCCTTGCAAACATCTATACTCTCCAATGGATGAAGGTAACCATCCCATATACATCCCCCACGAATGTGTATGGGGCCTGGTATTAGAGGACTAATGCTGCCAAATGCATGCACGTACATACGATCAACACCTGGATTCAGCAGCTCGATACTACTACACTCTAGAAGGTGTTCACCTCTCGCCTTCCTGGCCCCTGACTTGCATGCTATCTAGTTCTGCGCCCGTCCATCTGAACTATCTGACCTACATAATCTACCTACCTACCTACCTCGCTTAGTAGAAGAGCCGTTGCGCCCCACTAGTTTATTGTTATCACCACGCAGTCACTCATCTAAGACAACGTCTATCTGACGATATTGTGACATGAGTGGGCCGATATATGCATAGACTTGTCTCTAGCTAACTGCCTTGCGTAGCTGCCTATAGACTGTAAGCATCACGAGTGGGGAGAGGAAACAACTCCCCCCCCTTTAAACCACCAGGCTCAGATGGCTATAGGCTAGGTTAGATGAAGACGGTGAATACATGCATCCGCTCCATACTACTCAAGATCTATGTTTCATGTCAGGGGCTAAGTAGCCCAGCAGGCTATCATCGATGGCGCGCCCCCCCCTCCTCCCCCCTTCCTTCTAGAAGAATTACCCGCAGACGCTTTCCCCTTCGTCATTTAACCTTAGCTCATGCTAGATGGACGATCATCCGGAACTCTGTATACTATGTAGTCCATGATCATCTCCCTCCCATCCCCGACTCCGCAGGTACTGCTTCTTATTCTCCTGCGATGCGACGGGGCCCCTTTCCCCCCCCTAGGTAGAGATAGAAGAGCCTCCCTCTCCCCCCCACTCGCCCCCTTCTTTATCCTTCACTTCGTTAGGTATGGTGTCTAGAGAGCGGGTCCTTGACCATGTTGATCTATCAACGTCTTCCTTCCCGATTCTCTAGGTACTATTTTCACATGAAAGTTTCCAAATTTAGAGGAGAGATGAAAATGACTAGGTTGGCTCACATAGCCTAGGTAAAAGGGGGGGGCTTCGATGGTGGACACAAGGCAGACAAGGTGGCGAGAAAGAGAGAGAAGGAGGGGGGCGAAGGATATGATTGATGTATGGCTAAGACAGTGAAGATACCTTGAAGGGTCACCGATGGGCCCAAGGCTCATCTGTATAGCCCGATTCCTCCATTGCTTTTTAGTTAATTGTTATATCATCGTCATCGTCATCGATAGGAGATCCCCAAGGCGTCCTTCGCGCTGGATGTCTGACCGAGAAAGAGGCGAAAAAAAACCCTCTATGATAATCAATCATCATGGGCCCCCCCTTCACACACTACTGTAGACAAGGGAGAAACTGCTTCAGCCTCTGGGGCGTGGTTTGTGTCAGAACTCTCGGAGTCAGTCAGTGTTTGCTACTACTGACCATGCCCCATACCTAGACATGTGGTCGTTCTTCAGTGGCTCGCGGGGGGCGAAATCGGATCGGGAAGAGGCTAGCTAGCAATCACGGGGGGCAAAGACAAGTCAGCGGAGCAAGCGGCGTGAGAGAGAGCCCACTAAGGCAAGTTGTTATTTCTGTGGGAGTCGAGTGTCTGGCCATGCCGATGTTAGGGGAGAGGTTTCGTACCTTGGAAACCTTACGATTCTCGATGAGGCATGCAGCTTATACTGCAAGGACGGATGGGAAATCATGTCATGAGTAGGCCGGCACAGTACGCCTACGCGAGGTGAATATGAAACCTTGAAGTAAATATATATATTTTTGGCCTTGTCCACACGCTCAACTGCTACGCGAAATTTACCTAAATACTTGGTGATATTGATGCAAGGGGTAAAAAAGGGTAGTCTATAAAGAGTGTCGGTTCTTGAGAGGGTTGAGCAAACTTAACGACGGAAGAGAGCATAATACTTATAGTATTGTTCTTAAGAAAGGTCATTCTACTTGACTTGATGCTTTCTGATTGGAAATATCTTTAGCTCCTTCAGTATATTTTTTTGCTGTTGAGAAATCTGTGCTAGAATTGATATGTTCTGGTTCACAAAACGTAGAACCCCATGACTCCCACGATATGAAGGGTATCTAACCATTTCGTATATATAGTAAGGCGGTTCCGAATTAATAACAATCGAATTATAACAAAGGGTAATATTGCAGAATTCCCTCTGTTCCACATTGCAATCTTTACGGCTGGGAATATATCTCGATATGCGCGGTAGAGAATGAGTCACGAGACAATTTTGTTTATTTCATTATCAACGGTTTTTGGTTTCTTAGTTAACGGCATGGGAAGAATGCCGAAGAGAATTCTGCTTCCATTGAATTCAAAGCCTATACAATGATTATATCCCACGAAGCATTTTGAAGATCTACTGCTTCTGAAATTGCCGAGAATGTTACAAACTACAAACCGTGTAGTACTTCATGACGATACTTTCATGAATCTCATGTGGACTTCGCACACTTGCAGCTTACCATGCTCTACACAACAAGTATTACTAACACCTTCGTTTCGGTCATCGGCATTAATGACCATGGATCTACGGCTATTAGGTTGAGCACATTAGAACATAGCCACTTGTCACTTGTCGCGGGGAGCCTAGCAAAGACTTTAGTGATCACGACGTTGTTGTGTGGGAAACTAGAGCTACATAAAATCTAATCACGACTGTACAATGTTACGTAGCCCCCCCCTTTTTTTCGAGAAGCATGAGAAGAAGAAAAAAAAAAAGATTGCCATTTCTATGTACAAGGCAGAGCATATAGTAAGTGTACTACAATCTGTATCAAATTCCTGTTCTCCGGTTAGTAACAGAATTTTTGCAGTGTATTGAATCTTCTCCCCCCCCCCCCCCCCCCCTTTTAAACTCCCGTTAAAAATGGATTATAAACCGCTGTAAACTCTTTTGTCACCGCAACGCACTATCACTAGAGGACCATCGACTACCTACCTACCTATGAGGACCCACGGTTTCATCTTCGTGAGGCTTCTCAGCCCGTTCAAAAAATGACGGATGAATGGATGGACTTATCCAGGTATCGATCTAAATCTCGTCACTGCCACCAGAAACCACAGTAATTACCTACACCATCTCATTTCTTTCCCGCAGGTAGGGGCTTTTACGAGTCTCCGGCTACGTATCTGACCTTTCAGAAACTCTCACCAGGATATGTAGTGCTAGGAGTAAAAATATCAGGCGTGTCAACTCGAGCTTGAATCGATGCGTACGATATGCTTTTTTTTTTTGGTTCTCGCTTTGCCGCTATCATCTATTCTCGGAAGGGATACCATTATTAATTCTGGCTCTAAAATATTTTCAAAGAATACCTACTTAACCAAGGTGATGTACGTACCTGACTATCAGGAAATATATCACAGGTCTCAACCTTCAGCTTTCATGAAATATTTAAAAAAGAGTCTTTCCTTTACTTCTTGGCATATAACATCAACCCTAAGTGGAAAGGGACCAAATCGTTTCCCTGGGGGTACCAATAACATTAACAAACTCTGAAGCCTTTCATCTCATCGTATCTCACCTCAACTTCCTCTCACTCTCCCGGTAGACTCATTATTACCTTCACATAAGATAGCAATGTCGTAAATCTGAATATAATGTAACATAACCCTATACCTACTCCCTACCCTATCTAGCGTCGCTATTAATGCACAAACCGAATCCCATTAATGCATTCATCGAATTCTATAGCACCCCCGTTTACTCCAGCCAAGAGTATATACTGATGAAAAATCGGTAATGTTTAGCACATTCCAAAGGCTAATATTTATACATTTCTCGCGACCAAAGCTCCTTATGTACATCTTTATACACCCATACACTTCCACGCTTCTATACCACTACTGCTACTATTCGCTTTATATACCAAACTGCCGTGGATCTAATTCCGTGGTCTCGGCGCTCGTCGCCTTGCCGTCAAGGATAAGCTCACTCATGAGCTTGCCCGTGCCGGGTCCATTCTGTATGCCCCAGCACGTGTGTCCCGCCGCGACCCACAGGCCAGCGACCGCCGTGGCGCCCACGATGGGGGTATTCTCCTGCCCGGGACGCATGTGTCTCGGCATGTAGCAGGCCTGCTTGGCGGTGACGGGAGCGGAGCCGAGAACGGGGCTCACGGTGCCGAGGTAGGCGACTAGGTCATCGCATTGGGACTCATCGCACGCGACGAGGTCGGCCGTCGCGGGCAGCGGTATGCTGAAGTCGGGCTCCCCGCATGCGTATACTTCGCGGCCGGGCCGCGCGTACACCTCCGGATCAACGTTACCCTTGTGCTTGCGACGCTGGCCTCGCGCTGCCCGATGCGCGGGCACCCAGTCGTTGGGCAGCGAGATATTGGTGAATACGGCGTAAGGGCTGAGGTCTGCTTCGAATATAACGCTGTGCGCGCGTAGCCCCTCGACCTTGGAGCTGGGGAGGAGGGCACCTGTCCACGGCCCCGCTGCCACGACGACGTCCGTGACGCCCTGGATTGTCCGCGTCTCGTTTCTAGTACGGTCTAGATATTCGATGCTTTTGACGGCGGTCCCAGCTGTATTCAGTCCTATCTTGGTTACCTTGGAGTTGACGCGTATTTCAGCACCACCTTCCCGAGCCAGGTCGACCATCGACGTCGTGAATTGGTATGGGTGTACCTGCGCCGTCTCCGTATAGCCTGGTAGGCCCATATCGTCATATTCACGCACTAGATCGGCATTGATCCAGTCGAGATCTGCTGGGAGAACCGACTCCTGGAGTAGAGATTTAGCCGCCTGGTCTTGCTTGGGTAGCTTCTGCCATATATGGCCTTCACTTTTCTCTTGCTCTTGCTCTTGCTCTTGCCCTTGCCCATGATGTTGTAAGGGTTGCGGTGATTGTAGGCCTTCCTGCGGTAAAAGAGGAGTGGGGGTGGCACTTGTACTGCTGCGGCTCCCTCTCTTTTCCTGCTTCGACTTGCTAGGGGTGGAATTATGCGGGGGTTTTCTGAGATCTTTGGCCTTCACGGTTGCCGCAAGTTGTCCACAGCCTACTCGGCGATATCCCCATCTGGAGGCTCCATTGTGTTCTGCTGCCAGCTCGGTGTGTAGGCGGTAGGACAGCGGCACAATGCATGTTGGATATGCCCATAGACCAATCAGCCCGCCAGCCTTGCCCGAGGCGGCTGCTGCTATGGACGTAGCCTCGAGGAGGGTGATGTGGTGGATGGAGGCGTTGAAGGATGGATGTCGGGTGAGGAAGTATGCCGTTGTTGCGCCTATCACGCCGCCCCCTGGTGCCCGGTGTCAGCGATCGATCGATCGGCTGCGTCAAGACGGAGATGCCTACGTACCTATGATCACGATATGTCGTGGTCGGGGCATACGGCTATCCATAGTCTGGTTGACATGACCGACCAGTGTGGCCCGGCTCGGAGAAGAGGGGAGAGAGTTGCTGGATTGAGCGCCGAATGTGCGGGTTCATCCGCAATTTCACATGCTCGAACATGCACAAATGCTATGCTAATGGCGTGTTGTTGTTGTTGTTGCTGTTGTTGCTGTTGCTGCTGTTGTAGTAGCTGGGAGGGACGGAGTACTCCGTCACGGTCAACATGTTCGGGTGTAAGTGAGGGTCGGAAAGCTTGACCTATGTAATCCATAGTAATAAGCAAGGGGGATTGCATGTGAGATAGTAAGGGATTAGATCTTATCGGGTATTTAAAAGGTGGCCCAAGCTCCCAAACGGTTGGTCAAAGTTCTTCATTATCCAATTGCGGCAAGATGCAAACGTCATGGCAGCGGGGCTGGTGGTGCGGCCGCATTTCTAGTGTATACGGATTATGTAAAAAGCATCTACGATAGGTTACTAGTACTAGTATTAGTCGACTTATTACTTTTCTCTCTCTCTCTCTCTCTCTCTTCCTCTCCCTTCTCAAGCCCGAACGGGAGACCCTGCCGAGGTTAACAGAACTTATCGTATTTGATGGAACCTCGACCTATTATAAGTTAAACCTGATACATTCAACGTGTGGGCTGTTTAACTCTCTATTCGTCCCGACCATTCGTATTCGGACTAGAGACAAGAACTGTTTCGTCCGATTTATAATATTCCATGCGAACCGAGTTGGGAAGAATCCTGCGTCTTCCTCTATCCGGTATCGTTATTAGTACGTAGATGATATTTTTTTTCTTCCTCTTCTTTTCTTTTTCTATTTCTTCTTCTTCATCTTCCTTCGCTTTTCCAAATCCCCTTACGACTGGTAGATACTTCATTTCGAAGCAAGAATAAAACATCGATCTACATTGTCTGGACCTGTTTGCTTATTTTAGCATCTATCACCACACTTTCATAGACAAATCCTACACCGTTCGATTTGCGCGCGGCAGATACCTAATAATACCCCTAAGAGCCGCCTTCGCGAAACCGATAACCACCTCTCTCCCACTATCCGCCACTGCTACTACCCCTCGTTTTCAGGCGAGATCAATATTCTTCTCTACCAAGAGCACAGAAACCACCGATAAGATGGCTTCCGCAACAACTTTCTGGGACTTCAAGCCCAAGGACAGTACGTAACCTACTCACCCACCCCTTATCTATAACACTCGAGAAACCCCAGAGACACGGGAGGAGAGGCGCAACAAATAGCTAACTACTGTCTCCCCCCAAATCTACAGAGAAGGGCAATGAGAAGCCTATGACCGACTACAAGGGCAAGGTTGTGCTAGTCGTCAACACGGCGTCCAAGTGCGGCTTTACGCCCCAGTATGCCGGGCTCGAGAAGCTGTACAAGGACGTGACGGCGAAGTATCCGGACGACTTTGTCATCTTGGGATTCCCCTGCAACCAGTTCGGTGGCCAGGAGCCTGGCACCGACGACGACATCCAGAGCTTCTGCCAGGTCAACTATGGCGTCACTTTTCCCATTATGGGCAAGACCGAGGTCAATGGCGATCACGCAGACCCCCTGTTCGAGTGGATGAAGGCCGAGAAGCCCGGCCTCATGGGCATGAAGCGCGTCAAGTGGAACTTTGAGAAGTTCCTCATTGGCCGCGACGGCAAGGTCAAGGCCCGCTGGGCCAGCACCACCAAGCCCGAGAGCATTGAGAAGAACATCCTCGAGGAGATCGAGAGGAAGGAGTAAGTTTTCTTCCTCCTCCTCTGCTGTTGTCGAGAATATCTCCTTGGTCTTTGGGTAATGGGTGGCTTTTTTTTTCCCCTTTCCTTTTGCGGTAGTTGGTACGGCTACTTGGTAGCTAGAGACACAACCCCTTCTATCACCTATAAACTTCCTTTTATATACCACGAATGCTCTCTCTCTCTCCCTCTCAGCAAACCCGGAGGAGAACAAGAAGGACGGACAATACGGCAGGGGACGGGCCGGGCCGAACCGAGAGGGACATATTAAGTACCCCCGATATGCTCATGCATTGACACTATTGCCCCATAGTGCGGCCAAGATTTGAGACCCATGACTTGGGGGGAAGACTAAATGTCTAAAAATAAAAATGAAATAAAAAGATACAAAAATAGAAAGAAAAATGAAGGAAATGATAATGCCGGCTTTATGAGTAGTATGGGGGTTTAGGGGGAAGCTGGCTTCAGTGTTTATTATTCTCGGTATTCCCTACCTAGCAGAACCTAAATATACCAGACCAATGTTATCCGCATCGACCTCGTTAGCTCTTGAGCTGGCTTTCGTTCATATACTTGTAGATGCAGAGATGTACCGGTTTGTTTATTCTCCGTCGACCACTAGTAGTCATGTATTACATACACGTATTATCTGCCCCCCCCCCTCCTTTTTGGGGGGAAGGGGTGTAGAAACATGCGGTTTGAAATACCCCTTGTGGGTGGAGGTGGTGAATTAGCTACTTATTTAGCGTTTTACTTACTTACCTGCCTACCTACCTAAAGGTACCTACTTAATGATATATACTAACCTACCTAAGGTTATATGAATCATGATTCCCGAGCCGCATATTCCTGGAGAAAACTTACACATGCCCGATTTCTCTATAGGTTAGGTAGGTACCTAGGTAGGTAAAAAAAAGAAAAAAAAGAAGTTTCTGGTATAACGAAGGCAGGACGGTGGAGGGAGGGCTATGGTCGTCAGTAGCTAGGTAGGTAGTATACAGCAAAAGAAAGGGGGGTGGGGGGTTACTCAAATAAGCACCTCCAGTACAAAATATCCACGGGACCTAGTTACCTAGGTATACTGTAGAAGAATAGGTAATTAATGTAATAACTGAACCCGTGCGAAGTCTATGGAATAAGGTACGTGTAGATATCTATTGTGTAGGTATTACGATAGTGACTAGGTAGGTAGGTAACAATATGAGAATGAAGATAGCGTTAGTGTCGATAGATATATGTAGATGACTGATGCCTCCCAATCCCCCCTCGCATGTATACTTGATTCATAGCAATGGCAATATGTGTATGCCCCCCGCCTTCTCGCTTCCCAACATCTGATGCAGAGTTCATAAGAAAAGGAATGGCAGATAGATCCTCTGAAATCTATGCAAAGTTGCGATAGCTGAGGGAGAAAAGGGGAGGCTGGACTCTCCCTTCTAGAATATCGTTATATGGCTAGAGCCGAATGTCGAAGCAGTCAGCCAGTGGTGTCGGTTTACATTTCTTTTCTATCCGTGTTCCTGATCTGGGAAACATGTTTACAACTTATTTTTCGTGGGAGAGGGGGGTGGTCGTATTGTCCCCCTTCCCTAATATGTACGAACGAACGGGCCGAAAGCTTGGAGGGTGTGGGTGTTGTCCCTGTTCTCGCTCTGCCCTACCCACGCAAAGACATAAGAGCCTCATTATCCTTGCAGTCCGGTGTTTTCACCCCCGCATTGAATCAGGAATGTGAAAGACGATAGAGTATAGGCGGGGGGGGGGGGGGGGGGGCAGTGGAGCGGCGGTTAATCTAGGGACGGCACATGTACTAGCCACACACAATGGGACATGTATATTAGAGAGAGCCCATTTCCTGATATAGTAACGGCTTTTCCTATAGGGATTTCTCAATATCCATAGCTTCTCGGATGCCATCGGCGATATTCGCTATCCTGGCCTGGTCCAGGCGCTTGAGTGGACGACGGGGATGACCGCCGTAGCCGAAGTAGCTTTGGATGGCCTGCTTGGTGCCGGCAATGGCGGCTTTGGTCAACAACCAGTCGGCCCGCGACAGTTTCTTCTGCAGAGCAATGGCTTCTTCCGTCTTGCCTTCAACGTATAGGTTCCAAACCTTGACGCACACCTTGGGCATAACGTTCGCACCACCGGCGATGATACCACTTCCCCCTGAAACTAGGGTCTGGACTGTGAAGTCGCAAATACCACCAAAAGCCATGTAACCGCTGCCTTCGGAGAATGGAGTCTTCGCATTGGTGGCAAGGGCAACACGGGTAAGCTTTCCGGTGCTACCGCAGGTGAACTTAGTCCCTACGATGTTGGGGTGCTCAGCAAGCTTGATGATAAGGTCTGAGTCCATGTCGATGCCGGCTACGGCGCCTGGGTAGTTATACAGAACAATTGGTAATGGGCTCCCATCTGCTACTGCAGTGTAGTAACCCGTTATGGCCTCTTCGTCCATATGAGTGCGGAAATAACTGGGCGGTAGAAGTAGCACGTAATCGCCACCAGCGGCCTCTGACTGTTTGCAAAGTTCGATGGTCCCCTTGACGCTGCCTTCGGTGGCACCCACGATAATGGGCATCGTGCTGAAACCAGCGGCATCTAGTGCTTCCCTAGTAGCGCGAGTGACTGCCACCTTTTCCTCTCGTGTGCAATGGATAGCCTCGCCATTGGACCCCATAGTGACCAATCCAGCTAAGCCATCTCTTGCGAGACGCTCTGCATGCTTTTTTATGGTAGGGATATCGATCTCTTCGGTCTCTGGGTCAAAGAAGGTCATAGTAGGAGCGTAAATACCACATGGGAGTGATCGTCTCGAGCCCGTGTGGCCGTTGACCGCAGCACCATTCGGGACGCTCATCTTGTTCTAAAAATGATAGTAAAGAAAAAAGGGGGGAATAGAGTTTGTGGACTCAATCTAAGAAATCAAGACAACTTCGTGATACAGATGGTCCTTGTTAGAAAGAAGAGAGACCGAGAGAATAGAGTCAACCTAGGTCTAAGGTAAAGTCGAAGACGACAGTCGTACTTATAAGAGCATCGAAGAAAGTCATGAATAGACTCTACTCGGCCACAAAAGCTCTTTTCTCATAACATAATGCTTTCGCCCCTTCGGGTTTCATGCAACATGTTGTAAGAAGTGGGCCATCAGCACATGAGGGTGAGCCTTACCTGTTCTAGCCTCCTGTTCGCAACATATTGGTCCGAGAAAGGCGGCCATGGGTATGCTTTTCAGGCTTGAAAGATACCTACACTAGAAAAATAAGCTAATGGTGAAAACGAGCTAGTATCAAAGGGAAATAGTAAGTCATCCTTGGAATATCGGAAAGTCGTGGAGGCTCGAGAACGGAATGGTGGAGCACATTGGAGGTACCTCAGAGGACTCCTTCGTGAAATGGATCAACCACTTGAGCGTTGAATCTATACCGAGGCAATATGGAGCAAACGGGGAAAAGGGAAATAGGAAGTAGGATAAGCCGTCTGAAGCATACGTATTTTCGGGACCGGTGAAGGCTGCAACAGAGGGCCCAGGATAAAGGAGCTTGCTGAGAAAGCGTTTCATGCTCCAAGTGCTCACGCCATCCGGCAGCTGCGTGTAGGTATAGAGAGAGGGATGAGATTTAAACTTAGTGTGAGAACGGGTTATATTGCCGTGAATCTCATTGGCTTAATGGATGTAGCATTCGCGAGATTCCTAGAATCCGGGTTGATATCATATGCCTGGCAATACTTTGTCATAGCATTGCCGACCAGGATTGGGCGGGTGTAAAGTGACGACATGGGAGCATCAGCAGGTCGCCAAGAAGTTGGAGGAAAATAGGTGGATAGGTCGGTTCTGTCCCCGTGGACAACATAACATGGTGAGGATGCATATCGAGTCATCTTACCACTGGTATTCTGGCGATATCACTGGACACGAAGACAGTCAAGGTATATCTTCTAGTGCTGGTGAGAAGAACGCAACACGTTCACTCGTCTCTTAGGTACGAGCAGGTAAGAAGCCCGTGGGGCTTTCGGGGAATATTGAACTACACCATGATCGTCTTATTGTGAAGGGGGGGGAGGGGGAGGTGACGAGACCGGGATTCTCATGGAACAAAACAATGCCAGTGACATACCATCAATACATACAATTAGAACTTACTCAACTGCTCGTTAGTTGATGTAGGTAGTACTTAGGTAGTTGGTTGGCTCAAGGTTACTCCGACTAAGGGAGATCAAGTACCTAGATTCGGACATAGCATAAATCATCAAGTTGAATTCGTTTGAAGGAGTAAGTAGGGTCTGGGGAAACATTGGGGGTGCCCAACCAACGGTTTTAGAGAGGCCGAATTTGGCAAGGCCAGACGGAGAAATTAGTGCTGTGAGATTTTCCTCCAGTCAAAAGACGGAATTGAGGGTTCAATTAGGTGAGGACCTGGTAACATACTATGTCATGTATACATGCATGTCCCGCGTGGAGTTGGTGTACACGCATGATGTGAAGCTGTGCAGATTCCCGTCCCTTGCCAAACCGATGGATGTGTGGTGTGGGTGTGGGGGGTCAGGTGTGGGGGGTGTGCTAAGGAAAAGAATTTAGCCGGAGAACATTGATACATCCTAGGCATTTCTATGTATTTAGGTAAGTAGTTAAGTATTGATAGAGCTTTACTGTGATTGTTGGTTCTGGATCTAGCACGGTGTGCGGTCCACCGGGTTTCAGCTGAGGAGGGTTAGAAAAAAGCTGAGGAGGGTTAGCCAAGAAAAAATCCACTTTTTCGGCAAAAGTCCGGAGGGGTTAAAAAAATACATTTAATTTTATTTTATCTCCATTTTAATTCCACATTTTAACAAGGGTTTATAGCATATGTTACGCATATGCTGTGCATATATAAAAAAATGTTTAATTTTTTTTAATTTTTTTAATTTTTTTAATATATTTACTATATATTTATTACGCATATGCGTAGCTTATGTTATGTATATGCTACGCATATGTAAAGCATATGCTGAGCATATGCTTTATATAAAAATTAAAAAATATAAAAAAAAAACTTAAAAAAAATAACTATTTTTTATATATGCACAGCATATGCGTAACATATGCTATAAACCCTTGTTAAAATGTGGAATTAAAATGGAATTTAATATAAGGTTTTTCTTGGCTAACCCTCCTCAGCTTTTTTTAATTTTAAATTATTTTTAGGTTTCTACCCCCTCTTAGCTTTTTTCTAACCCTCCTCAGCTGATAGCCCGCGGTCCACCAGACTACCTAGGAAGAAGTTGAAAGTGATAAGTACATAATGTGGATGAAATTTCCCGCAATAACTTAACACTAGAAAGTAAGTACCTATATTGTATAGGTGGGGGCGGGGCACATTTTCACACTACTATCCTCTAGGCAATGCGGGGTGAACCTTGGACTTACACAACCGGGCTGGATAGTTTCGGCGAGCATTGCCCTTTACCTAGCTAGGCTAGGTACTTAGCTCAAGCCTCAGTTCTAGCTAAGCATTACTTACCTAGGTACCCCTCCAACCCTCCATCTCCCTATCTACATATGTACTTACCTACTTGCCTTTATGTTAATCATAAAGACCGATGGAGGAAAAAAAGAACAAAACGGTAGATTCCTAGCGAAGTTGTTATAAAATGATTAGGTAGGTATTAAAATCATGTTGAAGCCATCATGAATACCCCTAAGACTACATATCAGTGTACCTAGGTCAGATCAATTACCTACCTCTTAATCTAAGTAGCTCAGCGATACTACTATAACATTTCCAACAAATGAGATAGGTATATCGTGTCACAGGTATGGAAAGATAGACTAGAACCACCAATCGCCCTAAATTTCTCCGTCTGGTTACGTTCTCCAGTCGGGGTAGCTGTAGGTACGAACTTGTTGCCCCTTGCCATATAACCTAACCTTACCTAGATAGGTACTAAATAGCTTTCAATTTCTCACTCACATTGATAGACACTTCTTGCTCTCATCTCCCCTGTGAAGTAATTGGCTGTAACCTCTGTAACTAAGTTGCTTGCAGAACCCGTACTCCCTTTCCTGATACCTCTAATCTACCTCGTCTACGCGTAACACATCAACAAGATGTCAGCCGAAGCAACCAAGTCGGGATCCCCCGCACCTCTAAATGTGTTGATGGTGAGTCTCACTCTTACTACCCCGAAGCGAAGTTCAGTAAATAACATATAGCCTCAGGTGGGGACAGGTGAATACACAACGGGCTTCGTGGGAGGCGGTGCCTCTGGATCTGACAAGAAAGTGGGAGTCGTTGGTTTGACTCTATTCGATCTCCGTCGGCGAGGAAAGGTGGCTAAGCTGAGCATGGTTGGAACGAATGGATCAAAGTACCCTGCTATAAGTAGGCTCTTTTTTTTTCGTAGCAGGTATCGAAACTTGGACTTTAACTAATACATATTCAAGGACAACATCTCGATACAAATATTTCCAAAGTCTACAATGGCCTGGATTGCTCCTTTGATTCTTACCCAGCAAACGACGTCAAGGACCCTGATGCGTACAAAACAGCCATCGATGCCCTAAAGCCTGGTGATGCCATCACCATTTTCACCCCGGACACAACTCACTTTCCCATAGCGCTCTATGCTATCGAGCGTGGCATCCACGTGCTCATTACCAAGCCGGCTGTAAAGACTCTGGAGCACCACCAGGCACTCATCGAAGCAGCTAAGAAGCACAATGTCTATGTGTACATCGAGCACCACAAACGCTTCGACCCGGCATACTCCGACGCCAGGCATAAGGCCCAGAAGCTAGGTGACTTCAACTATTTCTACAGCTACATGTCTCAGCCCAAGTTCCAACTCGAGACATTCAAGGCCTGGGCCGGCATCGACTCTGATATCTCGTACTACCTTAACAGTCACCACATTGATATTTGCGACTCTATGGTCTCGCAGCTCGGATTCGTCCCGGTCAAGGTCTCGGCCTCGGCAGCGAAGGGCATCGCCACGAGCCTGGGCTGCAACGAAGCCACTGAGGACACCATCACCGTGATGGTGACCTGGCAGAAGCAGGGCGACCCCAGCAAGGTTGCCACGGGGGTCTACACGGCGTCGTGGACGGCGCCGCAGAAGGCGGGCGTGCACTCGAACCAGTACTTCCACTACCTGGCGGCGGGGGGTGAGGTCCGCATCAACCAGGCCAAGCGGGGGTACGACGTGGCGGACGACGCGGCCGGCCAGCTCGTCTGGTACAACCCGTTCTACATGCGCTACGCGCCCGACGAGGAGGGCAACTTCAACGGCCAGACCGGCTACGGCTACGTGTCCTTCGAGAAGTTCGTCGACGGCTGCCGCGCCGTGAACGCGGGCGCGCTCAAGCCGGCCGACCTGGACGCGAGGGGCCTGCCCACCCTGAACAACACCATCGCCACCACGGCGATCCTCGAGGCCGGCCGCCGGAGCATCGACGAGGATCGCGAGGTCAGGATCGAGATCAAGGACGGCGTGTGGAAGCTGGTCTAGCTAAGTAAAGTGATCGAGGTAGGGGTGTTTATACCAATAGGTAACAGTAGGAGGCCTGGGAAAAGGGGTTGGGCAGAGCTCTTGCTCGTCAGGGACTGCAGCGAACATACAGGGTTTATGGGGTTTCCCCCTTAGCAGTGTCACGCACGTTTTCTAACCAAAAGGAAAAACAAACAAAAAGGAAAGATTCATATCCGAAGCAAAAGAAAAGCTTCGAGGCAAGGGACGAAAATGTTAGTTTTCTTCTGTGTATCTCCACGTGTGATTCAGTACGCGAGGTGTTGAATGAAATGTGTGTATATTATGCGCATTCTTCGGATCAATACCTATGAACCTCTTGCATAACCCCTTGGCGGATGAGAAGAGAAAACATGTCTACCTAGTAATTGTCGTAATATGACCAACTGACCTATATATATATATGCCTCGAGAACTCCGGTTATATCCAGGTTAGGGCAGGAGAGGAGGTAATGGGCGAGGTATCAATACGAAATATTTCGTCAAGGACTCCACGCGAATACGCAGGGTTTTACTCAGACTAATTCGTATTGGCGACTGCATAGTTGGATAGATACCTAGATATGAAAAGCTAATTGGTGGTGTGCACAATCCACATAGATGATATATCCCTAGGGGGGATTTAACGACTAGATAAGTACCTAGTTAAACCGGACTTGATCACCCTTTATTCTCCCTAGCCAGAAGTCCAAGCCTTTCCCCTTTCCACCCACCCACCCATCACCCCCTTTTCTATCTATAAAAAGCGCAAGCATAGGTAGTGTAACCCTAAAAGCCGCCTACGCGCCCACCGCAGTCTGCTTCAGCCCCGTAACCGGGATGGGGGCCGCGACGACGCCGTCATCCTCCTCCTCCCCGTCCTCCTCAGTCATGCCGCCGAGGATCATGCTGCTGGGGGCGAGGGCCTGGAGCTCGGGGGGGCTGGTGAAGGCGAAGAACTTCTCGTCGTGCCACTGGCCGGCGGTGATGTGGCGGCCCTCGCTGTCGGTGAAGGGGGTGGCGTTCTCGGCGCGCAGGAAGTAGGCGACCGAGTAGCGGTGCTCGCGCGGGTCGCGCGGGACGACGCGGTGCACGCACGACTGCATGGTGTGGCCGCTGGCGAAGCGCAGCGAGTCGCCCACGTTGACGACGGCGGTGCCCGGGCGCGGCGCCACGAACCCGAACTCGCGCGCCCCCGGCGGCCGGATCTGCAAGCCCCACTGCGCGCTGAAGAGCAGCGTCAGCGAGCTGATGTCCGTGTGCTTCTGGTGCCCCACCCGGTCGTCCTTGGAAGGGTCCGACGGGATGTAGTGCATCATCGCGAGCGTGCTGGTCGACGGCCGGGAGTTGCGGTGCATGTTCTCGAACCGCGCCGCCCCCGTGAGCCCGAGCCCGGTCGATAGCCCCGAGAGGATCGCCTTGGTCACGATGTTGGAGCCGGCGATGGCGTTCTCGAGGACCTTGATGTCCGGGCTGTTCTTGATGACGGCCGGGATGTGCGGGCTGGACTTTTGGATCTCATCACGGGATACCTACAGTGCAGTGCAGGTGTTAAATCTTTTTTTTTTCTGAAGTAGGTAGATAGGTGTCGTGTGCATGTCTTCATACCTTGATCATCTCGTATCCGTCCTTGGTGTTCGCGAGGACACCAGTACGCGAGCCCACTGGCTCGTAGCTGTTCAGAATATGTGGTCAACGAGTGCAACGGAGGCGGTTTTTTTGGCTTGTTACGTACCCGAGATGCGGGGATACCAGTCCAAACTCATTCTTGGCCTCGAGGGGGGACTCGAAGAATCGGTACATGAGCTTCAAGGTCTCCTCGTGGTCGTCGAGCATCCTACGGCCGTCGATGTTCTGCAGGTCCAGGTAGAAGTAGCCCTCATCCTGACAGCAGCGAACTAGTCTCTCGAGCTCGGCTGGCTCCTGGGAGAGCAGCTTGCTGAAGTCGATCGTCTCCATGGGATAGACCGGGACCTTTTTGCCCTGCCACTGGACGGTCTGGGGGATTTCAGTTGAGATGGCCATGGTGAATTGCTCGCTAGACAAGTTGGTTCACGAAGTGGTAACTACGTCAAAGTCTGTAGGAGATAAGGACAGCTGCTCCACGATATGTATAAGGATGAGCAGTTCTTTAGACAACTACCGGGTATGATAGAGCTTCTGGCTGTCCTTCTTTTATAGACCAACAGCATCGATATCATCGCCGGAACACCGTCTTCCACCATCCTGGGCATCCTGCTGCGATCTTCCCCTTACCCCACGCCACGTGCATTTATCCACCTGCAACTGGGATACCACAACCTCCTCCTTCTCCTCCCTACTGGCTATCTGGCTGAACTTACACGACGGTTTACGTAGAACAAGAAACTGTGCCAAGGACGGCAGATGGGATTGTCGATCGTTTGGGTGCACGAAAGTGCTACCAATCTGCGGAATGTGGAACGATACGGCGGCGCCATGCTTGTCGATGTCCGCACTCGCTAACAAGGTACTAGGTAGTTTTATAAACCCTCTCTCATTACTATTACGGTACGGCTCGGTGTGTTCCCCCTTTTGGATAATGACGAATAGGGGTTGATATGGGGCACTTCATGGTTATGACGCTTCTGTCATACTATGAGAAACGGGAGAAGAAAGGTGGAGGGAGTTTCTACAATGCGGCAATCTTTTAATCTAAGTCTGGTACTTAATTACCATCCCAGGATAATGTCCTTGATGATGTTGAAGATAAGATATTAGTCAAGTACCTAAGGTTAGGTATGAGTATAGATCAATATTGCGATAGTGAGAACCCCCCTATGGCGACTATTCGGTGTCTTACCTAACCACCCCTTTACATTGCTTCTCACCCCGCTTGACCTGGGCAGGCCTATATTGGGTGTTGATTCGCTCCGGTATTCGTTCCTTGCAGCGAGGTTGATATAATTCTAAGACTTGCTCGGCCAATAGATCCTACCTACCTACATTAACCGTTGTCTGTAACATGACCACCCAGAGCTCCTATTTCTCGGTGAACGGCCGTTCTGGGTGCGACTAAGGGAGGTATAGTATAATTGAAGTAGCTTATTGGCCTTTCAATACCATGATTGACCGAGTTCCAAGGCTGCTATACTTGCTACCTGCTGTGTAGGCTAAACTTTGAATACAACCGGAGACTGCTTTGCCCTTCTTGGACGTGGGGAAGATAAGTAGTATCTAACCTTGGTAATCTAGGTGCTTTATCTTTCGGATTCCGGGGTATCAAATACGTCTTGTTGTGAATTGATGATACCAGACAGATTGGATAGAAAATACACCAAACAACCGGTAAGTTTATTATGTACTGGATAGAGAGTAGTAGGTACTTATTAGTACAATCACTCGGCACAAAAAACACACACACCCACTTTTCTCATTAAAACACTATATATTTAAAAGGCTATAACTTTAAAACTTTATATTATAATAAATTAATAAAAAATCATTTAAAGTATAGTTTTAATTATATTTTTATTATATAAGCTTTTTAAAAATGTATAAATTATATTTAATATAAAAAAAATAAATTAAAAAAATAAATATTTTATTAAAAAGTTTAATTATTTATATTACGGCACTTACGCGTAGTTAGCTATATTTATATAATTAAATGTATTTTATTAAAATAATAATAATAAAAAAAAAAGTTGTGTGTAGCTAAGTTGGCTACATATTTTTTTTTATATATATAAAGACTAGTAAAAGGTTAGGTAACTAGCTAACTAATTAACTAATTAACTGATTAATTAACCACGTAATTAATTAACCACGTAACTAATTAACTAACTAATTAATTAACCACGTGATTACGGCTAAGAGCCGTACTGTTATATTACCCTCTTTTAAAGCCTTATTTTTCGATAAAATAAAAGAAAATAAGGCTTTTTAAACCTTTTTAAAGCATTATAACCTTTTAGGCCTTTATATACCTTTTTAAAGCATTAAAACCTTTTTAAGCCTTTAAGCCTTTATAGACTTTATAAGGTCAGTTTGTAGTTTATATAGCTTAAATAGTTTTAATATACTAATTCTTACAGCTTTAAGTTTTTAGCTACTATTTTTACCGCATTAAGACCTTTTTACACTTTTTAAAGCATTAAAACCCTTGCTGCCGTTATTTTTACTGCTATTATCAGCTTGTAAATAAGTTAGAATCGTATATAATAAGCACGGTTTGCGGTTATTTAACTTTTATTAAATTAAGTTTAAAAAATTATTTTTTATGTAAATAAAGTTATTTTTTTATATGGAAAGATAAAGATGATAATAACAAGGTTATATAGTTTTATTGAAGTTTTTATATAGCGAAAAAAAGTGTTAAAAATGAACATAAAGAAGTTATTTTTATGTAGGCAAGTTAAGAAGTAATTAGATTAAATTAAGTTATTTCGGTTTAGAATTTTAGCTTAAAATTAAGAGATTATTTTACAAGTATAGCTAATAGCAACTTTAATAGCTGCTTGTGCCTTTTAGGCCGTAATGGAAGCTATTGCAATAAATTGCGAAAGGTAACAAGAAAAAAATCAAATCGATTGGCTAAATAGAATGAAATGAGGTAAATAGAATAGAATGTAGCCGTACGAAAGATTTAGTTTTTCGTGCTTTTAAAGCTTTTAAAGCAAGAAAAGATAGCTAAAATGCGTTAAATTAAATAAAATTAAGTAAATTAAATAAATTTAGGTAAATTTTAAGTGAAAAAGCTAATTTTAAGTAAATTGCGTTGCTAGGGCCTGCAAAGGTAAATATAATGGAATAGGTAAATAGAATGGAATGCTTTTACGAAGCTCGTGGCAGCGTTGGTTGCAATTAAAGCTAAAATAGCTGTTTTTTGCTAAAAAAATCAAAAAAAATCGAAAAAATCGCGTGCAGCGTACAGCGTGCAATTAAAAAGATTACAACTGATTTAAATACTAAGATCTAAATAGGAAAGATTATTATTATTATGTCACGACACTTACGCGTAGCTAGCTATGTTTATATAATTAAATATATTTTATTAAAATAATAACAATAAAAAAAAAAGTTATGTGTAGCCAAGTTAGCTACATACTTTTTTTTATATATATAAAAACTAGTAAAAGGTTAAGTAACTAGCTAACTAATTAACTAACTAATTAACTAATTAACCACGTAACTAATTAACTACGTAACTAATTAACTAACTAATTAATTAACCACGTAACTACGGCTAAAAGCCGTACCGTTATAATTTATATAATTATTAATTTTTAATTTTAAAACTTAAATTTTATATATACTTTTAATTATATAATAAAAAATAAATAAAACATATTTTTATAATTTAATACATTTTATTTAATTAAATATATTAAATATAAAAATTTAAAAATTTTATACACTTTTTATTAATTTATATAATTTTAAATAAAAATATAAAAAATAAACATTATATATAAAAAACATTTAATTACTATTTATATACTTAAATTAATTTTTATTTTAATTTTATAAGTCGTGGTTATTAAGTTATTTAATTTTGAAAATGTAGTGTTTTTGGTAAGCCTTGGTGTGAAATATGCGGGGTGTGTGTTTTTTGTGCCGAGCCACTGTAACCATAGGTATGTAAGCAGTACATAGTAGACAGAGCTACTACCACCTACCGACCTTTAAGGTTAGCAGCTGCAACCTTATGGTCTCCTGCAGGCGTTGCGTGGCTAGGTATTCAATGTGGCTTAGGTAGGTAGTTAAGTAGGTAAGTAGTGTAGTGTAGGTACACCCGACTACCAAGGTTTTACCGAGAAAAAAGGTGGTCCGTGCACAGAGAGACCCCACCCCACGTTTTTAGCCCACACAATTTACCCTACCAAAGTGAGAAAAGAGCAAGAACAAAAAAAAAAAGTTGGTGCCATTTTCGATATTCTGCTTTCTTCATCCCCTCGCGAAATCACCAGCTCCAGCAACCAAATCATCACCAACCAACACACCAATCGCCCAAGATGACTGGAGTTCGTGACGTCGAAGTGAGTATTGCCTCTCTCAACGCGGACCTCTTTTCTCCAGCGAGCGCACCACCCAACCAAGCGTCCTTGCACGATCTTTGCACGCATGGCGATGGCACACAGTAGCAGTGGGAGGGGTCTGAAAATATGATTCCTGCGACGGAGTAATGCTAATTTTGGGCTCGCCTCTCTAGGCGCAAGACTTTATCCGCGCCTATGCCGCTTTCCTGAAGCGTCAGGGAAAGCTGGCCGTGCCAGGTAAGTATGCCACCTTCTGCCGCTTGCGAGACACACGATGCCAACTGAGCCCTCTTTACTATAGGTTGGGTGGACACAGTCAAGACCGGCCCCGGCAAGGAGCTGCCTCCCCAGGACCAGGACTGGTTCTACGTGCGCGCCGCTGCTATCGCCCGACACATCTACATGAGAAAGACCGGTACTTATTCCTGCGCCCACGCCCTTGTCGATGCGCCTGTGTGCGTCGGATACTAATCTGCTGGTAGTCGGTGTCGGTCGTCTGTCCCGCGTCCACGGTGGCGCCAAGAACCGTGGTGTCCGCCCCTCCAAGCACGTTGATGCCAGCAAGGGCGTCGACCGCCGTGCTATCCAGGGTCTCGAGAAGCTCGGAATTCTCGAGCTCGACGAAGAGAAGGGTGGACGTCGCATTACCCAGCAAGGCCAGCGTGATCTGGACCGTACGTTGTGTCTTTCTTCGTCTTCCAAGCCGTTGCTCGCCCACTAATCCGATTCTAGGTATCGCCCAGACCGTGGCCGAGGCTGACGAGGAGGAAGAGGAGTAGATTTGGTTCTTCTAGGGCGGGCTAAGTGATGGCACTACAACTTCCGGAAATGCTCTCCGGCGCAAGGGATACGGCGTTCTGATGGTGATAAGCACCGGCTTTAAAAGCATAGTGTGTTAAGAGATTCCCCATCAATACACGGACATTTGCACAAGCAATATATGGCACTTTTTTTTTCTCTTCTAACTACCTATTCCCACTCTTTTACGTGATCTTCATTCGGACCTGCTAGGCAAAGCCCAATCTTGATTCTACATTGAAGGGACGGCCTACCGATATCGTAGCGATGAATTTTATCTGGTCAATGTCAGATAAAAATAGGTAGCAGATTGGAGACGGATCATGCTTGCCTTCTACGATCTTATGATGAAGTGTGATTACGGAAATGGGAGCAGACCCCTTATTCTAGCGCTGGGGAAGTCAAGGAGGAGAGCGAGCAGGTGATACAGGCGAATGGGATAATTCCTTGTTCGCAATATCAAACATGCGGCTGGAGGGTGTCTGCTGACAGTATGCATCAGGCGGGGTGTTGCACGGCCAGGGCTATGGCTGCTGCGTGGTTGGGCAATACCTAGGTATAGGTAACACATTCACTTGAGCCACATTATGGCTAACTACATACCTACTACTAACTACATATATAAAACATGCCCATCCTATTCAATAGGCAGTTACCTAATTGTTGGTTACTCTCTATTAGGAAATATGTTACAACAATACATTACTTATTAGTTGATGACCACGGGCCGTTCCTTATGCTCTTGAATCACTACCTGAGATAACTTAATTAGAAGTCACGATCAAAGCTTGGTAACTATTTTTCTTGCAAGCCTGCCGATACCAATTGGAGAATCCTGCTATATACAGCCCTTGCGAGTTCATCAGGCGATGGTACCCACATCGCAGCGTTGACAACTACATAATTAACTAATAACTACCGCTGTTCACTGCCAAAACATCTCACTCACGTCAGTAAGCAGCGTGGCAGCTACATATAGCTGCTTTATAGAGTGTATTGTGGCCGCCGTGCGGTAGCTATGGTGGCCTTATGGGTAGTATATAGGACTGATAGTTATTTTTTAGCAGAGATACAGGACGGATTTTCCTCTTGGAGGGCTAGAAATACCTTCTTCTGGTAGCCTTGCTTCGTGAGGAACTAACAGAGCGAATATGAGGTTATGGTAGTAGTAGGGGCGGGTGGCTAACTTGTGGGTTGACATCTATTTGATGTGCTTGAGTTTGGTTATCTGACTCCAATGGGTTGAATGGACGAACCAGACGGGACTAGCATACCTTCCGACGACGAAGTGTCTAGGTTAGTATCCTGCAACTTCTCTATCACACAACTCTCATGTGCCTGTACAGTTAGGAAGGAGTTGTCGTGCATGGCAAATTGACGACGAATATTGTAGATGGATAACTTGACTAAGTTTAATGTGCTTGATAAAAATCGAAAGAGCACTGGTAGTACTTAGTAATTTGTAGATTAGGGAAGACTGGATGCACGCAACTTACTGAAAGTGCTGTGAACTGTGCGGGATTCGTACTCTCTAAAAGCTGAAGGAAATTTATTCCGTATCCCATAGTTCCTTAAACATAATTTCATAACCTCCCCCCCTTTTTTTTCTCCTCGTTTTGTTTTTGTTTTTACAGGTACTATAATTACTTAAAAAAAATAGACCTAAAGAACCTTCTTAAATCGTCAACTTTGTTTAATGTAAAATAAAAAACATCCACTATTGATTTCTATATGATCCCCGATCTACCTAGTCATATTGTGATTAGAAAGGGGCAGGTAGAACGCGGAGGATAACCCGAGATTTTCTGAACGAAGTTTTGCAAGCAGCTGTTCGAAAGGGGCTCTTATCGGCACATCGGTTTCTTGATCGTAGCTAGCTAGCATTTGACAACTGGTGTTTTATTTACAAATACCTATACTGGCTTAATATCACATTATAGACCTTGATGACAGTACGTCTTGTGACATGAATATTTCGCACCACTTCATCGCTAAAAAAGCTACATAGATTGTTTAGCATTCTTCCACAGAAAGTCCTTATTGAATGATACGCATTCTTAACGACCCCGACTTGGCAGATGGCCCGAAATGGCCAACATGGCTGCACGAGAATAATGGAATGAGAACAAACTTAAGATAATCCGTAGTAGAGTGGCCTCAGCATCCCCGTAGGTAGGTTTCATCACAGGCCATATTTTGAAAAGAACAGATTGCTAATGACACTAGTCACTCTTGCAACAAAGACGTAGCCTTAATAAGGGCTGTGTTATTTAGGTGGGATATCGAGAAAGAAGAAGGAAAGAGTGCCAAATAGTTACATGTTGCGGTTGAAGTGACTTTATATATGGCGAGGCAGGCTTACCTTGGTGGAGCTCAACCTGGCCGCCTGGCCGGATTAAGGGGACGCGTGAAAGCCAGTTACTCATAATTGCCTTAAGGTCCTGTTTTCCAACATCCAACAGGATTATGATTAACAGCCAGGTTGCTAGTTAAGTTGCCAGTTAGGTCGCCAACCAGGTCGTTAATTATATTATTAATAAAGTTGCTTGTAAAGTCGGCAAAAAAGCAGCTTGCTTTACTTTTATAACCGGTAGTTTTCGACCTCGTATGACTTAATATCACACGACAATTAGCTATTAGCAAGCTATAAAGTTAAAAAACTACATAAAAGCTACACGTCCGAATAAAAGCCTTGCTGCGAGACTCTGCGCGAGAGCAAGAACATTAAAAACGAAAAGATTTCGAAGGCGTACAGGTGCGTTTAGAGAGCGTAAAAAAAGGGGGGGGGAAGGTTAGCAGAATTAATAAGACGGCGCGCAGATCCGAACGGCACCGGTCCGGGAGAGTGCAGGCCCGGGAGACACTTATTCGAGTTTTGGTATTATATTATAAGATAGGTACAACTAAACGCAGGGAAGTCTGCAGGTTATAAGAATACGTTAAACATATTTGATAATGCTACACGCGTCCCTAAAACCCTCTCATATTCTAACCCATCTAGAGCAACACATTGACGTCAACTTCCCCCCTCCCCCTTTTTTATTTTTCCTAGCAGCCCCTATCCTTCCCCCTATCTCTATCCAGTATTTTACAACCCCACAATACTCTCATCGATTATCTCCCCCCCCCCCCCCCGCCTAAAAAAAAAGAACTCCTTATTTGAGATTCGACAAGATGGCAGCCAGCACGGCGTAGTACGCCGTGGCGGCGATGATGACGTGGTCGGCGCGGCGCTCGAGGTTGGCGAAGACGAGGGTGAAGACGGCGCCGAACCCGAGCACGACGGAGAAGGCGCCCGGCTTGCTCAGCGGCCGCAGGTACAGCACCCCGAACGGCACCACCAGCAGCGCCGAGCTGATCAGCCACATCAGCAGCTTGACCGCCCACCGGAACCGGCTCGCCGCCACCTCCATCCGGACGTTGCCCGCGCTGCCGCCCGACGGCACGCGCCCGCAGCAACAGTACTGGAGGCCGGTCTGCAGGAGGGAGGAGGAAAGGGGGAAGGAGTTAGGGTTTGAGATTAGCTGGAATGGTGTCGCAAGAATGGAACGAAAAAAGGGGGGGTCGTGGAAAGAAAGAAAGAAAAGGGGGAGGGGGGGTATGCGCGACTACTTACAGCTATCCAGGACGTCTTCGTGTACAGGAGGTTCTCGAACCGCCGGTACAGCGTGTCCGGCTCGGGCGTGACGATGTCGTCGATGGCGCGCCAGGGGCCGAGGGCCGCCTCGTCGAGGTTGTGCGCCCCCTGCAGCATGTTGAACGAGGCCAGGTGCGCGCGGTGCGAGACGGGCGAGAACCGGTAGGACTTATGCTCCCAGAGGAAGGCTTCGTCTTTTTTATGGGGTAAGGAAATAGGGTGTTAGCTAACCAAACACATTTTCTTCCTTTTTTTTTTTGCCAAGCAGACAGTCGGGTAAAAAAAGGGGGGGAGGAGGATCTCTCGTACGGTATTCCCTCGATATGCGGATGGCATTCGCTATCAGGTTCTCCATCTGCACCGATAGGTTGTTCTCTGCCCCGGGGGGCCGCGGCGCGGACCGGTAGTCGGGAGACTGTCGGCATCGGGCTATAAACTGTTCGTTGTCGAAGAGGAGCGAGTTCAGCCCCCTGTGGTCCAGCTGCTTGGGCGCCTTCGTGTAGAGATCGTCGATGGCGTCCTCGAGGCACGAGAGCTGCTGAATCATGTACATGAGGCTGTCGTTGTTCAGGTGCCCGAACCGCCGGAGCAGGTTGACGTTCGGGTACTGCACCTGCGACGCTGCTGCGGCGGGTAGGCCTGCCGGTGCGTGGTTCCCTTTTTTTATATACAGTTAGCGGCGCGAAGGGGAAAAAATAGAGAGGCTTTTTTCCCCCCCATATCTGTCCGGGGAGAGTTTATTACGTACGGACATCTTCGTCGGTGTAAAAAGCACTCTGCTCGTGTGTGCCCTTGGCTAAAGACAAAACTCATTAGTATGGAATCCAAATTCTGAGAACTGTTTCTTTTGCTTACCGCTCGAGATCCGCGAATACCTAGTACGGTAGCTCGGGAGCCTAGATGTAGGCGACTGGCTCTGATCTGGTGTAGAGGAATGAGTCTGGGTCCCCTGGCTGAGATAGTTGTGGCTCCTGCGAGGCCGGGGTTCCTGCAATGGAAGGATGGGTGGTTCGCGGGATGATCTAGCCATGGCGAGACAAACGATGGGATCTCTCTGCAGCTGGTTTGTTTTCGTCCATCGGCGATGAGGCGGGGCTGGTCCCTTGATAAATACTCATATCACCTTTCTGGCTCAACTCGAGCGAAGGCTTCCTGCACCAAGATAACAATTCGCGCCTGCAACGTCGAAACACGAAAAGGAAACAGAGTGACATTGCTGTTTGTGTGCCCGATTTGGCCCCATTTAGAGGCTCAAAAGGCGGTAATGGTCCTGAAAGTGGTGTAGGGCCATTGGGTCACGATGGCAGAATCCTGGATGCGGTGTCCTCTCGTGGGCTGTACACTATTGCGGTGAGGGGACAACGGCCATAGGGAACATATGGTACATCAAACATACAAGGCTGTGCTGATCTTCAAAGCTAATGGCTTACAGAGTGTTGGACCTTGCTGTCAATCGATTGCCCAATAGCCGTTCTTTCAGCTACAGAAAGGTAGCGTAATGCCACTTCATCAGTCCAGATAAGAGCCAACATATTCTATTTCCAGCAGTAAGAAATCCAGGACTAATCGATTATAGGGGGGGTTTAGACCAACAAGGGGTTGTCCGGTGACATGTTTTACGCGATTACGTCTTTTGTTATGCATGTTGGAAGCACGCGGCTTGAAGAGAGGAGGTAAGATACTCAATTGTGCATATTATAGAATCCAGTATCGCGGTCTAAAGTCTATACTCCTTCGAATGAAGACTGGAAGCGCCTTGTACCATTCTCTGAATATACCAGGAGTGCATTTGAAGGATGCCATGGTATGTTGCTCTATGTAGTATCTAACCCCCCCTCAAAAATTGTCGGCCTCGGCGCTTCGGGGAGCGTAAATAGATTGCCGAATCAGTTGCAGGATCAGTAAGGGGGCTACAGCCTGCCAGCACATCATTATCAGCATATCTATAAAGCGTTCTTCACGTTCAAATCCGCGGGGTCTAGAACAACGTTTAGCGGCATAGCCCAAAGACTGGGAAGGCGATGAGGTCAGGTAGGGGATAAGGGGCAACTGAGGCTAGTATATTCTAGGTCCATCATAGTTCTCAACCTTCTTAGTCCGACCATCGTTCTAAAATATCATAATATCTGGGTCACTCCTTTAGCACCTTTCAGCTCGAGAGACATAACATTTTTTATTTTCCATCCGGAAAGGCAGGGGGAGATTATCGGAGTTGTGGAGGATAGAAAAGGAGGCAGGCCTGCGGGGTAGCTAAGGGGGTGAGAGTGTGGAATATATACAGCAATAGGTCAAAGATTGGCACTGGGAGGCAATTATTTGATGTTTTTCTTATATTAACTCTAAGATCGCTTAGAATTATTGGGACGAGATGGAAAATACACATTGCGCGAAATATACACTTACATAGTACTGATCGTACATATGTGGATGACAGTCTCTATCAGGGGGAAGAAGAGAAACATTCATGATACCTTGCCTAGGTATGTTTATCTTGTTCCCATTGCTGTATCTAGCGGCGGCCAGCTCCACAAGACGTTACAGTAAGGTGGGCAAAACGACCTGCTATGCCCTGCCCGAGGTTCGCAATTAGTTTTTATTAGCAACTTCACCAAGAACCTCAACTGGCCAGTGTCCTCCCAAACTAAGTGTATGGCTAGCAAATACACATAACGAATAGACTAATAGGGGCATCGTGAGCGACCCTGTTCTCTTATCTGTCAAGTCCGTCTTCGCGCAGTTTTCAGGGGTGCTATTTTTGGGGGCCTGTCTAAAACAAATAAAAAGGATATGAGCTCCGCCGCCATGCTTAAAGGTCACGAGCCTTCGTGTTCTCCGTGGGGGCTTTTTTTATTTATATCCTAGAAATCAATAGAATGAACAGAGTGCGTCGCGTCGCGCATTTGACGTCGTAATCCCGTCGCCATGAAGAGGAGGAATACTGTCTCGCTTATTAGAGGGAGTATATTTAAATGTTGCTAATTATACATATATACCTATACGTCTATAAAGTGTAATCTATATTATTAGACCGATAAACGAATGTATTCCTCTTCCTCCGCCGTCACCGCTTACCGGGAAGCTGCCGCCGCCTCTCTCCTCCCGGTCCTCGCTCGCGCCCATTCGACCGGCGCGGACAGGTGCACAGACGTGCACACGTTCCTAACCCGCTGCCACAACGAGCCGTAGCCGGGGCGGGGCGTTTGGATAAGCTCGTGCACGCCATCTTCTCGACGCTGGACAGTGGCTGCAATTTTGAGGACACTGTACTAAATAATGCACTCGAAACCGAGTGCTGTAGCGCCGTCCAGGCCGGTCACGTCGCCGGCTGCAAGCAGATCACCGCGTACCACGAGAGGTTTTCCGACACGAAGCTCGTCATCAGCGGCTATTCGCGGGGTGCGCACGTTTTCAGCGATATCCTCGGGGGCAGTGGCATCAGTAGCAGCCCCTTTTTCCTGGGCTGCAATATCAAACTCCAGCGATGGGCTAGACGCGGACTCTGCGCCGGGGAGAAAGAGTGAGCTGAATAATTCCCCGTCCCTTCATAATTGCATTGTTTCGCCAAGGCGCATCAAAACGCCTATCGCTCGAGGGATCAGTATAATAGACATCGGAGTGGTCATGACCGAGGAAGTCATCTCATTATCGCTGCCTCTTTCTAAGACGGGATGCTTTTTCCGAAGGATGTACTCTTCACTCATGGCCATCCACGGCATCCAGGGGCCCGCCAATAGAAAATAAACGTTATATGCCAGAATACACTCACTCGCATACCTCTTAATAGCCGGTTTCTGTGAGAATCCATGAAACAGCTTCCTCTTATCGTCCTTTCTTATGACATGCATTGCCAATTTATATTGTTCCTGAGGGGGAACCGCAGAGGGTCATGTCAATATGGATTTTATTATGGTTTAAACCTCTAAATAAATTATAATGATCATGCTTCTTAAAAGTAACAAGTCACTAACAACTCAGGTTAGTATGAGCATGATGTCATGTATGCGATGCATCGCCATATAAGGGGTAATTGCCAGCAGGCAATTAGCGTTCGCTTTTGCCATACATGATTAATAAAGTAGATGTTGTTGTGAAGGTGACTAAAACAGTAGCTACTTGGGATACGTTCTACCCTGTAATACTATACACCACAAGTCTATCCTAGCGGACTACAGTCAAACATACACAAATACACGACTATTCAGCCCCCGACACCATATTATTTCTTGAGAAAGATCATATTGGAACAATAATTGTCAAGTTCTTAGTACCTCTAAGTAACTTACTTGCCCTTCGGAAACCGAAATGTCTTTATTTTATGTAGTGTTACAAGAAAGCAAGTCCCCCCCTTTTTTATTAGAAATGAGCTGAGGCCCCGGCCTAGCACCCCTTCTCCTGCCCCGGATACCTGTCTCAGCTGAGCTAACGATCTAAAGGTTCATGGTGGGCGAGCCTTGGGTGACGTTGGCCAATTGGCAAGTATTTATGAATGTATAGGGACATAGGAGTGTATAGGAGGAAGAAAACCATAGGTGATGTGCGTGGATGGTAACTCTCTGCTGCTTGGAGCGCCCATGGCTAGATGCCATGTGGTTAAACTCCTTTCTAGATACCTAGGCACACATACACGAAATATTCATATTCCTACTCATATAACAACCTCCACGCCATCTTCGATATTCAACTTTGTTGTTCAGCCACACGCAGTCAGCTTGCTAGCGCCGTCTAGAGATAACGCACGTTGACACGCCCCCCCATCCATTTCCTGCAGGCGCATCTCAACTGACCACACGATACATGAAACTTACGCGCAATTATAGCGCTTGTATTCAAAATTTCAATAGAAATAGATCCCCGGATGGCCTTTCAGATTTACTTGTGGTGACTCGTGCCCAGTGTATTGAATCCACAAGGCATATGTTCACCTACAACACAAGAACACTAGTAACGCTCTTTCGAGTATACAGCTCGCATATCTGCCTTGTTTCAGCTTCCCAATAGCTGCATCGATAGTCAATATGTGCTAACAGATTACCCCTGGAAATCTCTTCACAGCTCCTCTGACCTGCATTGTTGCCTACTGCCAGACCCACCGTTGGTTGTTCAGCTGCAAGATACCTACATACAGCAGTACGACCCCCCCTCGCAAGTGTGTGTCGAGGAGTGTTCTTCCAACTCCCAATATCTGATTTCACAGAAACCCCTCTGGCTAGTAGCGAAATTCAAGCTAAGCTCACTAACCATGGCACCACCAGCCTCGGTCCTCTCCCAGACGCTGCAGTCTATCTCGTTGACCAAGATCCGCGAGATCGAAAACCAGCGGGACAAGTACGAGTTCCGGAAGAACGAGGTACTCGCGGCCGCCGCAAAGCATCCCGATGATGTGCATAAGCGGATCGCCGAGCTGCTGCGAGGCGTCGCCGACCTATACCCGGAAGCCCTGGGCGACCACAAGGTCAAGAACATCCGCTGCTGGCTGCAGCAGTCCAAGTACGACCCCTCCATGCCGGCAGAGATCTTGCAGTCGTCCGAGGAGGTGCTGCGCTCGAAGCTTGAAGTCCAGAGCCGCAAGCTAGGCCTAGCGCACCTGTACTCCCGGCTCGTCACCGAGTGGATGAACTCCACGACCCCGATGGACGAGGCAGCCGCGGTGCCGGACGACGCGTCGTTCGAGGTGGTCGACCGTCAGAAGGAGCGTCTCCAAGAACTGTGCGACAAGTTTGAAAGGGTCGTTTTCGAGCCGTTAGAGGTGGACGAGGAGAAGATCGGCCTCTACCTAAGGGACCTGTTCGACGGGGAGGACGGCAGCAAGGCGCTTGATTATATACGCCGCGCAATGAATCGTCGCTCCGAGAACCTGCTAGGTAATAAAGCGCCGTTCGATGAGGCTACGCTGAAGTGGTGCATTAAGGGGCTGCTAGTCGAAGACCTGCTCAGCGACGAGAAGCAGGCGATCCTGCGAGACTTTCTAGAGAACAGCATGGTTCTCCGCGAGATCGCCGACGTTCTCAACGTGCGTTACGCGGATTTCGAGAGCTGGGAGTGGCAGGCGGGCGAAGAGGGCATACCCGTCCTGCCTCGTCAGCAGCTAAACGGCAAGTACCGAATCTGGATGGACGAAGATGTCTTGCAAGCCATTTTCATCCATTATGTCGGTACCAACTGTTGTATCAGCCTCAAGGAGACACTAGAGTACCTCATAAAACCCAAGCATGGATTGTGGAAGTGGCAGACCGGGTCTGGGTTGACGCACAAGGAGGCCCTGAGACGCAGTTATTACCTGACTGGCTATCCCCCAACTCAGGATTCGGTTGACGAAGAGCGCCGGAAGAGGTATCAGGCATTGTTCTTCCTATCCCAGTTGCCGTCTTCGACCGGGTCCTGGGGCGCCAAGACATATGACAACGATGGCGAGGCCGAGCCTGAGGGGGACGACGACGACGCTCCGGCAGACAAGAGGGAGTCTAGGAATATCAAGCAGGCCCTCCTCCACACGCTAGCCACCGAATCCGTCATGCACCGCTCGCTCTACGGCGAGTCCGCGGTTCTCCAATCCGACCTTCAGTGGTTCGCCACCGGGCTATCCCACACGACCATCTTCGCCGTGATGCGGTTCTTCGGCTTCCCGGAGGTGCTCACCGCCTTCTTCAGGAAGGTTCTCGAGGCGCCGCTGAACATGGTGCCGTCCTCGGGCGCACCGCCCAGCCAAGGCGCCCGAATCCGCAGGCGGGGCGTGCCCATGGCGCACGCGCCCGAGAAGCTCATCGGCGAGCTGATCCTCTTCGTCATGGACCTAGCCGTCAACCAAGAAACGGGGATGCTCCTGTACCGCCTACACGACGACCTGTTCCTGTGCGGCGAGCCGCCGCGCGTCGCGAAGGCGTGGAAGGCGATGGGCACGATGGCGAAAGTCATGGGGTTGGAGTTCAACATGAACAAGACCGGCTCTGTCTATCTGACCGACGACGGGAGGTCCCCAGACGCCGCGGTTGCCGCCGGTCTGCCCCAGGGGGTGGTCAGGATTGGCCATCTCACGCTCGACCCGGCGAGCGGAGAGTGGATTCTGGACCAGAAGCAGGTGAGTGAACACGTCTCGCAGCTCGGGAAACAGCTCGCGGCGTGTACCAGCGTGCTGGACTGGGTCAAGACGTGGAATAGCTGCGTGGGCCGCTTCTTCAGCCACACCTTCGGCGAGCCCGCGTTCTGCTTCGGGAGCCAGCACGTCGACAGCATCCTGACAACGTATCAGCAGATGCAGCGCGTGCTTTTCGGCGGCGCACCAAATAGCAGCTCAGATTCGACGAAGAGTGTCGTTGGCGAGGACGGCAACGACACCCTGCAGGCCAGCGTGGTCCGGCATCTGAAATCCAAGATCGAGGCCCGCTTCGGCATAACCGGCGTCCCCGACGCCTTCGTCTTGCTGCCGGAGAAGCTCGGCGGCCTGGGCCTGCGGAACCCGTTCATCCCGTTCCTGGCCGTACGGGAGGACTTCGAGCACAGCTTCTCGAGCGCCCAGGCCGTCATCCGCACGTGCCTCGACGCCGAGAAGGAAGACTACGCGGCGGCGCGCCGGGCATTCTACGCGTACGGTAGCGTGGAGGAGCGCCTGCGCCACCTCCACGCCGGCAGCTCCCGCTCGATGGCCGCAGACTACGAGGCCTCGCGGGCCGACACCCTGGGCGCGCTCGGTCCCGCCGAGTACGACACGTTCTTCAGCTTCGAGGAGTACACCCGTTGGCGGGAGGCGACCAGCGCCCCACTGCGCCAGGCGTACCTCAAGCTCCTGGAGGCCCCGCCGGCACGTGGGCCCGACCTCGATGACGACGTCCGGGACGTCCTGAAGCAGCTGTCCATCAGCTCGTCGGACCCGTCGCCGAAGTTGCAGGAGGTGCGGTGGATTCTGCAGATGTACGGTGATGAGCTCCGGGACCAGTGCGGGGGGTTAAGGCTCGTCGAGCAGAAGTTCTTACCCTTGGGGCTGCTGTCGATGATGAGGCGTAAGGCAGTCAGGTGGAATTTGGTCCTGTAATTCTTTTAGATGTTCCTTTCTAACCACTTAGATTAAGAGAGGCACATGTCATGTGCGAATATTATGTGTAGGCTACGAAGGGGATATGGGATAGGTACAAAATAGGGGTAAATTGATGTCTACTTGATACTGGACAACTCGACTTATCACATAAAAGAGCGATACGTTGTATAATCGCCCTATTATGAATGAGACATCTAACCGATGTGCTGAAGTTGACTTTTTAAACTAGGGTGCTCTGTCGTGGACTTTAGTATCTTGATGCTGTGACTATTGACACACGTAATCAGCGACAACCTGAGTAACTATTAGGTATTGATGTCTGGTAATATCAATGTGATATAGGTCGTCCAACCTTGGGGAACCTGGAAGGGGAAATATCCTGTGTCGCCATACCTAAGTGTCTCGCACTAACTAGGTACTTAGGTACTACTACCTAATAACTAGCTTTGGAACCTTTCTGTATCCAAAGTGCCTAAGCAACGTCAGCGGTATCGAAATTCACGTGCATACTAGTGCTTCGATGCATTGAAATCTACCTGTCATGGATGGTACTAATAATCGATTCTTCCGTCATGCTTGGGAGATGACACATGGTTCCAGTACCTAAGTACGGGCACCTGCATCAATATCAAATGTACCAAGCATTGGTCATGGTGTGGCTGAATCTCAAGATTCCCTGTTTGGTACTTGTCTCAGGGTTTCTGACCAATCAACGGTCTCATCCGAGCCACCATATGACGTAGCATGTTGTGCTGCTAGCCACACCAGACCGGGTATTACCTACCAGACCTACTCTACAGTTATGCACTATCAAGGAATTCAAGAGTTGGTTGAATCTGTAACCACTGTATTGATCTTTGGGGGCTCCTGTTCTATTAAAAGACAGACTTGTCTCTTTCCTGTGTGCCCCCCATTCTCCATCTAAATAAATCCGAATCATCGCCACTCATCGAGTTCTATCATAATCATCAAAGTTGTCATCACCGAACAGCCCTACCCTCCACACTCTCAAATCTCTCAAGCGTAAGCCCCTCCGAGTTTCCTTCATTCATTTTCCGAGAACTCAAGGGTTGATTTCAACCTAACTAGAATCCTAACCTAGTCGTATATCCACTACGTCCACTTAACGAAAAATGGCCTCGACTATGGAATGGGCCAAGCAGAAATACAACGAGCAGTACGAGGTCTGGATGCCTTGGATCGAGGATACCTTCCTGAAGTACTTCACCAAGGACAACAAAGCCAGCTATGCCACCAGGGGTAAGTTTTTCGCAAAGACATACCGTCCTTCAACCGATGAATTGCACAATACCCCGTTTTTCCATACGTTGCTGACTAGAAGTGGTGCTCGAACACAGAACAACTCGACAAGACGAAAGTGACCGGCGTCGACCAAGTCGACAATCTCCAAGATGGTGTGCACAACCTAGCTGCTGGCCAGGTCGGCCAGGGCGGGCTGCTCCAGCCTGTCGGCGACCTCGTTTCGAAGGAGGGAGTCAACCGCACCGAGCGCCAGGGCAAAGGCGAGACAGGCAGCTACATTCCAGCCATCCCCGGCTTGTCAAAGTAACGGTTAAGCCCCGGCTTAACGGAATTGGATATAAAACGACTTCCTGGATAATATGATGGATGATACACGTTGGGAAATTAGGCATGCCTTTATGAAAGAGGCTCTACAGCGATATATATGAGGCCGGGAGCCTCGGAGTTTGGGTCGGGCAAGGACAGATGATATCCGGGGAATTCGGTGCAAAGATTGGAGGATCCTAAGTTGTTGGATATCGTGCCATATCCCCTTTTCTTTATAAAGTGCTAGCTTATGTTTATGTTATGATGCGTCTATATGATACAGTTATTTGCTCGACCATGCCATCGTAGTGAATAAATAACTTGTGTGATGGTGAGGATGATGGATCTTTGGACACATTCTCTTCTTACCTACCCCAAATCTCAACAAATCCATCGGCTATAAGGGTATTAACAGATTATCAAATGCCCTACATAGCTGAGCATCATGACTGTATTGAGTCCCTACTCATCTACCTAATTAGCCAAAATTATAACCACTTACACGGACATTTTAACCGGTATGCTCGGACTTGAAAACTAGGCCTTGGAGATATATAACTTCTATAATGGCTGTCTGTATGAACAACTCCTTGATTCCTGAACGTTTTCCCAATAGGCAATTCAGTAAGCCACATACAAAATGCGTAAGCAGTTTGCAGAACCTGTTCTGGGGGGGGGGGGGGGGGGCAGGTTACCTCTACACACCTACCCTACATTGGTACATAGGTACAACCGTGGCTGCATAGCTAGGTAGCTCGCCTGCCCACCATCAGCACAATATCTGACGTCTTACTTCATTTAGCAAAAGACTTAGATGGCAGCTAGTGTCGTAAAAAAACGATGATGCACTCCGATGATCACGGTATGCCGTCACGGTGCATGCAGTAGTGGGAAAATCAGGGTCGTAGCTGACCTGGGGATTTAGGATCATCCCTGCGCAAATCATCAATGTAATTCACTACGACCGTTGAGGACATAATGGCCAGTATAGAAACGAAATGTGCAGGTCTTGCATCAAATATTATAGTGATTGAAACAAACCCGTAAACACATGTGTTCCCTCCTGAAAGGGGAGGAAAAGTTCATATCCCTAAAATTCATTCGGCAAAAGTACCTAAATCCATGGAAAGAGAAGCTTAGAAACGAGAAAAGGGGATAGGGGGGAGGAAGGAGAAAATTCCCATCGTTTCCTATATACACATTCAAGAACATGATGGTGATTCTAGCCGAATATGCAGAAAAGGACACGAACGCAATATCGAAAGACATCAAATAATCGTCTCATGAAAATGCCAAAATATCCGTATTCCACCGTGGGATGGCCTACGGAGTATATGTGCGTTGGACGATGTTCTACAGAATCTAGAACCAATGTTCTAAGATAGAAGATGCACCTCTATTCTAAGTGAGAGCTCTCTAAGTTCGGGATTCGACTGCTGCTTTGATCGCTGTTGGCCAGAACGTCAGTCTTCCAAAAGTACATTCACTTGATTATGAACCAATTAAGAGGTTTGGACCTACCATCACAAGTGACTTTCGCATCGCCGAACAACATCTTGGTTCCGGGCATGTAAAACATGGGGTTGGGCACGTCGGCTTAGAAATCCGTCAGTTCGAGTCAATAGTACTGAGCCTCGGGTTTGGGGAGTAAATATACTGACCATAACCAGAAGCCATGCCTCGTTTCATAACAATAACTTGCTTGCTCTTCCACGCGTGCAGCACAGGCATACCAGCGATAGGACTGCCAGGCTCCAACGCGATCGGGTTGACTGTGTCATTCGCGCCAATAACGAGAGTAAGGTCCGTGTCTCCAAAATCGTCGTTTATCTCATCCATCTCCAGTACGATATCATATGGCACGCTAGCCTCGGCAAGGAGAACATTGCATTGTCCTGGCATCCGACCTGCGACAGGGTGTATTGCGAAGCGTACGTTGATGCCCCTGGCACGCAACATGTTGGTGATCTCGCTAAGCGCGTACTGGGCTTTAGCAACTGCCATTCCATATCCAACCACGATGATCACGTTTTCGGCATTGACTAGTGCATCTGCTGTGTCCTCAACATTGGTTTGCGTGACCGATCCCTCAATCTTGTATTCAGTAGCGGCCGGTGCAGAAATGCCTCCAAATAGCACGTTCGTCAGAGAACGATTCATTGCAACGCACATGATGTATGATAGGATGGAGCCGGAAACCCCGATCAGTGCCCCGACACTCGTAAGCAACGGGTTATCCAGCATAAAACCTTCAGCGACAAGAGCAAATCCGCTATACGCATTAAGGACCGTGATCACGACAGGCATATCAGCTCCACCGATCGCTGCTGTCGTTGTGAACCCCTTTGCGAACGAAAGAATAGTGTTCGCTCCAAGTGCCGCGGCAGCAATCATAGGCGATCCAGGTGCCATTGTAACAAATACACCCATTGTGGCGGCATTAGTAGCGAGCATGCCTGAATTGAGGACATGTCTGCCAGGAAGTGTCAACGGCCGAGATGACATTTTACCAGCGAGTTTCATGAAGGCGACGATTGATCCAGTAAAGGTGATACCACCGATCAGCACTCCAAAGTAAGCCGTGACTAGATGTAGTGTCGTAGCGTGCGACAGGTCTCCAAGAACACTACCTATGCTGGTTAACACTGCCGCGAGGCCTACTACCGAGTGTAGTGCAGCTACAGTCTGTGGCAAATCTGTTGGTGTAATCCGCTTTCCAATAACAAATCCTAGAATGCTTCCAATCGTAGCAAGTGCTCCGAATTGGGTGAGTACTTCAGGGCTAAAGCCGGCCGCGAGCAGCGAGGCCAGTACACCAGATCCCACTCCTAGGATACCAAGCAAATTGCCCCTTCGAGCAGTGGCTTGGGATGCTAAACCTGAGATTGAGCTGATGCATAGTACTGAGCTCACCATGTACCCTGCTTGAACAAGTCCAGCAGCACCGGTTGCGGCTGCGGCAAGATAGCCACCGCCAAATAAGACACCAGGAATCGCATAGAGCCAGGGGTATTCGGGTGGATCAGTTGGACCTACTGTCAGTCAGTAGCCGTGTGTGGTTATGTTGATAAGAGTATTTCTCACGTTTGAACATATCCAGCATTCTCTTTGTTATCACGAAACCTCCCGACACGTTGACGAAGGCCAGGAGCACAGATGCAGCACCGAGGGCTTGTGGTATAGTTTCAGGTAGATAACCACCGCCCATGACGAAGAATCCGCCAACACCAACCATTCCTATATTTCATTAGTCTTTGTTGTAAAAAATACTGTAGGACGGCTTCCTACCAGATATAGCATTGGTGACGCTCATCAGAGGCGAATGGAGAGCAGGGGTAACACCCCAGACCACACGATAGCCTACGAGAGAAGCAAGAGCAAAGATGAATGCATTCCCCATAAAGACAGGACCTGTCATCTTCCCAAGTGCTAATGCAGTTCCCATGCCGGCTGTAACAGTAGCAACTTGGCGAGATGTCTTCTGGAATGGAGTGAGAGTCACTACCTCTTCCTCCGGCTTGGCTGCGGCTTTCGCCGGCGGTGCCGGAGGTGGAGCAGGGCGAGGGGCAGGAGGCAGTATTTCACCATTAAGCGTTACAATAGCACCTCTCACGACTTCATCGGTCAAGTCAATGCCAAATGTCTTGTCTTGCGGTGACATGGATAAGAGAAATTTGATGATGTTGTTCGAATACAGCGTCGACGATTGCGTTGGAAGCCTCGAAGGCAGATCCGTATAACCTAAAGCACAATAAGCATGTAAGTAATTTAAATATACTTAACCCGCATAAAACCTACCAATGATTTTCACATCATTATATGTCACCAGCTTCCCAGCTTGTGTCTTCTCGCAATTGCCGCCCGCTTCAGCCGCCAGGTCAACAATCACAGATCCAGGCTTCATAACATCAATCATATCCTTAGTTATTAGTTTAGGTGCAGGCTTTCCGGGAATTAGAGCTGTTGTGATTATGATATCAACATCCTTAGCTTGTTCGGTAAAGAGCTTCATCTCAGCAGCAATGAATTCAGGGGACATTTCCTTGGCGTAGCCACCAGCCCCTGAACCATCTTCTTCGATTTCTACTTCGATAAATTCAGCGCCGAGAGACTGGACTTGCTCCTTTACAGCTGGTCGAGTATCAAACCCACGGACTATTGCGCCCATCCTTCTTGCTGTCGCAATAGCACTCAAGCCAGCAACACCGGCGCCAATGACGAGAACTTTGCAGGGCGGAATCTTTCCGGCTGCAGTCACCTGGCCGGTCAAGAATCGGCCAAATGTGTTGGATGCTTCTAGGACGGCTTTATATCCCGCTATATTTGCCATTGAGCTGAGGGCATCGAAGACTTGGGCACGCGAGATACGTGGGATCATATCCATAGCAAATGAAGTCGCCTTGCGCGCGGCAATCCGCTGGACAAGGTCCTTGTTCTGAGCCGGCTGCAACATAGAAATGATAGTAGCACCCTCTTTAAGGCGATCAATTTCTGCTGGATTTGGTCCTCGGACTTTAAGCACGATGTCAGCTGAACTCCAGACAGTGGCAGCATTTACTAAGGTAGCGCCAGCCTTTTCATAGTCTTCATCTCGAAAATCAGCTTGAGCTCCAGCACCACGTTCAATTATGACCTTCCCAAAGCCTTTCTTTTTCAAGAGAGCAACGTTTTGGGGTGAAATTGACACGCGACGTTCGTTGGGGAATGTCTCGCGAGGTACCCCGACTGTAAGCTCAGAATAAGGAGCTGAAGGTGGTTCGACAACAGTGGAATAAGCAGTTGTCGGAATAGTTCTCTTCGCAACATTTTGGCTGCCGTTCAAGTTCAAGGTCTGCTTGGGTAATGCCGGCAGAACTATAGGGTGCTTTGCGTGACTACTGCTCCACTGTCGTCGACAGAGGGAAGAAGCAGCAGAAGCCCGGAGCGTCGGCTCTATAGTAGCGCTTCCTTAGTACCGGCAAGCCATGAGACAAGCAGACGGTTCTTTCATGGAGCTTATGCGTGGTGACAAACCTAAAGCACGCGCGGCCCGCTGGGCGAGGCATTCCACCGTTGCACGAGGCAGAGCATGGTTTGCGACCAAAGTCGGGCGCAGAAAAGGAACAGACATCATGTTGGCGGGCGGTGGGAGACGTCTACCCCCCAGTCGGAAGCGCGACTACAACCAAGCATTCGCGAGAGCTCCTCGTGAGCCCTTGAAACGACAAGCATCACCAGGGAAAGAGGAAGAGAACTTGGAGTGAACAAAGTCTCGAGCCCCGCGACAGGTAGAGAGGTAACGTTCGCTCCAAAAGCGAACAGTGTTCTTAAGCGACCCGGGCGGGATAGATAGAAACGGCAAGTGGAATGAATGGCATTCCAGACATCATTCGTCTCCCCTCCACCTCGACCACCCCCCTTGCCAATTCCCCCGCTTCCCAGAACAGCCGGGTGATGGTAGGCCTGTCACGTCCAGACTACAACGAGCAACCCGGACGTAGTCGAGGGCGTGAACGCCAATCAGAGGACGCAAAAGTGACCACATTGTGGTCGAGGATCTCGGTACGCATGTGGCCGAGAAACAGAAAAGAGCAGCTAACAGGTTGTGAGGTCTCCGTTGTCAGGTGTTGTCATGCCATACTAATGTATAGAGTGTGGCCAAATCACGTAGGGTGTCAAGGTGTGTTGTTTCTGGTCTGGGGCGTGTCTGGTAGTCGCAAGTCCTTGACATGGAGCCCTAGGTTAGGTTAGTAAGTACTTAGTAGTAACTAATAAGGTTGGCGACAAGGTTGATGACATCGTGGATCGATCGCGCCAGCACACAAAGGGACGACAAGACGAGAAGCCCGGAGCTCATGTGGACCTAGGATGCGGAGAAAGCGGATCTGCGGGCACCAATCATTTCCCATTTACCGTCTGTCCCAGCATACCTATGTAGGTTAGGTAGTTGATGTGACTACCTACCTAATGTAGTATGTTCTACCTTAAATATCCGAGGCACCAGACGTTATGTTATTCAAGTATGTTACATGTAATAGGTAGCACTAGAACATGAGTACATTTGATGGAAACTGTATCAACACCTTCAGGCTAAATCTACATTTGACATAACCTAGTAGTAAGGTATGTTACTAGGTTCAACATAATATGTCAAAGAGTCCCTCCAGGGCTTCCAGTGAATCATTTATCTCCAGGCAGGATCTTGCATACCTTCACTTCGCTTCTCAATTCTATCTAATCTACATTTCTCCAACATTGAAATATCGTTCCCATCTATCTCTATTAAAGCTTAGTGAGAATGGACAACATATGCCGGAATGGTATCTTAATGTTATCAAACCATAATGGAGCCTTGTCTGGTATTCCATTATGAAGATTTATTTCTTATGTAAACCTAAAACGTATTAGCATAACTCGAATAAGTGAGAGAGTCTTTATAACTCCAACATAATGTTAGATACCATTTAGTTATGAAAACGGTTACATCAATTAATGTACATTTGATTGATATTGATTCTTCAATGTTAGCAACTATTAACATCAATGATAGGTAATACCTTGCCCCCTTAAGTATGAAAGTACCAGACCTACCTAATAATCAATTTTAGCGTAACTGTCAGTTCTACCTAAGTTCCGTTATAAAAAGAGCAGCCTTTCACTCAGCCTAGAATTTGCAATACATCGATACTATGAGAAATGATAAGTATACTAATTCGATACCTCAAGCTACCCCATGAAGCCTTGCGCATCAGGTGCCGTATGAAACCAACTCAAGTAGAATTAATATTTGATAGTAACTCCAGTTGAGGCTTGCCTTCACAACCTTCTAATACCGAAAAGAGCAACTCTAACCCTTCTAGTTCCTCCCACTACTAACCCCGAGCGGGGCATGCTCCGCCCCGAGCGCCTAAACTTCGGCATAAGAGCGATAGCTCCGGGACATGTTCGGGTCAGTCGCATCTCGTGATTGGACGATAGTGGACGGAACTGCGCTAACAAGGGGTTATCGACTTGGATTGCGACAACGAGTCTCCACGGTCTTGTCATGAACACACCGGTTGTTATGGATTATGATGGCTGTGTACCTAACTAATGAACATGTGGTGGGATGGCCTAAAGACCTAAACTAGGGAGGATGCTCTCCTTTAAATACCACCATGGCTCCTCCAAGAACTTTAACTAGGTAAGAACCATCCGGACGAACCTCTCCCCCTTAACTTCAACAGCCATACCAGACAGTACCATACGCAGGACGTAGGTATATAAGATACATAAGAGTGTCGGCTCATCATAGCAAGATGGCAAAAACGACAGATATTGAAGCGATCCTTCAGACCCTCACGCTCGAGGAGAAGGTGGGTTTCATCTGAGCCTGGGCCTTGCTGTGTGCAAATATATAACTAATACCTCTTGCTACTAACATTAGATCTCTCTTCTAGCTGGGAAGGACTTCTGGGAGACAGTACCGATCCCAGAGAAAGGAGTCCCGAACATCAAGGTAAATAATTATCTCTAGCCCCTAAAACCTTCAGAGTGAGTTGGCTTAACAAAGATCGGCAGACATCTGATGGACCCAATGGAGCCCGCGGTGCCGATTTCACTGGAGGGACTCCTGCCGCATGCTTTCCTGCCGCATGTTGTGTTGCCGCCACCTTCGACACAGAAGCCGCCCATAGAATTGGACAGGCCCTGGCCGAAGAAACGCAAAGCAAAGGTGCGCGCTGTCTGCTAGCGCCGACGACCTGCATCCACCGACATCCCCTCGGAGGACGCAACTTCGAAAGCTTTAGCGAGGACCCCTTTCTAGCAGGCAAGTTAGCGTCGCAAGTTATCCAGGGTGTCCAATCGCGTGGTGTGGCTGCTACCATCAAGCATTTCGCTGTGAACGAGCAGGAGACCGAGCGCTTTTCCGTAGATGAGACAGTTAGCGAAAGGGCTTTAAGAGAGATCTATCTGCGGCCGTTCGAGATCGCCATCAAGGAAGCGAAGCCATGGGCTCTCATGACAGGATACAATTCAGTAAACGGCCACCATTGCGACTCCAACCCGTTCCTCCTACAGAAGGTCCTGCGTGGCGACTGGGGTTGGGATGGCCTAGTCATGAGTGATTGGGGTGGCACGAATTCGACAGTCGAGTCGCTAAATGCGGGATTAGACTTGGAAATGCCGGGCCCTTCGCTCAGAAGAAAGATCCCCGATGTAGTCGCTGCTGTCAAGGCGGGCAAGGTGTCCGAGAGCACCATCGATGACCGCGCACGGCACGTCCTCCAGTTTCTCGAGCGGCTAAAGGCTTTCGAGGACCCGACCATCCCCCCAGAGAAAGCAATCAACAAGCCCGAACACCAAAAGCTTATACGGGAGATTGGCGCACGCGGTGCCGTTCTGCTTAAAAATGAGAAGCAAGTCCTGCCACTGTCGAAGGAGAAGGTGAAGGGTAAGAAAGTAGCCATTATCGGTCTTGCGAAGACGCCACTCGCGCACGGCGGTGGCAGTGCTAGCGTGAATGCTCATTACAAGATTGCCCCATGGGATGCTTTACAAGCTGCTGTAGGCGACGTAGCAGAATTGGTCTACGCCAAGGGATGTCACACCCAGCGCCTTCTGTCGCCGTTAGCCAGTGATGAGGCGGCGGGAAAGGTGCTTGGTCTCGATGGACAGCCCGGCTTTACCGTGCAGTGGTTTGACAAGGACACCAACGAACTGCTAAATACCCGGCACGGCGAGGGATCGTGCTTACTCGCTCCCATCCTGAACAATGAAGGGCTGTGGAACATCGTCGAGTACTCTGGTGACTTCACGCCTGCCGCCTCGGGGTCTCACTACATGGGATGCACGGGGCTTGGTGCGACGCAGTTCTTCATCAATGATCAGCTTCTCTATGAGCAGAAGGGGACGACGCCCGACGCCATGGGTTTCTTGTTCGGTGCCTTGTCGGAAAATGAATTCACGTACTCGTTCGAGGCCGGCACAACCTACCGGCTGAAAGTTCGAAGTCTGCCCCCGGTTGACGTCCCTGGTCTTGAGCTCCTGAATGGCCGGACTGGTCTTCGTCTTGGCTTCCAACTAGCCTCCGAGCACGACGCAGATCTAATTGGTGAGGCGGCAACCCTTGCCAAAGAGTCCGACTATGCCATTGTATTTACTGGACACGACCCGCAGTGGGAGACGGAAGGCCAAGACCAAGCCTCATTCAACCTCCCTAAGGCAGGATCTCAGGATGCTCTCGTTAGTGCTGTTGCGGGTGCCAACAAGAACACAGTTGTCGTCAACTCAACGGGTGTAACTATTGCTCTCCCCTGGCTGGATCAAATAGCCAGCTTGGTACAATCGTGGTTTCCTGGTCAGGAGTGCGGTAATTCTATCGCCGATGTGTTAACCGGTGCTGTCAACCCTGAGGGTCGCCTACCCGTGAGCTTTCCCAAGAAGCTAGAAGATGCGCCGGCTCACGGCAATTTCCCTGGCACTTATGACAAAACCGGACAGTTGAAGGTGGAGTACAAGGAGGGAGTGTTCGTCGGTTATCGCCACTATGATCGCTTCGGTAAAGACAAGGTCCACTTCCCATTCGGCTACGGCTTGTCCTACACGACCTTCAGCTTCGGCTCGTTGCAAGTCGATAAGCAGTCAGATGAACTATATTCGGTTTCCGTGGACGTGACCAACACGGGCAGCATCGAAGGTGGTACATTAGTCCAAATCTACGCAGGCAAGAGCGAAACCCATCCTGGACATCCCATCAAGAGTTTAGTGGCGTTCAAGAAGATTAGGTTACAAGCAGGCGAGAAGCAGACCGTAAAGCTTCCAGTTTCGGCAAGAGATTTCAGTTATTTTGATGAGGGTAGAGGGGAATGGGTTGTGTTAGCTGGCCAGTACGATTTTACGCTTGGTCAGTCGTCATTTGATATCCTCCAAACCGTCCCGGTCACTATTAAGGAGTTGAGTTACAAACCATAGTTCTTCCTCTTCATATGTATAAACAATTTAGTCAGGCTCTTTATGGACATATTCTAGTATCATCACTCCCGACGTCTGTTCAAAATACGTGGGTCGGGTCAATAACTGCTCAGGTCTACTCAGCACAGTAACGGTATAACCGCCATCCGAATCCCCTATCTGCGAAATCTGTAAATATCGATTGGAGTCAGTCGGTATTGACATATGGTAGACCATATTCTGAGAGCTGCAAGGAGTCAAAATAACGGACATACTCTATACCTAGATGACAGCGTCGTTGTAAACACAACACATTTAAATACATAAGCCTTTGCAGCGCTCATCCAAAGAACCAACTACATCACTTAATAACATTGTTCTATCAAACGACTACTTATATCTCCCGTGATCTGCAACGTTACCAGACATCACACGTAGGAAGGACAAACTATCAGACTCGGCACACCTCCAGATTTATCTGCACCGCACCCCGACAGCAATCCCATCTCATCTTAAACGCCATGAGCAGAATCAAGAAGAGAATTTCCGCTCTAGGAAAGAGGCCATCAGCTCGGCAACCTCATCCGGCTTCTCGTACGGGCTCCAGTGGCCGCTATCGATGGTAGCCTCCTCGATATCCGGCAGCAGGCCGGCCTTCTTGCACCTGGCCGTGCCCTCGGGCCGACACACGGCGTCCTGCGAGCAGTTGACGTACAGCGTGGGGACGCGGACGACGTGGTTCTCCACGGGGACACGCCTCGCCGCCTCGGCCTGGACGTTCTCGCTCAGGACCCGGTAGTAGCACAGCGGGGCGGCGAACCCGTCGCGCCGGAAGCGCCTGACGAAGGCGTCCCGGGCGCCGGGGTCGCGGGCGGCGTAAGGGCGCGGCTCGACCGTCCATCCGCTCTTTCCGCCCTCCTCCTCCTCCTCCTCTTCGCCACCGAGCATCCACTTGCGCATGTTGCCCGGCACGCAGAACAGCTCGCGCATCCAGCCCCGGCCCGCGCCGTGGATGCCGTCGTAGAAGCGGCCGGGGTCCGCGTCGAGGATGCGCGCCGCATCGGCGGAGACGAAGAACTCCTGGTACGCGAAGAGCGGGTACCCGAAGGCCGCGGCGGTCTGCGCGTTGAAGGCGGCCAGGTCGAAGCGCTCCGGCGCGGGGGGCGAGTAGCCGACGTTCAGCATCACCAGCCCCGCCACGCGGTCCGGCTGGTAGTTGCAGAGCCGCTGCGCGACCTCGGAGCCCCAGTCGTGCCCGACCGACACGACCTTGCCGACTTGCTCGGCGTCGAGGATCTCGACGAGGTCGCGCGTCACGTCCGCGTGGTTGTAGGCGGCCGCGTCCGTGGGCTTGGACGTTCCCGAGTAGCCGAGCAGGTCGGGCACGATCAGGCGGTACTGCCCGAGCTGAGCGGCGATCCCGTCCCACAGGTGGGCGTCGTCGGGAAAGCCGTGGAGGAGAAGCAGGGTCGGTCGGTTGGGGCGCGGGGCGGAAATGTAGTATGTGTAGGTGAATCGGGAGGTTTGGATCGTTTTCTTCTCAAGGCCGTCCATTGTGGGTTTTTTTTTCGTAGGTTGAAAAATATTGGGATTCTGAGGTTAACAAAGGGAGCAATATTTCAGCAGAATACAGTATGTACGATAACCAACACAAAGAACTACCAGCCATGAGGTTACTGAGATTATATTTATATGCAAGCCTCGCCGTCACTGGGCTCGGTAAGCCTTGAGGAATGCTGCAATTATCTTCTGCCAAACCCGTGTCTGTCTACTCCAACTCACAAGACTGACATCTTCCCCCGAACATGCTCGGAGTCGTATGTTCATGTAGGTAAGCTGCTGAAGGATCAGGCTCGATATTACGGCAAACATTTGCGAAGGCGCTTATAAATCAGTCCAGTGCATCTAGATAGTTAGAGTTGGTATGCGATTGGTATGTGTAGGATATTACTTGTATGGCAAACATAACCGGACACAGTAATGCAGGCAAAAGCAGACGCCAATTGCCTTCTTCTACGTTGTTGTTTTATAACTGAGTGCTATTCCAAGACAACGCAGCCCGATATCCCCCCCATAAATGGATATGTTTTTTTTGTTTGTACATTATGTGAAGCTGATTTCACCACGAAATACCTGGGAACCTATGTAATTCCATTACTGTTGCGCAGGAGACGAGAGTTAAGACTACTTGCGATGCCCGAGCCGTATACCTTACCTAGGGATGACGATTTCCGAACCTCCGTATTATATGGCGTACTCTCAAATCTTGGAAGCTGTAATTCCTGCAGCATGACAACGCAAGGGGTCTCCTTTTTTTTCTCCCTTTCTGTGACTCACATCCTATGATCGATTACAAATTATACACGTATTCAGCGGCGAGCTAGAAACCCGATCATTGAAAGTCGCTGATCTTCTTTCTTTATTGTTAGGTACCTAGGCAAACATGGAAAAGGCCTGGGCGTGGGTTCGCCTTCCGCGACGTAGGCTGGTAGTTGTGATATGAGTTTCGAAACCAGAATTACGTATACATCACAGGCCAGGAGGCTGATCAGTCAAGTCATACCTAATTCCTGTAAGGCTCGCCAATGGAACTCCCACCTGGGTACTACCTAGGTACGCCGCAGCGCAGGGGCTTTTGTGATACGAATCAGATGTTCCATTTATAAAGGGGAGCATTTTCTACTACCTATGTGATGTGAATGCGGGTTTCATGCACAGGGCTTCGACATGCTACATAGTTACCATTCTCTTTGGTTTGGAAGACGGCGACCACATTTGCCTTATTACAATTCAGAGGTATTTGATTTGATTTACATGTACTGTAGAGAAACTTCCATGTGCCATCAATGTTCTGCTTGACCTGTCAACTTTACGTATACCTTCTCCGAAAAACGGACCTGCCTTGAAACATATCATGTCTCTTTTTTTTTTTTACCTTAATCCAACAAGGTCCCTATATCAACTATAGACTACAAGGGAGCTTGAAACAACTGATCTAGTTTCACATCTCAGAGCAAGATGTAGCTTAAAATCTAGGCTGTTTTGGATACGAGAACTCCTAGACACAAGCAACCCTTTAGTTTCGACACTACAAGCTGCCCTGGTCGAGTGCTGAAAAGACCATGGTTATAGTGCTGGCGACAACGCTCGGTCACTATCCGGGTAAGATCACCGCGATATGAGTCCGAATCGAGTAGATTAAGTTTCCTGTATAAGACCCTTGCTCGTGCAGCTCTACAGGTATTATGGCTGGTAGGTTACCTAGGTAGTCTGTTTCTGTAGATCTAGGTACATGCCTTCGAGGTCACTTAACTTGTTGCCGAAAGCAACTGACTATCTAGGACCAGACCCGTGCTAGGTAGGTCAGGTAGTTGTTGCTAGATTCAGGTGGATTCAGGGCAACCAAGTCAATACCTAGGTGGAAGTAACCCTACCGTATCGTCCAAGTGGGGTTTTATCACGCTCGGTCTATGTACTGCCAGTCTCTGTGACATAATGATTATCTTCTGTCTACGTACTAGACTGGGCTATCAACAGGTGCCATTGGAGTATCTTGAGACGCTCGAGCATAGAATGGAGTAATAATGGCGACCTTATTCATTACCTAATAATCTGTTTAGTGATCAACGACCCGAATCAGATCAGTCTGGTACTCTCATTACACTATAGGTAGTCTTTAGTTACGCTTTGAACAACACTATGAGCAGGCTCTCCACGACGGCCTCATCTTTTAGAAAGCATATAGCCACTAGGCCTACGTTAGACTGAGCTAGTATAGCTATGATCTATGTACAAGCCATTAGACTGATCTTAGTGTGTTTCGACTCTTCGATGGAGCTAACAATGACACAGAGCTAGCTATCGTGATGTGTAACTAGTTTTCCGGGGTATCTCTCTTCGGCCACCTGTCAGCTGAGAAGAGAATTAGGGCGGAAGGCCGGGATGGGCAGGAGGACCCCTTTCAAATCCCGAGCCGAGACTTCTCGGAGCTCCCTGCGAACTAGCCTTTTAGACCAGCAAGTGTAGATCCACGGGGCCCCTAGAAGAAGAAGAATCCTCCCGAAACTAGTTTCCTGGTCTCGGTGATTGCTGACTCGACGCGTTCTAGCGGGAAATATCTAGCGCCGCATCGTTTCCGACTGACAGAAAGCTAGGTAGGTAGAAAGACCGATTTTGGTGATCCGACCTATCTACCTACCTATCTACCGTGTTCTTCGACGCCAAGACGTTCGAAGAAAAAAGGGCCGGCCCTTCACTACTACCATATTCATCCACCGCAATTGGCCTGAGTGAGTCCGAGATCTGGGATAAGTTGGCAGTGTCTGTCTGATCGCGAAGCCGTCTCCTGCCGTAGGTGGAAATCGTGGATTTAGTTACTACTACTACTACGACTAACTACTAACTACTACTACCTAGGTAGTTGTCGTTCTATATTTGGCTGACAGAGGTCTTACGAATATGGGGGCTCCTAGGTTAAGCTAAGCTATAAACTTGTATGTAAACGTGACATTGATGGCTCGATAGTACCGGCTATGTGTCCGACGTGCTATCGACAATCGCCGAAATGCATCGGAGAGTTGGGTAAAAGGGGAGGGGCTATAGACCATCTAGTTTGGGGTTGCTTCTGACATGTGACTGGAATATATCTAGGTAATAATCAGTAATTATTATACCTTTTACGTGATTTTAAACTGTATCGCATTGCTTGGATTCTCTATGATGGTTTGAAGAAGAAGAAAAATAAAAAAAAGGGAAAAAAGCCCCTGCCAACTCCTGTATGAGAAAGGATGAGAAAGTCATATACCCATCTACTGGAGTAAGCAGGTAGGTATGTAGCACAACCGCCCGCTTTTCTACGGTCTTGCTCTCTTTTTGTGTTCTCCTTCCAAGCATCTTTGACTCTCTCGTATGTTGTTTCGTCTCATCTACAAATCTAAGCCGGTGAGCCGCTTCAACAAGTCTGTAAAATATGCCTTTACCCGGATCTCGAAACGCTGTGAAGGAACCAGGTGGACCTGCGTGACGAAGTTCTCCAGGCTCGGGTGCCAGCGTCGAACCCGGTTCACAATGGAATGGAATAAACAGTGCCAATACACCCCGTGGCCCTCGTGGGCCTGCAACTGCTCGGGGGACATGGCGAGCCATTTGTTAGAGAAGATATCGACGTACGCGTGTGCCATCTCGTGTATCAGGGTATCCAGCACCTCGTCGTGCTGCTGCAGCCTGCCTCCCGGGCATAGAAACAATACTATTTCCCTCTCGCCAGGGCTATAATAGCCATGCAAATCGGGTTTAGTGACATCCCCTTGCAGCACCTTGAGCGATACGATCCTGCACAGACTACCAAAAAAGAAGTGCTTGTCAAGTAGAAACATGTACCACTGTGCTAGTAACTCTGCCGAGGGCTTGTCATTTTGCAGGTAAAGAGCGACGAATCCGTTCTTGCTGAAGTGCTGTTCTACATAGCGAGGCGAGTCATTGGGCGGAAGTGCGAGTGTCAAGCTGAGCAGAGCTTCGGGGGCATGGAAACCCTCCTGAGGACGAAAAGGTATCACTGACATATTCGAGTGTATTTGTGTATTTGGGGGTTTGTTTTGCTAATCTGACTTTGTTTGAAAGTTGCTGTATGGGATGGGTAGGTATGCTTCTTACCACGAGATATGGTTAGTATTTATATAAATCCTCAATATCACCGCCTTAAAGATGCTATTAGAACAAGCCCGGTTGTCTATAGGAATAGATCTATTTGTAGAATATGTCTAAGACAACATGCGCTGGCCATGCAGGTGCTGGATAATGTCTGATTGTAAAACATCAAGATATCTTCTCATAAGCTCAAATACGTTCTAGACTAGACAATTGTATGAGAAGGCAATAATGACCATGGCCTAGGCTAATCGGCTGCGATATGATGTTTTTATCCTGGTTTTGTAGGAAAGTTCCTTGTCACCTGAAAGGAAAGTGGATGCAGGTTAGATGCAAGCTGCAAGACCACACTCCAGCTCTACCTAGTGACGTAATAGGGGGGATTCGAAGACGCGTTCAAACGATATATGGTGTCTATAATATTGACCACATTTGATACCAAGAGCTGGACTAAACTCATCCGTATATGTTACCTGCCGACATCTTAAAGGAGAAGAAATTATTTCTTCTTCTTCTGCTGGGCTTTCAGTGCTGTCATTTTATCATCCCACTTTTCCCATCCAGCTTGACACGGATCCTCCTCAACCACGAGATCCCTGACTCTCAGCCACCTTGCCGGCGGCGTTTCGATCGCCCACAGCAGCCAACCAGTCTGCCGCACAACGCTCGTGATGATGAACCAGGCCACTGCGCTCACAGCTCCCGCGATACTCCCAAAAATAACCTGCCTTTCAGTGTGATAGTTCAAGTATACCCTGCTCCATGCAACCGCAGCTGCCATCAAAAGAGAGGCAACGCTCCACATAGCCCTTTCGAGCATAGTCATCGGGGTGTGATTCCGCCTTCTGACGCCGGGGCTCGGGGGGCGGTGCCTGAGCAATAGAAATAGAGTCATGGAGATGGCAAAGTAGGCGACAAACTGGGCGTGGCTGCTGGGCATGCCGTAACCCTTACCATTCATGCGACGAGGGCGCTCTTCCTTAATCAAGCGCTTGAGGGCAAAGTTGAGGGCCTCGCAGGCAAGCTGACCGGCAAACAGGAGTGCTATTTCGATTTCGCGGGTCGACCAAATCAGCGTGGCGTAGACAACGCAGAGTCCTTGCGGTACCAGAGCCAGCCAGGCGCAGAGAAAGGAGATGCGGTCTGTGGGGTCCTGTGGCAGATAGCGAGTGGTTAGTTGAAGGCGGATCTGGGGTAAAACTGGAGATGGGATTTGTTCATAGGGAGGAGAGAAGTACATAATGGACGTGGGTGAGCGATAGGGACGCCAAGGGCGTCAGGTCGTCGGCCATGGCTTAAGTAGACGGGGTCGATGTGTGGCTTCGGGAAGGACTGGACTCGGTAGGACTGGTGGATGGCTCAGGGATTCATTGCACGTGGGACGGTCATTCTTCAATAGATTAGATGAATTGGTTGCTAATTGGAAGCCTCGAAGTGTTTGCGAATCGGATTGTGTTGCTGTCGTCGTTGCAACAACAAGAAAAGCTGCCACCCGACGTGATCCGCTGTTGATGATGGAAGACCCGAGAAATTGGTTCTACCTTTTTTTTTACCTTAGGTAGGTAGGTACAGATATTTCGTCATAGTAAGGGACAGCTGTCTGTCAACTGTCAAGATAGATGCGACACTAGTACTTATCTGCCCCACCTACATAAGTAATACAGTACCTATATAGGTACCTAGCATAGGTAAGTACCTACTATGTAACTTAGGTAGTACTTATGTATGTACTTACCTAAGGTAGAGGCGGCGTAGAGTCATATCCGCTCATTGGATTCAAATCCGCTTTACCTAATCAGCTATCAATTTAGGTAAGATACCTTAGTAGGTGCATAGTACCTACCTACCTACCTACCTTACCTTACCTTAGTACCTAGCAAAAAGTGCCCCTCACCTTTTTCACCCTCTTCAACACCGCTGATGACTTGACACGCAAGCCATGCTCGTCCCCAACTCCGCCGCCGACCTTATCTGATCTGATTTGACATGATAGGCATTACTGAAGTGTTGCTAGGCAAGTCTTTGTGAAGTGTTGTCCTAGTATTTCGCTTGCTGCTGGGTTGCCCGAGTGACAGGTCCCAAGAGCTGCCCTGACAACCCGAAGAGACGAGACTAGATGCATGCTGGACGGCCCAACAACAGCCAGGCTCAGCAGCATGCCATAGCACGATAGTACGAACAGTATTTCATTGGCAGGTATTGATGCTCTGAGCCACCTGTTCCCTACCAGAGCCGCTTAGCAATGCGCCCAACTACATACTTCTTCCACCACCAGCTATCTCTCTGCGCAAACCGGTAGTCGTGAAGGGCTATGGAGGAAGACGTCCGTGAGGTTGAGCTGTCAACCATAGCTGCTATCTACCCCGAGCTGCAGATCGACGAGAATGACCCCTACAAAATCTCCCTTGAGCTGCCTGTGAGCCTGGTGAAGCCTCTGACTGTCCTCTTCCCAGCTGCTACCGAGGCCGCGGCTCCTGTCGCATCGTCCCAGGCCCCGCCACCGCCTGTGCAGAATGTTGACTCACAGCCGCTGTCCAATCTCCCAGCACTACAGGTCAACATTGCTCTGCCTGACGGGTACCCGCAGGACAAACCACCAAATGTGACGATATCAACCTCGCCCCCGTGGCTGTCGACTCATATCCTGCAGAAACTAGAAGGCGGCGCGGAGAAGCTATGGGAAGAGATTGGCCGCGACCAGGTCATCTTCACATACATTGACGACCTGCAGCGATCGGCCGAGGACGTCTTTGGCCTAGTTGATAGTAGTGGCACTCTAGAGGTTAGTCCGGAGCATAAGATTGCCATCCTAGATTACGATATCAAGGCCAAGCAAAAAGCCTTCGACAGGGAAACCTTCGATTGTGGTATTTGTCTAGGTAAGTTTGGAAGGATTTACATCCTCTACTATTTTCCTTTAGGGTATATCACGACGGCTCGAGACTGACGGAGCATGGGCAATAGATCCGAAAAAAGGTGCAGTGTGCCACAAGATGCTCGACTGCGGTCACGTCTTTTGTGTCCAATGTTTACAGGATTTCTACAATAATGCCATCACGGAAGGCGACGTTGCTTCAGTGCAATGCCTTGAGCCGAACTGTGCCAAGGAACGGGAAGAAGCAATTAGAAAGTCATCAGCTAAGAAAAAGAAGCCCAGGACCTTCATCAGCCCTAGCGAACTCCTACAGATCCCACTCGAGCAAGATATGGTGAAGCGATATGTAACAATGAAACACAAGACCGAGCTCGAATCGGACAAAAATACAGTCTACTGCCCTCGCTCATGGTGCCAAGGTGCGGCTCGGTCGAACAAGCACAAAAAGCCCCAGGGTCTTGAATTCGTCGAGGGGTCCGATGATGAGTCTGAAGCAGAAGACACTGCAGAGAAAGCAGGTAGGACGTTCAAGGCCGATAGAGATCTGCTGGCTATCTGTGAAGATTGTGGGTTTGCCTTTTGTACTCGATGCGGTCAATCTTGGCATGGTGAGTTTAAGTATTGCATTCCCAAAGAAAGGAAGGATGAGATCACCGAAGAGGAGAAAGCCTCCCTTGAATACCTTCAGATGCACACGACACCATGCCCGACATGTGCAGCGCCGTGTCAAAAGACCCACGGCTGTAACCACATGCGGTGTTTTCGATGCCAGACGCACTTCTGTTATCTCTGTTCTGCTTGGCTTGACCCGACAAACCCGTACCGACACTTCAACGTTCAACCTTCGGGGGAGATCAATGGTTGTTATATGAGACTATGGGAGCTGGAGGGCGGGGATGGCGGTGACGTTGGGATCGCGTTCGAAGGAGGCGACGCTATGCGCAATGCGAATATTGCAGCTGGCCAATACGGTCAGCATTTGGATATAGTCGATGAGCCCCATCAGGCTCTTAACGATGTGCCTGACGAGGCTGAAGGCGGACCACCGCAAGAAGCACCAGCACCAGCACCGGCGCCAGTACCAGCGGATGTTCTTCACCATGACCGGCTGCGGCTAGAACCTGAGCAACCCCAACAACCAGCCCAGCAGGGTGAGGGGAGAGTTGCCATCGCTCGTGAAGGACCTCTAGTCCTCCGGATTGAAGGCAACGCGCCACCAGCCCGAGGCAGAGGAGCAGCTCATCGTCAACCAGGTCCTGCAGTCCCGCATGCACATGCGCAGGCGGTCAATCAAAGAGGTCGAGGCAACAACAGGGAAGGCGAACGTTTGAGGATACATCGGCAACACATGAATCGACTTCAGGGGCTGCTCCAGCAGGCGGACAATAACGCTCGCAATGACCACCACAGGATGGTGATGGGCGACCCACCCCGAGGAGACAACCAACTAGATCCGCGACAGGCGGCATGGGTTCGCCAATTCGTGCAGCTTGCCCTCAACGATCAGGAAGATCTGGTAGAGTGGGATAGCGATGACGAGTAACAAAATGGGAGCCCTGATTGGACCAATAGTTAGCAGCCAATAGAGGTGATCTTCCCAAGATGGTAACGACAGCGGGCAGATATACCATGTTCTCGCCAAGTTCGGCCAACTCGAGTTTATTGAATTCCCGCAAGGAGCTGCACCAAAGCAGGCTAGTATCTGGTACTGCTGGGGCACCATGTTACATCCTCCAGCGGCTTCCGGCAGCTGTCACGGCTGTAACGGGGATTTTCATAACTTGTACTCCTACAAGGCTGTGGCCCCCCTTAGAGCAGGTTGCATGGACTTTCTGAGATAGGCGATCTCGCCGTCCAGCGGTGTCACGCTGCGTAACATTGATGGCGAAAATACCCCTTGATTCAGTCTGCAAAGGCAGGAAAAAATGGAGATCGATCACATATTTTTTTTTAGCTGCTGACCGCAGAGCACGTACATACGAAATATACGTGATAATTGACCTGAAGGCGCCCCCCCTCCCAGAAAGGATGACACACAAACACCAAAGACAACCTGCCAGCTTTGCCTTTTCGCGTACCTACCTATATTATGTAGATACTGACTGATTTCCCGTCAATATCTCTGCAAAATCCAGGTTGGATAAGTGACATGTCCAAATAGTTGGGCACACCGGCAGGGGCCTAGGTATACCAGTCCATAAGTCTCGGTCCAATATTATCGCGGGTTACTCTTGGACCTTTTGTGTTTCCTGGACTTTTTTTTCCTTCCCCCGGATATTGCTCTCTCCGTCGAAGCTTACTAGGTAGCAGGTTAGTCCTCTGCAGAACCTTGTTTTGTGACTCATAGCCTGGCAAGAAATGGTTCTACGAGGGACACTTTTTTTTTTTTCATTTCATCTCTTTTCTCTCTATTACCTTATCGCCGAAGTAGTGGGTTTATGCCCCTCCGTCGGTCGGTGCTCGTTGAGTGGTTGAAATTACAATAAATTCCGGTCCCGGCGGTTGCTATGATAGTAGGTAGGCGACATATGGATTAGTTATGACGAAAAGCCATCTTTTTTTTCTCTTCTGCTCTAAGTAGGTAGGTAAATAAGAAAAGCTACTGTCGATTCCCTGTTGAAAGATCGTCGTTTTCTTGGCCCCCTCCCCTCCACTGGCCCCAAATAAACTGTCTAACCTAGGTTTAACTAACTTAACCTAGCTGACTCGGGGATCGTCTTTCGAAATTTGGGGGCAGAAAACGAAATACCTAGAAAAGATGAATAACTACCTACCTACTATCTACCTGCCTACTTACACCACGCATGGTAGTACATACACTACATACATACGTACAGGTATTGTCTGTGTATGTATTGTCAGTCGGTCAACTCCACAAAGCTTGGGGGCATAAGCCTAGGTAACAATGTACAGGCATGGGATGCTAGTTTATTAGGTAGTGTAGGTAGGTAATATCCATATGTCGACAACTGAATTCCCGCGGGGGCAACAAGGTTTTCCTATTGGAGCGCACATGAGAGAATCCTTTGTTTTTTGTAATATTATAATTTCTATATATACCTATATATACATATATATGTTTTCGCCGTCTTTTCCTTGCTCGCGAAAAAGATTGATGAAATGCAAGATAGAGAGGAAATCAATAAAAAGCAAAAAGTTACCTCTTAAGGGGGAGAAGAGGGGGTAAATCTTGGTATACCTAGAGTACCTAGACTACCTACTTACCTTGTTCATGGGATGGATGGTCTTCCCTCTATGATAGTACCAGACATAGGTATCTCTCCCTCCTTGTTTTTTTTTTTTTTTTTTTTTTTTTTTGTTTCCTCCCCCCTTCTTACGACTAACCTACGTACACTACGCTATCTGCTTTGAGTTTGGAGCTCCCGCTTCGGAAACTTTGCAGAAACACACTTTCTTTTCGCGGTACAGTAATAAAAAGAGAATGTTCTGTGGAGCCGATCATGAACCATGAGAAAAAACCCAGGGCCCCCCCCCCCTCCCCTTTTTTTTACCCTTCTACTTTTTTTTAAATGGTGTACCTATGTAGGTTAAGTCTTTTTTTTTATCCTTTCCGTCTTTTCCCACCCCCACAGCGGAAAGAAGAAGATAAAATAAAATCAAAGGAGGAAAATAATAAAAGCGAAAGAGGAAGCTTGGGAGGAAGAGAAAAAAATAAAATAAAAAAGGGCCAAGGAACACCCTGCGGTGGAGGGATTTATTGATCAATCATCATCAAATGAATGTACACTACCTACCTACCTACCTACCTACCTACCTACACGAGGGGGGGGGGAGTGAGCGAGGCCTTTCCTCTCTTCTCCCTCCCTCCCTCCTACCCCATCTCGTCAGATGATCAGCATCGCGCGTGTACATTATGTGTGGTAAGATGTATGTGTGTGTACGTGCATGCGTGTAATTATTGTCATTATCATTTCCCCCCCCCATCCTATCTAGTAGATACCGGTAGGCAAGTGTAGATAGATATTATTTATTGTATGTAGGTTGGTATGGTTGGTTTCCTTTATTGTAGGGTACGTATCTTGCTCTCTTTCTCTCCCTTGTCTATCCCCTCAGTTTTCTCTATCTATTGACGAATTATCCCCGGTTTAAGCCCCCTTCTTTTTTTTTTATCTTCTTCTTCTTCGGAGTAATACCAATTCCGAATTTAAAAAAAATTCTCTTTTCTCCCTCTGGCGATCCCCTAAAAGATGAAAAAGATCGGTTTTTTTTGGGCGGCCCACCGTCAATGCGCTTGGATCGCGTCTCCCGCTCTCTAGGTAGGTAGGCATGTAAGATATGTAGATACCTACCTACGTATACACGTGCGTCTTCTTACGCGCGCTTTGGGGGCGTAGCTTGTAGCAGGTGAAGGTAAAGAAAGGGGAAGGAGGAGGACATGGCGTCTCTTGATTAAGCTTGCTAGAAACGAAAATATCCTTGATGCCACATGTTGCCCGCGCACTAGCTCGTAACATCGCGCCGTGCGACTGGCCCTGTTCAGGGGGGGAAGGGGAGTTTGGAGGGGGGGGGATTGAGCAATGTCGTTTTTATTTTATTTTATGGTCCTCCCTTTTTCATCGCCTCCCCCTCCCTCCCTCCCTCCCTCCTCCCCCGGGTCACAGCACCGGCGCTAAGGTATGGTACATATCTGTGTACCTAGGTAGGTAAGGTAAGCAAGAAAAAAAAAACAAAAAAACAAACGACACATATATATACTATATATAATAGTACTTGGTTGTTATAAGCAGCGTCGAGGGTGGGAAGCAAGGCAGCTTTGACGACCGAGTCCAAGACCAGTTGCAGGTCCGATCGACAGGCTCTACAGGCTCTACTGCTACGCAGCACACGTGGGGAAACATATTGAATCTTTGTTGGCGCAGCAGCGGGCAGCATCAGCAGCATCAGCAGCATCAGAAGCAGCAGCAGTATGAACAGTGACTGTAGCAGTAGCAAGTAGCAGTGACGGGTCTTGGGGCGGTTGAGAAATCTTCAGCAAGCCAGATATGAAACATGCCTTTCCCGTGCAAGAGCTTGGAGGTGTCCTTTTTTTTTCTTTTCTCCTTTTTGAATCGTTGCTGTCTCTCTTTTGCCTTGTCTCCTTTGTAACCACCACCACCACCACTACCTACCCCTCCGGATACGACCTAACCTACGCAAGATTCTGTTTGACCTTTGCGTTGGTGTGTGGCGCCAAAAAAAAACGAACGAACGGCCTGGCCTCGCTTGTCTGCTTCCTTGCCATGCGAGCTGCGTGATATGCGCGGTCTTTTTTTTTTTGTTATGATTATTATTATTTACTGTAATGTATATACGTACGTTACGTACACCTGGGTAGTCATCAAAGTAGAGATACATAGATACGCAACCACATGCGCCTCGCTTCTCACAAGACATGTGCGAATCACTGAATGCTGGCGGTCGATTGATTCCCTTAGCTGAGATTGGCTAGGTTAATAACCTAGGCGTATATTCGGCCCTTCCAGGCTAAAACGGTGGTGCATGGATGACGGCGCCTCTGTTATATAGCCTTGTCATCTCGGCAACAGCCTGGTTAGGGATGAGGGGGGGGAAAGAAAGAAAGAGGGGGGGGAAGGCCGTCGTGATATGAGAGCCTTGCATCTGATAATGTACGTATGTACCTAGTAGTTATCATCGGAACCAACCCAAAGAATCGAGGGCATGTATATATGTATGTAGGCATGTATGTATGTACGCATGTAGTCGGCATGATTTCGTCACAGTTAGACAAAACGTCCTGCCCCGAGACAAGGTCGGAACTACGTGGCACGAGAGAGGATGAGGGGAGGTAGAGAGTGTGCTGTGGTGTTGAGGGCAGCTCGAAACCTGTGGCTTACTCTTGTCCTCCTTGCCTCACAACTGCAGTTGCGCGTGGGCTGACAAGCCGGACCCGAACCACAAAGCCCAGTTTCGGATCCAATGTGCCTGAGTATTAGGTTCTGCCATCAGCCTCACGAGAATCCTGCTCTTCGCCATGTATACCTGCTTTGAGTAGTTCGTCTTCTGACGTGCATCATGGTGGGTGCCGTCGAATATGCATGGTCCTTATTGCACCACGAAGCCATCCGCGACCCTGACGCCGCAGTGGTGCGCAGCTCATGGTGTGTCACGTCGCGTGCACCAGATATAGAGTGGCGGATCCGATAATAGATACCACCGTGGGCTTCTGGAACACCGGTTGAAAGCGTCGAAGCGGACGTAACCGTGGCTCCGTTGCTGGGTAAAGTGGGAAGAAGGGGGCACAGTGAACTACCTACCTACATTGCTTGGGAATCGCGAGGGCGCAGTCTGCATCCCAGCAAGGTGGGCAAGATCTGGGGTTGGTGGTGGTTGAGCTAGCCACACACACACATATATATATATTGCAACTTCCAATAGGGCTGCGCCTTTGGGATTGGATAGGAGGAGAAAGCAGAGACAGACGGGATGGATCGTTGCTTTAACAGGGAAGCGGGACAGATGATCTTGACTCCAAACTCTCATCGAGCTTATTATCAAATCATCACCAATCCAACGGATAGCGTAAGTACGGAGATAGACGGCGGCAATTAGGTTACTTAACTGGCTAGGATATCGGTATCTTTTGAATCGTCAATACTGTCTGTACCTTCCCCTTACAGGTACGCGTCCTCGCAAGTCGCGGGATCTCCTTTGCATGGCAGACAAGCCTCCCCGTACCCCCTTTCTCTTAGTAGTGAGGTCGTGTTCGGAGATATTGTCGTGGGAGTCGATGTGAGTGATGAGTAGGATCAGGATAAGGTTATGCGATGCGGGAACACCCAGCATCCTTCAGCAAGATATGCCTCTACCGTGATGGAGGGGTATAGGGGTACCTAGGTAGGGGGGGGAAGAGGGGGAGGAAACGGAGGGTAGTCAAGCCAGTTAGAGCGGCAGCTAGGATATGTCATTACAACGTCCTTCTAAACTGGGAGCTCGGACCGAGACACACAATTATCTAACGCGTACATACTAGTAGTGTAGGTAGGTAGGTAGGTAGGTAGGTAGGTATTTTGTACAGCTTGGCAAGCAGTCAGATAGATAAGTGAAGTGAGGTGACGAAGGAAAAGCTCCGGCGGCCTCGTAACTACACTGCCCAGGTACACTAGGCAGAGAATGTGTAAGTTGTTATCTTAATTGACCCGAACATAAATATAATTACTAACCTAGGTATTAAGTTGGATAGGGTAATCAGAATAACATACGTGCCGAACCAGGTAAGCAACTCGAGGTTTGGGTCAGTTTGATATGGTTATATAAGGCACCCGTAACGCGGCTCTTATAACTATGATCTAGTATAGGTGAATTATTAACTACTATCTCATCCTCATTTAGCCTTCCCTATCTATACTCGAACCAGTTATTATACACGATTCAGTTATAACTCTGGGCAAAATCCACATTGAAAATCTCACGATCCACTTTGGTTTAATAACACGATACGATCAATCTGTGCAAAGTACGATACGGTAACGGGGCCGGATGTACTTGTACATAGATTGGGTGCGTGTTTAGAGTTAGGAGAGCAAGGCAACTCGACATCCTCCCCCCCTTCTCCTACCTACATACCTAGTACCTCGACTCCTCGTCCCCCCCCTTCACTCACACCCCCCGGGTAGTGGAACCCCCTATTAAGGACTAACTCTAGTGGACTGACATGCATGGCCCCGCATCGGTTCATCCTCCCACGGGCTATCATTATGAGACATCGCCTGATTTCAGAGCGCTAAGCTTTCTTCAACACTCTTGCTTCTCCGGTCCCCTACCTACCTTAGTAGAGGACTACCTATGTAAGTATGTAGGTAGGTATTCTAGGTAGGTATCGTTACTACATACGTAATATAACTCTCAGGCACCATATCACGCTCACTTACGTGCTACAGTGCCATTAGGAGGCGCTCTCTAAGCCTTATCTTACACAGCAGTAGCCTTGCAATCCCCTAAACCAACACCCCCCTTCGACTGAGGCTTGCAGCCGCAGGCGTTCAGTGTCACTGTATCTCAGGCTACCTCGGTAGATTTGGGTCATCAGATTCTGTTCACAGGGGAGCCAGACCAGGAGAAAGCTAGGAATGTCACTATAGCACAGGGGAGAAAGGGGAGGGGGCACCGCAGCACTGTCCAGGAGAAATATACTTGACTACCTACCTAAGCGTTAGTTCCTTCGCGGGTACCTGCCGCCCGCACGTTAGGACCTGTGTATGTACCGTGCTCCTTCGAAACGGGCTGGCGTGTGTAGTCAACTGTTTGTCATCCTTATACCCGAGGTGGTCAGCATCATCTTGACGATGTGTCGATACGCGCCATACCTACTAGGTAGATAGAGTCAGGGTATTTCCGTATTTGCCGACGAGGTGCAGTCCTCTAGTACTAGACACCGTACGATTGCCAAGCCCAGATGATGATAACATGGAGAGATCGTTATTTGGAGAAGGAAGAACGATGCACACGCGATTCCGCGCACGTCAGGCCTTGTCCTATCACATACCCTCACGTTCACTAGCTAGGTAAGTAATCATGTCTGTTGCGTCATGCCAACATGCCGCAGCGGCGCTGGGTCTTTTCTCACTCGCACACATCCTGTCCGCTCACTGTCTTCCCTACCCTACCTACCTACCGACCTTACCTACCTAGTCAGAGTTCGCGAGCGGGAAGGGAGATCGTCAGCTGTCTCGTGGCGGCAGAAACGGTGTCGTACAGGAAAATGGCGCGTCGGCTTGCCATGTGATTTGACCAACATAGACCAACATATTCCAACCTACCACGACGAACCCTTAGCAACCCACACGCCCTTGAGCCAATGACAATTACATATTGACCCCCATCTTGCTCACTGACTAAAAAGTTCTTGCTAGATGGCAGCTTGGACTCGCTTACATAGTAAGGTAGGCAGTACATACGCAGTAAACAGGGCTACCGGGGGTAAGGGGGAGGGGGGGGGCTCTCTTAGTGCAGGCATTGCTAGATCGAGTTGCAACCGGCCAACGGAGCCCGGGATCGTCATTCTCAAATGGAGTCTGCCGGTCGGTCTCTTTCTCTCGAATAAGGTTAGTACATGAAAGGGGGGGAGGGGAGGGGAGAGGGACCTAGATAGTGTATCTACTTACGACTAGGTAGGTGCCTAGGTAGGTACCAGATGAGGAGCATGAGGAGGAGGAGAAGGAGGAAGAAGAGGAAGAGGAAGAGGAGGAAATATGCAGGCCCCATCCCTCACCATCACCATAGAGCTTCGGCTTGCCTGCTTAACCAAGCCTTTCTCATCAGGAGAAAGGCGAACTAAACCTGAAGAGAGAGAGAAAGAGAAGAAGAGCCACCCCTGATTTCTCGTATAGGTTTAGTCTTCATAGTTAGGCTACGCACTACTGCACAGTAACTAGATATGTCAGGGTACAGGGCTTCTCGGCAAGGGATGGGGCCAAGACAGGGTTTGGGGAGAAGGGCGTTATGTACATTAGTAGTAAGTAGTTGTAGATAGGTACCGTCTGGGTGAGCTCAGACCAGATTCTGGATTACCTATAGGCCAACCGATTTGTCCGTTCATTCTGTGTCTGGAAATCTGGGCTCCGCGAGATGGGCATCTTTGACCATCGACCGGTGTTCATATGTACTGGATCTGCGTGTTTCACAGATCCGACCGAGTGCCCCCCGAAATCCTTGTGTCGGTCCCCCTGAATTCATAGTACTTTATCTGCCGCGATCTACTATAGTCTCCTCCCCCCTCCCCGCCGCCCACCTTACGCTGTCTGACGATCCTTAGAGCCCGGTCTGACGTCGACAGAGCTCTGTGCTCTGTGCTCTGTCCTATTTGGTTTATTCATTTATTATTATTATTATTATTTATGACACAGAAATGGGAAACATAGTTGGAAATAAGAAAAGAAAAAGAAAAAAAGAACCCCTCCCCCGGCAAATTCGTTTATACGAACGCAGCAGAGCCTTGCTACACACGGCCTCCCGGAAACACAAATGTTCTGAGAGTAGGTAACTCTTCAGCTAACCTATCTGCATCCACGTCACCTGCTGAAGCGCGGCACAATATGCATTCAGGGGCCATGTCTCCACCGTTTCTCTGATCTTGGATATGGGGGTTACCATCCCGTGCATGACACGGCAATCTTGGAGGCATAGCGACGATGTATCGATCTTCGAGTATAGGTATGCCACCACGGGCTTTACGAGGGTTGGTCTCAGGCCTTGCTCAGGTTGGTCGGCTATAGCCCGCAGCTCGTGACCGACGCCATACACGCCGTGCATACATAACATTTATGAACTTTATCTTGGAGATAAGTATTGGTCCAATATTGGTAGTTGGGGCTATAATAGCCACCACATATAGCCCTTTAACCCGGCTTGTTAAGAGCAAGGTTGGGAGAGCTTGGGGACATTATCGGTCCAGCATCATCCAATCAACACCCCGTCTCCTGAGAGGCCACAGTATATCACACAATTACTGATTATTCCCTTCGAGCCTCTCGAAATTGATTCCCTCTTCGTTATTTCGAAAAATGTTGGCGCAGATCACCACCTGACGAGGACGCCGGTTCTCAAAGAAAATGGGATCTTGGACCTCCTTTTGACCCTTCCAACCAGTTGGGAGCAGCCTGACCGCTCTTGTCGTCCAAGGTCGCAACGTCGAGCCTGTCTTTTCTCGTCGCCGGCGTTCCAGAAGAGGAAGGGCTTTGACCTGTTTCGAGCGCGACACTCGACAGTGGTATCCACATGCCTTGAACGGGTTGTGTGGAGTTTTATTCGTGTTCGTGGGAATAAGTTGCGAACCAAACGATGCAGTGACCTGACCTTTGCCTCTCCCTCTCCCCCTCTCTCTGTCTTTCTATCCCTCCCTTTGGAGAGCCTTCCTCTGTGTATTTATGGGAGAAGAGTCAGGGAATACCATATCTCCTTTACTTTGGTCTCGCCGGTGTACCTAGGTAGGATGGATCACTATTGCAGCAGCTCGTTCACACAAGCGCGCATCCGCTGTTGGGGACAGAATAAAATACGCGCCGTCAAGCGTTGGAATTCGTGAAAGCAACCACGCCATGTGGTCTTGGTTAAATTTGCAGCTGGGACGAACACTACCCACACACGAGGCCACGGAGTAGCAGTGCTACTTGACGATCTCGTGAAGAAATGTCCGGTAGCCTCCTCACCCCAAATTGACCGGCTGGTCCCTTGTTAGCTCGTCCGGTCTACACTAATAGTCTCTGTGGAGCGACGCCCGGGCTGGTCCACATAGTATTATCGCGCGATCTACTACCGGCCTCATTCTATCGCGCTTCTAGCATGTAGCCCAACCCTTGATTTTCCCGTCTAGAGGATAGGACAGCCGGTCCCTGGTGACACAAGCTATGATACCAGAGCATCAGGTTCGGAAACGAATGTCGACAACTTGTAGAGTGTTAAATTCTTTTCTTCTTCTTCTCTCATGAGGTAACATCAGAGCCTTGTAGTGACCGAGTAGGTAACACACCCCCGTGTGTCCCCCCTACGTGATTATTCACACATCTCTCATGCTCTCTCTAGGCACCTAAACCTACCTATTTTCCTCCTATCTCAATGTGAGGGTCTCGGCTCTGCACCAATACTGCAGGCAGAAACCCGAGAACGTGCGTGTGTGTGTGCTGGTGAGACCAGCGAGGGTTGATTAATATGAGTTGCATCATGCCGCTCACGGGCGGACTCCTATTTTAGAAACAATTACATGTTCCCATTTTAGCCCGCGCAGCTCATTTCTGCGAACATGGAAAAGCCGCGGGAAAGGGGAGCAAGGCAAAAGGAGAAGGGGAGGGGGGGGGGGAAGGCCTGTCGAATGAGAGAGGTGGTTCGCAGACGCGAGCAGCCTGTTCTCGTCACGAGAGTAAAAATAAAATAAAATAAAAAAGAGATCCCTATACATACGTGAAAGACAATAAGAGGTGGTCTTATTATGTGTGTCGCTTGAGTAAGCCAACCATTTTGGACTTCTCCTGCACGTATTGATTAGTACCGGCATAAAGTGGCCCTTCTTTTTGCACTGGATATCGAATTCTTTGTCACCATTTCCTCCAATCAGGCATATCCCCTTCCCTCCGTTCAGATAGCTCCAAAAAAGGGGGGAGGAAGAGGAGGATGAGGAGGAGAAGGGGGGGGGGTCAGCGCAGGATTTCTGGCGGCCATTGGGATCGTTCTTCATTAGTTGAAGAAAGAGCTGCATTTCGAGCTCCTTGGGGATTCGAGTATGGCCCTACATTGTATGCTGTGACACCCCAGAGGCTTACATGGCCCTCCGAGGTGGCGTGCTAGGTTGACCAGCAGCAGAGTCCGGTGGATCTGTTCCTAGGCGCACGCTGGTCCAAATCGGGAATGTGGTGACTGCGAGTGTGTGGTGATCTGTATTGAGTCCTCCGCATTTTTTTGCCTCACAGGAGCTCATCACCATTCGTTTTTGCCAATCTCTAAAAAAGGGACCGATCATAGGCACATCCATACATCCATAACATCCATACATACTTACATACATACATACATACCTATCGTACATGCCTGCGGACGGGGTGACGAGCAGAGAGCCTCTTTGGGTCCCAGTCGACTTATACATATATAATACTAGGTACCTAGATAGAGCTACATATTGCGCGTGTATACTGTACATACATGCAGAAAACGTGCTCTTATTTTTGCTTTCCCCTCCCCCCTTCCTCTTCCTCCGCGTCCTCGCCGTTCTCCTCCAAATTCCTCCTCTATAGGGCAAGAAGTAATAGTAATATATCTCCTTCAATAGTTGCTAGTGTGAGTAGAGAGAGAGAGAGAGAGGGCACGCGAATGCTCTCTCATCTCGGGTGTTCTGCTTTCTAAGCCCGTATCATATACGTATGATCGCAATCAGCGGGCCCTCTGCCCTCAAGCGAGATTTTGTTATATTGGCATCGACTATTTGGTGTTTTCGCATCTCCCGATTTCGGTTCGTAGACCGAGAGTTATCATATCATTCCTATATCAGCCCGCCTACTATTGCCCAGGCGCCGCGAACCCAGCCTCTTTCCTTAACTAAACGATACAAAGAGAGAGCTTTCTCCAGGACAAGGGTACGTAAAAACTTGGTGAGTGTGTGTGTGTGTATGTGTGTGTGAGCGTATGTGTGTGTGCAATACCTACATAATCGAGCTTACTGGATCCCCGCCGTAGCCCTCCCCCCCGGTCGCTAGCAATCTCGTGAACCGATTTTTTCTTATGTCCTGCCACCCATGCTCTTTAAACCCAGTTTAGACCTTTCCCTTCTTGCTCTTCATCGGCGGATGTGCCCAACGCTTTTCTAGAAAATAGCGGGCCTCTACCTAGCAAAGCCGTCGGAGGATTTCCTAACTAATCAGGACACCCTGTTGGGGGGCCAGGGCCAGCATTGGATAGAAGAGCGGCCGTGGATGGGCCCTGAACAGGGCCATCTTGAATGGCTCTCTCTGCCTGGGTCTTGTCGATAGCCACCCCCGTGCCTCCATATGATCCATGCCCTTTCCCTACCTGCCTACTCCGTCTTCCCCCCCTCCATCCACATGCTTCTTCCTCAGACTGACTGCCTTGCCGTCATTCTCACAGTGGCCAGGCCGCCGCGAGAGGTTGCGCCAGGGTACTGTTCCGTATGTACTTGTTACTTTAGTCCCTGCCAGTAAGAATCGGCAGACGAAGAAGGTTATTACTGGGGCGGTCTGCCGTGGATATACTACTTTGTACTTAACTCGTTACTCGCGTTGAGCCTTCTCTTCTTCCTCCTTGTCTTCTCTCTTGGATGTAGTGTCGTCGTGTCTGCTTGGCTGTCTGGTAGCGATAATGTGTTAATATTTTTTGCAGTAAGAATAAGGAGAGATAGAGAGTGAGTGAGTGAAACTGAGAGAGAGAAATATAATATCGGGGGCATAAAACCGAATCTAATTCACTTACTATCTCTGTCGTTCCAAAAACTATATCGGCGCTTCAGAGGGCTAACAGGACATCCATTATCGACGGGGTTATGTACTAGGTTAGCCATATCAACAAGTCCCGGCACGCCACCCCCCAGCAGATCGCCATTCCCTCCGTCTCCTTCCCAGTACGGCTGCATACACTGTATTCTTGGGCATGCAGATGTGCTAAAAGTCTGTACCCAGTCCCCCAAGTTGCCTCTTCTCTCACTTTTCTTGGACCTGAACCTGGACCTCCTTTGCTTGGCCTTCGACCCGTCGACCATTAAGGTGCCCCCAGGGTAGTGTGGATACTTGTTGTCTCTCTGCGCAACACTACCCCCATCCCAAGCCAACATCTACCGTTATTCCCATCCATCTCATAATACAAGTACACTTCAGTCTGCAACCTTAAGCTTACCTTTTTCCAACGTCTACTCTATTTTTGATATCTCGGCGGCCGTTGCATGATTCCCCTTTTCATTTCCCATCAAAGGCGAATAGTCGAGAGAGACGCAAAGAGAAAGGGAGAATTCATACTGAGTTCGGTTCTGTTTCTGATGCTTGGTCAGCATTACTCAGTTTAATCAGTTGATCTTGGTCCATAGACGGGAAGAGGATCGCATTTTTTATAAAGAAGACGAAGCAGAGAAGAAAGGAGAAAAGTTGAGAAGAGGGAAAAAAGAAAGTTCAACGTTCAAGTCGAATCCTCACTGGCGGCGACGCGCGAAGAAAAGGTCTTTGGGGAAGAACGGACTGGGAGATATGTTCCCATGTCAACCACGACGACTTTAACGGCGACCATGGCAGAGTTGAAGCCGGAGCCAGCGCACAGTAGTCTATGGTCGAACTATGGCGGTGCTCCAGTGCCCATTTCAACTCGATACCCCAACACCATGGACTCAAGCCTCTCACACCCCTCTACGACATCTTCACAGCATCCAGGACGGCCTCGGAGCAGCCACCCAACCATCGATCACCCTTACCCCTACCCACGATATTCCCAGGAAGAGCCCGATGCTTTCGACAGATACCCGCAGCCATCTTTAACGCAGCACCACAGCTATCCTAATCTCAAGAGGCCGCACCAGCCCGGCGGCGAGCAGCAACCCCAGCACCCACCGTACCAGGAGATTGTCCAGGACCTGCGCGACGACGGGTCCAAACTGACGGTCAACCATGACCATAAACTTCTTTCCTTCCGGAGAGTTCAGGACAAGCACACCATTGTCGACCAGCATGGGCGCATGCAGCAACTCGAGCTGTCAGCCCAACTGCATGGCATGTTCTTTTTATCCGAAATGCCCTCGAGTGCCAGCGACGGCACGATGCTGCAGCCGGAGCTGACATGCTACCGGCGTAACCTATTCCAGATCAGCGGCTCGCTGATCACGCCGCGAGGTCAGCTCTCGGTGATCCTGGCCGAGACAGGCGAAACGGTGCCTGTAAATAATACCGAAGTCACTATTTCAGCGATCGAGTCCGTCGACGGGCATCCCGTGCGACTAATTGTCATCCCTTGGAAGACACCGCCGCCAAATTCGCCCGAGTTGCCTCAGACGCCTGATCAGGAGCCGCCCTCACTACCCCTTATTCCGTTCCCAGATGACGGTCAGGAGGTAGAGGGGGAGTACGCCGTGTACCCTATTGGGTGGCGGCGTCTGCAATTTAGAATGTAGGTTTATAGAAATCCTCCCGCTTCAAAGAGAGAACTTGAAAATTCCGAGAAAAGAGAAGGGGGGCTTGTTAGAATACGTACTGACACGCATGGAAAAAACAGAGCAACCGCCAACAACGGCAGGCGTAAGGAGCTGCAGCAGCACTTTGTGTTGCATCTGAAGGTTATGGGAACGTTGGCGAACGGATCCAAGGTGGTCCTAACAGAATCAACGACAGCACCCATAGTGGTCCGAGGAAGAAGCCCGCGAAACTTCCAGGCTAGGAAGGAAATTCCCCTACTGGGATCAAGTGCCGGCTCTAGAGGGCAAGCTCTTGTCGAAACGGGGCTTGGGATCGTAGCAGGGTCCCTACCCGTGAAGCCACAGGACCCGAAGCTGCGGGGTTTAAATCTCGAGTTGCCGAGGACAGCATTCACTTTCAACGCGTCGAAGCTGCCGGGGAGCCCCATGACGATGAGATCCAAGTAGGTTTCCCCCTTTGTCCATTTGACCACATTCGCCCCATGTGAAGAGTTCTCCGCCGTCGACCTTGCTTGTAAAGAAACAGGATCGCGGAAAACTAGGTCTTGACCGAGAGCGAAGTCCAAGCTGACAAATTAACCAGTTCATACCCTAGCTGGAACCCGCCGAGCCAGCTACCCATGACCGGAATGCCCTCATCAGCCACGGCTAGCTATCCACCATCGAGTATCCCAGCTGACTCATACCCGAAAGTGCCGCTCTCGGGAACGTCGAGTTACACGCAGGAACCTCAGGAGATGCCTATGCAGACATCAATGCCATCTGTACAACTATCCCTAGCAGCATCGGAGCAGCATCCTCCACCAATTCGGACGCAGTACGCGTACGTGCCTGGGACGTCAGCACCCCCGCAACTATCAGTTTCGACCACGACCGATCACAATAACCTTAGTGTACCGCGATACGTAGACTCGAACCCTAGACCATCCAAAAGCCCGCGCCATGGGAGCCATCAGTCAGTGCCGAGCACGAGCTCCATATCCAACACGGACGCCGCCTCCGAGTACCGATACGGTCCGCCATCAGCGACGGCTACCACGTACATGCCCGTCGGTGGCAGCAGTTCTGCCGGTGGGGGCAGTGGTGCCGGCGGGAACAGCGGCGAGATCAACTCTGCATCGACATACGGTAGCAGCGAGAACACCTCCGGTGGTGCGCCTTCAGCTGGCCACGCGGGCCAGCAACACCCCCCACGCGACTATTACCCGCCTACTTCGTCGTGGACAACGACCGCAGGCGAACCGAGCACCGTACACGCGTATCATAACGGCAGTGCGGGCGAGAGTCGACCCTATGCATTTACTGATCAGTACAAGTCAAGTCACTCGTTGCCCCAAAGCAAGAGTGACCACCCGCCAGCTCCTGGGAGTTACGCCTCGACTCTAAACCACTATTCATGGAGCCCGACGTGAGGGACAAAAAAAGGAGATACGGTTATGTAACCCCTAAATCACTATGGGGGTGGTCTGTATTGACCAATATGAAGTAAAAACAAAAAACAAAATTCAGCAAGGAAAAAAAAAGCCAAGGGGAGGAAAGGTTTCCAGTCCTTATTCTTTCTTTTTAATCGCGACATGGGAATTGGGGAACCATGCGCCAACTCGGACTTGAGAATTATGACTTCTCTCGCTCGGGAAATCTATCACCTGTACAACTAATTTAATGAATGTGTTCAATATCTCTGTTTCTTTTCCTCGAAATACTGCTGGGAGGAGTTAAAAAATTTACCCAAGAAAGAAAAAAAGAAAAAAAAAATCAAAGAAAAGAAGGGATAAGGTAGCTGGCCTTTCTTTTCTTTTTTATGTATAGCGCAAAGGAACTCACCGGTGGATAAGTCATCATCTTGGGCTACACACACACACGAGGGAAAGATGCTCGGCTATGGTATACGGAGGAGTTATTTTCTCAACAGAAAACGGATGGATTAGGTGGCCGTATGGAAGGATTGCTGGATGGATTGGACCCGTGTAACGCTGAAGAAACTTGTCGGAGGCGCGCCATCGTTTTCAAACCGTGTTGGGTGTTGTTGGAGTTTCCATACCACATTTACTTGACTTTCAGTCGTCTTTGATCTCCTTCCTTCGAACACGGCCGGTGGTGGATCAGTCCACGTACAGCAAGCAGGTAGTCAGGCATCCAAGCAAGCGTGCAAGCAGACAAAATCAGACGGGGTCTGTCATCGATATATCCGGAGTTCGGTCTTGTCAGCTGCTGTTGTCGTCGTTCCTCGAGTTACCATTCCCTTTTTTTTTTCTTTTTTGTTGTTACTGTTATTCATTCGATATCCCCATGCCGTATCATGCCACCATTGCGTTATTTTAGCAGGATTTCGGACTGTATTTGGCTTATCACGAGTGTTCGGTTTCTGTTGACTTCAATTCCATGTCCGTGACGCTGCCTATAAAAACATTGACGTGATAGTTGCTCTCATAAGCTGTGACTGATAGGTTGGGTGAGTATGGGTGCGAGAGGAAACAGTTGCTATGTAACCTAGTCGAGAGAGGATAGAAAGGTGACCAGCCTTTCCACTGTGACATTACTTCCTGTGATTTTCTTCTTCCGTTTCCCTCAGCCAACCAAAACGTACCGATTCATATTCAGAAACAAGTTGATTTGAGCTAGGTAATTTGAGCCGAAAATATTTAGAAGTGCTTCTGCTCAAAGGGTATGTTGGACTTGACTTAACTGACCCCGGTCGTGGAGGGACCGGAGTTGTGTACGGTATATGATATAAATGGATGGGTTCAGGCAAGTATTCTGGGGAGGGGGGAGGGAAGGGGGATGGGACATTTCAATATTATGTGTGGGTAGAAATTGGAAGAAAAGGGAGCGCGATGAATGCATCCCTTACTTCTTATACGTATAGAACATTGACAGAATCTAGGGTGTCATGTCTACTACCTCTTCCCTGGCATTATGCAGCTGCCAGGACTTGCTTGCACTATCTTTGACAACGCCACGAAGGCCTTTCGTCCTGTAGAAAGGGGCCACACCCATCGTAGCATTAGGTGGGAGTGATGCGCGGCCCGCTATTTGCAACTACGAGCCCCGAATTGACCGGCCTCTAGCAAGGGGAGGGAGAGAGGTGCTGGCTGCCACCGATCGATCCGCAGAGATGAGCATGACACAAAGGCCCAAAGGTCAGGCGGTCAAACACAGCTCCACAGAGACCCCTGGGGACTGGATCGTCCCTTCCAGTGCCACAGCCAGTTGGCATATAGATTAGTGAGATTGGGACAGACGCTCGTATGCACGGCATGCTCCGTCGGCGTCACGGGCAACAGGACACAGCTTCAACTGCTCTGGGACTGCTACATATGTAGCTTGTTTTCTTGCGGTCTTGCTGTCTGTCGTGCCGCCACTTGGCAGTGTTAGATGCTGCTTGTTGCCGGCCACAGTACGCAATACGAGATACATAGGAGGTCTGGCGTGGCACCGTGGATCGGGGTTGGCTTCTCTGACGCTGCTGGGCGGGTGTGTTTGTATGTAGGAAGACAGATCGGGTTCTCTTGGGGGCCGTTTCCAAGATGTTGGGTCCCCCGTGCGACGCTTGGACCACGCCAAGTCTTATGTACGATAAGCCTAAATCGACATCGATTCGTTATCGGGAAAGGGGACCCACTCCACTCCAGCTACCGTCAAGCGTTTTTCTAATCCACCTGCCCACCACTTATGTACTTCTTCAATCTTCCACCTAATTACATATATATACGTGCATACCTACATATACATACATACACATACACATATACATACATAAGGTATCTACCTACATTAATCAATCAGTCAATCAATCAATCAATAAATCAACCATCTATGTCTACCTACCTAATACTCTGCCTGCGGACCTAGCCGATCACACGTCTTCGCACAAGTAAAGTACACGCTTACGCCGCTCACGTCATGTTCGAGATCCCGGATGCTAAACGGTATGAAAGAACTTACCTATACATCCATTATTATCTACTTCTGGAACTAGAATTGTGCGATTGACATAAACCATGGAAGAGTTCGTCGGGAGGATCTGTACGGGTCTGCTTCCGACGAGGAAGACAGCCCCGATGATCAGCTCGAATCAGCTGTGCAAGAGAAGCTGCATGCACGTCTATCCGGCCTCTTGAATATTAGTTTTGCAGAGGACGAATCTGGCCAGACCGATGTACCCCCAGATCCGCCCCTAGATGGGGCTGTGGGGGAAGGCCCTGAAATCGATGGTGCCGAGGAGACTGGTGAAGAGCAATTCGTATTCAGACTGTTTCGCGACGAAGAACCGTCGCACACTGTCGTGCTTACCAAAGACGACGAGCTGGTGGGACAGGGAGGTGACGGGGGCTTAGTTGTGCCCAAGCGTCCCCGGTCTTATTATTTTGCAGACGACCCACCCCCAGAGGTTGCCAAAAGGTTCCGAATGGCAGCTGTCAGCGCGGATTACTTGCTCCAAGATGCTAAGAGGAATCGATGGGGCCTAGAGAAGCCTTGGAAAGTGACGTCGATCACTATCGCGACGAGAAAGGAAGGCCATATTCGGGATGCTGAGAGTCAGAGCTCAGAAAGGAAGCGAAAACGGCCGGGAAAGAAGCGGAGAATAATATTGCGAGTCCGGGAGAAGGCCATGAAAGAACGCGAGGAGGCAGAGAAGAAGCAGTCGGTGGATAAGGAACAACATCTGAAGGAAAAGAAGAAGAGACTCAATAGGGAAAAGAAACTCAAACGCAGAGCTAAGGCAAGAGAAGCAAAGCAAGCTACCTGCGGTGGTGGTGGCGAGGGAACTCCCGAGAACAGTAGCAGGGCTAGCAGTCCTGGGCAGGAATAGAAAGCAACGATTAGTCGTGCAATTATGATACAACCCCAACCCCAACCCTCATTCCATTATTAAAGCCATACACTACATACTATGTACATCAAGTATTAGAATCCTGTATAATGGGACGGTACCACGGCATGGAGATCATCTTCATTTACGTGAGTGTATTAATATAAATGCATGTTGGCTGCTTTATTTGTGATACGATAATTAGGTATAGGTAGTTGACCTGGACTTACCTATTAGCCTAACTACATCTTAACTTTTCTAGTATGGGAATTTTAAGTAATGGAGAGTGAAAGGGGAAAGTACTATACTACTACCTACATACATAGTAGAACCTACATAGAAATATGTAGATTTGATGTATCTAATGTCCATAGCACCTAATACCCAAGAAAGAAAGTACGTAGTAACATGTAGGTGGGGTATATACATGTATGTAGTTCGTGCCACAGCGACCTATGTACGGGTAGACTAACCCGGCGGGGTCCACTGGGCTTTCGACGGGATGCTGTGGCATAACTTTGGGTGTGGCTGACTAACTAACTATGTATGTATCCATAACTTTTGGATAGGTACTTATGTACTGTAGGTGCATACCTTATGTACCTATGTACATACATACCTACATACATAACCCCTCCTCCCCCGGTACTTAACGAAGCTTATTATGTACATATATACTTTGTTGGTTAGACCTAAGCTCAAGCATCCCACTTCTAACCGTCGCGCGTCCCACCACGAAGGCGTCGGGTCTCTCTTCTACCACTCTACCTACTACCCCCCCAAATAGTAACCCAACGACTAACTTCCTCTTCCTTCCCACTTCCGCACTATTTGTGCTTCCATTCCGCCCTGACCTCTCATCCTGGTCTTTCCGAAACGTGCATACATGTCTAATCTCTACCCTCACTATGCACCCTTAGCCAGAGAATCCCCCCGAGCCCCCAAAAGCGAGGCAATATGAGTTCCTTATGGTCGTCCAGGGCCGCCAACGACGGTGCCGATGGTGCCAAGGGCCCTGTAGATGTGGCAGACACCGGAGTAGCTGATGTTGGACCTGGGACGACAGGAACAGCGAGACCGGTAGCAAGACCTCCATTGCAGCGGAATCCCATCCAACCTACTCCTCCAGTACAGCCACCACTGCCGCCGAACAATCAACCGCCCGACTCCCTCTCACTAGCCCAGCTCAGGCGCATAGTAAGCGAGTTCCCTCGTACTGAGACCATCGCCTATGATTTCGAGTATTCCGACACTGGTCTCCACGCCGAGGAAATCGACGAGTGGTTCAACTATGAGTTCTGGCAATGGATACGGCTGAACAGGGCCCAGAGCGCCTATGAATGGCAATGGGAACACGATTTGGCCGCAAACAAGCGTGAGTTGAGGTGGGATGAGGTTAGCGACGATATTCGAACCCATTTCATCCGACAAGCACTTGACAATGTCCGATCTGAGGAGTTCTCTATCCGCTCAGCTGCAATAGGAAGACTAGTCTACCTCGTGCTTGGCCGATGGGCAGACACTGCTGGTTATCCCCGTGGCGATATTTCTGGTGCTCGCCACGTTGCTACACCTACCCAGCTTGCTGCCATGAAGGCAGCGGTGAAGCAGATCGCCGAGTTAGGGGGTGTTCCTATTATATGGAAGTCTTTATGTACTACGTACGAAGCGTTATGGTGAGTTATCTGTCTACTCTCCCCTGCATCCATCACAACCGCCTACTCACCACCGAGTAGGGCAGATGAACCGATCAGACCACCGCCAGGCGGCGGCCTCCAGGAGGTTCAGGAAGAACTTCTGAATCTGATGACCATTATGTACATTTTTATACAGGAAGTTTTGGATGACCGGGAGGAATTGGCTTCGGTGCGCCAACAGCTTTGTGAGTACTTTGTGTTGAATCCGTATGCGTCTTGCTTCGAACTAACCTTTTCAGTGGAGCTGGATCCGGATTTGCCCTCATTCATGCACGCAGCATCAGCGAAGCTACGATGGCAAGAAGGAAATCTTATACCTATATTACAGGTGAGTGAGCTTCATATCTCTCACTATCCGGTGTTTCTGACTTTCTGGATTTGCGATAGACCCTCTTGCTGTTGTGGAAGTCTATTTTGCTCGTATTCGGCGGAACCGCAGAGATTGAAGAAACCAAGAAGGCTCTTAGGGAGACTGCTGCCGACGACAAGGATAAAGACATAATCACTGCTTCGCCATTGGACTACCATATCTTCCGACAAGAGATTACCTCCAAGTACCCAGCCTATGTTCCCCCTCAGCCAGTGATCCCTCTAGAAGCAGATAATATCTCTCTATTGCCTCCGCTACCTAACCATCCTACGAGGAATAACGGGTCAAATGGCATTATCCCTGCCCCCCCAGGAACGCAGAACGGAGGGGCATCGATTTTGCATCAGCCTGTGCATATTGCTACTCCGGCACCGTCACCCCCGCCATCGCCTGCTGCTGGTGGAAAGGGTGGTAAAAAGCAAAACTACCAGACGAACCAGAATTTCCCGTTTATGTATCCGCCTTTAGATGCTACCAGTAATAGTGCGGGTGGGAAAGGCGGCGCTGGTCTCCAGGAACTTCTTGTCGGGAGGAAATGGGAGGGCAGTGATGTTCCTGCGTCGATCCTCGAAGCTGGCGAACTGTTCTCGAAACGAGTCAGAATGACTAGAGCTACTAGGCAGTTGTGGGAGGAGAGAGAAAAGTTCCAGAAATTCGAGAGGGGTTGGGACTCGTCTGACGATGATATTGAAGAGCTGGATCTAGATGCCTTGTCTCTCGACGACGATATTGATGACGAAAAGCTTCTCGAAACAATCGAAAAGAGGAGAAAGAAGGCTCAGGGAGTCGAAATCGATTATGGCCCAAATAAAGGTATTGATGAGGAGATAAAACGGAGACTCGAGGCTGTGGAAAAATTCTATGTAAGTGATTATATGCTGCTGTCTAACGGCATACTTACTTACGTTTCTACAGAAAGCTTCCTTGCCGCAATTACAGTCTTTAGTCATAGTTCTCATGAAAGGCGTACTCGGGCTCGTTACCGCCTGCATCGCTCTTCCGGCCAATGGCCAACAACATCCTGGAATGGCGGGTGGTAACAATTCACGTGCTGGTAATGGACCTGCTCTCAATAGGTCCCATGACAGTTCTCTCGGCATGACTAGCTCGACAAACCAAGATAGTATAGATCCATCCCTAGAGGAAGTGGATGCTGCAAGGGCTAGAGAAATCGAATCGAAAGCTGCCACTGGCATTATCCTGCTCCTTCTGAAGTGGCTGAAGATATCCCGTAAGTGAAATAATCTCATTAAAGCCAACATATTACTAATTCAGTGTTCCAGACGTCCTGAAATTTGAGTATTTGGCGCAGCTCTTACTGGATTCTAATTATCTTCCATTGGTTCTCAAGCTATTCGCACACCAAGATATTCAGCAGGTAGTTGATAGCAAGACCGACCGCTTGGAACACAGGTAAGATATCAATAACAATATCGTTTTATAAAGCTCTATCTCACTGTTTGTAGCTTTTTCCACTTTTGTAACAATCGCGCTCATCCTTCCGACAAGGTTCATACGGAACCAACAGAGATTGATGGCCCAGAAGACGAAAGTGAAGATGAGGCTGCACCACCACCCATCAAACTCCAGCGACCACCAACAAGCACCACTGAAGCACTGACGGATATTGGTGATAATGAGAAGACAGAGGACCAAGGTCCTTCACGCCCTGAAGTGGATGAATTAGGTTACCCCATAAATCCGCTTCCAAAGGAACCCATTACCGACTTTTCTCGTCGCAACTTCTTTGCGCTCATCAACTATCTACGTATCATGCAAAAAATCTGCAAAAACAAGGCGCATCGGAATTTGTTGCTTGTACAGTACAAATCCTCCAACATTATACGGAAGTCGCTAAAGATACCCCAAAATGAACTGCGCCTTTATACTTTGAAACTATTCAAGAACCAAGTACCTTACTGCGGCCGTAAGTGGCGCCAGGGTAACATGCGCGTAATTACAGCCGTGTATCTACATTGTCGACCAGAGCTGCGAGATGAGTGGTTGGCGGGTAGCGATGTTGATGCCGAGGTCGAAGAGGCACTCCCGCTCGAGCAGGCTCTCCGAAGCTTGACGCATTGGTTCAACGTCCGGAGATACCCAGACCAGATGGCGCCGGAGATCCGAGATGCGCTACAGGACCAACAGGACTTCTTCAAGCGAGAAATTGACAAGCTAGAGGTATGGGGTGATGTTGGCCAGCTGGACGGCGCTAACGGCGAATGGGATCATCCAGGCGTTGCTGCTGCTGCCCCTTGGGGTTGAGATGTGTCGTTGCTAGGAACACATTATGTTGTTACCCTACGCATGCTCAAGCTAGTATCGTCTTCGACGCGAGCATGGCAGCAGAGGCATGGTATAGTCTAGTAAAGTAATAAATTTGCGCCATTAGACGGTTTCCAGTCATGTTGATTATAAACCCCCAAGTATAACAACAGACAGACACAGACTTAATTGGACCGGCAACTTGGCCACGACTTGAAATCTTTTTTTTCTCTTTTGCTCCAAAAAGCTGCTTAGGTGTAGACTAGCAATGTCCTTCTAGAAAATCTGATAAGAGTGAAGTCGTAATACCTATTCCACAACGGCGCGACTTCTTTATATTACCCCCACTCATGGTTAATTACCTAGTTGTTTGCTCACGTAGTGTGAAGTATGTACAATCTCCGAGCACCCTACCCTCCCCCCCTTTTTTTTCGTCTTTTGTTGCTGCTTTACCAACCCACTTACCATCTATACAGCGTAATGTATTTCGATGTTTGTGCCTTTGGTAAATGATAGGACGTATTATGCTTTGGGTTTTTTTAATTACCTAGGTAGGTACCTACTGCCTAGGTACATACATATTGCAGTAGGAACTCGGAGAGGGGGGGGGGGGTGGGTAAAGAATACCATAGTTTTTCGTCTTTTAGCTCTATGGGCATGCCTAAGTATCTACACTGCTAGTTAGGTTAGATACCGTTGGAAGGTTATCACCTTGCAGAGGGGGGAGGGGGGATTGGTTATAATTCTAACCTTAGGAACTTCAACCTTTTAAATCTAGGTTCAGGTAGGCAACTTTTGGATTTAAAGAAATGCTATAACTATGTACATAGGATCGCAAATACCCGGTTTTTCTCTTACACTACACATCCCCTTCACGTCTCTTGATATAAATGTACAACAAGCGTATAGAATGAGCTCTACCCTATTCTAATCCTTGTAGAGGGTATCATATCCATTCGCGCAATTGCGACTCTGTCTAACCAGGGGGTTTATTTTTCCATCCCTCTTAAATACCCCTTTTTTCATTTCGGAACCAATGTACTTTAGGTATGTACCATGGACTTCACCCGCCCGCTTATCAGAGAAGGTAATCAGGGTTGAGTTTGAAAGGGTTGGCTTTAATATAAGCGCTAACATTTTCCTGGCGACTGCATTCGTTGAGATAGTCGTGGACTTGGGGCAGGATGAAGTTGGGTTCGTACGAGTCCCCCTCAAACTCTGGGACCCGCAGCAGGTTGTACGGCTGCGCGCGCGACTTCTCGGACGAGTCGTCCACGAGCACCGTGTCCTTCTGACTCCAGCGGCCGCCGTTGAGGAAGTCGGGATGCGCCTCGGCGACCTCGGGCGTGTCCCACAGAAGGGTCAATCTCTTGTAGCACTGCACCCTCTGCCGGTAGTCTTCGGGCGTGAGGCCGAACTTGTCGCGCCCCCATATCGCGACGACCTGAGACTGCAGTTCCGGCGTCAAAATCTGACTCAACATCTTTCTTATATTTTCGGGCCGTGTGGAGGACCAGATAGCAACGGTGAATGTCTTGATGCAGTATTCGAGGAAGGTCCGGGTGTAGGGCCGCTCGATGAATCGCGAGGCGAAAAACCGGTTAGGCCTGTGTAGAAGGGTTCCGTTCAGGTCGAAGATGACGAGTATCTTTTTCGGCTGAGAGAGCGTCCGCGGCGTTTCGGAAGCGAGGCGTAAATATTCAGAAGTTGGATCGGGCACGCCTCCGGATGCTTGCGATGGTGGGACTATGGCCTCCTTCGGGGTCAACATCCTTTTCGACATGGCGATTGGAGGTGCGATGGGAGCCTCCCGAGGCCTGGCTACGGTACGGTATGTAAACTTTCTAGGATGGACACAGTCAGAAACGGGGCAGTCCAAGTTCGAGGAGAGCACGCGTCACTCACCGTTCGTCTGAGCTTGTGGTGGGTTGCAGGGAAGCAACTGGCACATAACCGGAACTCGCTGCGTCCTTGATGGAAGTATTGTCCACGTTCTGGCCCACGCCCGAACTACTCTTGGTTTCCGTTCCCCCCGCGGTGGCTGTCGCTAGCGAAGACTGGAATCGTGTCGCTATGCTCTGCTGGTGAAAGACGACGGCGGGGCGCGGCTGTGGGAGACGGCCGATGGTCTGCACTATGTTCCCCAGTTCATAGCGTGAGGAACAAGTAATGCGAAACATTCGTGTACAGTGAACAGGTACCATCCCAACGATGTACGTAGAATTGAAACTGGTGACAGAGGAGGCAGAGGAGGTAGAGGAGGGTGAATAAACTTGGTAATGGAGAAGGACCCTGGGGAATTGGAAATAAGGGACCTCAGCGACTTACAAAAAAATATATCTTATCGATAAACCGCACTGTCTAATCTGATCCTATCTTATCTTACGCACCCGCCTTTTTACCTACTTAAGTAGGAATATCAATCCACCTTGATGGACAACCCCAGTTTATTCTTTTTTATTTTAAATAGAGGCACCTTACCTAATAAGTATCATCATCCATCGTCCTCTCCCATCCTCATCATGGGCATAGAAAGCTCAAATAAACGAAAATTACCCTTTGGTGGATTGCAGCGGCGAGTCCGAGCGAGAAGAGAAGAAGAGCCAGAACCCGATTCCGACGAGGCATTGAGCGATGCATCCAGAGACGAAGAGAGCGATAGTGAACAGGATAGCTCACTAGGAGACAGCGATGACGAAGAAGAGAGCAGCGAGGTACGAATTCTCTCGGGGTCACCCCATGACACACACATTATATTCCCAAGTCATTAACCAAACCCCCTCCTTATTCTCAGTCAGCCTCCAACTCCTCCGACGAAGACGAAGACGAAGATAGCGAAGGAGAGGCAGAGGAAGACTACGCCACCACCCCCTCCTCCATAGCCGTCGCATCGCAAATCTCTTTCGGCGCTCTCGCCAAGGCCCAAGCGACCCTCCCCAGTGCGCGAGACAAGAAGAAGAATAGAAAGCGCCAGGCCGCAAGGGGCGGGGACGACACAGACGAAGACAAGCAAGGCCGTGACGAGCCCCGCCAGCGCTCCGCGCCCGGCTCCAGACCCAAGCTCCCGACGCCCCACCGATCCTCCAAGCACGCGCCCACGGAGCAGACGAGCAAGCGGCCCGTGACGCGCCGGCGCGAGGTGGTATCCTACGCCAAGGTGGCCCCGCGGGACCCGCGGTTCTCGTCGGCGGTGTCGTCCCGGGGCGACGCGCCCACGGACGAGGAGCGCGCGCGCCGGGCCTACGCCTTCCTGGACGAGTACCGCGACGCCGAGATGGGCACGCTGCGGGACGCGCTCAAGAAGGCGCGCGACCCCGGCGCGCGCGAGGAGCTCAAGCGCGCCCTGACCTCGATGCAGGGCCGCCGCCAGGCCCAGCAGCGCAAGGACGCCGAGCGCGCCCTCGTCGCCGCCCACCGCCGCCACGAGCGCGAGCTCGTGCGCCAGGGCAAGCAGCCCTTCTACCTCAAGAAGAGCGAGCAGAAGAAGCGCCTGCTCGTCGACCGCTTCGCCGCCATGAAGAAGAGCGAGGTCGACCGCTCCATCGAGCGCAGGCGCAAGAAGATGGCCGCTAAGGAGAAGCGAGACATGCCGTTTACGAGGAGGGAGGTGCAGTAAGGGGGGTTTTCGTCCGTTCGGTCGGTCGGTTCTGAACACCATGAGATCCTCTTGAACCCGGGGGCTGAAGGGGGCCTTAGTTTAAAGAAGCTGTTGTCGTTGCTGTTGTTGTCTGAAGAAAGTCTTAGTCTAGGTACCTAGTTTATCTACCTAATGCCTCTTCTAGGTAAATATGGAATATACCTAGGTACCTACTACCTACCTAAGGTTAACCTATCACATTGTGATGCGTCAGAAGAGCTAGGCAAGAGGGAGGTCTATTTTCTTCTTCTTCTTTTTACTGTTACAGCAATGATACCAATTCTCCTTTCCTCACCCCCCCCCCCATCTATGACAATCCCTAACCCTCCCCATGCCCAACCATATCTCTCTAATAATGACCCCTTCCCTTTGTCAGTGGCATACTACCTAACCTAACCTAGGTTAGGTAGTTAGGTAGGTATATTCCTCTATCTACATTGTCGAATATTTATATATGTAGGTAGGTACCTAGGTAGGTAGGTATATAATACAAGTTCCGTATCGTGATGATTCTCCCACGAAATTTTAATGCTAACTAGCCACTCCTTTTAATAGGAGTTAAGTAGGTTATATCAACCCCAGTTAGTAGGTTCTTTTTTTTTTTACTTCAACAGCAATCCGCCATATCCCCCCTTTTCCAGCGCCGTTTCGAACAGCTCCCGGCAGCGGACGCGGCTCCCGAGGCGCGCGCACAGCAGGAACGCGCCGCTGAGCTTGCGGTGGAGGCTGTACGTCTCCTCGGGCGGGGGGCTGAGGCGCTCGCGGATCATGACGGGGATGAGCTCCCGGACGCGCTCGGTGATGGTCTGGTCGCTGAAGTCGTACGTCGCGGGGGCCGCGGCGAGGAAGGGCTCGGCGAGCGTCAGGATGGAGGCGATGTGGGCGTCGAGCATGGCGCGGCTTTCGTGGCCCGTCAGGTAGCCGAGGGCCTCGGACAGGTCCTTTACGGTGGCGCGGTCGGCACGCGAGGCCGCCGCCAAGAGCGCGACGTAGCGGCGCACGAAGGGCTCGGGGAACGCGCGCGAGGCGCCGAAGTCGAGCAGCTGCAGCCGGTTCGTCGCCGCGTCGTACAGGAAGTTGGTCCAGTTCGGGTCTGTCTGCATAAAGCGGAACTCGGTGATCTCGCGCAGACAGAGGCGCAGGATCTGCGTGCCGATCCAGTCGCGCTGCGCCTGCGTGAACGACTTCACGCGCGTCACGCCCGTGCCCGGCATGAACTCCATCGTCAGTACGTGCTTGCCCGACGCCGAGGGGTAGATCTGCGGCACGGCGAAGACATCTGCCTCGTCCGCGAGGAGCTCCCGGTACCGCTGCCCGCACTCGGCCTCGCGCTCGTAGTCGCACTCCCAGCCCAGTTCCGTCCGGGCGTTGTCGATAGTCTTGTTCAAGTATAGGCCCTTGGGCAGCATCTTGGAGGCCGTCAGGAGCATGGACAGATTGTCGAGATCTGAGTTGATCGAGTCGGCGACCCCGGGAAATTGGATCTTCACGGCGACCTTCGTGCCGGTAGACTTGAGCGTGGCGCGATGGACCTGTCCGATCGACGCGGCGGCTATGGGCGTCTCCTCGAATTCTTCAAATAGGTCGCGCCACTCGGCGCCCAAGTTCGCGACGAGCACGCGATCGCGCTGCCATGCGGGCATGTAATCTGCCCGGTCCTGGACACGTTGGAGCACCTCCTGTATTGGGCCAGGAAGCATTTTGGAATCCTGGAAACTCATCATTTGGCCCATCTTCAGCGCTGCTCCTCTCATCCGTGAGAGCTTAGCAACTAGCCTCTCCATATTCCCGGAGCTAAGCAAGACGGAACCCTGGCCTCCGCCGCCGAAACCTCTGCTGAAGCCCTCACTGATTGCTCCGCCGAGCATGCCTGCTGCCAATCCACCATAGTTCCATAACCTGCTTAATCGAGTAGCTGGTACCTTCGACTCTCGGAGAGTGTAGGCCGGTTTTGACGGTTCGTCAAGGTGAGACCCAAGAGATGGAGGCACAGATACGTTGGGCATGTCTGTGTCCGTATCTGCTCGCGAAAGTGCCTCGTTGGTTATTTGGATAGGCTCTTTCTCGACATTTTCATTGATTGTTTCCCTGTCCCGTGAACTAGTTCCCTGTGTGACGTCTGCCGAAGCTTTTTCAGATGACTTCACCTCTTCCGTTGCCGTCTTGATCGCCGGCGATGACGGCATAATATCCTCTTCCTGGGTTTTCAGCTCGCTGGCTTTAGATTCTATATTGTTCTGCTGTCGCTCCTCTTTATCCAAACCTAATGTACTCTTCTCGGTTGACGAAATATATTTAGCCGCATCCCGAGCCACAGAAGGCGATGCCTCGGCCTCCTCTTCCGATGTCTTCGGTTTACCATGACCAAAGTCCTTAAACCAGCTAGGGGCTGGCGGTGCTGCTTTGGGTCGCGGCCTTCCCAATGCAGCTTTATAATCTTCAACGGCCTGAGATCCCCTGCGTGTATGGAAGATGTTGATATTCACATCCGGCGGCACATCCCCATCCATACCAGGTCCATTGCGAGGAGACTCTGGCTTTTCTTCTGTTCCTAGTCCTGCCTCGACATTTTTCTGTGTTTCATTTGCTTTCTGTCTGAGCTGTGCCAAGATAGCGCTCTGGTCTGTCTGGATCGGCCCGGGCTTCTGAGGTATCGCACCAATTTTTGGCGAGCTGCGCTGAAAAGCGTTCCCTAGAACATCATGGGTTCCCAATACTGGACCTGCGTGCGATTCAAAAGTACTTGGGATTTCCTCCACTAATGTAGGTGGTTCTTGACTCTTTGCTTCAGCATGGGTAGCTGAGGGCTGAGCCGGCGGCTCATCCTCGCGTGCTTGTTCACTGGGTTTGCTAGCGGTGGCATCCTGAGGTCGAACTTCGTATGGCTGCTCTCTCAGAGTTCTCACTATGCTTGAGGTTCGACTATAGCGATCCAGCTGCCTAACCCGAAGCTCCAGGTGTCTCGAGGCGACGGACCTGGACGCTTTGACAACGGCAGCCAAGTCGATGACGATATCTGCGAACCGCATCGGGACGGCTTATCGACAATGAGAGATTATCATATTATTCTCATCCCCATCATTGCATGAGTAAGTTCCAATCCCAGAGTCTTGCAGTATCTCGCCTAGGAACAGAAGACTGCATAAGTACCAAGTACGTGCGAGATGGTATATGAGTTTAAGTAGGTACTTAAGTAGGTCCTCTCGAAAAAATTAACCTCTTACCTAGCAGTACTTTGAGTGAGCTTACGCCACAGGTGTGGCTAGGCATGTAATGTGGCGCTACCTTAATTATCATTCCAATTGTACTAAGGTTGTTGGAATTAACCATAGAAATATGTCCTACTAATTAGATACCTAACCTGAGAACCTACTAGGTATACTTTGACCATACCTACAAAGATGAGAGTAGGTGATAAGTATCAATATAACTTTTAGTTCTTTTCGCTCATAAGCGATGTTGTCCTTATGATTTTCGAATTTACTAAATAGTTTACTCTCTATACCATTATAGCATCATTATCCTCATCGTCTAGTAGCTTCATATTATCCAGACTGGGTGCGAGACTATCCATCTCTCGCAGGGTATATTCCACCAGGTAGCTCTCATCTACTAATTCCTCCATGCGCTTGTAGTGTCTTTCAGTGTAGACCTTCAGCGCATTCAGTACTTCCTTTAAACTTTTCTGTCCCCGAGCTCCCTTGACGGATAAACTCGATAATCTCGAGGCTGGGTAAATCTTAACGATGGTCCATAGAATGCGCTGTGCCATTGGCGCTGTCCTAGCATTTGTGTTCCAATCTCGGAGCCTTAGAAGTAGCAAAAAGAGTTGCTCGTCTGTAAGACTGGACAGGGCCTCGTCGACAGCTTTCAGTCCGCATAAGCTGCCAACGTCCGGTTTTGGTGAGCTGATGACTCTTTCAAAGAGGCTCTGTAGTTTGCGAGGGTGGTTGAGTTGAAGTGCTAGTGTGATAGCTTCTCGATATGCTCCGACATATTCGTAATTGTCCAACTCTTGTTCCTGTTCAATAAGCTTGAGCGCTGCTTCGTTTGAAGCAATCTGGGTTTCTTTGGACGTATCTTTCCAGAACGTCACAGTGGAGTCGCCACTCCCGGAGACAATCATATTGCTTTCAGGCTGAACGGCCAATGCCCAAACTCGGTCCTCGTGGTTGTCCAGTGTGCATTCAGTCTCTCCAGAATTGACATCCCATACTTTCACAAGACCGTCACCACCGGCACTAGCGACTAGAATAGGCTTTTTAGATCGTTCCTCATTTGGCGGAATGTTAAGCCAGACGACTTTAAGGACACTATTTGAGTGACCTTCAAAAGTCCTTAGACAAGAATAGTCGGTGAGATTCCAAAGTTTGACCGTTTTATCACCACTTCCTGTGATTAATACACCTTTCCCAGCCACCGAGCCTTGCTCACCTTGAAGAACGGGCGTGTTTGGGGGAGCGAAGCAAACTGACCAGACACCTCGTCGATGGCCGCGAAGGATGCCTTGAACCTCTCCTTCCTCTATCGACCAGATCTTCACGAGCTTGTCCTGGGATGCGGAAGCAAATAGTTGAGATGAACTGTTGACGTCGATAGCATTTATGTCCTTATCATGAGCTTTCCGTGTATAGGCAGCTCTGATTCCCGACTTTGCGCTCTGTTGCGGTTCCCGAGGAACCTGCCATTTTTTGATAGTCTGATCGGAAGAACCCGTTACTAAGAACTGTGGAGGATAATCCAATGGATTACTAAAAGCCTTAGAGCCTTCAGTAGGCCGGGTCCGTGGTAGCGCCACGGCACCGACAGACTCGGCATGTCCTGGGAATGTTGCCCAGCAGGTATAAGAATTGCTAGCAGGATCTACCCGCCAAAGCTTAGCCGCATTGTCCTTCGCACCAGTAGCAACCCAGTGACCAGACCAGTCAACATCAAGGGATATAATGATATCATCATGGCCCTTGAGAAGAGCTATGTCCTGGCCAAAATATTCTGCGGAAATTAATGCGTCAGGGTTGGGATTCGGCGCAGAGACCGCAACTATCCGGATATCCTCCGAATTTGTTGCCAATGCCATCAGCGAATGGTCTGGTAGTAGGTATCGCAAGTCGATAATGTCATCGTGAGTTCCAGATATACGACGGAACGGTTCGGGAGGCGCTATCTGAGACGAATTATCGACATCGGAAGGGATCGGGAAGAGAGCTATAGTATGGTCCACCTGGATACAGGCAATAAACGGAAGACCAGGCCGGTACACTGCTCCAACAAAAGCTTCGGGTTCTAGTTTTGCCTTTTGCTCTCTCGTGAGTTCCCGGCCATTATCGGTTACCCATATGCGCAAACACCCGTTTGATCCCGCCGTGTATGTGAGCTGGCCATCTCCTATAAAGCCGACAGCTTCGATGAGCTCGAAACAAGGAACGACTTTTCGTGGTTTCCAAGATTTCGTATCCCACCATCTTATCGTTTTATCTCTGCTAGCCGTGACCAGCGTATTCTGGATGGGGGAGTAGTCAAGCCCCCGCACGTCCGAAACGTGCGAGTCGAGATTCGCAACCACATTCCTCTTGTGTAGATCCCATACACGGATTTTCCCGTCCTGGCTTCCAGACGCAAGTCGTAAGCGGGCTGTAGCTGGTTCGTCCTCCTCAACCTTGTCATGGACCGTTTTCGACTTTCGTCTTTTTCTCTTTTCGGACTCGTGTACGTTATTCGGACCTGAGTCTTTCTTGGAGTTCGCGGCTATCTCAAAGAAGTGAAGCGCGGACACAAGCACACTTGGGCCGCGAAAGGTATGCGTCACATAGCCGCCATTGATATCCCATACTTTGATGGAGCCATCTGTGCCCCCTGTTGCGAGCAAGGTGCTCGTCTTGTCGACAGCAAGAACGACAACAGGAGTACTATGAGGCTTCACCGTCCGCACGAGCTGTGGCTCTATCGAATCGCTTGATGATGTTGACTTCAAGGCATATATGCGCATAGAAAGCGACCGGGAGCAGATGATTAGGTGGGAAGCAGAAGGGGTCACTAGGGGGTGATAGATGAGCTTGGGACGCGACGACTATAACAATAGATTCAACTCACATATCAATGTCGATATGAGCTCCCCATCCTAAAAATAAATAAAAAAGTCAACAAGATATATGCGCAAACGGTATGGAGGACAACAAACCCCTTCGACTTTTGTGATGTGCTTTCCGGTCTTGAGGTCGGTCAGAATCGCATCTTCACCCAAGGTCGTAGCTAAGATGCGCGCGCCATCCTCAATTGCGACAGCTCCGCCGGTGAAAACAGGCCGAATAACTTCGGTTGCTTCAAAGGTCGTCTTGAAGGGCGTTTTATTGGCCATATTTAGGGATAAGAGGGTTGCGCCCAACAATGGCCGACGATTGAAGTGGTTTTGGTAGAAGTGAAGTTCGAGGAACTCAAGAAATTTTTAGGAATCGATGGCGATAACAGTAACGATAACAGTATCGATAACGGTATCGATAACAACTTGCTCAGCTTGAGTTGCTACTGCCTGCTACGGTTAGCTCTCTGAACTGTAATAATAAGCTTAATCCTAAAGAGGCACTAACTGGTGGGGCATTTGAGTCGCCCTATTGAATGAATATTGACGGCCCCATCCATCACTCGTTCATATCCAGCTCGGCTCTGATGATGTTCAATACCTATGAATGTCTGTAGCACATAGGATATTCAATCAAATCGATAGGCCGCCCTTTGTTCTTCTTCTTCTTCTTCTTCTTCTTCTTTTCCTTCTTCTTCATCATCTTCCTCCATTAAGCGATCCTTTTCGATGATGCGTCTCTGAGAAAGAAAGTATGTGGCCTCGAAACCTACCTGTTCATTAGACACGCGCCCACCGAAGGCAACATCACTTTCACCATGACAAGATCAGAGCCCTTGACGTCACTTTCTTTGGTAGGGTCTCGCAGTGATTTTATGGCCTATTCCATCCAAATCTAACGTCATATGCAGGGACGTTCACCATACGACGGTGTCGAGCCTGGCGAAGGCGAGCCGGATCCTCATGAGCCTGAGAAGCAATATGATGATGCAGGTCGTATCGTTAATCTCGAGACTAAGAGAATCATCAAAGATGTCATCCGTGCCCATAATGAAGTTATGCTGGTCATAGGAGTAGCTGAACCTGAAAATGGCACCAACACAGCCGAGGCTGAATTTGGTCGCCAATACACCGAGTACGAGAGCGACACTGGGAGGTACCTACACTTCTTTGGCCGTGCACTTATTATAACCGGCATCTGGGGAGTTCACGGAATCCGGCAACGTATTATAGTTTGTCGCCTCCTCGCGTATGCCATTCTTCTCCATTAACGTCATCGTAGGTCTACAGGGAGCGTGCCAGTCTCTCGTTTCTAGAGCTATTACATACCGAGTACACCACTCACTCCTTGATGCGCCTGGGGTTTGCCGGACTTCCAGCTTTCGTCGCAGTACAATCGTTACGCTGGGGCTCAAGGTCGATTAGGAGAGCGAGAGATACCATGTGGTAGATTTGTTGTAATTCCAAATATGAGCGGACGATAGTGCTAACATCTGTCAGGTTTCGAGGTGCTTTGGCATATATTCGGTTTCATCTACAGCTATTTGTTGCCTTGCAACGTTTGGACTTGGTACCTGCGTCCCAGTGGCTACCTGGTGTAAACTTCTTCGTCCCCTTTTCTTGCTCATCGCCATTCACGGCGCCCCCGCTTCCTGAGAGTCTAGATGCATCTAGCATTTCCCTCTGGGTCGTGAAACTGGCCTTGAATCTTGCTCCTTACGCTACATACTACGCATTTGGGTTTGCTTGGGAGGCTATCACTATTCCCATTCGACTGCGTGTACAAAGGTATCTCCCCAAACCTTCACCAAGCCCGCAATCGACTTCCCGAACTAGTTTACCTGCCAGCTCAACCCGAAGACAAAATACTCCAGAATCACCTACACTCGGATTAGCTGATCGTGAAAGTCACCTCCTTAATCTGGACGTGGATGTCCCTACTTCGTTAGCTCTAGATAGCCAAACTAATGGCGAGCCTATTCCGGTGGGCATTAGAAGGCAAAGCACCCTCTCAAGCAGAGGCGGGGACGAGTATGTGACCGACGAAGAAGATTCAGAAATGGTCAACCCAACACTCATTAGTTTCGATGTTGATACCAGTGAATCGACCGAACCTCCCAGTGGTGTCTGGTCTGCTGAATTGCGACCAAGCTTCAATGGTGAAACCCGGCCGCAGCAGAAAGAAGCACCGAAATACGTCGTCAACCCCCTGACCAGTCTTCCTTCTCTCCTAGCTGGAGAGATTATTACCAGCTCTATCACTCAGATCCTTCTTGCGCCTCTAGATGCTCTAGCATATCGAGCCATAGGACGAAATTTTGCGCGCAAAATGGGGTTGCCATTCGATCACATGTTCGAGGCGAACATTCTAGATAGTCTATCATGGCGTGCGGTACTCAATTTCGCTTTTGTGGAGATGGCGAGGTTTCTTGTCTCCAGCGAGCTTTGGGCGTTCACAACAGTATTATCTCAGTGGCTTCATGTCACTGAGGAGGAATGGAAGGAAATCCACAGGGAGGGCGAAACGAGAGGCGAGGCACCCTAATTGTGCAGTCCAGTATCGATATTCTCGACTTGCCAAGATTATAGAGGAAATTATCCGGGTGAAGAGAAAGATGAGCACGGCCCATCAGGCGGCCGAGATAGTGTTGATGGGAATATGTCTATGAGAAGGACAAACCACTGCAAGTGGTTGGTGATACGGAAAACGGTGCCCAGTTCCCTTAAAGGTACGAATCACGCAGCTTACGAAACCTGTAAGCTGAATCAATAATCAAATGATAGCTGAAGATTACGCGGGAGATGGCCCGTATTCTTTGCATGTTGTCTTCCCTTTGCGGTTCTTATGCGTAACAGTGACTCAATAAAATTGTGGTAGCACCGAAGCCGGAACGCTATCTATAGTTTGCCAAGAGCCAAGGGGACTAAGGGAGGTTGCAGTTCTTGGGTTATACTAACATTGATGTATTCAAAGCTGAGGGAAGTCACACCCACGGGTCCGCTCGGGCACGGATTTCCGAGTGTCATGCTAGATGGTAGATTATCACGGAGTCCCCTCACTTCGGACGGACCAGCCAACACGGGGGTTGATGCTACCTATACTCCGCATCCACCCGATGGAATCGGATACCCAGCTATATGCCAACCACCATCACAGCCACACACACCACCATGGTTGCGGACAGGCAGAAAGCACTCTCAGATCGTACTATCGATGTACGACGACCAAGCGGTAAAATTATTCACTACTATTGTCACGCAATTTCGTGACCGGCTTGCTTAGCTAATGCTTTCCCATTCTCCTACCTTCGTGGCCTTGATTATGCTTCGTTGACAGCAGGTCGTTTTAGGGTTGTGGGTTATATATTTCCAATGCTTTCCATCCCATAAGTGGAAGAGCCCATGTTTGTCGTTTCGATCGGTTACCTATGTACATGTAGTGAAGGAGGTCCACGGGGGCGTGGTCGGCGATACGAACTACCTAGGTACAACTGTTGGGAGGAGGAAGAGGGGGGGGGGGGGGGGGGGGGTGGCAGCAGGGAGTTCACCGCATCCTGAATGCGCTTAAGTTACCTAGTGTATCGAGGTCAAACTTCCTATTTGCTTCATAAAGGCAATTTATTGTCCGTTGAAAAAAACAATGCACCTTGAGGCCTCTCCGCTTATAGTGTTGAACTTCCCTCCCGTTCAAGGAGCCCATGTACCTAGGTTATCCTCATTATTACACTTTTGTCTCCCCACTGTCTGGTACATACCTAGCTGATCTGGTTGAGCATTTAGGTATAAGTTTCATAAGTAACTTGAAGAACCTGTGTGGCCAAAGTGGACTCCGAGGGCATCTGTGGCTGATAGTGTATTAGACGTCGTATGACGTTGCGAAACTCGCCTTCGATGGCTTGCAATCTAGGCCCCCCTTCAACGCGGGCGAGGAGTGGACTATGATCGCGGACAAACGAGTTCAGCTACCTACTGATCTAAGCCCCAGGCTGACCTTAGCGCTGGTTACCCCAGGTTCCGTGACGAGCCAGGTTTCTACTACCTACACATGAACCTTGATGGAGATAAGACGTGGGTTAGCAGGCGGCAAAGTCAAGTGAGGAGGATACATACGATTGCCCACCCCAGGACTTGGCATCGTGAAGATATGGAGACCGTATCAGAAGCTGTATGATTGGTGGATTAATTGCCTAAAGAGGGACGTACTAACGTAACTTTCACGAGGTTTAGTTTAATGAGTGATGATCTAAGAACCATGAAGCACGACGTGCGATCTACACTACCACTACCTACATACATGTTTTAAGTCCTGCGACACGGGCATTAATCAATGCTAGTTGTCTGAACAAAAAGCTACGGGTCCGCAGCTGCTTCAGCGGACAAAACAAGCATTTTTGGGTAGCAGTCTTGCATCTGCTACATAATGATTCAGTACGTCAGTATGTATCCGTTGCCCCCAATACGGGCCGTGTCGATGTGTGTGGGATTAGGGTTGGAGCAGGCAAGGGCAATTCGACAGCAAGTACCTATGTCAAAGTATCGTGCCGATTTTCAGCCATCCGATCGAATCTGCCGGCAGAGATTTGCCGGTAATTGCAGACGTATCATGGACCAATATAGCCCCTATACCTAGGTATCATCTTCTTTTCACGTCGAGGTTGCAAAAAAAAAAAAAAACTCTCAGACACATCGCGACCATATCTCTTAGGTAGTTTTATTGCCGTCGAAACAGGACTGGTTGCCAATCTCGATCCGATGGAGTGGTTGTGTGGGCACCCCGTCACATCACACAGACCTCTACGGTCAGGATATGCTGCCCATGTTTATCGCTGTAGGTAGGTATCGGTGTCGATGTTGGGCAAACGCAACCCCGTGCCACAGGGCAGGATGAATGTTCACGCCAAGCGGCATGGAGAAACCCAGACCATGCGGAAGCCAAGATGATGGAGAATCCCGCCTTTTACTACGACTGCTAGGTAGGTTACTTACTTACCTAGTCGTAACTAGTATGCGGAGCTACCAAACAAGGGGGGGAGATGAGGGGCCTTCGGGGAAAAGGGGGGGCTTGGAGGATGGAGGGGCAGACAAGAACCACTTTGAACAGGTGGGAGAAACAGAAAGAAAAGAAAAAAGGAACAAGGGAGCAGAACAAAATACATATGTACCCAACTAGGACTAATAAGTAACGTGGGGCATTTTACCATGACGAATCTGCATCATGATAATGTCTTGTAACTTAAGAGGATCGTCGAGTTGTCGTAATAGATAGATAGCATTTACAACAACCTAATGTAGGTAGGCGGGTTGTAACAAGATGCTGTGGAGGAATGCGACTCTACGAGGACACGTTAAGACTATAAGTCTTAGTAAGTGTTCATCATTGATGTTAGTATATGTATATTGATGTAGACAAGAGAGTCTTTTGTACAACCCTTCCACATTACCTACCTAAGGTCGAGTACCTATCTACCTACGACTACGTACATAGGTAGGTAGGTAATGAAGGCATTATGCAGTGAACAGGCCACACAACGGTCGACCCTCTTTCGCGAGTTTATTTACTCGCGAGGCCCGGTCTCCAACGTAGCAGTAGAGCAACTAAAATATTGACGAAATACCGCCGAATATACGGAAATACATACGGACTTTACCTGATATGTGACGTACAGCACAGGCGTAGGTATGCAATTTGTCAACTGCCTAATAAGAAGTCTTCGCGGTCACGCTATTCACCACATCCTTCTGTACCGTGCTATCTATCTCCCGCTTGGCATCGCGAAGAACGATTTCAAAACAGAACTCTTGAGAAGTATAGGCAAGTCCACCTAGGTAAAGTACCTATCGAGTCACTACGTAGTAGTATCGGAATACGGCATGGGCAGAGAGAGCTGCCCTAGCCGGTTTTCTCCGCTGAACGAGTCTGAATACAGTCATGGTACCGGTTCCATTACACTAAACCTCACAGGTTTAGCTGTGTACAGACTTTCTCTCTTCTCAAGATCCACTTGGCTTAGTGTTGGGATGCACTCGAATCCCTGGGTACCTTGATAATCTGAATAAGGACCAGCATCGAGAAGAAGAAAAAAATTTTGCCCACCCCGGTATTTGTTGCCAAGGTCCCCTCTGATTCGACTTTCGCCCATGGACCAGAACTGAACCCGAACCTGCACCTTGCATTGCATCCTGCATCCTGCCCTCTCTGCACACTATCTGGGCGGGCGTTCGGTCTCATGGCTGAATTGTTCAGGAGAGCGGCTCGGTGGGACGGAAGAACGACCGGCCAGACTCGTCCACTGCTACCCTCATCACGTAATATTACAAGACATCCCCAAGTGCCCAGCGCGCAAGACCACGGCAGATTCTACTATTATGGCTGTGAGCCAAGTGACTGTTCATCGAATACCGTTCGTCAGTTTTTGTCCCGCAACAAACCGTGACGGGTTGTCAGTCGATCTCGACTTATTTTTTTCTTTTCTGACCGTAATGTAATGGGAATGGATTGGCTGGGCCCTTCCCCCCCCTTGTGGCGGTCATATTACATGAGCAAATACTTCTTACTACCTATTATGTGCCTACGAGCATTCCGGAAAACCTGTCTGGATCCAGCTGACCTCCGCCATCGTGACTAGCTAAGCCTCCTTCAGAACAGAAAAAAACTTGAGAACAACGGGGGTAGTGTATAATTATTAGTTAGTTAGCACGTCGCCACGACGTGATTGGCCGCTCCGCAAACCCCAACTCATGGATGGGATAAGCTGCTAATGCGAACTTGACCTAGAGCCTCCACGATCATGATACCAAGGCTGGGGTATGGACGGGAAAGGGCCGGGAAAGGGCTAAAGCTTCCACCCCCGGATTTGATTCGGGATGAGGCCGATGGGCGTCGGCCGCATTTCCGGGGGAGGGGAGGGGAGCGAGTAATTACTCGCAGGTTTGGTTTTGAATCTCGAAAGGCAGGCCAGCGGATATGACGATATGGGTAATGTGTATGGGGTAATATAGTACACAATGGGAAGTATACAACATACTAAACCGTTTCTTACATCAAGTGGGCACGTCTGACGAGCCCGGGTTACCCAAGAGTTACAGGGATCACAAGGCTGGGTGGCGTACGGAGTATATTCCACTTGCTGTAAACACACTACTACTTACATTGATACATACCTAGTAGTAGCTCTCGAAAACGTGGACATGTGACAAAGATATGCTTCTATGCTAGTCTAGTAGGTAGTCCATCATCTCTGGAACAAAACCCCCCCCCCCCCTCCCTCTCTGTCATCCCCTGTCCAAACGACCCGCCAAGCCCTTCACACCACGCGAACACATCTTTTATGTTTTATGGAGAACTCGCACAAAAGAGCCTAGCCCGGGCTCGCTGGCTCGCTGGCTCGCTTTTCCTTCAAAGTCGCACTCACGCGAGCAGGCGAGCTTTTACGAATAGGGCCCCAGAAAACGCCATTGTTGGCAGGGCCCCCTTTTGGGAATTTTAGGAATTCGGTGGAGCCAGATGCCTTTTTTCCCTAATAAGGTAGATATGCGACTTTGTCATTATGTATGTATCTTCTTCGCCTGGGATGACTGAAAAAATACGTAACCTAGGTATAACACTACCTACGTTCCCTCCCTCCCATTATCCCCCCCACTACCACCACCACCGACACTCCCGCCTCCACAGTGTTCCGTCTTTAATCTATCCATCGTTTCCTTTACTTTACCTTACCGGTTTCCTTTTCTTTGCTCACCGAGTAAAAGTCTACCCCCCTCAAAACTTCTCATGCTGTCCAGATTAGTAACTCCCTCTTTGCAAGCGCGGTGTGGAAAGTTAGAAAGAGCTCTACCGGGGCGACGTCGAGGAGTGATACTGGATTTGGCAGAGGAAAGGGAGAAGAGGAGAGAGAAAGCTTCTATTATCTATGGTCCCTTTGCCGCTGATATCGTCGACAGGGCGCGGTTTACACATAGCGTGGAGCAACCCTCGCGACTAAGAGGACCGAAAAACGCCTGCTCAGCTCAATATTCGCTTAGCGTTTGAATAAATAGGGAGGAACCCCGACCACGAAACGGAGGAAAAGGGAATTGGAGAGCTCAACTCTTGCTGCTCACTCCTTCTCTGCGTGCTGAAAGGCATCACGAGGGGGTTTTTTAATACTTCTGGAGCGCACTTGGTCCCCACCAGCTGGTTGGTCCAGTCACCGCTTTCGCGCAGCCAGAGGTGGACGCTGGAGACGGGACGTCTCCAGCCCGTTCGTCCGAGCCGTGGCCGCCACAGGCCGAAGAATCGACGACAAAAGCTGTAACCGCTACCCTTGGTTACAACCCTACCGAAATCACTGTTACTACGACAAACATGACGACCATCGAGAAGCCGACGATGTCGAACCCCGACGAGAAGGACATGCCGAACCGGTCGTCCTTTTCCCCGTCGTCCTCCTCCCCATCCTCCTCCAAAAAGCGGCCTGCCTCGGACACGGAGCCCAGTGGCACGGCACCCAATGGCACGACAAAGGTTACCAAACGAAGGGCCGCGCACGCTTGCGTCTCTTGCCGCGCTAGGAAGGTGAGATGCGACGTTGTTGAGGGCGCTCCTTGCGGTAATTGCAGATGGGATGATGTTGAGTGCACCGTTCAGGAGAGCCGCCGCCGCAAGTATGCGAATTTTCTTCACTTCATCCCCTCCCCCTTTCTCTCTCACTCTTCGAGATTGTTCCTTTCGGCTTCGGCGCATTTCGTATTCCATATTCGCCTATTTTCATCGCGATTCACATAAGAAAGAAGGAGACAACGAAAAGAAAGGCTCCAGAAAACCATACTATAAAAATCATTATCCCATGTAGTCCAATTTTGACGCAAAAGTTCCTCATTCTAACTCACTTTTTGCATTTTTTTTTCATCCGACTTGGAGGATGAAATTGCGTCATGTTCTGCCAAGCCCCTTTCCTTTCCCTTTCCATCTCCAAATCTCCAATTACATACTACTGCCTATGATCTCTTTTTTTTCTTCCCACCCCCTTACATAGTTTCTCTTATTTCCTTCTATCTTCATTCGCCAAGGAGGGTATAAAGCAAAACGTTAGAGAGCAAATCAGACTTACATCCTTGTCACCCTTTGCAGGAAGAACCTGTTCGACTCGACCTCGTCGGCCTCTGCCAACAAAGGCAAAGCCCCACAACATGCCGAGGCACACCAACAGCTGAAAGCGAAAGGTCCCCCTTCGAACCATCCCATCAGCATTGCCTCCGCGGCTTCTGAACCCCTGCGTCGACCCAGCGAAACATCGCAGAGCTCCAAGGCTAACGTCGGCAACAACGCAACCGACCCAACGGCAATGCTGCAGAGCAGCGTGGAGGGTCATGTCCCTCATCTCTTATGTAAGTTTGGTGGCGATCCTAAGCGATTGGGAAACTCCACATGGCTTTTCACATGTCAGAATCGGGTTGTCCCCCTTCCCCCACCCCCCTCTCTTGGCAAGGGGAAGAGAAAACGGGGGTAAAAGGAAGAGAAAAAAGCTCGTGAAACACAAGCACATGGAAATTTCCCTTTTCTTGTGAGAACGATGACGATCATGAAGGCTGACATGTACTTACTGCGTACTCCGCTCCAGACCAGCGATCTGGATTGGAACCAGACCGGGTATTACTACCGAACACGTTACAGGCCAGCAATAACGGATTAATATATGCTAACATCTGGCCTAACTTGCACACGCATGTGGGACAGAGTGCTGCGAACTCGGGCACGGGCACGGGCACGGGCGCGGCGCTGAGGACGGCACAGTTCCTCAACTCCCTCGAGGAGCCCGATACGTTGTCCCAGCTGCCCGCGTTCATCCGGCCGCTGCCGTCCAAGATCGCCCCCGAGGATATAAGCTATCTGCACACCAAGGGCGCTCTATCTCTACCAAACCTCGCCTTGCAAAACGCGCTGTTGCGCGCCTACGTTGAGTACGTTCACCCGTACATGCCGCTGATCGACCTGCACGACTTTTTGAGCGCCGTCAACGCTCGCGATGGCCTACGCGGCCAGATCAGCCTGATCCTATACCAGTCCATCTTGTTTGCCGCCACCGCCTACGTAGATGTCAAGTACCTGAAGGAAGTGGGCTATCCGGATCGGAAAGCCGCCCGTAAGGCGTTCTATCAAAAGGCTAGGGTGAGAATTCCCCGTTCCTCTTTGTATAGTTTACCCTCCTTCAGGACCAAGGTATGCTTGGTGCGAAGAAGGAAAGGCTAACTTGCATATAGCTTCTGTACGACTTTGACTACGAGAGCGATCGCATCGTCCTCGTCCAGGCACTTCTCCTAATGACGTACTGGTACGAGACGCCCGACGATCCGAAGGACACATGGCACTGGATGGGAGTGGCGATCTCGCTGGCACACACAATGGGCCTACACCGCGATCCGGCCAGCACTAGCATGCCGCTACGAAAGCAGAGGCTGTGGAAGCGGATATGGTGGTCGTGCTTCATGCGGGACCGGCTGATCGCGCTGGGGATGCGGCGGCCGACGCGGATCCACGACGAGGACTTCGACGTGCCCCTGCTCGAGGAGAGCGACTTCGAGATCGGGGCCCTGCCAGATGAGGTTCAGACCGTCGTAGGTGTTGAATGCACGTTCGTGCGCGACGTGTGCATCCAACAGGAGCTCGCGCTCATGTGCATCGCCAAAGCCAAGCTGTGCCTCTGCATCAGCCACATGCTGAAAGCGCAGTATTCGGTGCTCCTACGCGACAAGTCGCGGCCCGAGAACCCAACCAACAACACCATGATGCTGTTCCCCAACAAAGAGCTCGACAACGTCGAAGGCGTGCAGAAATGCGACTTCGAGCTCATGACCTGGGTCGAGTCACTGCCCGCGTGCTGCCAGTACCGACCGCTCTCGGAGCACGACTTGCAAGGGGGGAGGTCGACCGTGGCAGTGCAGCGCAACCTGCTGCATCTTGTGTACTACACGACGGTGTCGGCGCTGCACCGGCCGCAGTTCTTGCCGTCGTCGCCGGTGCACCCACTGCAGACGCCGGTGCAGGCGCAGGAGGTATCGCGGACGCGGGTGCGCGACGCGGCGACGCAAATCACGTGTATGGTGGCCGAGCTGTCGCAGCTGCAGCTCGACAGGTTCCTACCCACGACCGGCGTAACGGTCATCCTGCCGGCCATGATCATCCACCTGCTGGATATGAAGAGCCCGGCGCGGCACGCGCGTGAAAGCGCTTTGCATGGCTTCCGCCAGTGCATGCACGTCATGGAGCACCTGCGCGACATCTACTCCGCCGCCGACTTCGCCGTCACCTTCCTCGAGGCCGCTCTGCGCAAGGCCGCCCCCAACCTACACGCGGCACAGAGGCAGGCCGCCCAGATGCAGCAGCATCGACACCAGCAACAGCAGCAGCAGCAGCAACAACAACGACACCAACGACAACAACACCAGGGATACGGTGGCGGCAATACTAGCGCCGTGGACGTAAACGATACCAAGACCGCCATCCTATCTCAATTCAACACCACCCCAAGCATCGAAGACATGACCACGCCACCACCCGAGACCATACCTTACACGACATCGCAGGGAATGGGGAACACCACTGACGTCATGTTTCCTCCTACCAACACAATTACGACGCATCAACAGCAACAGCAACAGCAACAGCAACAGCAACAGCAACAGCAACAGCAGATGCAACAACAACAACAATTCGTCCCGCCTGCCGACCTCGTCATTCACAAGACGGCGACGGCGATGGTAGGAGGGAACATCACACGGACATCATCATCAACAGCAGCGCACTGCCACTCGCCACCGCACACGGAGTGGGGGGACATGCTGACGCCGAGCGCGAGCGGGGCTTCGGCCTCGTCGGACGCGGCGGCCCTCGACCACGTCGAGATGGACCTCGACTCGCTGGAGAACCAGGACGAGTTCGGCTGGAACCCGCTCTCGGCGACGAACGTCCTCGACTTCGACCAGTGGCTGGAGTTCCCTAGCGAAGGAGGGGCACCACCGCCGGTTGGTAATGGTGGTAATAGTGGCGGTGGGGTGGTCGAGGACATGATCTTGTAAGAGAGAGAAGGAAGGGACATGAAACACATGATGCCTTTTTTGTTTCCTTTTTTCTCTCTCTTTCGTCATTGTCTAGAGAAGCGAACAGAATTTCATTGTTGTTGTCGTTGCCGGCATCATCGTTGTTGTTGATGTTAAGTATGTTGAGGAGCCTCGGGACTGATTAAAAAAAAGGGGGGGAGGCATGGGGAAGGTGACTTACCTAAAGTTCACTTACCTCTCCTATGGACTCTGGGGGTTCTCCCCCTCTTTTTTTCTTCTTCTTTATTGTTCTGGCAGTGGTGGAGTTCCGGGGTTTGACAATAAGGATAGGAGGGATGGGAGGGCAATTGGGAAGGGAACGAAAACCTCTTGATCTTTTTTTTCTCTTGTTCATTTTTTTCTTTTCCGAAGACTCCTCCATATCTCTTATCTTGGCTTTTTCTTTATCCCCCCGGTCACTCATTCATACGTTAGATGAGATATAGACATGACGGATTGGGAGGGGATCCGGAGGGGATAGGGAGAGGGATGGAAGTTTATTGGCGCCGGGGGGAGTAGGGATGGGTTTTGTTCTGTGTTTCTGTGTGTGTTTTGGTTTTATGGGGGAGTTTTTTGGGAGGAAACTTTTATGAGCGTTTTACAACGACATGGGCATGAAGTATTGTGCCTGTTTCCCGTTGTATGTGTGGCTTATGTTGCATTCTTCTTCGTCTCACAGGTTATTGGTGCACTCCTTTTCGAGTATATACTTCGTTCGCTTTTTCTTTTTCTTTCCTTTTCGCACTATACCCCGTTAATGTGTAGGCCATGGTAAACAAAACAGAGTTGATGAGGGCAAGAGTAGGTGGACGGGTAGGCAAGTGGGTAGGTTGCAGCTATGTTGTGTTTATAGCCGTTGATAGAAGTTATCCTGTCAAATGAGAAAGAATAATGAAATGCATGGACATATTGATGTTGCCCCCTCTCTCCGGTTCAACAACTAACCCCCCTCCACCCTTCCCATAGAAGGGAACTGGCGCTATGTTGTGCTTGTTATTGTTTATTTACTTGTTTTTTTTGTTCCCGCATCTCTCGTATCAGAATCGTTGAAAGTTGGGGTCCGTTTGATATTAAAGTTTCTGAAATTTTGATCGTCGGCGCAACGATGGGGAAAAGACGAATCTAAGCCTCACTCAGAGGTGGGCTTAAATTTTAAAAAAAGAAACTGACCGACCGTATTCATATATTGTGAGAAGGGGGAGAGGGAAGAGAGGAGAGAGGAGAGAGAGGGGGGGGTAGGGGGGGGGCAGCAGCAGGAAAAAGAATGATATAAAGAAGTACGGGTCAGTTTAAGTTGTCCCCCCAGGTAGATGCAGTTATGGTTCTCGAAGACTCTGTACGTGATATGCAATATATTGATTGCAGTGCAGCACTGAGCAACACAAAAGAGTCGTTGCGTTACACATGGTATGTTAGTTTTTCTTATATACCTTCAATGTTCAGTGCAACCCAGATGTTGCGCACAGGTTGCACCAGGCAAAGGTCATTCGAGTATCGTAAGACCTGACTTGAGGAGAGAGGGGAGCATTTGATCAATGAAATATGTGGGAACCCGCGTTTAAGACCGGGGAAAGCCTTGATAGATCTTGAACGCCAAGAGGTCTTGTGTAGCCTGGGCTAATTTGGTTGCTGCCATTTAAAGTTTCCGTCTGCATCTCGTGCTACTATGTATTGAATTTATTCATATTGTGTTACATCGATGGGTCAATTGACCTTGAGTAATTTACATAATTTAAACTTTCTCCCATTCATGTTTATACTTTTGATACCAGACTACCAACTGCCAACATGAACTCACTTGAAAGTTACAAACAACATGCAATGCTTGTATTAATGAATAGGGAAGGAAAGACTGAGAAAGAGAAGATAAAGTATTAGGTAATCTTGAGTACGTTTAAGTTGGGTAGGTAGCACTAGAGGCAAGCAGACAGAAAATCAAGACACGAAGACAAGACAAGACAAGACAAGACGAGACGAGACAACTCAAGACAAACCCTGAGAGTGACTCATATCTACGTCAAATAACAGGGACAAGCCGCAATGATGAACGACCGACGCATCAACATGAAAAGAGTGAACGAGCGAACGAGCGAACGAACGGCTTGGGCGGCACCGCGGATTCGTGGCGATCGGTTGAACGTGCACCTTTCCACTCACTTTGGATGATGTGCATCGGACTTTGAGCTGCTTGGTTAGGTAATGGGTACGTGGCACCGTTGCTGGAGCTGCCCGGTCGATTACGTAGCTTCTTCCTGGCTCAGCACCACAGTGCCAACCCAAAGCCGGAGCCGGGAAGGAAAACTGTAGGTCATTCATGTAGAAAGCGCGATGGATGATGGGAAAGGAGGGGGAGGGGGAAGGAGAGGGGGAGGGGGGAGGAGGAGGAGGAGGAGGAGGAGGAGGAAGAGGAGGATCGATGTAGCATCATCAGCCTTGTTTGGGTCACGACACCGAACACGTCAGTAATAAGGCACTTCCAAGGTTATACCCAGGCAGGAAGGCACAAACTATAGACACCATACATGATACATTGATGCAGCGTATGTCATGCTATGTATAACGTTTTTGTTGAGTTAAGGTTAGGCTAGGTTAAGTATGTTTTAGTTTCGACTCGGTCAGATCAGGTCAGATCAACATGAACACTGAAGTTAGGTAGGTAGTACCTACCTGCACGGTAATGGAATGGGGTGAGTACCTATGTAAGTAAGTACTTACCTACCTATTGCAGGTTAAATCAATCCTCCGGCAATTACTTACATACTTCTTACCTACACGCATACATCAATTTTGATACACCTTACCTTAGCGCTATGAGGCAGAATAGTTGGGTATATTTGATCGAATATTTGCTGCAAGTCTATACCCAACATATAGCCAAGCTGCAAACCGCCTGCGACCTGCTGGAGCACGACTCCGTCCATGTGCCTAATCAAAAAAGATGAACATCAAGCAGAGTGGCGCGGTACGTAATTCCAATAGATTAACTGTTCCGGTTCTCCAGCGGTTGCTATAGCGGCTGCCTCCTCTTGATGGATCTTTTACCTTATGGTAACCTATGGGGGAATTTTACACTGCTTAGTATAGGTAGTTTGTGGTCCCCTTCTTTTTTTTCTTTTTTTCTTTTCTTTTCTCTTTTTTTTCCTTCTTTAATATTGTGTGTCGTTGCGCGCGGTTGACGGGTAGACGGATTAGATTTGGATGGAGGAGGCTAGAACATACGGCAGCGCATAGGTAAAATGTGCGACGATGTAAATGAACATAGCCGCACCTAGTAACGACGCATGACAGCCCTGTACTCAATACTTTATTAGGTGCCTGGGTATATATTAGCAGCTGATAGTTGTTGGCCCTAGCCACTACCTACCTAGGCCCTCCCCTGTCATGGGTAATTTTATCTTTTGGTCGCTCTGTAATTTCAAGGGTTCCCCTTCTTTCCCCGTATGTTACATGAACGAAACCTAACTTAGGTGGTCAACGAAACCTTCGTCTTTTTTTTTCTTCTTTCTTTTATTCTCTTGACTTTGTTTTTTCCCTTTTCTCTAGGACGTCCTAGAGATCTATTCTTTTCATTCGTTTAATCCTTATTCTATTCTATTCTATTATTATTACTCAAATTCTTCTTCTGTTTCTTGTCACTCCTTCTCCAAACCTGACCAATACAACAAACAAAAAACTACCTATCAACCGCCCACTCTCCTTCTCTTTCTCTTCCATTGCCCCCATTACCTACATCGGACAGGGTTTTTGTTGTACGGTTTTGTATGTGCGTTTGTATGTGCGTATGCGTGTGTAGGATGTATGTAAGCGCCAGTCAGGTGGATTGAAAGAACGAGAAGGCGAGCAATAAGCCGGAACAGACATGCCATCGATGTTCGTCCTGCCTCTCCGCCTCCACCAATGCTGCGGGCCACCATCGTCAACCAATCAATCCGGCGCAGGCTGGAGTACCACCAGTAACAAGCAACCACAGCAGCAGCAGCAACCAGCGTCGCCAACAGTTAGCTACATGCATGTTGCGCTCGGCGCATAGATTGGCTGGATTGCTTCACAATTACCCATCGGCCTCGATGGGACCTCTTCCCTCAGTTCCCACTGACCGCTTACTGAACCTACGTTGCGCTTTCGTTTCAACCTTGAGCCACTAGTCTGATAGGGTAGGCCATTGACATTCGCCCTCCCGTCCTTTCTGGCCCTACATAAAATACTATACGCCCATTCCCGCCGTACCATACGCACCTCGTGACGTACCTATCTGTACTGGGTATCTGTACCAGACGTCTCCCCAATCGTTCCTTCGGCGACGAGAGGGAAAAGAAAAAAAAAGAGGACCGGAAGAAAGAAAAAGAAAAAGAAGAATACCTAAGAAATCACCACGTTGGCGCAGCACAACGCTTGCTCGCACACGTCACACACGCTCCCTTACTTATACACGACGGCCAGCACCCGGTGGCCTGCTTTCTGCTCTGCCTTCGCTTGCTCGTGTGTCTTTGCTGCAGGTCCCCGTTTATAACCGAGACCCTTCTTTCGACTTCCGAGCAGCGCGACGATATTGCCAGAAACCTGGCCCTTCTTTATATCACAACTTTGTCCACCCAAGGAACCTGGAGAGGAATATACGCGGGGCATTATCTGGGAGGGAGATGGAGTCTGCCAGCTAGCAAACCCTCGCCTTTTGCTTCTCATGATGGACGATTGTAGAAACTCCACCTTCTCTATCTGCTGACGGGCCAAAAACTGGGAGGTCAATCTACAACAAGACAGTGCCAACTGACAGCATCAACCAACATGTCCGACCAACGTGAATTGCTCGCCACCCCCACGGGGCCCCATGACACCATCCGACAACGCCCTCTGCGTTCGAATTCCCCCTCTCCATCTAGACTCCACCGTCCGAGAGACGAATTGCTCGCGCGACTTTCTCCTGCCTCTGTCGTCGAGGCTCTTCGATCGCCCACGGGCGCTCTGAAAACATGCCTGGAGCAGGCCTCGGCCTCAGAGAAGGCTTTCGCCATGAAAACGGCCAATGCCTCCAAGTTGATACATGATTGGCTTGACGAGCTTTCCGACTGGCCGTGGCCCTCAAGTGCCGGTTCGGCCGGCTTTGAGTCGCCCGCTAAGAGAAGGAAACTCGCCGAGCCTAAGACACCGAAAGACGATTTCCAGCGCGAGCCCTCCGAGGCCGCCCCACCACCTGACACCCTCTACTATGGCAGTCTACCTGCCGACGATGTCACTCGCTACGAGAAACGAATTGAACAAATACAACGAGAGATGGAGGACCTGAATCTGGAGGAGATCAAGAGCCAGGTCCTACACAATCACATCCTACCGCTGTCGCGACCGGGAACCCCCTACTCTGATAGCGGTCGCTCTATGAGTTCCATCTTCTCCTACGTCAAGTTGGAAGATGTGACCGCCGTCATTACCGCCATTACCGTACAAGCTTTGCCCAACTTGTCCCGCTTGACACGGTTACTCAACATCTGGACCGTGCGACTGCTTGTCCTACGCAAGGTCCCGTCTCTGTTGCAGATGTTCACGGATGCCGAAGTGGCACTGCGATCCGGCTGGAGCGCAATTGCGGCAACGAATCGTGGCCTGGCAAGCTCGGACAAGGATAGCAACATGACGCAAGATAAACCAGCTTGCCTCTCTAAGAAGGACATTGATATCATGAAATTGGTTCTTCAGCAAAAGGTAACAAAACCAGGGCGCGATTTGGACTACATGCTAGATGCGCTAGAGGGGATGATGGACACTCTGCCCGACGAATGGCTGGACCGCATGGAGGCAATTGAGCGAAATTATGCCGAGTGGGTTACGGCTGCAGACCGACGGGTTCAGGAAGGAGAGTGGTCCCAGGCGACCGAACAGACCAGATCAAGCAGGTCTCCTGTCCGGCCAACGACCCCTCAACCGAAAATCGAGATCCGCGAGCCAAGTCCGCCTAGGAAAACGTCAGATGACCGAACCACGTCCGGCGCGCTGTCGGGTCACCGATCAGATTCTCGTGAGAATGCTATGGGCAGCGGCGTATCAAGACGCGATTCGGCTGTCGACGATGACTCGAACAACCAAGGCGCTGCTATCAAAATTCTGGTGGAAGAACCAAGAAAGGACATACAGGGGTCGGCATCCCAGATTATTGATTTGACTGAACATGCAGTCCATCAGCACGATATCGATTCTGGGGTGGTGACCGAGAACCCAGACCTCGATTATGATGGTCTCGCCAGAAGGCCCACCAACCCAAAGACGACGAGCTCCAGGCAAACTGGCAGTCAAACCTATGACGGGTCCGAGGATGTCGAAGGAATTAGCGACGAGCGAAACAGCCCCACGTTATCAGAACCGAACCGAAGCAGTGCTCGTTCCTCTCCTTCAGAGACAGCAAAGCGCGATATATTCCCATTAAAACCAGTTCTTGGAGACGAATTTGAGCCCTCGGTTTTGGAGTCGGTGCACGAGGAGGACGAACAGCCTGACCTTCCTCCTGCAAGTCTCGTCACCCGGAAAGACAGCAATGCATCCTTCCTCTCGGTCATCCCTCGCCGCCGGTCCAGCAATTACCTAGACCGTTCAGACGACGTTTTCTACGGAGACGACACGGCCGAACCAGAATTACCGCGTTTACCAGACCCTGACGAGTCATTCTTCAGTGATGCCCCGAGCCCGCCGAGTTCGCCTCCATTACGATATAGGAAGCCTAGATCTACCTCAGTCACATTTAAGGAGGTGCCTGAAATAGCGACCTTGCCCGACAGCGGGAATAGTACTCCGCCCCGAAGTCCTCTTCAACCGCCTATAGTGTTCGACCACGACACCTCATTTGAATGGGAAAGTCAACATGGCAGTCCTAGCCGTATGAGCACAACCAGCAATATCAGCGCGAATAGCGATGACGACCACTTCCAAAGGCAAATCAGCCAGCTGCTAGAATCGATGCCAGCCAGGTTCAGACTACAGAGATCAAGGGTAAATCTAAACCCACCCGACCTTCAGCTTCCTACGCGGCCTAAGCCTAAAAATCCGGACTCGAGGCGTCGCAGTGGGTCAGCTCTTTCTTCCCGTGGTGGAACGCCTTCCTACTCACGGAGTGCTACTCCTTCATTCATGTTGGCGCCGGCAAGAGAGCCTCGTCCGAGGTCAAGGAGTAGTCAGGGCATCCGACTCTATCATTTGACAAGATCTACTGGCGAGCCTCCCATCAAGCTCTTTATTCGCTGCGTTGGGGAAAACGGAGAGAGAGTGATGGTGCGCGTTGGTGGCGGATGGGCCGATTTAGGAGAGTACCTCAGGGACTACGCAGCACACCATAGCCGGCGATCTAAGGGCGAAGGCAAGGTTGAGGTCACAGATGCCCCGCCCGCAGGCAAATTGGGCTCTAGCCCGTGCAGCCGGCCTGGATCTTCTGCGGGGCGCCCTATGACCCCCCTTACCGTTAAGAAAACAAGAAAGGAGCCGAGCGAGGACGGAGGGGCCAAGCTGCCGAAGACACCTCATTCCGACAATGCACAGGAAACGGCAGATCCTCCATCCTCGGGTCAGACGTCGGGAAGATCACGTGCCTCCTCGGTGCAGCACTTCGACTGGGAGAACGACGAAGACAGCTCCCTCGGCCTCGCTGGGCCAAAAGCCGCTAGACGGACGGACTTGAGCGATGAGAGCAAGGCTTGGGTGCAAAGCATGAAGGAGAAGGTTCGTATCGCTAGCAGCGAGCGGGTACCTCCTCCCCCTACGGAACAAAACATCAATTCCAAGTTCGGTGAAATGGGCAAAGTGGGGGGCACGAAACGACTGTTTAGGAAGAAATAAAGGGGACGGGTGGAATGGGTGGATGCACGGATGGATCGGTGTGGGGAGGAAAATAAACTCTACGGCGTCTGAAGATCACTTTGTTTTGCTTTTTTTTTATCTCGTTTCCGACTGTTTTAGCGTTTTGGAGTGGAGTGGGGAAAAGACAAGAACGAAGAGGGAAGGATTATGTGTAGCTCAAGGAGCACCGAAGGGTACGTGTGTGTCTGTGTTTGTCTGAGGAAACGGGAGAAGGGATAGGTAGGTAAGGAAAGGGCAATACCCCGTATGCGGGTCGGTTTTTCATTTTTATTTTCTTTGGGGGTTTCTCGGTTGGACTGTGTGGACTTTCATCATAACGCATCAAGCATCATCAGCATCAAGCAACGGTGTTCAGTGTTGGTTCGTTTTTTTTTTCGCAGAGAATGAGAGGGATGATGTTTTTAGCCTCCCACCACTCCTGCTTCACTTGTCTTCTTTTCGGCGCTCTCCTCTTTTTCGGTCCTCTTGAGCCATGTTGTTGGTTCCTTCAAGTAGAAAGACCTGGTTTTTTTTGTTCAGACATACAGAGATGCACTACACACACGAGACTCTTCGAGCCGAGCATTTGTTTTTTTTTCTTTCTTCTTTTACGTTTCCACCTACCTACCTATGGTAACCTACATACATACCTACATCGCTTCACTTTTTTACCTTTTACTACAGACCAAGATAAATACCCAAACACATCCCCTCCTAGACAGAAGACAAAAGAGTTTACAGACATCCATACATACATACCATACCATACCATACCATACCATACAACCGAACGAAACAAACCAAACAGAAAATAGAAAGGACGTTCTTCTACCTCCTAGCTGCCTTCTTTTCCCACTTTGGATTCATCATGTGATTTGCGTATTGGTCCCCCCCCTTACATTACACCCCTCTCCACCTATACCCAAATGTAGGTAAACGTAGCCTACCTAGGCCCCCGTCCCCGGCCTCCCTTTTTTTTGTTTTTACTTCCAACAATGTTGGGGGGCTAGGTAGTGTAGATAGGTACTTAATCTTGGGTTTTTAGTGTATAGGTAGGTTACCTAGCTTTTTGGTTGGCCCGGGTTCCCGGGTCCGGGGGGGAGGGGCGGGGACGGGGGTATGTATTATGCGTTCGCGCGCGCAAGCGGTGTGGAGGGAAAATGATGGGATTTTTCTACATAGGGCCCCGGGGGCTTTGTTTCTGGTTTTATCGCATAGTAATAAGTACTTATGTTACATCAATACAAACGCGCCACAAGCGCGTTTTAGGTAGCACTCGCTGTTTCTCTACCCATCTCCCCTTTTTCATGTCCCCCCTTCCCCCTTTTTTTATTTTTTTCTTGGGGTTGGCTACTTAGTGTAGGTATTTTTCTTGTCTCACCGTCTTTTTTATATATTAGGTATCTAGGTAGGTATAGGTAGGGTGCTTGGTTTCGGACGGCTGGGAGGGTTGGGTTGGGTGTCGTGAAGAAAGGGGTAGGGGAAGGGGAGGGGGAATATAGAGGAGGCGGGAGGCGGGACATGGGATGTGTGTAGGTAGGTATGCTTGTTTGCGTTAAGGGGTTTGATTCCTCATGACTTTTATAGGTTGCCTGGTGGGTAGGTAGGTATGGCATGCCTATGACCGAGAAAAGCTATGTTTATTCTAGCTTACGTGTAGAAGAGGTTTCCGTGTCCTTGTGGTTGAGTGCATATTTACGTGTACTATCTAGGTATATGCCGTGCCTGATGTCTTCCTAGTATTTAATGCTTTATAAACCTGAACCTGAACCTGAACCCTAACCCCCCTTCTTTTTTTCGTGTGACCCAACTTATAGTTATACGTAGGTAGGTAAGTACTTGATAATCATTCACGTTCAATGCTATCAACATAGGGTATATAGTTATGGAGGAGTTTATCACCAGTGCTGCCCTTTAACGACAATTCGTATCCTCAGTTGTGCCTATTTCACTTACGCCAAGATATTAGGGCCAGCAAATCGTAACGTCAATGGCATTTCGGGAGTCTGCCATTCTCCCTAAGTTCTCGTGCTATCTTATATGTACTAACCCTTACTTTTGAATTCCCTTCTAAAAGTACGTATTGTGAAAACCCCATCGATTATCTAGATCCCTAATATTTTGTAAGTCAAGTGAGAGGTACTTTTCCAGGTACTAGTTGAAGTCTGACCTGCCTTGAGTACGTATGTATTACTGGATTTAAATCATCTTTGGTGTACCTTAGTCCTTCTTATCTGTGGATTAAAATAAAAGTAAAAAAGCACTCTATGCAGCTTACATGCTTCTAAAAAGGTGGCCTGCGAGTGGAATATCGTGGGGTCACCCCGGCCACGTAAATTCAGTGTTTATATATAAATAGGAGAACTAGTACTCGAGGCGAGGGGAGGTAAGATTGAGTTCATGCTGTGGTTGATGTATGTTTAACTACTGAATCATGAGAGTAAGGGGTAAAGGGGCTCCGAGAAGATGGGGAGCATTTGGAGACCTCCGATATTGAAGGCTGGGCAAAAGGGTGATGCTTTTAATGTAAGTATTTTCTACATGCGGCACCGATATTGAAAATATACCGTAGCCGGCTCTAAAGATGGATAATATGTACCGCAACCAAAGTACTGTCGATATATTTGTGAAGCTGACGCATCTAGGACTGAAAATATGTGGCGAGGGCACGTCGCCTAGAACCAGCAAGACTATCGCCAGCATCAACATCATCTAGTGACATCCCATTCTCTTGCCATGTGCGATGTATGGTACGTATAGCAAGTTCTACGTGGCAGGTGAGATAGAGGCCAAAATACATGTATTACGCTCGCTTGCATGACGACCACGGATCGGCTCGCGATATACCTTACATATGCTGTCGCTTGATACGCTGACAACTCTATCCGGTGAGAGTTAGGCCACAGCCAATCTGTCTTTCGCAGATCTAGTAAGCGCGAGGACGTGAAACCAGTTGGCCAACAGCCTTATTTATAATCTATCGCGCATATAATCAGCTCCTGGTAATGCCACTTCTACGCGGTGCCTGCGATAATAGTCGGTCTAGGATAGGAGTCGAGCAGCAAGGAGACTTGTACGCGGCGCTCTGCTTCCGGGTGAGGAAGGGACTCCGTACAAGGACAATAAGACTAGGTAAGGCCAGGGGCGTTTGGAATCGTATCACCAGATGACGGTTGGTCGTTAGGTCCTTCACAGTACTATCCAGTGATTCCACTCCCTTTTTTTTCTTGTGAAGTCTGTCCTCGTTTTACCACGGCTGACAACTCGAGGCCTCCTCGCCGAGCCACGCCGAGTCATTTCACCATCTTGGATACCTACTTACTTGGATAACCACAAGAGGGGGACTCGGCCGAACTCTGGTTCGTTCGCATATCCCGCAAACCGTTTAGCCTTCTCGGCAAACCGGTTTTTTGCTGTCATGTGGGTGGCGGTGGCCACCGATTCTAGACTACCTACTCGGAACCTGGGGAGTCCTCTAGGTGGAAATAAAGTCCTGCTGCGAATCGGGCTTGTGTGTATCTAGAGGAGTGCACACAAGGCTGGTCGTTGCGTGGTTGGCGATACGAAACTCTACTAGTTATCCATCCAGAACTAGAGCTTGTCTTCAACTCGAACAGAACGAACCTATCAGGCAATAGCTAAAGAACGGCGAGTGGCAACATCATATCGAAGAAAAGCACAAGCTAATTCCAGATTGGCAGTATCGCAGTTACTTCGGATGCTATGGCAGAATTATCGTGGTCTCTGGTAGGCATGGCCCCAGTCCCTGATGGATAACCTAGGTACCTACCGATGTCGGCCACGCGCCGCGTGGACTCAACTGCTGGAGGCACACGATGTCACCAGGTCTGGCATGTTAATCAATCGAAAGCCATCCAACGATGCTGGCTGTGTCCCATACATTTTTTTTTATGTTTCCGGCCCAGGTAGTCTGTCATCCTAATGCATTTTCGGCGTACTCGCTTTCCACATGGGAACTACCAGTCTGGGCAATAGATATCGAGAAGAGGGGGGGGATTCCAAGGCGTGGGCGCATTTTGGCTCCATCGTAACCGAGCGTCTGGGCAAATCCAGGAAAGCACTCGGGCATCCAGAACAACCGGGTGCGTACTCCCTGTGATGTTACCAGCTAGGTATTCAAAGTTGCCTGACTTGAGTGTTCCCAGCGTCTGCTACTTGCTTGCCAAGTCGTCCTCGCTTGATACGACGGCTCTTTTACACACCACCATGGGGAAAGTCGCTGAGCACGGATTGGGAGGATTTCTTGTTTTTGAGCTTGAGAGTAGTTCATAGATGAAGAAAGCGTTGGGTCCTGCCCCCCAACCCGATCAAGTTATGAATCAATATGTAAGTGAGTTTTCCCATCTTTTCTAGCTCTTGATAACTTATCCGAGACAGGCAAATTCACATGACATGCAAATGACACCCTCATATGCGTACATTACGAAACCCCCTATCATGGACCTCGTCGATACGGGGAGTTGTCAGCGGTGGTTGGCACTTCGGATAATCCCCTTTTCAAAGTCGTCGCGCGTAAAAGTGCTTCAGACAACATTTTTATAGCTCCAGGTACATATATATATATATAACGTACTTTCGCGACCCGAAAGGCATTGGCGAATTATCTTGAGCCCACCAGGGGGTGATGGGCTACCAGCTGGGAAGGTAGTGCGAGCTATAAGTAAGTCCTTCGGGTAATAAAGAAAGAGTTGAGTGTTATGAATACCTGGATATAAGTAGCTATGTGAAAAGAAGCCAGAGCGTAGGTGGGTAGACAGACAGAAACCACTGGGAAATCGCGAGATGATATTGTTGTATAGCAAGACCTAGAACAATACCTTATAGGTTAGATAGTTCGTGCTATAAAGGGGGTATTAACCAGTAAGTAATACCTACGAATGTACAAACACCACCACCGCAGCCCCCCTTTTCCTCTCTATATTTCCTTCCTAAGGTTTAGATAAGTACCACTCACCCCCAACACGACGACGAAATAAAAGTATCTATTTATGTACCTATATATATATGCAGGGCATTAGCTATATTGCTCTCAGCCCGAAACCGGTCCTCCCGTCTGTCTTTTTCATCTCTCAAGCATACACTGTAGGTCTTTCGAACCAAGTTGCGGAACACACCACACCTATGATGGAATGAACGTCCCATGCTTCACTAGACCTACATACATATCTAGGTAAGTAATGCGAAATAAAAGGAAAAGGGGACGGCTGTTCAAGGTTGCCTTTTTGGTGGTTGCTTGCTCCCGTCCGACCCCCCCCCCCCCCGGGGCGAGATCGCATCAGTTCCCCACAGACCTAGATAGATAGATAGATAGTAAGATCCGGCAGGCAGGTAGTTGATGCGACACAGTGGACCGGGAAATGGCATCGGCTTCGACGTCGGTATCGGAGATACCTAGCGTCTGGTTAGACAGGTAGGTAGGAATTATACCTGAACACAAGCCATCGAAGGCGGTCACTAGGTATGTAGGTAGACCCCTAACCTTAGGCAGGTTCCAAAGATCCTTTCGGCAATACTATGAACGTGGCGTAGGGCTTAGACGCTACGCCTTACCAAGCTTTGCTTCTGCCCTACGCGAGACAAGATCTGTCGGCAGAACACCAATCTATGTACAAGGTAAGGTAGAGGGAGTAAACAGCCATTGAAAGTGGATTTGTGGTACTATCCTTTCGAGGGGCTCAGGATATTTCGGCGTTTTCACCCGCTACTGTGGGGTTTTCAGATCTGCTTTTCTAGGTGCTGCCGGAGCCATAGACGACCAGGGGCTTATACGATGCTGATCCTTCTGCGGGTAGCTACAGAAAGGGGTAGGTATTAGGTATTCTGGGGTAAGAGATGCTAGCACGCCTTGCTTAAATAGAATACATTCGTGTGTCGCCATATAATAAATAGGATACGAAGGTGATCAACACATGTATGGTAGCAAGCTTAGGACCAAGGTTACAAAAGGCCTTTCGCCTTTCGCCTTTCGCTTCTCGCCATTGCCTATTGGTATGTCGTAGCATGTAGCAGGAGGGTAGTATAGGAGGACCCCTAGTACGACACGAATAAGAAAAAGCATCTGATAAACGTAGCCTTCCACGTCTAGGCACATAGCTATCGTCTCAGTTGTAGAGATGCAAAAGCCTCGTCTGGACTCGAACATAATCATACAGAACCCCTTTCTCGGAGCCGTACACGTTCCTTCGTCTCACCTCTAGGCGCACAGGTAGAACGTTTGACCTGCCTTATCTCGCTCACACGAATCACGAATCACGAATCACGAAGCTTCCTCCTTGTTAATCTAAGGTTAGAAATATCCTGATAGATTCGAGTAAATTCACAATACGTGTGTTGGCTTATTGGCGGACTCTAAACGAGAATCGTACATAAACGCCACCACTCAACCCTCACCACTCACCGCTCAGCAGCTTGCCCAGATGTATTACCTAGCAACATCTACCTAGATGTTCTGGACTCTAGCTTGCCCCAGCGGGCACCTAGCTGCCAGATGGGGCGGGATAGAGCAGACCTGCGCTATCGAATGAATACTTACCTGACTGGAAGACACTTGGTAATTGGCTGGCTCCGTCTATGTGGCCCGTGAGGACCGCACCGCAGGAGCTGGGCCAAGCGGGTTGCGACGCCGTCCGTGAGAGGGTCAAGAAATAAGCTCAAAAGCCAAGACCGATCAAGACTTTCCCCTTCTGAGAGGCTGTAACGATAGACGAGCTGTAATGTGACGCCAACTGGGAAACCGTGCAGGCATAAAGAGAGGCGGGCGATCTTGCGGGAAAGTTGTGGCGATCAGAGTCGCAGGCTATCTTACATATGATAACTTGTCACGGCGATGGGACATGGGGGGTTCTTTGGGCGGTTCTTTGGGCGGGCGCATAATGTTGGAGATCTCATCTTGTTGCACCCGTGGCACGTATCGCCCTTTTTTTCCCTCTTTTGTTCTTCTCCCTCGAGATTTGCTCGGCCTAGCCTTTACAGTAGAATGGAAAACTGGGTATGGGGAAATGATCGTTGATCAGGTGCTTCAAAAGAGGATCGTATTAGTCGTAGCATTGCTGCAGTCCCGCCACGTTCGGACCCCCCACCCGTCTTCAATATTCTTGGTATACCGATTGCGGAGTTGAAGTTAGTCACGATGCCTAGATACCTGGATAGGTCTGTAGATAGGCAATGTAGGCCGGTGTGGACAGCAAGCGCTTGGGAGAAGTGGCCTCGGTGACGAGGTTGGACGATGCTGTATACCACTCCGGTCTTGCACGGACTAGGTACCTAGGTAGTAGGTAGAAGGATACCTAGGCGGCAACGTTCCGTAGAGCAGCTGCATGAAAGTGGTCCTTAGATATGACTATCTAAAGCGGCGCATCGTGAATATCAAATCGAATCGATGTTTGAGGCCTGTGGGGAACAGCGAGCGGAAGAAGAAGGGAGAGGGGGGGGAGGGAAGAGACGGAGGGGACGGAGGGGTATGCAGTCAGAACCTTTCAGAATTATTCCAGAGCATCCAGGAGTACCTAAAGGTTAGGTAGGTAGTTAAAGGGGCTTTCCATGATGTGCTCGGGTAGATCCTAAACGATGAACGGAGTGGTGATATGTTTCAAAAAGAAAATAGTTGATACGAGCAACAAAAGGAGAGACAGTGGTAAAGTTGAACAACTTCTCCTAATACCTACTAGTAGTAGGTATGTACCTATCTACCTATGTACATAGGTACTACACTACCTACCTAAGGCTAGACCCCTGAGACCCCTAAACTGCGGATCTTGTGGAAAGCCTGGTGAGCGGATCGGGAGAAATCGGGTCTCAGCCCTCGAGGACAGGGATCTCTCGCGTGTCCCCTTTGCCGCTTGGGAGCTGTGGGATCCACCAGAGCCCCGTCTCTCGCCCCATGTTTCAGTTTGGGCTGAATTGGGTACGTACTACCTAGTTCTTCGTCCGAATTCCGAAAAAATTCAGGACTTCAGGTTATTTGACAGATACTTGATTACAATATTGTATTGTACCGGTACCTTAGGTACATAGGTAGGTGTGTAGGTCTGTCTCCCCCAAACCCGGCAATTCGGTCAACGCTTTTTTACACTTTCCACCCTTCCCCTCCCCTACTTCTCCTTTCACAACCCCGACTACCACTGACGCACTTGGGGAAAAAAGATATCAACAATGTCAGCATTTTTCGGTCCCCGACAACATTGTACTATTATGTACCTACTTATAAGCACCGAATAATATGGCACACGACCACCTCCAATTGGGACTTTTGGAGGGTACTTTTAGGTAGTACCTAGGTTAGGTAGGTAGACTCTAGGGGACCCACTTGGTAAGATCGCGTCCCGGACCGGACCTGCAATACCTTTGCTTGGCCTTCCTCTTTTTGGGGTAAAACCTGAGCCGGAGTCTACGGACATGGACTTGCCCTGTCACTTGGGAGGGAAAAGAGACAGAAAGAGAGATTCCGATTCCTTTTGTTATTGTTGCTGCCACGTTCTCTAATTTCTCTGCCCCCATTTTCCTCGAGGGAGACCCTCAAGTTGTTATGTAGGTAGATAATTGAGAACAAGGAAATACTTATCATGCAAATCAGAGTACCTACCTAGTAGATACAATAGCGGGCATAACTAATTAGTCTATACCGGACCATAAATATGTAGGTAAGTAGGTATGTAGGTCTGGCTTACATGAATTCCATTAATCAATGACAAGAAAAACGAAGTTTCCCGAGTTGGAAGTTACCAACAATTGGATATAGTGTAACTCAAATTTTGATGAGCTCAGACCAATTCGGCATTGCCTCTTGTAGTGGGATTGAAATGCAAATCTACCTACCTATGTACTGTTACTTCCAACAATGTACCCCATCTACTACGTACCTACATCGATACCACCTACATACCTACATACAGTAACAAATGTAGGTTTTGCCAGTGGCATCAACTCTGGACCTGACTAATAACATTCTTGGTTACCGTAGTTGACGGGAATTTATACATACGTACATACACTACGGCCGGTGTTCCCCTCCGCCACCCCTCCCACCCTCAATTAATGGCTTCCATCCCATTTGAGGGATCGCTCCCATCTTGACGGCACAACCCAAAACTCCAAACCCGGCTATAGGCTGCATTTCACTTGCATATGTCCATGTTCAGTCCAAGGTATAACCATCAATGCAACCATGCAGCCATGCAACCATACAACCACATCTTTGGCTTTTCGTTCTTGCCAATACAACATGTATGCACGGTCAACGGTGAGATTCAGACAGGCTCAACCAGAAACCATCAGCGCCATGACTGCATGTCTATGTAATCCGTACACTGCAATCCATCTCCCGGTTCATTATCTGATCATGTACCCGTCTATCTATCTATCTATCTATTTAAGTATCTAAACTATTTACCTAAGCTGGTATTGGCCTAGCTGCCTAGGTCACTAAGTGGTCTTTAGAATTTCACCGATAGGTCTATACATAGGTAACTTTCATTTATTCTACCTAATTCCCGACGCCGTTGACCGGGTCCCAACAAAAATTTTTTCCTTGCTCCGGCCGTAGAACAGCATTAGAACAGAAGAAAGGAGGCGGGAAGATGTAAGGGGAGGGGAGGGTGGTCGTCCAATCTGATGACTTCGGAAAGGTATGTATTGAATCTTCTGATGATATGACGACGTATGTTATTGTGCTGTGTTTTATGTGAAGGGATTAAGTAGGTAGGTTATGATAATCAAGCAACTATCATCATCATACTAAATAGTCGAAGAAGAAAAGCCGGAGATTAGCAGAAAGGTTAGTTCAAGTTGGAAGTTGGCCTGGCACTTCATGTTGATACCTAATAACGTTCTAAACTTAGCAGCTCGATCTTATCCCGCACATTCCTAGTTTTTTTTTGGTTTTCTTTTCTTTTCTTTTCATTAGGACCTACCTACCTACCTACCATTCTTTTAAATGGTGACACCAATTTCGCCATATCGACAAGCCCCGGATCGGTTGCCGTTCTCGGACATGCAGACATTTCGAGAGTTGATTCTATCTGACACTAAGTACTACTAAATACAATGTGCTACATTATGTAGGTAGGTACTAAGTAGTACATCGAGTACTTAAGTACTATAGGTATGTTCAATGGCTGACTGGTATTACCTACTTACTTAAACTTTAAAAACGGACAATCGCTTTCTTATTGGATTCCATAGGTATACCTACTAGATCTTCTTTTTTTCTTCTCCCATTTCCTCAATTTGATTGTTCTTCTTTACCCACTTCTTCTGGATGTTCGTATTTTAGTTCCCTCGGGAAAAGAAAAAAAGACGATCGATCCAAGTTTGTGATCTCGAGTCTGTGAGGCCAAGTCACTTTGTATCTTCGTTCCGTAACTTGCCGATCAGCCGTTATACTGGGCAAATCCCACACCCAGTACCACACCCAAAACCCACACCCACGTCCAACACCCACGCCCAGCACTCAGGCCCAGCACTCACACCCGCACCCGCATACAACGCACACTCTCGCACACAGTCAAGCTTCTAACCAACCTACACAGGCCTCTTAGCCCTACCCAATAGGTAGGTAGGTAGGTAGTAAGGGCCGTTTTTGATGCTGTTTGAAACTCGGGCGAAACCAGGCCATTGCAGCAATCCTCCTTTTTGCCCCCCCTCCCCCGTCCCCCGTGTCGATGTCGTTGTCGATGTCGATGTTGGCCACGACAAGAGGCCGTCAAAGTCGAGGCCCAAGTCTTCTAGGTCCAGGTTTAATAAGAGGCCTGTCGTCGCCTCTTCTCCTCAGCCAGGCCCAGGTCAACCTTAGACATCTCACCACCTCTACACATCCTCGTGCTCGAGTTCTACCGTCGGGTAGTAATAGGCACAACCACCTTCCCGAACCTTGTCTCTCGCCTTCCGGACTATTCTCTAGCAGCACTACTGGTAGTGGCATCCGAGAACCTTTGCCCTTCTCATCTCCAGACGCGCAGGTGACGACGCCTGCAGCCATCGGGCTTAGTACCGACACCAGCTCCCACACCAGCTCCCGCCCCAGTCCTCCCACTAATTCGGGTGGTGCCATTCGCCGTGCACATACACCTGCTGCTAATCATAATCATATTAATTGTTCCTGTTCCTTCTTGCTGTCCCACACCCCAGCCCGTCCAATGGCGTATAATACTTATACCACCGCCAGTTCGGATATATCGACTCCTCGCTCCTCTTCCCCCTCAACATCTTCTATCCTCTCTGCCCGTTCTTCCCACTCTTCGGTTTCCAACAAACGCCTGTCGCTGTCTATCCAACGCCGCGCCTCTGCCTTTAATCCCTTGGCCACCGTCGACATTGCTGCTATTGAAGAGTCTATGAAGATGGCCGCCCTCGATGGACTCCGGGGTTATGCCCAAGACCACTATGGCGAGGTTCGTCAATACCGGACCACCGACTATGTTCCCAAGTCAGCCGCTGGTGGTTATCAGGTGTTGCGCGAACCCCTCTGGAATAAAGGTATAGTCTGAACTTTCTCTCTATGTCTATTACGCCTTCTCCGCAAACTCTAACTTTAGAGCGCATCTATTTATTTCATTTGACCCCTTTCCTCTTCCTCTCCCTCTCCCTCTCCTCTCCTTCTTGCCTCTTCCTTTTTTTCTCTTTCTCTCCTTCTTCGTCTCTTATCTCATTGGCCTTTCTTTTTCTTTTATAAAAAGAGTGGACAAAGATATCAACGGTGTCTATTTATGTGTATCTGTATGTGTGTGTATGTGTGTGTGTGTATGTGTGTGTGTGTGTATGTGTGTGTGTTGTATACAATATGTTTGATGCATCTGTATTGACTCGGAATCCCCCCACTCAAGGCCTCTCATTCACACCGGAAGAGCGAGTATCTAAGAACCTCACCGGTTTGATACCGCACGCCATGGAGAGCGTCGAGACCCAGGTCGCAAGATGCATGAAGATGATCAATACGAGATCCACCGACATTGACAAGTATCTATACCTGTCGTCGTTGAAGGACCAGAATCTCGATCTCTTCTACCGCGTACTTATCGACAATGTCCGCGATCTGATGCCTCTGGTCTACACTCCGACCATTGGCGATGTCTGCCTGCAGTACTCGACGCTGTACACTCGTCCTGAAGCATTGTACATTTCGATTAAGCAGCGAAAGTCAATCAGGACCATCCTCCGTAATTGGCCCTACCCTAGCCCCGAGATCTGTGTCGTAACGGACGGATCTCGTATTCTGGGTCTAGGCGATCTTGGTGTAAATGGTGTGGGGATTTCCGTAAGTCGCTACGAGTGAAGCCACTGTCTCGGTCGAGGCGGTTATGTGTGTCGCTATGGCTAACCCTTGCTAGATCGGGAAATTGTCTTTGTATACCGGTGCAGCTGGTATTCACCCCGAGAGGACCCTGCCCATTGTTCTTGATGCCGGTACCAACAACGAGGACAACCTAAAGGACCCTTTTTACTTGGGTCTCCGGGCCAAGCGCCCCTCGCCTGCCGTCGCCCAGGAGTTCATGGACGAGTTCATGGAGGCTGTGGCTGAAGTCTACCCTAACATGCTTGTTCAGTTCGAGGACTTCGAGACTGAGAAGGCGTTCAACTACCTGGCGCGATACCGGAATCAATACAAGTGCTTCAACGACGACATCCAGGGCACTGGTGCCGTCGTTTTGGCAGGGTATGTTCCTTCTTCCAAAGCATCACATGTATTTGCAGTATGCTAACTACCGATATAGCTATATTGGTGCGGTTAACCTGTCTGGGGTACCTCTTGAGGACCAGCGTCTCGTTTTCATGGGTGCCGGCTCTGCCGGTGTCGGTGTTGCCAAGCAGATGGTTGAGTACTACACTCGGCGCGGCCTCTCCGAACAGGCCGCAAAGGAGAAGTTCTGGCTCGTCGACACCAAGGGACTTGTAACCAATGACCGTGGTGACAAGCTTCCCGATCACAAGAAGTACTTTGCCCGGTCCGACAACAATGGCCACCAATTCCGAACTTTGGAAGAGGTCATTGAATACGTCAGGCCGTCTGCCCTCGTTGGCTTGACTGCAACTTTCGGTGTCTTCACCGAATCTGTTGTCCGTGCTCTCAAAGCGTCCGTTGAATCGGGAGGTGCAGGACGACGACCTATCCTATTCCCTCTGAGCAACCCTCTCACCAAGGCCGAGTGTACCTTCGAGCAGGCTGTGCAATGGACCGAGGGCACAGTCATCTTTGCTTCCGGTTCTCCCTTCGCGCCTTTTGCCGTAAAGTCGGGTGACCATGCTGTGACCTACTGGCCAAACCAGGGCAATAACGTTTACGTGTTCCCAGGTCTAGGTCTCGGTGCCATCCTTGCCAAGGCAACCCGGATTACGGACGAAATGGTGTACATTGCTGCCTCTTCGCTAGCAGAGTCTCTCAATGCAGAGGAGATTCACAAGGGCCTTATCTACCCTCGGATAGAGCGTGTCCGTGACGCCAGCGTTGTTGTAGCCCGCGAAGTCATGAAGGCCGCACGCAGAGAAGGCGTCAGCGCTCTTCCCGATGAGCAATGGGTTGAGTGGGAAGAATGGGGCGACGTCGCCTTGACGAAGTTCATCAAGGACAGAGTCTACGACCCTCTCAAGTAAGCCTTATCGAATATTATGGGGGATACCCTTATTTCATGGTCGGCGTTATTGGTTTGGTTTGGAAAAAAAATGGGGTTTTGGTTCATAATGATTGACTTTGACTTCTCTTGAAGGCCTCCACCTACAGATATCCCTAGTCTTTTCAACAACACTCGCCCGAAACTTGCTTAACTTAGTAGCACAACTGGATCGAAAGAAGAAAAGAAAACGTAGAGAGGTGGTTATGTTGCCCTACATGCTAGTGTAACGGTCCATAGACTGGGAATAGACTTAACAAACAAATGCTTCCTACTTTTTGCCTGTGTTTTCTCTACCATATAACATTTTATCCAATGTGACCACCATGATGATTCGCTCATAATTAGCAGCTTGGCCTATGGTATTCTAGGCCCGTCCCCTCACATCTCCAATAAGAGCGCCCTCGCATCCAACTTGGGAAGCTTTCCTAAATAGTCTATAACAAGCTGGCTTCAGCCAATGGGCGACTTGCTGCTGCAAGTCCTGGCTAAGGTAAAGATGGCTAAGCTTGCTTGGAAGGAGTTATTCCCGCTTATTAGACTAAGCTTAGATCAGTCTGGTACCGATCTCTTCTGGCATATTCCGACATGTTCTCCAACATTTTAATCTGCGGTGTACCACGTTGGTGCTGAAACCCCAGATTCTTCTCCTCTGTGCCTAATTTAGACAACTGCTACGGAACTACATTAGCCGAGTGGACTCTATGAGGTCCCTCTCCTTTCTTCTTTTCATTATAATTCCGGTTAAGACCGATGCCTGTTTAATATAGGGGTTATCATTTTTGCCTCTTTTTTATTTCTAGGTCGACCACGTTAGGGTGGTAGCACCCCTCAGTTGGCTCGCTATATTCTCAAAACGTGAGACGATGGTTGAGATTAAAAGATGGGGTTCGTGAGGGCCAAGGCGGTTACAATGAGACCTAGAGCTTGATCTCTTTTCTGCCCATTGGTGAGGGGCTGAGGGGATGGGAATGCAGGATGGATATCTTATATACATAGATAGGTTGGATAAACTGCGGTGGTTGTACACGCCTTTCTCTGTCACTGTCTGGCTATTCACGCGATAGGAAATTAGGCTCTGTAATAGCCTAGGTTAGGTGGTTCCCGAAAAGATTCCTTTCCACGGAAACGACATATGATAAGGGGGAAGAGGGGACTACACGATCTCAGAACACCGTCTCCTTCCTAATCGACAACCCCAAGAAAGGCCAACAGGGAGAAAAAAAGTCTAAGGAACACAGAAAGAAGACGGAACGAGTTATTAAAAAAAAAAAGGGAGAGAAAAAATGAAGTCCATATTCACGCGTCTCTTCCCCACAACCCTGGTCCTCGTCCTCCTCCCGGGCCTCGCCCGCAGCGCCCTCACGATCACGGGCTCGACATGCACGGTGACGCCGCTGGGCGACGGCGGGGACGACACGGGGCAGATCCTGGCGGCGTTCGGGGCGTGCGGGCAGGACGGGACGGTGGTGCTGACGGAAGGGGAGTTCAACGTGGGGCGGGTGATGGAGACGACGGGCCTGCGCAACGTGGACGTGGAGGTGCACGGGACGCTGCGGTGGTCGGGCGACGTGGCCTACTGGCTGCGCAGCAGCCTGCCGGTCGAGTTCGCCGGCCGCAGCACCGCCTGGAAGCTCGGCGGCGACGGCATCCGCCTGCGCGGCTTCGGCCGCGCCACCTTCGACGGCAACGGCCAGCTCTGGTACGACCAGAACCGCAACCAGGGCAACCAGGTCGGCAGGCCCATCAGCCTCACCCTGTGGCATGCCACGAATGTGCTCGTCGACGGCATCTCCTGGCGGCAGAGCCAGTTTTGGCGTAGGTGGTTTTTTTTTCTTCTCAGAATTGCTTGACTATAATACCGGATGGCTACCTAACTGCCAAGCTGGTGAAAACAGACACCTTCGTTGCGTACAGCGAGAACGTCACCATGACGAACCTCGACATGAACTCGACTAGCAACTCCCAGTGGTCCACGGTGAACACGGATGGCGTCGATACGTGGAACTCGAAGAACGTGTATATCAGTAACTGGACTGTCACGTGTGGAGATGTAAGTTGACTTCTTCGCATCTCCTATCCTCTCTTTTTCTGTAATGCTTAGGGGGAAGTTGGCTTGTCGAGAGCTTCCCAGAGCTTGCCGAGTAGCTTTCGGCGTATGCCTAGGATATAGGTATTGATGCCCTATACAACTTCCCGTGATCATTGTCTTCCCCTATCCCCTGAAACGTAAAGAACCTCTCTCATCTCACACCCCTCTTCCTCCTCCTCCCCTGAAAAAACACAGGATTGCATAAGCATGAAAGGCAACAGCAGCAACATCCACGTGACGAACGTGCACTGCTACGAGTCGGGGTGCGCGGTGATCGGGTCGATGGGGTCGTCGGCGTCGCAGCCGGACTACGTGTCGGACGTGGTGTTCGACAACGTGACGTGCACGCACAGCTCGAACGCGGCTTGGATCAAGACATACGCGGCGGGCGGGGGCCACGTGCGCAACGTGACCTTTGCCAACTTCGCCTTCGACGACGTCAACCAGCCCATCTACGTCACCCCCTGCATCTACACCGGCCAGGGCTGCGACGCCTCCCGCCTGCCCATCACCGACGTCCGCTGGGTCAACGTCTCCGGCACCAGCCGCTACAACGTCGCCGCCGCCATACACTGCTCCGCCGCCGCCCCCTGCGCCCGCCTCGCCTTCGAAAACGTCACGATCACCCCCCGCGACGGCGGAAATGCCCCGCTTAAGTACCTCTGCGCCAATATCCAGGACCAGGACGCCTCCGGTATCCCCTGCACCGACACGTGCCCGGCGAACTGGCCGCAGCAGCTGGATGGGAATCGCTGAGCTAAGGATATATATATGTGTGTGCTACTACGATTATGATTTTCCAAGGTCTGTTTGGGTGGGGAGGGGGGCGAGGGGAGAGGGGGGTGTTGACGAAAGAAAAGGATATGACGATGAAAAAAAAGGGGGGAGGGGAAGGGGGTATGTTTTCTATGCAAAATCGTAAGCAAGCTTAGTATAGTATACAAACCAAGCTATACATACATACATACACAATTACCGAAAAATGAATAAATTTTTTTTTTTTTACTGTCGTGAGAGACAACATGTGATTATAAATAATTCATTAAACCACCATGTCAAGAGCAAGCCCGAAGATGAGTCATGGTTAGGTATGTACACTCATATATATATATATATTCATTCTTTTTTTCTTTCTCACTCATTAGGCAAGCAAGTAGGCAAATAGATAAGTATTCATCTCAACTTTGTTTTTGTTGCTCTTGTATTTTTTTTTTTTATCTTTTTCAAAATAAAGTACAAAATAAAGATAGCGCTAGTGGGATAACTTTTGGAGTTAGATAGTGAAAGAAAAGAAAACAAAACGAAGCCCAGTTCGTTCCACCTGTCTGTCGTTGATTGATTATCGTCCGTCATTGCTGTTTTTGGTTGTGTCGTGTCATATTCCCAGCGTTCTTCTTCTTCTTTTTCTTCGGTTCTTACAAAGTTAAGAACGATGATGAAGCTTCCTCTTCTGTCTCCCTTTCTCCTTTTTTTTTTAATCATCTTCAAGCCAAGAACCCAGGACACCATCCCTTTCACCGCGTCCCTCCCCCCTCCCCACGTCGAAACTAATTCACAATGTCGTTATCCCATATCTGACACCTGAAGCAAAAAACCCCTTTCCCGATACAACACCTCGAGTCCATACTGGTGTTTCCGCCGAAAGCCCCCATCTGATGATTACCTTACCTAGGTAAAAAAATAAATAAAAATAAAATGAAAATGAAAACGAGAGAATACCATACTAGGTAATCAATTGCGTTTCCTCCGCGTCGTTCTCGTATCTCGTCGTTCCTCTTTTTTCTTCTTGTCATCAATATCATATCATATCATGTTTTCCTTCCCCCTCCCCTCCCATCATAATCGTAATAAACAATAATAATAGTCATAATAGTAATAGTAATAATAATAAGTTGCTTTCATCTTCTACTCATCATCATCGTCTCCCCATCTCACCCCCTCTTTTTTCACTCCCACTTCTTCCACTCGCGGAGCAGCTTCTCGATCTCGGCATCGACCTCGGCCGGGCCGAGCGCGAAGTTGTTCAGCTCGGCGAGGCGCGCGTGGTACTCGCGCTCCTTCTCGTAGCGCTCGGTGACCTTGTCCGACAGCCACATGGTGTCGCGGCGGCGCACCGCGCGGTGGAAGATGTCGCGCATGCGGTCCGAGTGCAGCATGCAGGCCGCGAGGTGCAGGCGCTGCGGGCGGTGGACGAAGTCTTCGGCCAGGTTGCCCGAGGAACCGGAGCCGCCGACGCCGTTGGGGCTGTTGCCGCCGCTGCCGCTGCCCCCGTCGCGCCCCAGGTACGGCCACACGACCTCCTCGAAGCACGCCTCGCACACGACCATGTCGGGCACCGACTTCATCGTGTACCAGCGCTTGTTGCGCAGGGGCCGGCTGCCGGCGCACTCGGGCGCCAGCGCGAGCTCGCGGATGCGGTCCGCCAGCGCCTGCACGTCGGGCGGGCTCTTGGTCGCGAGGGCCTGGTCGGCCGCCGTCTCCAGCAGGTCGAAGTAGAGGACGAAGCGCTTGCGGCCGTCGGCGGTCTGGTGCATGGCGCAGACGCCCTTGGTCGGCTCGGCGGGCGAGTCCATGGGCACGAACAGGCCCATGAGGCTCGGCAGCAGTGCCTCGACCGCCTTGGCGCAGCTGTGGCACACGGTGAAGTTGGGGATGGCCCGCTGCGTGCGCGGCTCCTTGACCGAGTACCAGATGCGCGTCGCCTCGTGGTAGCCCGAGCACGGCTGGCTCTTGGCCCCGATCTTGGCCAGGCTGCGGAACAGGCTGAGGTCCGGCTTGTTGTACTTGCGCGTGAACAGCCACGCGATGTGGTAGTACTGCGAGGTGCCGAAGTCGCACGCGATGGGGCGGTCGCTCGTGCGGGCGGGCGCCTGCACGAAGTGGTATGCGAACTCCGTGTTGGCGAAGTTGGCCTGGTAGCACGACGGGCAGATGTTGAAGTTGTCGCAATGGGGCAGCGTGAGCCAGTCGTTATGCCCGGCTACTTCTCGCGTGCGAGGGCATGGGGGGATGTCAGGGAGCTCGCGGGACTTCAGCTCTTGCAAGTACCGCCCGTAGGGGGTCATGTGTTTGCTCATGTTTGTGTCCCTCCGCGAGAGCTCGATCCTTTGCGGGCGCATGCTGCGTTGCAAGCTAGGGCTTGATGACGAGGGCGTCAGGGGTGTCGGGGGCGAAGAGCGCGAAGAACTCGACTTGAGAGCCGGTCTGCGTGCCGAGAGTGTCGGTACCGACCGGCGGGGGTCCGCAGAGCTGGTATTGACAGATGCGACTACGGCAGGGGTCTTCAGCGGAGCGCTGCCGGCCTTGTCGCTCGTCACCGTTGAGGCACGAGAGAGGGGCCGCTCAGGGCGGCCATCCTCACGTGGAGTTCTAGGCTCTTTCACGAATGCCATGCTGAGCGGACTAGATGCCATAGCGGCCTTATCAAAGTATGAAGTTCGGCATATCTGAGGGGATGGGAGTGGTGATGCCCCCTTAGCCCTACGCCTGTCAATCAATCTCGGCTCAGTCGGGGTCCCTAGATAAGTCACCTTCTCCGGCAAGGTCGAGGTACGTCGATGCCGGGATAGAGATCGAAGCCGTAGCTCCTCATCGCTGGAATCATAGTGGCCACTGCCTGAAGGCGAGCTTCGTTTCTCTCGCGAACTTGAAGAATGCTGAGATGATGTCTCCCACTCGGCGTGGTTATGGGACGAAGTGGGGGTTTTCCGATGGGACTTGGGAGAAGAAGAGTCAGAGTATTGACGAGAAAGTTCGTAGTTCTCCTTAGACGGCCGTCTTGATGGACCGGGCGACTCTGGATACCTCTTCAGGTACGTGGGGCTAGGTTGAGCGGATCTGAAAAGGCTCTCCTTGAGTTTTCGATCAGTTGGGAAATTTCGTCCATACTGATCGGGCAAGGCAGAGTGGTGCCGCCTATGATAGCTTACGCTATCGTGGTAAGACCGATTCTGGTCAGAGACGTTTGGAGTTGACACCGTCCCGCTCTGGTAGTGAGAGCTCGGACGAGGTGAGTAGTAAGCTGATGAGCTTGGTCGGGGGGAGAAGTAATCTTCAGGGAAATCGGGTCTGGTTGCCGAGTTCGCCCTGCTAATATCTCGTGATCCGGGGGTACAAGCCCCGAGGTTAGTAACTATGGTGGGAAGGTCTTCGAGCCTACGTCGGTCACGAAGAGATCGGCTCTCTAGCTTCTTCTTGTCCTCGTAAGGCGTGGACGGCCGGGATTTATGACTAGTAACTGATTCACAAGTAGTAGACTCAGACTCGGACCATCGCTCACTCGATCTCAGCTTCCGGCGTGATTTCTTAGTCTCAGTCGAAGACTCGTCTGATGCTTCAGAGGAGCTCGATACAATTACAAATCGCCGCTCGCTGCTGTGCTCGTTCACTGGGAGTAAGATCGGGTGCTGGTCTGGTTCTCCGCGGTAGACGGGTTCTTCTGAAGGTACCGATGAGGCGACAGATCCGTGTTCCTTGGCTAGGGAGTCAGTTTCATCCTCGACGCTTGGCGGCGGTGGCCATTTATAGGTATAGGTGATGGGCCGTGTTACATTGTAAGGTAGTTGTCTTGGGACTGCTGGATCCGGAAAGTATTGTTGGCCCGCTGCGACGGTCGAATCAAATCTATATGTTGTGACCAACAGTGTCAGCGAAAGAAATCATGCATATGTATTTAGGGCTCCGGCCCCCGCGTCGACTCTCGACCCTCCTAGTGGCCGGACTTCTTCTGAGGTTAGATTCAGGGACACACTTACAGCTTCGTTTCTGGTCCGGGGCTCTTAGCCTTCGAGTTCGGCCAGTAACCCTTCCGCAGGAATGAATTGAAATCGACGGTTTCGACCATCTTGAAGTAATTCGGTTTACGGTTCGTTCAAAACAACAATCTCAGAATATCATATACACTCGGGCAGACGAAGACAATGACAAGATATGGCAGTGCACAGGTTTGGTTCCCGGCCTTTTCTTTCTGTCTGCAGCCTCGCCGACTGGAGGAAAAAAATACTAGTTGTAGCGAATGCCAACCCTGACTTTTAGTCTAAGTTCCGTCTTGATGCCCAGTTTTGCACTTTGTGAAGTTCGAAGGAGAAGAGTCCAACAAGTGGTGATGGCGGCGAGTGAGCCTGCCTTAAGAACATCAACAGCTCCCAAGCACCTACGCAAGGAGTGGGAAGCAACTTGCAGGTGATCGGCGAATTTCGTGTCCAAAATCCTGATCGTGGGACCGGCCCAGAATTGACAGAGTAGCAGTTGGCAGTGGAGTCTAGACGTATGGAGGGACAAAAATGGAGAGAGAGAACCAAGACAGGCTGGGTTATGGAAACAAGTATCGAAGAGTGCCGAAGCAGAAAAAATGTGTCAAACAGCTTGAGGCTATGTTGCTTCTTAAAGAAGGGGACGAAAAGGCAACGCCGAACGGCCTATCCCTCACCCTCACCGTGGGGGCGCCCCCCTCCGGCCTCTAGTCACGGACCTGAACGCTTATGCAGACCCTCACCGTTTGGACCACCCTACACCATTCCACCGCACGCGGGTACGTGGCGCTAAGAACGTCTATGATGAGAGAAGGCTCCTGTGCCATGCACATCGGCGTCTCGATAACGACTGGGCCTGGGAGCTATGGTGCTCAGGTCCAGGGTTAGGCCAGGCCGTCTCGTGTCTCCAAGCAGGAGAGCGGGGTGGACGAGCCTGCAAGTCTGCAAGCCCCAGTGGGCCGGAGGTGGGAGAGGTGGGAGAGGAAAGGTGGAGATGCAGGTGTATGAGCTTGTCCTCACTCCCATTTGTTGTCGGCAGTATCATACATCGATAGATGTCTTTTGAGCTCCGCCTACAACTCAGTCGCCCCAAAAGCATGCTTCAACTACCTACCTACCGAACCACCTCCCTGCTTTAGCACCATGCGCTCTGTGTTTACATAGTATGTAATAGGAATTCCTGCGCGCTTCAACTTGCGTCTTCATGCTTCGGTACCACTTCTGCCCTTCTCCCGTTGGTTACAGGCTCTGTGTTGTGACGCCTGGGGAGCATCATCCGAATAGCAGTCGGGCGTCCGTGAAGGGTATAACGGTGTGTGTAGATTGTACTCCGTATCAATCCCTCGGCTGATGTGGACAGGACGGATCATCGATATGTTGCTAGTCCTGCCCAGATCTTCCATGCCTTCGTGTACCACTGGTCGCCCGGAGGCTTTGACTAAAGGTAATCTGGTTTGCGTGACATGGCACGGCTGGCTGCTGTACCGACAAATTAAAAATTGCCTTGACAAGTTGCCATTTTCTGTTGTGTTTTGTATAACCAACCCGGGGGAAAGGGGGACTATTCCCACCGTGAGGGTCATTAAAGGTCACCACCATCTTGGATGATAGCAGTGGCTCCCCCAGCCCGGCCGAGAAAAACCCACGAGCTTGTTGACGACTAGAAACGCCACAGACGAAAAGCTGTTCTGCAATCGACGTGTTCCAGATTCTTATTTCATATATGTGCAGCGACGGGGCAGAGACATCCCCACTTAGTTGGTTCGAGCATCATTGCCGGGTGAAGCGACCTGCAGATCCGCTATGAGATCATGTTTGAAGCTCAACGAACAACCGGGTATAGTTGACATAGCAGCGTGACGCAGTGTCTGGTCATAGTAAACGGCCGAGTGAGTGGTGAAGGAGCTAGTTACAGATTATGTCTAGGCGCCTTGAGTAGTATGATGTGTGGTATATTGTTCCATTTCCAGACTCGCCTTGGTGGTGTCTCAGCATCTGATACCGGTTGCCTTGTCACACTTGTACAACGAATTTCTCATGGGAAAAGCGAGTTAAAAAAAGATGTTTTGATACCCAAAGTCACACGGCAGTCTTGCATACATAATAATATTTTTCCTTCAGAGCCTCGGATGGCGCTCTCTTGATCGCCAATGCGAGATATGAGTCTGTTGCGGCTACGGGTGATCTGCCGCGGTGCAAAATCCGACGCTGCAGGTCAATATCAAGTTCCCTAGCACTGGGACCTCTCAAGGAGCTTCAAATACGCCAGCAGTTCGCGCAAAGAGGGTCATATTTGCCACAGTCTCATTTCCCGGCTCTTTCACCAGGAAACTGGTGTGACAGATCAAGAGGAAAGGCCGCGGATCTGCGTATGTGGTAGAAAACACTACTGATCAGTAAGCACGAGGTTATACCTAGAGCCCACTAACCTAGGTACCTCATCATATGGATAGTGGGTATTTCGAAATCGAAAGAGTCGAAATTTTATGATAAAAAAGAACCAATCTTGAAAGGCCAACAAAGAGGATCGCCAAATCCTATAGCGGTTCTGCCATAAGTCCCCTAGAGATCAGCAATCCACCGAGGGGGGATAAAGATGATCGGATTCTATATCCATATTTTCAGTAGCCCTCCGATCTGGTTGGCTTGTGCTTGTCTTTCGTAGGAGTAAGATACCCAAAACGGTTATTATGGATAGAATATTCGGGCATCCTTAGCACTGTCCAAGTCGTGCCAACCAGGAAAACCAAATGACAACACGGAGAGGTACTCACCGACGAAAGTACTAGCCCAGCCAGTCGAATCTGCCGACGGCCACGTAGAAGGAAACAAGAGCTCCATTCATCATCAGAGCAAAACTAGGCGTGCATAAGACCAGACTCCTAATTTTAGGTGACAGGTCACCGAGGACTTGACCTAAATCTTACATAGGCACAGACCGTTGCCCTCGCACATTTCGTGTCGAGCTCGCAAAGAGCTGCACGGAAAATCGAACAAGCCAAGACAGTCTGCCTAAGATATGCCGCCTCATCTTGTGCAGTGCTGCAATGCAAGTTTGCGAGAAAGCGGAAAAAGAAAAAAGAAGAAAAATAGGCGCGGCGGGAGCCCGCTACACCAAACTTTTGCTGTGGCAAACACGTTTGCGTTGAGCACACCCGACGCTGATATGATTCCTACGATCGAAAAAAACATGAGCTTTTCGCCCCAGACATTCCCACTATCCGTCCCGCGAGTTCCTATGGCCCGTTCAGCTTTCTTTTCTATGCTACGGCGGCGTCCGCCGGCCCGAGGTAGGAAATGAAACTTACCATTCTCATCGTGATATCTTTTCCTCTCGTGACTTCGAAGAGGAGACAGGTATACAAGACTGCAATCAACGAAGGGGGTCCTATCACCGGGATAACTATGGCCCCATTCACAACAACAAGAAGGCATCTCATTGGCGTCATATCCGTCTCCGAGCCTGGATACTACGGCTTCTTGCTCCCCATCATAGAATGAAATGGAACTCGGAGCAGAGTTGTGGGAAAAGTAACAGCCAAGCCACGCCCAATGCCGCTGACTCTGCTATCGAGGCGATTGATGGGTATACCACAAGGCTAGGAATGACTGTGTTTCCGAGCGCAACATTCTCGAGCAACAAGAATGCCTTGGCTACCTCCGCTCCAGTAGTAGCACCCGGACAGTCGACCCTTGCGAGTGTGGTTACATAGGCAACCACCACAATCTTGATTCTCCACGGCGAGCTCGATTTGAAATTCTATAGAATCTTGTGAAGGCGTTCAGCAGTAATGGTCGTATTTGCCATCAGCTTGACTATAACAGCTTGAGTAAACTTGAGGTGAGTAAAAGCCCCATAAGCCAGTCCACTTGGCACCCCTGTACCACAACCACATGCTGTTGAGCGAGTTAGTTAATAATTACTTAATCCAGTCAGATGTTTAGTAGGAAGGTTAAGAGTATAAACCATGTGTATAAAACACGACATATAAAAGTACTATAACCTTATAGGTTCATGCAGTTGCCTCCCCCAAATAGGCGGTGGCCAACAAACAGAACACAACTCTTGAGACTCTTTATTACTACTAACAGTGCATAACTCCAGTTTAGTGAAAGCTGATACACCTGTTTGAAAGAACAAGTCCGTATACAACTAGACGATCGATCTTTCGACTGGTGGGTTGACGTGCTGGCTGGGTTGGGCTGGAGCCGAAAATATGATCAGCTCGGCCAATAGGCTGACGGCCAAGGCGAGACCCAGGTTTGAAGACGGGCCGTTGCGGCGCTGGTGGCTTTGGGCCTCGCTATCGATGAAGGAAGTCCGGAAGAGCGCCGAATCATCGTCGGGGGGGGACTGTTCCTCCGCATTATGGTGGTAAGATGACATGAGTTTCGGGCTTTGCTGGCATGGCAGCGGCACGGACCGTTACAGGAGGATATTTCATGCACCTGCCACAGGATAACAATGCATCTGCTTATAGTTAAGGCAGCGTAACCTTTCTGGCGTACATTGCATTATATCTAGGCATGTAGGATCCGTCTCACGAAGAGTTGGGTCGGGTGCAGAAATAGGAATCGGTGGCTTGAGTTCAACGTTCGAAACAGGTACCTGTCTATACTTGGAATGGGGCGATTCGTGTAACCCTCTTGACGCGTCGTCAACTCTTGGTGATCACGACTCGCTTGGGAAAGTAGTCCGAGTATCTGTGCTTTCATGACGGGCCCCGTGTACATCATGTAGGGTATGAGGCCTACATACCTACCAAGAGACAGTTATAGGAGACGTAGGCGTTGGGATTCTCAACTCACATTTCAGCTATACGGCCCAATATGAAGCGTCTCTAAGAGTTGGTGGTAACGCCGAATGTGCAAATGCCGCTGTCACAAAGCTGATATGTGTAAACTCATAAGTATTAATGCGAATATAAAGTGAGGTGGCTTGCATAAATCGTTGGGCATGAGCGCTTGCAGCTGTCGGATACAATATCGAAACCCTGCAGGAAGTCCCTTCGACTAGGAAGCACTCCTAGTATGGTGTTGCAACAGATTTGACAAGTTGTCATCACAAATCGAGGATTTTCCCGTGCTATTTCTTATGTCTGTTTCTCCCCAACCTAGTCGACCTTCCATCATGAATTAGGAAAATGGGGGACGTGGGAGGAGATAAGGAGACCGGGGAAGCTATTCGTTGCCTCATTCAAGCTGCTTAAGCATCTGCTTAAGCTAAGACCGGTTGACAAAGAAGTGGTTGGCCAGGGAAATGAATATGAATTATTAGCATTGGTTTATTCGCAGTTGGTATGGCTAACGAAGACTGTACGGGTTTTCAAGGCGACACTTTGATCGCCATGGTACTGATATTGAATCATCTGTTGGTTCTGGATATCTCCCGGACAGCCTTATTCGACAAAGTACTTCTCGATGTCTTTGTCCTCCTCGTCTTCCTGCAGTTCCTGTAACCTCTTCTCTTCGGCATCTAGCATCTTCTTGATCATGTTTCGTTGCCGCTTCCGTGCCTTCTTTCCCCAGTCGGCCGCCGATGCCTGAGCTCCTTCTTCTTCTTCTTCGTCGTCGCTATCTTCGGGTATGCCGATCTTGCCACGTAGATCATTAGGTGATAGCTGGGCTTGTCTTTCTTCTTCGGCATGTTGTTTCTCAAGTTGCTTTACTTGATGCTTTGCCCCCATCTTGATGATGTACGGGCGGAGAAGCATATAACCACCGACAACAACTATGAGACGTATCCACTGCTGGGTGGTCATCGCGGTGAACGACTCGCCCACATTATTCGAGAATCGGGTGGTGACCAGCTTGGCAAGATTCGATATAGATTCGCCCAAGTGGCCAAAAAGGTCAAAGATCTCAGACATGATGGGTTATGTTGACGACGTTGGTCGTCGGGCGATCTCCACGAGTACGAATTGGACGGTTCTCTTCAACTGTTAATTGGAGGAGGCTCGATGTCACAGATTCAAGTGTGTATCGAGTGGTAGAACGGTTGCGTAGGCGTGAGGTTGGTTAGATGTTTAGTATTTAGCGCAATGTCGGGTGCATGAGTAGGTCAGTCCACTAGGGGTAGGTATTGAACGTTAGATGAGGTCTGGTAGAGGTTAATACGCAGTCTGCTTCTATAGTGTCGTAGGAGGCAGAGGTAGCGGCAAAGGTAAAGGTAAAAAGACAAGAAAGAAAAGAGGTAGTGTAGAACTTGAGGTCCTGGTGTTAGATAACAATTAATTGTTCTCGACTCGGAGTCGATGAAACTTTTTTAAAGTTTGGGCGAGGTCAATGCTCCGGCCACCACAAGGAAATAAAACTCTCGGCGGCTACGGCGAAACAAACCCCAGAAGTTGATAAGATGTAGTGCTCATTTATTTAAGCTTAGCTTAACTTAGCTTAGCTTAGCCAGATTAGCTTAGGCAGGTTAGGTACCTACCAGCTATTCACTGTACCAGGTTAGGTATGTAGGTAAGTACTGTAGCTACCGTACCTTTAGTGCATTCGTCCCTCCCCCACTTCAATTGCAGACGCGGTCAACGCGTTTTCAGTATCAATATACTACCATTTCAGCGACTTATCTCCCTACCTATCTACCTAGGTATATAACTAAGCTCTTTCAATCCTTCCTCCAAGCTGTGCGCATATTTTTCTTCCTGTTCGTCATGGCGGATGAAGCTGATGAAGATGTGAGAGAGGTGAGAATCCTCTCCTCCAGTTTCAACTACTAGGCGCTTTGTCTTTTGACCCAAAACTGACAGTATGTCGTCGCGCAGCAACTGAAGGCTGCGTTATGGTACGCAGTAGGAAAGATGGTCGACGAAGAGACCTTGAGGAGAAACCGAAACGTGACTCCTCAATTCATCGGCGCACTAACAGAGATGGTATGGACACAGATAGGTACGGGGCATTCATACGACATATCAATATAAGTAAGCCAGAGCTAATGAAGCCTAGAAAATGTTGCTATGGACCTGGAAAGCTTTAGCCGCCACGCCGGGCGGTCAACCATCACCACCGACGATGTTTTGTTGCTCGCCAGGCGCAACCAGGACTTGCATGGCATCGTCAAGGACTTTATCGACGCTCACAAAGCCGCCAAGGTCAAGGGCAAGTCGAAAAGATGAAGCATTGGGGAGCCTGTGCGCCGAGTTGAAAAGGGTGACATGCAAGAGAGCGACCTCTAGGGTTGAGTGTAAGACCGGATCACCAGTCCTTCAGATCGAATAGGTCGAGCTACACGAAGAAAGGTCTTCTTTGTTGGGCAAGCATCACAATCGTCATGATATTGCGCCAGCATTGCACTTACGATGTTTTCAAAGGCAACTATGTCTTTCTTACACAGAAAATGCCTACGGATCTGAGATAGGGGATTTCTACATACAGTAGGTACTACATACCTATGTACCTAGGTAAGGGTTAGTGTCATCTGAAGGGTCTCGAGCTTAGATCATAAAGTTCCAAGCAGCGGCGACCTCAATCTGTACATACATAGTGCAGCGACCAGTTCCGTCCCGTGACAGGACTGCAACTGGAGCTTAGCTACTTACAGACATACCTAAGTACCTAAGGTGCCTACTAGGTAGGTAATGTGGTCAATTTATTCGTGCCATCATTGGGTTTATATGCAGCATTGCTTTGTTTATGCACATATGTACTTGCTTACTTACATAAGTACGTACATACGTACGCATGTGCCTAGTATTCATCATCGAGTCGGGAGTAGTAGTAGGTAGGTAATACTTATTGGAACACCTACGAATTATCGACGGATGAACCGGAGACGGGATTGGGGACTACTAGGTATCATATGGAGAAAAATCAGACTAAGCCCTGTACTTACCTAGTGGTGTACAAGTCGCGGTGTGGCTTTGGCTTTGAATTTGACTTTTGAAAAGGATCTAGGTAAACCACCTGCCCAAACCTATGGATGGGCCTCCAACCTACCTAGTGTAAACGCCACATGGATGACGCTTCAAAGTGGCTTTGCAACCCTACTCGGCCTATCGGGAATTGTTACTGACTCGAAAACGTCGGGGCATGATGTCATACTAGAGAGACAAACAGGGGGTCGTGTGTACGCGGTAGGCCTCAAGAGCCGACCGACACCGAGGAGAACCGTCCCCAGCTGCTCAGTTGGAGGGGCAATAGCGTTTATTATTTGGCGATCAGTGAAACTTTTTATGGGCGGAAAACCGGAGTTGGAAGGGGTCAGCATGGACTGTCATTCGTCATTGCTCTCCATAGCTCTTTATTTGCTACTACTACTACTACTGCTGCTGCTGCTGCTGCGCACGTCGATTCTTGGGGGTTTTGGATGAATGCGCAAAGATCTGGCAGAAGCTAGGTAGTGTTCATCAAACCAGCCAAGAAAGACAAAAGAATTGAAAATCCATGTAACCTGCCTCTTACTGAAAAAGTATTTCCAATTATTCATGATCAACCTTCCGACTTTCCAACCGCCATTTCTAACTGACACTTTGTTCTCCCATTCCTTTTTCATTCCCACACTTCTCCCCGAATCTCACATATCCAATCTCTCTCTCTCTCTATATTTTCTCTCTCTTGTCTCTTCTACCACCGCCTCCTTCTTCTCCCTCTCGTAACATATTGGCTACCTTCTAGGTATTGCTAACCGACAAATAAAACATCGCTGAGCGACGCCAGCAACAACGATATCGCATCTTGTTCTACGAGCACGAGCTTGCCAAACATTGTCAGAGTAACATAGCACGCACCCGCCCCGAACAGGAGCAAGTACAAAATGGGTGCCAAATTGGGATTCGCATTAAAACTGCTCCAGTGGTTTGTCCGCGGTGTACAGTTCTGTTGCTGTGCGCTGGTGCTCGCGCTCTTTTCCTACTTCCTCGCCGTGTCGTCGCGGAACAACATCACCATCCCGACATGGACTCGCGCCGTTGAAGGCATCTCCGGAGTCGGTGTCCTCTATACCCTACTCGGACTGCTGCTCCTATGCTGTCTTGCCGGGCACCCCTTCACCTCCTTTATCGCCATCGTCCTCGACGTTGCCTTTGTGGGCGCTTTCATCTACGTTGCCCAGGCCAACCGAGGAGGTGCTAGCTCTTGCCGTGGTGATGTCACCACGCCGTTTGGTACTCACTCCGCAAGCGACCAGCTTGGCGATGGTTTGCCCTCTTATCGACAAATTTGCCAGATGGAGTCCGCTGTTCTAGCCGTATCCATCGTCGCCATGTAATGTTTACCGTCCAATCTACGCATGCCTCGGTCGCTAATTAGTTCCAGTGTCTTCTTCATCCTCTCTGCATTTGTCGAGGTGGTCCTTGTCCGTCACCGACGCAAGGAGGCTCGCTTTGGTCCTAGTCCGGCTAACAACTACACCTCGGGCTACGGCAAGCGCGGCTTCTTCGGCCTCTTCCGTCGTCGCGGGACTGCCCCCAGCGGTGAGGATCCCAACGCTTTGCCCGAGCACACGCACCCAGACCAGGTTCGTCCGAGCTATAACACTGAGAGCACCGCCGTTGCCCACGAGCCAGCTACTTACAACAAACACGGTGAATCTGGATTCCAGTATGACGGCGCAACCGCGTACCCGGAGACCGGTACCTCTAGTGTTGCACAGCCCGCAGGTTACCGCTACAACGACGGCACCTACGCCCGTTAAATTCCCGGGACGGCAGCAGTACCAAACTGTACCCCTTGTACAGTATGTTTAGGATCGGTTCATAAGGACCCTGGAAATAAGCCTATCTACACCTACCTTTCAGGAAAGGATTACGATTGAGAATGGGGGTTTTTTTAGGCGCAAGTAAGATACCCTGCACGGGTGTGACACCGGATGAACAGTCACTCGCTGCCTTCATGAGAAAACGGGAAAGTTGATGGATGGAGAAACGACCAAATTACGGAAAGAAAAATGAAAAGGGAAGGCCAAAAAAAAATGAAATTGTGTCCATAACGATGGATGGAGAGATTCTGTACGGGAGGACAGAGATGACGATGATTAGCAGACGTTGTATGGGCAAAGCTAATGTCTAATGAAGGAAATTAACAATGTGATGTCAATTTTAATACAACCCTTCCGCCTTGTGTGTATGTGTGTATCAATGTGTGTAGGAACCTACGATCTCGATGCGATTGACGATGGGCGCTTTGATTCACCCTTTTTTTTCCTTTAATAATCCTACGACAAGACCAAGACTTGGTGATACGAGAGGAAAGATTCGATCCTCTAAACTAACCTAGGTAACTTGCTTCGAAATTGAAAACCAACAATCCAATCCAATCCAATCCAATCCAATCCATTCTATCCATCCCCATCCCCATCCCCATCCCCATCCCATCTCAGATATACTACCTACCTACCTACTTCCGTACCCCTCCATCAGTCCGTCCAATCCGTCCGTCATCTACCCTAGGTAGGGTCTATGCGACCGGCATCTGATGATCCCTGGTGTCAATCATGAGGATTTACCATCCCAATTTTAAGTTTTCTCTCTTTTTTTCTGTTCTTTTGCCTGACTTCCTAGGTAGGTATTCCTTCCACCAGATGATGGGAAACACTGCTTGCCTACCTAGCAGTCTGTTCGTTTGTAGATATAATACTAGGTACTAGGTAGATACCTACTTGACATAAAGTAGTGTTGTTTTCTGAAACTTTCTAGAATTTAAGAACACGAGGTCGGGTTCGGCTCAACTTGCTTTGTCTTGCAACATAACATTTGAGACAATGCTAGGTAGGTAGGTAATCCGTGTCACTTTTCTATATACCTATACTAGGTAAACCCTCCCCTCCCCTTTTCCCCACGTGCATCAATACTTTTCTCTCTTGCTTTTCCTTAGGTACCTAGTGATCGTGGTGCTTACGGGTGGAGGAACACACAGGACGGCACGGCACGACCACATGCGCCCTATACTAGGTACACGTACAAATCATCCTACACTTATGTTAGTACTTACCTACATACCTAGATGCACGTCACCCACATCCCTATAGATATGCCGTGCCGTACCTTAGATAACCTACCTACCTAGTAAGTATCTATCCAGGGTGGCTCATCAAATGGGCGAGAGCACGTCAGCCGCCTTGTGGGTTTTTTTTCTTCTGTTTCTTTTTTCTTTCCCTCTTCTTTTTTCTGCTGCCTGCCTGCCTACCTTATGCGCCAGTGAAATATGGGGGACTCCGTAGAGGCGCATTACATACATTAATTACCTGCTCTCCGGGCACACGACAGGAAAAACCTGCGGTAGTTGGGGCCCTGTGTTTTCTACACAGCACGCAAAAACCTGACACATCTATAGCCCATACACGGCAGGTACCTAGGTAGGTAGGCCAAGAATAATCAGACGGAAGAAAGTGCTGTAAGTATGATTTCCTCCCCGGCCGTAGTCTCATAGTGGAGATAAAAGTTGGGCTACCTCCGTACTTATATAGGTACCTACATAACATATGGCAAGTCACAACGGGGCGAAATAGGTAGTACGTAACCCATCTATGTAGGCAGTAGGAACCTATTCGTTACGTAGAGGTAGGCAGAAGAACGTCATCGAACATAGGTGTAGAAACGTTTAATTTACCTGCATTGATCTGCGCGTGGGGATGGGTCCAACGGATATCTTCTTACACGCTCAGAGTGCCCTTGGTGCTGGGGACCTCGCCCTCCTTCCCCGGGACCTTTGACGTGGCGGTGCGGATGGCGACGGCGAGCGCCTTGAAGGCGCTCTCGGCCCGGTGGTGGTCGTTCTCGCCGCGCAGGCAGTCGACGTGCAATGTGATGCGCGCCGCCTGTGCGAAGCTCTGCAGGCAATGCGGGATCATCTCGCAGCTCAGGTCGCCGATGCGCTCGCGCCGCAGGCCCAGCTCGACCACGCTGAACGGCCGGTTCGATAGGTCCACCACCGCGCGCGAGAGTGCCTCGTCGAGCGGCGCGTATGCCGACCCGAAGCGCGCGAGGCCCGTGGCGCTGCCCAGCGCCGTCGCGAAGGCGTACCCCAGTGCGATGCAGCAGTCCTCCGCCGTGTGGTGGTCGTCGACTATAACGGGGTGGGAAAAAGAGACGGACTCTGGGTCAACGGATCGCGTTCTCATGGCTTGTCTTCTGGTCTTTTTGGTCCCCGACCTAGCTTGCGCCTGGACAGGATATGGGTGTGCGCGCAAAATGTGTGGTCAACATACTGTGAAGATCTCCCTGGCAGGCCAGCGCCAGACTCCATCCGGCATGCTTCGCCAGCGCATGCAACATGTGGTCGAGGAAGCCGATGCCGGTGCTCACGCTGATGGTCTGCGATTTACTCGACTGGCTGGCGTGTCCCTCGGTGGCCGACGTCAGGCGCGGATCGGTGTTGGGCGGGAATGCGCCACCGTCGAGGTTGAGGGCGAGCTGGATCTTGGTCTCGTTCGTGTCGCGAGCGAACGCCGCCCAACGCGGGGTTGCCTTGTCTGAACCCATTGCCGTCCTTATTCTTGGCTGTTTGGTCGGACGTGTGCTGTGTTCGGCAGATATGAGATAGGTAGGTAAGAGAGGAGGGACAAGTTGGGTAAGACACAGAAATGTGAAGTTGAAATATTGAATGGAGTATACACAGGTGAGACAGCAGGTGGTCACATTCAGAACCTTGAAGTTTTTTTTGGTCAGCTAGGTACCTTTGCCATCCGACCATCGGCTTCTAGGCCTGCGACTAGGGAGGATATAGCAGGTAGGTACCTACCTAGTCCCTACTATGTTCGGGCGATTGACCAACCAGCTCGTACCTGTTTCTCACCCTAGGTTAGGTAGTAGTTTGATACTCGTGAAAGCGATGCGACGCAGTAGTGGACCTCGTGGTGTATCAACGTGCATAGGTACACTACAATCTGCACCCCACTAAGTTTTTAAGATTTCCAGTTATCGATAACGATTTTCTCCCAAATATTTTCCTTCGAGCTACGACTTCTGAGCGTTGACATTCCATCCAGCGGCTTTCTCTCATCGACACAGACATTCCGTTCAACATCGACAACATGCCGCCTTCGAGAACGAAAACGATCAAAAATAAACATGCTGCAAATAAGTCTGGCATAAAGTCTAGCAAACAGTCCAAGTCCGGCCCACCAGATGGCGTCGCGAAGACGAAACGGAAAGCTACGGCACCGACATCCAGAGAAGCCAAGGGCAAAAGCGCAGCCGATCTGTTTAAGAAGAAAAAGAAGAAGGTCTACACGGAAAAGGAACTCGGAATTCCGCAGCTGAACATGGTCACTCCAATTGGCGTTACGAAGCCAAGGGGGAAGAAGAAGGGCAAGATCTTTGTCGACGACAAGGTACGTTGTTGGGCTGTCCAGCCATGGAGCAAGGAGCGAGGACCACAGAGCTAATGCGCAATGTCGCCCGCCGAACAGGAGAGCATGAGCACAATGCTCGCTCTAGTCCAGGCCGACAAGAAAGGCGAGATCGAATCCAAGATGATCAAGGCCCGGCAGATGGAGGAGATCCGTGAGGCGAGAAGGGCCGAGGCTGAGAAAAAGGGGGAAGAAAGGAAAGCCAAACTCGACGAGACCAAGGAGACCTTGCGAAAGAAGCGGAAGCGAACCCATACGTCGGAGAACGGAAGTGAAGAGAAGGGGATTATTAAGGAGGCCTCGTCAGCTGGGACGAAGGCTGCGAGACCCAAGAAGCGAGTCGCATTTGCTTAAAAGTAGTGTCGGTATTCTCCTCTAAGGCGTTTGGCGTTGTTTTAATCTATGGCGGTGAGAGTCTTGAAACTGTCATGTAGCATAATAGCATAACAAGATCTTCATGATACCCCTATCTCAGACCAGAAAAAAACGTTGCTTAAAATATTTTCGAGCATCACTGCAATTATCAGCCTAAGACTAGGTATTCATTGCCCCTACCCGAGTGTCTATCGAACTCCATGTGCTTCTTCTTGTATTGGGTAGCATGTTGAAAGTTAAGGGGCGATAGATGTCCTATAATGAAATAGTACCTCTGTAGATGTGCCTATGGTTGATGCCAGGTCATGACGAGGGTGGTTAGAGGACACAACCGTACGAACCACATATATAAGGAATAGTTATATACTAGGTTGATACCTAGGTATAACTGGCCAGATAATCAAGAGAGATCGGGTAAGTGTCTGTCTTGTACCTATTCTTATGTCCCTCTTATTAGTGTTGAAGGCAGTAAAGTAGGTAGTACTGAGGTAGTATAGTATTGCCCAAGTAGTCGTATACCTGTCTGCCTGTCTATTAGTAGTGTAGGTAAATACCTACTACCTACTTACCTAGAGCTGTTGGGTGTCATTGGTATTATGATCGCGATCAAAAACATCTGCATGGCGTGATAAAGATTAACGCTTCCCAGTATCGATATACACATAAGTATCGAGATGAACATATCGGATGTATCGGCCATATCCACGAACCATACGATCTTTTCTTAGTCGCGGGAAAGCTCAAGTTGTCTTGACATTCGATACTTGTATCTCAAGCTGCTAAGGTTTGTCCCACCTCAGGGGCGGGTAGGGAGGTTTGCGACATACAGAGAGGGTCCTTCTGCATTAGTGTGTAGGCCAGAGATCAGGGATGGCTCGTGCGCCTTTAATACAAGGCCAGCCTGGTTAAGCGGCTCGATGCAGGAAACAAAAGGAAAAAAGACTGGAGACTGCAAATTCGCTGTTGTCCAACCAGAATTTTCTCCGCACTTGGATGCTACCTACCTATGTTCAGTGGTACAAGGGGGATGCTGAGTAGGTAGCAGTGTAGGAGCTCTAAAGGGTCCAAACGCTGAAATTAGCAACTACCATATTGGATTTTGCAGGCTGCAATAATAATAAACAGCTCTTCCAACTTTCCAAGTACCTAAAGTATGGACCTACCTACCTGCTCACTAGGATCATCAATTGTCCATGTCACCGGGAACAAGAAAGATAAGTAACGAATCTGGTGAAATAAACAATAGATAAACTTCATCTCTATAACCTTTTCTATTTCGGGTTTCTTTTTCTTTTTCTTTCCTTTTCTGTCTCCCGCTTCGTTGCGGATCATGACGCAACCCCCGTCGTGAGAGCGTGCGCGTACGGTAAATGAGACGATCCACCTTCTCTGGGGGAAACCCTGATCTTCACCTGTCGCGCAGCTTCTACCTACCTAGGTAGTACCTAGTACCGCACTACACTACAACCAGCCCAGGCCGTTTCAAAGGAAGGCGAGTAAGAAAAAAACATTGAAATAAATAGAAACATCCCAGGATGCTGGGTTAGAACAGGCCGAGCGCCTGACCTGATTCATCAACTTGTGTCGACAACGACATCCAACCTAATCTTGCTAATCGACCATCTACAATCTTGGAATCGCTCGGGGGCTGGCAGGATTATCGTGTCCGAGAATACTTCGTGTTTTCTGCAGTTTACCAGTACCAGTACCACCCAAGCCGGAGAATACGATACGAACGCTCTAGCCTCTTTGTTTGCAGCCCGCATGCAGCCAATCATTCCCGTTTGATGATCTCCTGTGGTTTTTCAAGTTGGGGCCACGGCCCTTTCTTTGAAGTACGAACATTGAGTCGGTCTTATTGAGTCTCCTTTCTCTCTCTCTCTCTCTCTCTCTCTCTTTCTCTTCATTTGAGGTTGTCTGTCTCTAATAGCCTACCTAGTGTCAACAACCTATAATTATACAAGAAACCTTCTCTCAGTCAATACAGGTTGGACCGAGTTAATATATATGTATATACTTATATATACAATATATGATGCATACTGCCTACCTAGGTATACACATCATATACTTTTAATATATCAATCAATCAATCAATACACCGAAGCTAGCTTGACACTAGACACGCTGGTTAGTTATGTATGGTGTTTGGTCACAACTTGAACACACTAAAGTTAGTTTGTTACGTGTGCTAGACACTCTAGAACTACCAGTTGACCTATCAGTGTACATTTCAATGTTGATACTTAGCTGTCAGCACTGCCTATGCAGTATTAGGTAGGAAGGTAATATTCTATTTTGTTTTGTTTTGTTTCGTTTTGTTTTGCTTCTTTTCTCTTATCGGACTGGGGAGGGTATAAGCAACCATCGTGGGTATCATCAGACGCAGCAGGCTTTGAAAACTTTTTTATTCATGTCACCTCTCTGGCTTATTGTTTTCCAACCTGGATGTTTGCAAAGGAATGCCCGTTGTACAATCCAACGAGCAGGGTTTGGCCCACGATAGTCAGTCCTGATACCCCCCCGTAAACCTGTACGGCAGTACATAGGTAGATGGGGGGCTTTCTCCCTCCCCCCCGTCCCAGCCGAACTTGCGTGATTGGACTGGGCCCCTGCTGAAGAAGACAAGGCTCTCTTCAAGCGAAATGAGGTTGTCGTTGGTTCTGGTGCCAATTCGAGCCATCCACAGCGGAACAGAGCAGTCGAGCCACATTGGAGATCCCACTAACAATGGCCGGGTGTGCCCACTACCTGAAGCCTCTCATTTTAAAATTGGCTGGCCTACATATTATCAAATAAGCCTTGTGCGCATGCGAGAGGGTGAGAGAGGGAAAACAGAAAAATAAAACTAGTAATAATAATTATAACTCTCTCCTTACCCCCTTCAACTCCAGGTCTCCTCCCACACCCCCCAACTTTTGACCCTGTCGACCGTTCATCGTTGCGGTGTCGATGTCCGGTGCCAGCCTACTCCCGTCGACAATGAGGACCAGGTGACGAACGACGACAGACCATAAAGAGAAGAGCAGAGTTGAAAGAGAGAAGATAAGGGGACGACAGTAATGATAATAATGGAATTCTCCGCACGATCGGCAATCTAGCGCATTCATTCACTACCTACCAGCAGACGGCGCCCGAATCAGCTTCCGCCCAGAATCCAGAACACACTTCCTCCCAGCTCACACAGCTCGTATTTCATTTTTTATTTTTATTTTTACACCGCCACGCAGCGCGCGATGACCGAACCGGTTTTTGGGTCTTCACTCCCTCAGGCCCGAGACCAGCAGCACAATCACTATCGTTTACACTCCGGCAGTTCTCGTCATTCCCACGACCACAGACGCCACCAACATCAACACCAACAATACCAACAGCAACACCAGCAACACCAGCAACAACACCACGCTCGTTCCCAGACCCGTAGTAGAAACACACACAAACGTAATAATTCTGATGAACCCACCACTATCGTTGAGACCGTTTCAGTTCTGCAAATTGTCGACGCGACCGGTGGAGTCATTACCGTCGAGACTCTTCCGCCTGCTACTTCTCAACCCACACCCACCGACACCACTACTACTCCTACACCTACTGCCAACAACAGCAGCAGCAGCAGCAGCAGTAGTAGTAGTAGTACCAGCAGCAGCAGCAGTGCATCCACCGTCACCCCCGAATCCCAGTCTGCATCAACTCAGTCCACATCTGAGTCCGCAGCTACTCCCACCACCGCCACCACCTCCACCGATCAAGACACAGGAAAAGTTACCGCTTTAGAAGCCCCGAGCAGCTCGACACCAGCACCGGAAACCACCACTCCCACTACCTCTTCTTCTTCTTCTACTACCACTGCTAGTAGTAGCGACAACAATGGTGGTGATAGTACCTTGTCATCTTCACTCGCTCCGACGATAGACCCGACCGTAACAACGTCGGGGACTTCGATGCCAACTTCTTTTCCCACGTTATCTTATTCGCCAGTGACGTCCACTCCTTTATCACCTGCTCCGGCATTTCCTTCGCTTTCCGGCATCACTAACACGACTGCCCCTACCCAATGTAAGCACGCCCGATCCCGATATGCCACCCTCCCCCTTTTATATATATATATATATATACCTATATAGACGTATCTTGCACACCGGGTTCTCGTGACTAATGCCTCCTCAAGCTACTTCTTCGTCTTCGCTCTCTAGTAATTCTACCACTTTTTCGACACCAATATTTACTTCCTCAAGCGCGAGTAGCTTTTCCGATTTATTGTCAAGTATTAGCGTTTCTACAGCAGGCTCTACTTCGATCACAAACTTCACATCCTCGACGTCGACTTCTGTGTTAACTTCCGAAACATCTACGACTTCCGGGGGCGACGGGTATTCCGGGTCCGGAGACGACGATGGATCGGCATCCCCTTCGAGTACTTCAACGGCCGATGACGATTCTGGATCTTCAAATGGTCCCTCGGTGGCCACCGTCGCCGGGAGCGTTTTGGGCGCTGTAGCCGGGCTTGCATTCATATTGATTATTGCTCTAGTAGTGCTCCGGTACAAGAAGCGTCAGATGAAGGAGCGCGCTGCTGCTGCAGGTGAACAGGGCACCAGAGGACTACCGGAAGGAGGGAATTCGGGCCCTGGTGGCGGAGGGGAGATGGCCGAACAGCGATCGGGTCCATTTGCCGTGCCTGCAGCGCTCGCCAGCTTATCTGGTTACAAGCGCTTTTCGAAGAGCACAGTCTCGTCGGATGGAGGAGAGAAGGGGTTCGCGAAGGTGTCCGGCAGGAAGCTGCCGCCTGTTATTCAATTTGGAGGCGATGGGTACTCGGATCCTCGTGCTACTATCATGAGTGAACGGTCGATCGAGTACCGCGACTCGCAGAACATCCTGGGAAATCCTAGCCCCGCCAGGCTGGCGGTCGGTACGCCGATGCGGCCGGATAGCGGTGTCCCGGTTTTCCATGCCGGTCCAGCCCGGACGCCTGTCACGGAGCCAAACCCGTTTAGCTCTTACGAGGATAACTCACCCCTTGAGCCTCCCGGCAGGGACCCACTGGGACGCTCCCATCCGTCGCACGATGGATCAACCCAGTCTCGAGGATCTGGTTCCAGATTTACTGAAAATTTATGAGCCGCGTGTTAGCACCCGGCTCGCTTGATCTGCTTGTACACATTTTGGTTCTAATGATACCGCTTTGGCATACTGTCGACATGTTGATATGCCCACAGCATCGGTTTGGCGTTTAATGTTTGATCAAAACTCCAGGGTTAATGAGCAAGGACGGTAGGCTGGTTTGTCTCCAGCCTCGCTTCTCCTATGTCAGATGGAAACACCATTCCTTGTAAATAGTAATCCTAGTCTATCTCCAAGGCGAAGGAAGAGAGCCCAGATGATCAGCCGGCCAAGACCCATGCGATCTTCCGAGTTACTCACCATCAAGCATAACAAACTTCGGCTCCGTCCGCCTTTCTTATACCGGATCGCATGTCCAAACTATCCGCTGACAGACCAGTCTGGTCTGGCATATGCCGTGCTGTTTGTGGTCCCACCTTTGCTGCGTGTCATATGTCGTTTCTATGCGTGATTAGCATAGCTAAACTGGTTGTCGGTAACGGATGGGGATGAAAGCCCTATTACGATGGAGAAGGCTTGGATATGAGAAGAGACGAAACCCATCCTACAACTATCTACCTAGCATAAGTAAACCTGTCACTTTGATTGGGCTATCTTCGCAGAGTTTGGAATCGTGATCGAGGCCGCCCGCTTATCATGCCTCGATGTGAAAATCGGAATGAATGGTGGCTTCATAGGTAAAACCGTTGCTTGAGACGGCTATGAAACGCGAAGGGGGGCTATTATACCCACCATCCCGTCGCTTTGGCCTACGGTGACAAATCTTTCCCCCGTGGTTTAGGTCAGCAGCGTATGTGCCTGTTATCACTTATCCCCCTCAAAACGGGATCTTGGTGTTTTCAAGAATGCGCGCACACATTCTCCCCCATCGCCGTCGCCATCGCCGTCGCCTTCGATGAGCTGGGCGTTGAGTTAATACAAGTTTTCTGCCACCCATGCAAGGATGGTGAAACAGAAAACAATTTCCCGGACTCCTCTGGTTAAGGGTTACCAAGCATTGCATACCCGTCGTGCCGAAAGTTGTATCTTTTCTTCCCCCTCCCCTTCCCTCCTTCTGACAAGGTTCAGCGAAGGGCTGCTTTCTAAGCACTTAGGTAGTTGAGAATAGGAATGATCCCCCATGATATGCAGAACACATACGATCTTAAGTCCATCCCAATTGCATCCCAAACAGCAAAACGAGCCTGATGTACCTAACTAGACTGTACCTACCTAGTGTCGGAGGCAGAGAAGAACAAGAAAGAAAATCTTTTTTTTTTCAACCTTACTCGAGTCAGCACGTTTGTGATAGACCCGTCCCCATAACCCAGCACACGAGCAAAGTGCTCAGATCTCATGGTGGCATCTGACGAACCACTCTTGACGATCAAGGTCAAACTTGTCAAGGTATCCCGCAGCTTCGGTGGGTTTTTGCGAGCCTACCCCCCGTCAAATACCTAAATCAATGACAGAAGAGTATCGCAATGCGCCTCATTTTCCTGGTTGGGTAGGAGGGGTCGGTTTCGGGGACATTTCTTAGACGGTTGAGTGTCTCTGCCATTACCTTATTTTTTTTTTTTTAGCTAGAGTTCCTCCGTCTATCCGGACTAACCGATCTATGATTACCTAGGTACTTACAGAGTCATGTTGAAATACCTAGTTAGGTACCTGTTATATTTACCTAGTTATGTTATAGTATGGTATGTTATGTACCTAGGTTACGGTTACTGCGATCATGATAATTATTTATATAGGTGTACATATTAATATTAATATATAATAGGTATTGATAGAAAGAAAGGAAAAAACGCTGAGCGGCTAAGCAATAATAATAGTTTGCAGTGCAATGCCTAGAGTTTCTAATGCTACTTTATAGCCTCCCCTATGTATTATATGTAATGTACCTGGGGACCTTACAAGCATCGAGGGTAGGGAACCATCCGAATAACCAAAAATCGAGGCTGGGCGAAACTGGGGAATCCCCAGCGCTACTATCACCGTCAACCCAGCCAAGGGCGCCCCTCTATTATGTTACATTGGCTCTGAATTCCGAGCACCAGACATAATCCCACATGTAAGTTGTCGTTGTACTTAGACAGAATTAGTAACACACAGAGGTCTTGGGGACGTGCTCCGATCAATGTGATTGGCGTACATCTTAAGGTGGTAACCCTATCATTGTCTGAACAAGGAGCTGTTGAAAGAGTCCTGAGCGTCATAAGTTGCCAATAAGCAAGTCGGACGAAAATCGATCTGCCTCTTGAACCCTGCCCTGTCTTTCCCCCTTCTACCCTCGAGGTCCACGGGTCTCACTCCCTACCTACCTCCATTACAGAACAAGAAAAGAAGAGAAGTCCAACTACAAGCCCAAGATTCGTCTGAAACTTTTCTTTGACCTACTTCTTGCCATTACATTAATTTGTCCTTATCGATATCACATCGAACATTGTTGGTGTTTTCGTACCTAGCCTCCAACATCGCGATATTCTCAGAGTAATTCATTCTGTTGTATTTGATGTAACCAACACCCCACGACTATCTTTTAATAGTTAAACCCTCTCCCCATCTGCCAATTACCAGGCGTGCTCGAAACAAGCCTGCCTAGCCACTCCTGCGTTGGCGTCTAAAATCAAACTGCTCAGCCCCCTTTCAAGCTGATACCGAACAAGTAGAAGACAAACTCGAGCGTTGATTCGTAATCTTGTCTTGTCTACGAACCGCCACAGTCTAGATCATAAAGGGGATCAGCCCACAGTCCCACGCGGTGCCGTGGGGTCTTTTTTTTTTTCTTTTCTTGCCCGGATCTAAAATTTCTCTAATACAACAGACCAAGGCGGTGCTAGACTCGCGGCCTCACTGCTTACCCCCACGACTTATTGCTGTACCTTACTTTATCTCCGTGCCACCGCCCTCTATCCCCGCCGTGGAACTATCTAGCACGACGCCAACGACGACGCCAACGCGAACACCTGCGCGAACGAAAAATATCGACTATAGTCACGAACAGTGATACCCATACTCATGGATCGTCTACGAGTTGATCCCGGGGGGTTCCAGATCCCGGGGATGCCTCCCCCCCAATTGATGAACCAGCCACCGCAAATCTTCGGAGCCTACACCCACGATGGCCTCCCCGTACTACCCCCTGAGCTGGCCGCTCAGATGGCATTTGACCCGTCCGCGCTGCTTGACGATGCGAATGAGGCCAAGAGGAGGAGAATTGCGCGGGTGAGCAATCCGAGAGAAAAGAAGAAAACCCTCGGGTCCCGTTGCTCCGTCACATCCGAATACTAATCGCAGTGCAGGCTTGCGACATGTGCCGGAAGAAGAAGATAAAATGCGACGGGAAGCTGCCGGCTTGCACGCATTGCATCAATTACAAGACAGACTGTGTTTTCACCCAAGTAGAGAAGAAGAGAAGTCCGCCGAAAGGGTATGGTGACTCGCCTTGCTTAGAACCTGTTTATAATCTCTTGCAAGCACCGGCTAATACGCATGTCTGCAGGGCTAAATACATCGAGGGCCTCGAGAACCGCCTAGGGCGCATGGAAAGTTTACTTAGACTAGCTGGTGAGTGCTGAAGCCCTGATGAGGGGTGGAGGGGGTTTGTGCTTGCACTGGCTGCGTCAAATCATACGATGTCTTGGAAGCCCCTCATATGGCATATAGCTAATGTAGAGTGATGAAGGCCTCCTCGGGGAAGACGACGAATCCACCGATCTAGCGACCCTGGAAAAACGTCTCGCTGAGAAGAATGAGCAATCAAGACGGGCGTCGACGGGTGTCTCATCAAGTCCCGCATCGCCGTCGCAAGCCACACCGGGCCAGAGCGATTCCGGTGCTCAAGGCTCGTCGGCCTCTTCAGACCTAACCAAGGATGGTTCTCCCCAGCCAGAGGGAAAGAAAAATGAGGAAGTATCGGCTCTGTCGGAGATGATGTGTTCATTGGTAACAAACACTTCTGGGGAGACGAGATATATCGGTATGGCATGTTACCTTGATTCCTACAATCTACCTCTAACACATCTTAGGCTCATCATCCGGCTTCTCTATCTTCTCACCCAAGGGCATCCAGTGGGTGAACGACCGGACAGGCGACACCTCATTTCAGCGGATGATCTCGGACGTTTCTCTCGACGATCATAAATGGCATGCTTGGAAACCTGAGATCTTCGCTGATCTCTTTCACCGGCCTATCTTTCGCCCGTTGCCGCCTAAGCCTGAGGCGCTGTCTTTACTGAAGGACTTTTTCGAGAACTTCAACTGCATGTTTCCGTTGTTTCACCAGCCGACTTTTATGCACCTCCTCGAGAGGCAGTATTCTTCTGACCCGTACGAAGGCTCTGGCTGGTGGGCCAGCCTGAACTGCGTATTTGCCATCGCTCACCGTCTTCGTGTTATGAGCAATCTCGTGCCGCAAGAGGAAGACGAGAAGGCTTGGGCATACATGAAGAACGCTATAGGCGTCTTCCCCGAACTAACCATGCGCAATACCGACCTCCTAAGTGTACAGGCTTTGCTAGGCATGGCCCTGTTCATGCAAGGGACGCCTAACCCTCAACCGTCGTCCCTACTCATTGCAGCTGCCATTCGGTTATCGCATAGTATCGGATTGCACAAACGAGGAAGCGGGTTCAACCTGAACCCTCAGGAGATCGAGCAGCGAAAACGAGTATTCTGGATCGCGTATATGCTAGACAAAGACCTGTGCCTTCGCTCTGGTCGGCCAGCAGCACAAGACGATGACGATATGAACGTTGAACTCCCGGATGCTGACCCAGCAGACCATATCGGTAATATCCCCCTTGCCAATGGAAAGGGCAAGATGAATCTCTTCCGGGTGATGTGCGAGCTGTCAGTCATAGAGAGCAAGGTTTACAAGAGACTGTACTCGACGAAGGCGACGAAGTTGTCGGACGGCGAACTATTACAGACCATCAGCGAACTTGACAAGGAACTCGAGACTTGGAAAGACAACATCGACATTGACTACCGCCCAGAACATGAAATTAACGCCTCACATACACCTCTAATCCTACACATTGCCATGCTTCATTTCTCTTACTATAACACCCTCACGACCATCCACCGCATGTCCGTTCATCACGGCTACTGGACAAGCCGCTTGTCGAATTACGCGATACAGGGACTGAACGCTAAACCTTTGAATCCGAGAGTGTTTTCCTCGGCCGCTCTTTGCGCATCTGCAGCGAGGGCCACGATTTCCCTACTCAAATACATCCCGCAAGGCGACTTTTCATGCGTTTGGTGAGTACCGAGATCAGGATTTTGAGAGTCATCCGGCGTGAAATTGCTAACAAAATGATATAGGATGATCCTGTACTTCCCGGTTTCCGCTCTCGTCACTCTGTTCGGAAACATTCTACAAAACCCGAACGACCCACGAGCCAGGTCAGACACCAAACTGATGAACTTGGTAGTGACGTTCCTGTCGACGCTCGGACAAGAGGCGGAGACTGGAGGTGTACACCGCATGCTGAGTGTGTGCTCGGAATTTGAGAGGATCGCCAAGAGGGTCATCGACAAAGCGGAGAAGGACACTTCCTCACGGAGAAAGCGGAAGGGCCCCGAACTCGCCAAGCAGAACAACGGCAACAACGGGAACAACAACAACAACCAGAATCACCACCCATCACCGTCCCAGCGATCGACGCCACGACCCACGTCATCAGCCTCGGCGGCGCCATCACCAAGCTACACCAACACGCCGGGCGCAGCCCAGCTCTCACCCAAGTTCAACGGCGAGCAAAACCGGCAGAACAACGCGGCAGCGGCAGCAGCGGCGGCAGCCTCAGCGGGCGGGTATAGCCCGATGAGCACGGCGAACTCGTCGACGGGATCGGCGCCGCGCGGGACGCCGGGCGGCTGGCCGTCACAGGACTTCGACAACGGCGGCGGCAACGGCAACGGCGGCAACACGGCCATGTCCATGTCGGACCTGGGCTCGTTCTCAGAGCTCACGGGGTTCGGGCAGCCGATCCAGATCCCGTCGCTGTCGGGCGACGAGAACGGCGTGTTCAACCAGCCCCCCATGCCCCAGGACCTCTGGCAGCTGCCCATGTCGTTCGACTGGGACCTCGGCGACTTCAGCGCGGCCGCCGGGAGCGGCATGTATGGCGGTTTCGACACCTCGCAGATGCAGAGGTAGGGGGTAGGGGGTAGGGGGCAGAGGGATGTTGATTGACTAAAAAGGACGGTGGGTGTGTCTACCTAGGTATTATATGGGATCTAACGTCATTACGGAGTTCATTTTTTCTTTACATTTTCATTCCTTTTTTTTGGCTAGTGACATGACATGACCATGGGTTCAAGGGAAGAAAAATGGTGGAGGGAAAGGAGGGTTTTTTATATAACTGGGTTAAATCGGGATTTACTATTTTTATCATGTTCTCTTCGTCTCTTCTCTTCTCTTCTCTCTTATTTTCCTTTTATCTTTTTTTTTTTTCACTTTTGCTCCTTCCCCCCTCCTATATAACTTCTACTAGGTACGTTACATACTTACCTGGGGTTTTGTGGCTTTTCGCTGTTCGATGATGGAAAGGGGGGGATGAAGAACAAGGAGCCCTCATCTCACCCCCCTTTGCACCATCCAAAAATGAAAAGAAAAGAAGAGTTTGGCATATTTTAGGTAGATAGGTAGATAGGTAGGTAGGTGGATATGCAACCGGGAACTGAGCAAGCGAGCGAGCAAGGCAGAAAGAAAGAAAGGGGCAAAAAAACAGGTGTGCATTTATATGATAAACGAGCGGACATAGGTATTATCATCATTAATGATAGCGTGGAATGGGTTTTTATTTTACGTACCTAGGTAATTTAGGTATTTATATATTTTTTGTCATGTTCTGTATTCTCTTCTCATTATTATCGTTATTCTTTACCTACATAGTCTGATAGACCGAAATGCAAAAAGGAACAATCACCTCTATAGAATACTATCCAGATTATTTGTTGGTGCGTTTTCCTTTGGGGTATGATATGTTTAGTTTTCTTTTAAGAAGTTTATTATACTTATGGTCTGACTTAGGTAAGAAATACTTGCTTAGGTGGTTGATTACCTAACGTTTTAATAAAATTTGAATCATATGTTTTTGCTATTGATTGGAAAAGAAGTGTAAGAGTATTACCAGACATAGTACTTAAGGTTAGGTAGGTCTGGTATTAATATTAATGGAATTGGAGGTTGTAAAGAATGATGGCAAGTAAATTAGGTAGGTCCCGTCTCTCTGGTACAGCGTACATACATACATAGTACCATACATACAGCGTACGCTAACCTAACTTAATTTATAGTGGTAGTGAGTGGCAGACCACCATCAAAATCTTAAACTGCTTAGTAAAATAGGCAACTTGTCAGACTCATAATCCTTTTCAAGATTAGCGTCTTGGCGGGGACGGTAGCTTTCTAATGATCACCACCTCCAACTGACTTTTTGAGGCGAAATTGATTCTAATCTCTAATCACCTTCAACCCGCCGCACAACGCACTCAGACCTCCCGGTGGCCATACAGGGTGTTGCTGTCTTCGTCCCTCATGAGATAGCACGGCCCGACGCAATTCCCGAGTCACCTAGTCCTCCAGCCCCTCCAGCCCCTCCGCATTGTCCGGTGTCCGGTCTGCACCCTCTTCGTCTCCTTGCCCGACATGTCGAGTGTACTGCGCCGGTCGCCCGGTCTTGCGCGCATCGCTGGCTACTCGCTGAGCAACATCGCAGCACGTGCAAGCCTGCGGACACCACGCCTGCGGACACCACGCCTCCTACGCACCACCGAGTCGTCTGCGGCCTGGGCCACCCAGCGCCCTCGATACTACTCCGCTGACTCGAAGCCGCCGAACCCCCCGTCAGACCAGAATAACAACCACAAGGATGGTGAGAAGAAGCCGGCAAACTCCAAGAGCCCCAAGAATCACAAGGACACCCCCTCAGAACCCCAAGTAAAGAACTCTGCCTCGCCAGGTCCCACCGAAGGCAATGCGCCCCCGAAAACAAATCACGAGCCCGAAGACCGGTTCCCCCTGCCAGAGGGCTGGGTTTATATCAATGACGAGCAATACGAGGCTCTGCGCAAAGCCACGCAAGCCTTTCCCATACTCTTCTCCAACCGAGACCATCGACTCTTCGACGCTATCAGGCGGATGGGCGCCCCGAAGGAGCTGGTCGACATTGTAGACAAGGCAAGGAACGGCAAAGGACCTGATATCGCCGATGTGGGCAAGCTTATGAAATCCATCAATGCGCTTGCCAAGAGGCTGGCCGATTTAGAAGTCAAGGAACAGCTGGGGGACATTCGTAGCCCACCCTCGTCAAAGCAATCTCGAAGCTACCAAGAGTCATCCTCCGAGCAGCGTCAGAATGAGAAAGGCTCGCGCAACTATGAGCAGCGAGACGGCCAACAAGGCCCTAAGAGGGGCGAGAAGGGCTTCAACTCGAACAAGCCACCCTTTCCGAACTTCGATAATAACCCCTTGAAAGGAAACGACTGGATGACCACGGTCGTCGGCTCAGTAATCGCCTACTGGATTTACACTTCTATCTTTGAGGAGGGCGGCCGCGAAATCACTTGGCAGGAGCTGAGGAAGAACTTCCTAGATAGGGGTCTCGTCGAGAAGATGGTCGTCATAGGACACACAGTTCGCGTCGAGCTCAACCGAGAAGCCACCCAGGCTGTATATCCGGATTCTGTTGCCGTTCGTCCTGGCTTCTATTACTATTTCTCTATCGCCTCCGTCGACGCTTTTGAACGACGCCTGGAAGAAGCGCAAAGCGAGCTTGGAATCCCTAGCTCCGACAGGATACCGGTAAGCTATGCGGGAGACAGCAGTCTCAGACAACTACTCTTTGCCTTTGGGCCGACCCTTCTACTTGTCGGTCTACTTCTCTATGCTAGCCGACGTGGACCTGGCGGTGCCGGTGGCTCCAACGGCATCTTCGGTTTCGGGAAAAGCAAGGCCAAACGCTTCAGCCACGAGACGGCGATCAAGGTAAAGTTTGCCGATGTTGCTGGCCTGGATGAAGCGAAGCAGGAGATCATGGAATTTGTGAGCTTCTTGAAGAAGCCAGACAAATTTCAGAGGCTGGGCGCCAAGATTCCACGTGGTGCCATCCTCGCCGGGCCGCCTGGAACAGGTAAGACTTTACTCGCAAAGGCTACCGCCGGCGAATCCGGCGTACCATTCTTCAGTGTCAGCGGTTCGGAATTCGTCGAAATGTTCGTGGGTGTTGGTGCTTCGAGAGTGCGGGATCTCTTCGCCACGGCGCGGCGGAATGCCCCTTGCATCATCTTCATCGATGAAATCGATGCCATTGGCAGATCGCGTGCTGAAGGGCAACGGTTTGGCGGCAATGATGAGCGTGAAGCAACTCTCAACCAGATTCTTACAGAGATGGATGGTTTCAATACCAGCGAACAAATCGTAGTCCTGGCTGGCACAAACAGAGTCGACATTCTAGACAAGGCTTTGATGCGACCTGGCCGTTTCGACCGGCACATTAATATCGATGCCCCCACGATGGCAGGTCGTCAGGATATCTTCAAGGTGTACCTAAAGAAGATCGTAACGAACGAGGAGATCGAATATTTGAGCGGTCGGCTCGCATCGTTGACTCCCGGCTTTGCTGGTGCTGATATCGCGAACTGCGTCAACGAAGCCGCACTTATTGGTATGTGTGCCTATGTCTAAGTAACTATCCTATTCCCCTGCTAATGATGGTAGCTGCGAGAAACAATGCCCCCTCTGTCACTTTGCTGCACTTTGAACAAGCCATTGAGCGTGTGATCGGCGGGCTTGAGCGCAAATCACTGGTTCTGAACCCTGAGGAGAAGAAGACAGTCGCATACCACGAAGCCGGCCATGCTATCTGTGGTTGGTACTTCCGCTATGCTGACCCGCTCTTGAAGGTATCCATTATTCCTCGAGGAAAAGGTCTAGGATATGCACAGTATCTACCCGGCGATGCCTACCTTATGACTTATAACCAATTAATGGATCGCATGGCCATGACGTTAGGAGGTCGCATCTCAGAGGAGCTTCACTTCCCTACGGTAACAACAGGAGCAAGTGACGATTTCTCCAAGGTAACGCGAATGGCCACGGCTATGGTTACCCAATGGGGCATGTCGGACAAGGTCGGACCTCTTTATTTCCAGAACGACGAAGGCAAAATACACAAGCCGTTCTCAGAAACCACGGGACAGGCCATCGACGCAGAGGTCAAACGCATAGTAGAGCAGGCATACAAGCAATGCAAGGAACTACTAGTCGAGAAGAAGAAGGAAATTGGAATCATCGCGGAGGAGTTATTAAGAAAGGAGATGCTCGTCCGAGATGATATGATTCGTCTATTAGGTCCTAGACCATTCGATGACAGAGACGACTTCACCAAGTACTTTGGTGGCGAAGCCAGTCCAACTCCAACCCCGGGTCCCAAGGGACAGGGTCCTCCAACACCACCGCCAACACCAGATCTCCCTGACACTCCTGAACCGCCACCACCTAGCCCGGCGATATTCAAGGAGCTCGATCGTAAGGATACTAGGTGACCCAAGCGATAGTATTTAGGGTTCTCTATATAAAAGACCACAAGAGCGGAACACCTGGTTTCGCCTCTAACGGGGTTCTCGAGAGCTTTCAATGTCATATAATGACTAATGCGATGCTCTCATCTCCATCCTACATGCGTTGATCCCCTACTTTAGGGATGTTAGAAAACAAGGAAAGAAAGACGAAAAAAACCCCCAAGGCAACTAACTCTTCATCACGACACACTATGTAAACTCCCATTGTATATTATTGCCGCTAGTAGTCTATAGATACGTAGTAAAAAAAACAACTTAGCAGCCGATCGCAAGGTGGTGGAGAACCGGAGTTCGTTTCCTTCGGATACCTTGAGGTGCGGTTGGTTGCTTCACAATGGCTACTTACATGATGCAACAACCTATCGTTCTACCTAACCTACCACTGCTTCCTTACCTCAATACCTAGTAACCTCCCCCCATGTTCTCATCCGCAACCCGGCAGTGGGAGCTCCCCCCCTCCCTCCCACTTCCCCTTACCCTGCCGCTAGGTAGGTACTTCCGTCAAGCCCTACCTAGGTAGCCTGTGTGCGTTATGTACCTACCTACACTAGGTAAGTAAGTATTCCCCCATGCCATGTCAAAAAAAATATCGAATCGATCCGAACCAGGAAATTAAAGATTTTTTTTTCTGCCCGGGCAGTGGAAATCCATTTTTTTTTCTTTTTTCAAAGTTCCCACCTTTGGCCTGACTTGGCTTGGCGTCAAGATTTAGCGTTATTCTTGGTTGTGGGGAGAGGGATTGTGTGTGTGTGTGTGTGTGTGTGTGTGTGTGTGTGTGTGTGGGTGGGTGTGTTAGGTTCTCGAGTGGGTTAGGTAGAGGCAGATACTTACTTAACCTAGTTGACATAGGTAGAATAAAGGAGGGACAGGGGAGGAGGAGGTTGGATGTGTTAGAAGGCGTATGTAACTAGGTAAGCAAAGCAAAGCAAAGTAGGCCTTCTTGAAGAAGTCAGAAGTCAAGTCCCGGCCCTATGTTCTACGATTGGGGAGGGGAGGAGGTTGTGGTTTACTCGGGGGGGGGGGGGGGTTTACGAGACTCTTCTGGCTTGCCTTGCTAAGCAGGTAGGTAGGTAATAAATACAATAAAATAAAAAAGCAGCTACCCCACAGCAACGGCAATGTCACTATACATACGTATGGGACGTACATTAGGAAACATGCAGGGGAGGAGGCGCAGGGATCTTTTTACTTTATTTTTTCTATTCCTCGATCTTTGGTTTGTGGGGTTCGTTCGACACAACACAGACACGAGGAACGATAGCTACTATGTAAACCTACCTAGGTAGGTAAAGGTTCGGATTCTGATCATTGGATGAACCTGAGAGAGAGGGGAGGGGGGGGGGGGGGGGAACCCGGTGAAGGTGGAAAGACCGGGGCCGAATCAGAATCAGAGCGGGATGATCTTCTATCCATGACATGACACTACCTACCTACCTACGTACCTAGCGGTGACCTTGGTTTTCATTTTTTCGAATTTTCTTTTATCCCTTGGAACGATGCGGATAAAGCTTCATGATCTGTTATCTCTGAAGCAATGTCTAGCCGGCTCTAGGGGTTCAATCGTATTTTATTTCATTCTGTTCTCTCAATTATATAGGTAGTGTCCGTGTATCGTTCTAGGCTGGTAGAATGAAGAGAGGAGGGGGGGGGGGGTCCTTTCAAGCTAGGTATATCTCCTCCACACCGCCTGGACCGGGGGGGTTTGGCCACCGTTGAAGAAAGGTTCGGCGCGCCGATCTAACCTGTACATATACGGTCTTAGGCTTGTTTCTATCTTATATACCTACCTATATATATACCGGGACGAGCTAGCCTAGCCATAACTTCATTCTCGAGTCGCTGTTAGTGGCTTCAACTCCTGCCTACTTAGTCACTGTTATAGACTCTTTGCCTTCCCTTCGAGAATCTAAAGTCAAAAAAACGTGAAGGGTGACTGTTATAACACGTCCGTCCGTGGCATCTAAAAGATATGTTGCGCCGTACCTAAAGAGGCAAAACATATTTCTTCACTGTCTTCCCTGACAAGAAGACTAGGAGGTGGATTGCGCCGGTCTTCCTTGTCTTCCTTCCGTACCTCCTCTCTTATACCTCTCCCTTCCTAGGCCTCCGACGTTCCCGCTCCCTCCTCTTGGCTTTCCGACATTCGACATTTGAGTTTTGGCCCGTATAGTTAAACTTGTCGGCAGCTCCCGCAAAAAGACTAAACCCAAACGCTGATTCCGTGGCTTTACGATCTTAATTTAAAACTCTCTCTTTCAATAACGGCAGGGAAGGGAGAACAAAGAATAAAAGCGGCCGCGCTATCGGGGGTGATAGCTTTCTAACTCGAACAACGCCACGCTCTCAAACTCAAGCCTCACTGAGACAGCGGGGTGAGCTACACTGGGGGTAGAGATGACTGAGTCTGAGTCCGGACCTGGGAACGGAGCTCGGGGCGGTGGCTTAGGCCCTTCGCCGCCGCCGAGAAAGAAAGACATGCCGTCGCGGAACGGTACCGGCGAAGACGGCGGGAACGCCGGTGTCACGAGGTACAACTCTAGGGCCAGCGCGGCGAGGAGCTCGAGAAGGAGCTCGGACAGATGGTGGAAGATCCACCTCTTCCGCGGCATGGTCAACGACGTCCGGCGGCGGGCCCCGTACTACTGGAGCGACTGGCGCGATGCCTGGGATTATCGCGTAGTCCCGAGTACCGTGTACATGTACTTTGCTAAGTATGAACCATCTCCCCTCCTGTTCCGAGTTCCATTCGAGATCCTGGAAACTACCTGTCATTATATAGGTATTTGTGGTTATTCGGGTTTCCGAGACAAGCTTTTTTTTAAACCCCCCCAACCCCCCTAAGTTTTGGTATAATACAAGGGATGTACTTACTAACCAAATGCCTCTATAGTATCATGCCTGCCTTGGCGTTTAGTCTCGACATGTTCACCAAGACGAATATGCAGTACGGAGTCAACGAGGTGCTCCTGGCGTCCGTTCTTGGCGCCGTGGTGTTTTCGATTCTTGCGTGCCAACCGCTGGTCATTGTCGGCGTCACGGGGCCCATAACGGTGTTCAACTAGTATGTCTCATCTTGGTTATCTAATGTTTCCATGTTTCGCTATGTGAACTCACGAAGTAAACCAGTACCGTATATGATATCATGTCACCCACGGGGACGAATTACCTGGCCTTCATGTGCCTGATCGGCCTCTGGTCGTTGGTGTTCCACTGGATCCTCGCCGTGACCAACTCGTGCAACTGGCTGAAGTATGTGACGCGATTCCCGTGCGACATCTTCGGCTTCTACGTCGCCTTCATCTACCTGCAGAAGGGGATCCAGGTGCTCGAGCGCCTCGGCGACGGCGAGGCCTTCTACCTGTCCATCGCCGTCGCGCTGCTCGTGTTCATGGCCGCCTACGCCTGCGGCGAGCTCGGCGGCAACAGCCCCCTATTCTGGCACCCCGTGCGCGTCTTCCTCAAGGACTACGGCACCCCGCTGACCGTCATATTCTTCTCCGGCTTCGTCCACATCGGCCGTATGCGCACCGTCGAGCTCGAGAGGCTGCCCACCAGCGCCCCCTTTTACCCCACCGCCGACCGCGGCTGGCTCGTCCACTTCTGGGACGTCAGCGTCGCGGACGTGTTCATCGCGATCCCGTTTGCCATCTTGCTGACGATACTATTCTACTTTGACCATAACGGTGAGTCGATGAGCGCGCCCCCCCCTCACACAAACAGCGCATATACACTAACGCGGAAGAAAAAAAAATACAGTGTCGTCCCTGATCGCGCAGGGGACCGAGTTCCCGCTGCGCAAGCCCGCCGGCTTCCACTGGGACCTGTTCCTGCTGGGGCTCACGACGGGCGTGGCGGGGATCCTAGGCTTGCCGTTCCCCAACGGCCTCATCCCGCAGGCGCCCTTCCACACCGAGTCGCTCTGCGTGACCAAGGTGGAGGCGGCGGCGGCGGCGGGGCCCCAGGCCTACACGCACAAGCGCGTGCGCGTAGTCGAGCAGCGGCTCTCGAACCTGGCGCAGGGCCTCCTGACCCTCGGCACCATGAGCGGGCCCCTGCTCGCGGCCCTGCACCTGATCCCCCAGGCCGTGCTCGCGGGACTCTTCTTCATCATGGGCTACCAGGCCCTCGAGGCCAACGGCATCACCGCCAAGCTGCTGTTCCTGTGCCGCGACCGCGCGCTCACGGGCCCGGCGCACCCGCTTCGTCGACATGGGCAAGGCAGCAGCAGGGTGCTGCGCCCCGCCGCCGTGTGGGCCTTCGTGCTCGTCGAGCTCGCGGCCTTCGGCGCCACTTTCGCCATCACCCAGACCGTGGCCGCGGTCGGGTTCCCCGTCGTCATCCTCGCGCTGATCCCGGCCCGCGCGCTGCTCCTGCCCAGGCTGTTCACGCCCGCCGAGCTGGCCGCCCTGGATGCGCCCACGGCGAGCGCGTTCACGATGGAGAGCGTTGGGGGCGCGTACGGGGGCGGCGGGGATGACGAGGACGAGGACGGGGATGCTAGCGCGAGCGATCCGGTGACGGTCACGGGGAGTGAGAAGCCGAGTTTGATGAACGCGCCTGGGCGGAAGAGCGAGGAGGCGCTCGTGGAGGAGGGGAGGGGGCCGAGAGAGAAGGAGAAGGAGAAGGAGAAGGAAGACGGGGATGGGGATGGGGATGGGGTTAGGAGGCGTGGGTAGGTTGGATAACGATGAGATAGAGACGCGTTCATAGGTTGGGTTAATATGTGTCATCATAGAACATGATAGGGGTATAGGAAGGACGCTTATGGGAGAGAATCTGGCTTCTGACGAGCGCTTTTTGCAGTTCTCCGGGGTAAGAATACGTTATTGGATACAATATGATCGGTTGGTGGTGTTGAGGGGTGGAGGGCTATATCTTCTAAGCCATTTATAATCAGGACGTAGGATAGATTAATACAAGCCGCGTAATATTACATGAAACGGCGTGGAGGGAATTTTTGTTCTAGCAATAGAGATGACTTGCACTTTATCTGCGACAGGTTTGCGACATGAAAGCGAGTCTAGACGGTTAGGTCAGTAGTATACGTACCGAGGTAGTAGGCATCTGCGCAAGTTGGAGCTCCCGGTACTAGAAGTTGAGCTACACGTTTAGATCTAGACATTCGATTTTGCTCATATCACTGAATTTACAAGTTGGATACTTCATCTGGGGAGTTGGCGATGATGATACAAGCGGAATCCAGCCTGGAGCCTAGGAGTAGGGCGTAGATTCCTATCACGCGCGTTCCTGGGTTTGACCTACGGGGTCGGTCAAGTAGGTGGGTATAGGACGCTATCGTGGTAGATATGGGAGAACGCAGGTTGTCTTTCTAAAAGGGGTGGTTCCAGATAATCTGTCTACGATGGATAATTTCGTATCGGTTACCACTGAAAAGCTTCGATGTTTTCACACATGATGAACGTCCCAAGCCATATGGTCTACCTATCATAGAGAGAACGTTGTGCGGCCTTCGATAGATCGTCCGCTCGTTTGGGCCCCGGAGGTGGGAGGTGTATTAGAACGCCTGGAATAGACGGTAAAAGTCGTCGATTAGAGATCGTTGTACGTGTGTCAAGTTGATCAACAGTCTGGGTTGATATGGTTACGAAGAGATGTGTACTGAAGAGCGATTTGGATAGTGTTGCCACTACTCACTCCATCGACGAATTCCTTGTCTGCCTCCTAGCACTAAGTTGAGGTTGGGGTTAACACCAATGCAATGACTGAACAAGCCATAGATGAAGACATCTAACTAGGGCCTCCATATTCTAACTGAAGGGACGCATGGTAGAGAGGCCACCCCTAAAGTTAGATGACCCCTTTTAGTGCCTAGGTAGAACCGTATGTTATAAGGCTTCCTTCGTGATTTCGGCTGATGATCGATGTGGCTGGCACGGAGAGTCTGCCTTCAAGGCTCTTGGATATTTGTCGATAAGACAAGCCTGGATATCACTTGCCTTGAGATGCTAAACCTCCCCACGGATATCAAGAGAAGCGATGGAATCGATTAAGAGGCCAGGGGGGTTAGGTCCTAAGTGTCAGAGAGTCCCTATAATACTATTAAATGATTTCCGAGATGCCATATGTATTGAGATGTCCGACACACATATTCTTTATAGTTAAGGAGGCGTCCACTGTGTTGAGTGAACATGAACTTGTTAGTCCCAAGCATGAGGAAAGGGGCGTGCGGTAGCTAGAGTTGTCGATAGGGTACTCGAAAGACATTATTCCCTGTCTTCATATTATCTTCAAAATGCGATCGTGGTGACGGTGGATTACTTACTTCCTTCGAATTGGGAGGAGGTATTGTTCAGTTCGATGTTTGACGCTGAGCAGTTTACTATGTCCTCACCTATTCGTTGCCTGAGATGGGTGTCGGCTAGGGGTGGATAGTAGGGTTCTTTGTCATTCATAGGAAAATGGATATCAAGACGTTTAATTCTGGCCTATACAGAACGTAATTGGGTTTGAAACCCCATGCTGAATAGAAACAGGTTTTAATGATACTATTCGCATGCCTGATAGGTAGCCCCTGAGCGGCACTGTCAAGACCGGCTGGCGAACGGTTTCTCTTTCTGCGAGGCACGCAAACAAGGAGACTGGAAAATATCCTCTAGGACAGAGAAATCGGAATAGTAATGTATGTCACTTATCATTAGACTTCCCTTGTCTATATAATCGGTTTGTCTACGCAGTTACGCTGCTGAAAGGTCATGTCTAACTGTTCCATCTCGCTGGTTTCCTCCTGGGTGTGTTAAAACCTAGATTATCCGCCGGAATCGATCACTGTCTTACATACCCGGGGCAGGATCGATATTGCAAATGCAATTTCGCTTCATTAACGAGAAACAAGCAGCTTATATATCTGAGCCGGCGAGTCCTGTACGAAGAGAGGTGCTTTTGTGCCTATCTGTCTATATGTTACTTAAGGCTATGGTACAAGTTGAATATCATGTTTCTTTGTTCTTGATCAGGATTTTATGTTTTAGATGATTTACAGAGCCGACCGCCTTCACTGCCCTACCCTGCCCTTGCCCGCCTGTTGTTGTAGAAGGGAAAGTTCCTGGACGAAGCCGACAAACTGACCATGCTCCCCAGTGGCGGAGGACGGCGCTGTCGCTATAGCGGATAAACGCCTGGGACTCGCTAGGCCCTCCCCTCCCACCCTCCTCCTCGCGGATATCGTCTTCCACTCGACGGTGGCCAAACCAGCAATGCCCATTCTACCGTTTCGACTCCGTCAGCATCGTCGATACGGCTAGCCAACGTATGTGACAACCGACTGCCGTGCTAGGCTCCCCCCCCCCCCCCCCCCCTGGATCTCGATAAAACCCGGTGCACCTCGACAGTAAGAAAAGAGGAGATGACTCACGAGACGAGGAGAAAAGCGCGGCGACGTATGCATACGAGAGTACGAGGGGGCGAGCGGAGAGTTCCTTGGCTTAATCATGGAATAAGACCTTTTCTTGTCCCTCGCTACGCCTTGCCTGGTCAATACCAATTACCTGATATCTGATAGCTCGATACTCCTTTAAGGAGGTGGTACAGGCGCTCGACATGTAGTAGGTTTTATTTATTTATTTATTTGTTTTTGTTTTGGGCCATCTGGTTTAATTTAGTCTTTCCTCTGGCGTATACCTCGAATATGTCTTGCTGTCGGGCCTTGAGCACCCTACCTACGTCCTAGTCTCAGGAATCAGCGCCTCTGGGTAGATCGTTAGGTCGATATAGAACGCCCCCCCGCGCTGCAGGTTTCCAGCTGCCCCGGATCTCCAGTGTGCATAAGCTATGGCAGGCATCTTCCTGGGCGAACGGAAGTGCTTGATTATCCTCGAACTAAGGCGTGCTCTCGGGAACTCACACTGAACCTGTCGACCCTTGCCATCATGCCCCCTCCCCTCCCCCTATTTCTCACCTTTATGACTAAGAAACCACTTAGTATTTTTAACGTATAACATGTAAGTAGTATCGCGAGGCGTCGGTATAGATATGCTCAAGTCCGGCTGGCAGTCTACCCTGGATATCCGATGAGGTAAGCTACTAGGTTAGGTCGAGACGTGAGCCTTCGTGCTCAATGTGATGTATATGCCGTGGTCCCCGTGGGGTCCTTTTAAGCACTTGGTCGTCTGCGTTCTTTCGGCGAAATAGGCATGACTTGCAGCAGTGCTATTACGACTGGACGGCGGCCACAGTGCGAGCACATCTATTCGGCTATAATGCAGCTCACATATATCAAAACAGCCGGATTTGGGGGGTGGAAAAGGGTGGTTGGGCCGTTGAGATGGGTAGGTACTAGATAAGTGCACACACACACACACACACACACATACACATACACATACACACACAAGCAGAGGCGCTTGAGGGGTATCAAGCGAGCAGAGCCAGGCACCGGGCAGGCTGATAGATGCACGGTTATCGTTCGTCATCCGTGAGAGCCCTATTATTCCCGTACTGGTGTACTCGTGGCGTGATGTACCAGTTGCTTGAGGTCTAGAGCTAGTGGCCGCGACCGCGGTTCTCATGCCGGCGCCTGGTCGTTGTCGATCAGCGGCAGGACGAGCGTCTGTATATGTCCATGTGTGTATGTATGTCTACATGTATATGTATAATATCCAGAATGGTTAGTTGATACCGGCTTCTCGCCCGTGACACTTGGAGCTACGGCCAGCTACGCGACCCGATGCTGGTTGGCGCCGCGTTCCTTGCGAGCCCCATGAACCAGCTTGTTGTTGTTTACTGCGATGTCGGTTGCTTGACCTGCGATATGTAATGACAAGGGGGCAGCCTGTTTCATCCCAGCGCCACTGAGTCGTTCGACGGCCAACCACTGTTCTGTTCCCAGGCCTACGACGATCATGGCGCTCCTCAGGGAGTTCGTATGCCATGGCAGGCGCCACAGATGCTGTGACTTAGATCCGGTTCCTATCTGGACAGGGCTTATCGACATTCGATCCCTTCCATGTGTACCCAACAATTGGATGAACAGCTCATCCCATCATGTGAGAAGTGCCGAACCAAGGAACTGGTTTCTGGAGAAAGTCCTTCCGAACCCAATCCCGTCGTTCATAGAGCTAATCCCTCCGTTGCGGTCCGGAATATCCTACGATCGATCGCACCGAGCATCCAGCCTTTGAGTTAACTCTAGCCGGGCCATATCTCTCTCAGGCCGTCTTTCTATCACTCTTTAAAGGAAGGGTATGTGACGTTATATGCCTATAATTGTAGGAACCTCTAAAATCCCGAAAACGCCTCCTGGTGGAATTTTTCTTTTGTTCCTTTTTTTTTCAAGATAAGACAAATAAGTATACATTTCCCGGTTAGATACCGCGGCCTAATTCGTTTTGAGGCGGGGAGGGAGGATACTGGCTGCTGTTCCTGGATATACCCATCTCGTTCCCAGGTCCCAGGGGGTCGTGACCCGTTCCTCCTCGCCTCACCTTTTGCCTAAACTCGCCTCCGGGGCAATCTTTCTTCCCGTCGCTCCCAACAAGAAGGGCCCCTGGTACTTGGGGGGGAGTGCCTGACCGGGCTAGAGAAGAAATACGGGCGGGAAAAAAAAATCAAGAGTTCAGCATTTACTTGACGGCTAGTAAGGTAGTCAGCACAAAGGGGAAGAAAAAAAAGGAGGCTAGACTTTCATGCGCGTGGCGATCCCCGAACCGAGAATGTCTCATCGTTCTGTCCTTCAAAACGCATCCTTATTGGATTTCCAACCCCCCGAGAGTTGTCGAGGGAGTTCAGATGGCATGTGGAGGCCGCGGCGGCTAGGCACAGGCTTTGTCAATTAAGGGGGGTAAGGTGTGGGTGGGTGGGTGGGAGGAGAGCCGAGGCGGATTCTCTCCTCGCGCGAATAACTTTGAAGAGAACCCCGTCACCCCCTAAAAAATTGGCGCGGGAAGATGCTCGTCGAAATCTCAAGCTACCCAAAGTTGATACCTGAACGAGGAGGCGATGTGGGCCCCGACATTCAGAACAGAGAAAACAAAAATAAATCCGTCGAGGAGCTTGTTCGCCGCCCGGGGATTATCGTTCGGAAGGTTGACGCGAAGCAAGAGAGAGAGAGAGAGAGAGAGAGAGAGAGAGATAGCGCCAGCCCGAACTGATCTGATCGGACGAAGGCGCTTTCACCTGGACAGGGGGCGCCCCTTTTTGTGGACTTCAGAAAGCGGACATTTCATACACGCATTGTCTATGCCCGAGGAGTTGAAGCCATATTAATCGAATGTCCAGAAGTCCTTGGGTGGTTTTATTTATTTATTTATTTCTTCCTTAGCCCCAATGTCAGGACAGAGACAACATTCCTTGCGGATTCTAGACTACAAAACTACGTAATTGCTTTCTCCTATCTACCTTATTGCGTGCGTGCGTGTGTATGTCCGTGTGTCTATTGATGTGGCGAACAAGGTAGGTAATCCCGGATAGACTGACTATAAACACCTGCTTACTTACACACACGGGGGGCGAGACGGAGATTTTTAGACGCCCGCTTACTTGGGCCCGGGCAAGCTTAAGCTTAACAGATAAAAGTGACAGATAACTAGCATGGGGGATGAAAGAAAACGTCGAGAAACTAAAGAAAAGAGGTGGAGACTAACAACGGAGGAAGGGGGGGGAGAAAGCAAAAAAGCCACCTTCAGTTGGAAAGTCGTAGTGTGCGGTGGATGCTATAGAGGCCTCGTCTTATAGGGTCCCTCGTCGAAGGCCTTCGCCCACCCACACCCTCCTTCTCCCCCCCTTTACCTGATTCGGTTTCAACGGCCACTTGCAGCACACGAACCAAACTTTGTTTCAATCGGATCCGTAGCTTGGTTCGCCATGCCATTTCTCTCTTTCCTCTCCTGTCACTTCTTAGAATCGGACTTGCAAGTCATGGAACGTACCTTGCTGGGGGTAGAGAAGGGGGGGGATGGGGGCCGGACCGGCCCCCGAGCCGATCAGTACAGATTATGGAATCTTCCAAATACTACCTACCTACCTACCTGCCTACCTAGCCCCCGGCCCACTAACACATGCCATCGTGCCTCGTGGAAGCGAGGGACGTCAACGTGGGGGATCTTCTTCAGATAGGTAGTTCTTGAGACGGTTGTAGTAACTTTGTGAATATACGCATGTTAGTCCAGCTATTGGACCTCGGCAATGGCCTTTGTGCCCAAGGATGATATGACCTTGACAGTGCGGAGCTCGCCAGAACGGGCATATAAATAGTCTTAGATCGTATATGTACCTATGTATGTACGTGTATGTATGCGTATGTACTGTCATTGTTATTTTTCCGGTCTCTTTGCTTTCTTCGTATTGTTTTTTTTTTTGAGCAAGTAAACAAATGCTTACGCAGGTTAGAGAAGAAGAAAAAAAAAAGAGCCAGTAAGTATTTTCTCACGCGAAATAAGACGTACTGCGTGCATGCATATTATGCATGTTCCTATGTATACTGCAAGTAAGACATTTCCGTAAGGAGGATAGGGCAGACATGGTGTTCGAACGAAATGTGATTGTCAGATTTGACGGCGATCTGATGGGCGTAATATATATATATAATAAGCATACCTTAGACAAGGGGGGGAAGGGTGAGAAGGAGGGGTGTATAGTGGGCGTGTAGTATGCAGACCCAACTAGTGTATAATACCTAGCATCATGATGATCAAGACGAAAGAGAGTCCAATCTTATGAGGCCGAACTGTCGACCCTTATCCACCCATGCAAAAGAAGAGGTATATGTTACAAAGTAAATAACAAAAGGAACCATACCTAGGTACCTGGGTAGAGAAAAAAAAATAAAACAAGAAGAAAAGCTTCCGACAGGGCACAGGGCCAAGGTGCTTGAACGGCAGAAGGTCGTTTGCAGTTTTGGTGCAGTGCAATGCCTGCTGTGGCTCGTGGGAATTGCTACGCTGCGTCTGGCGCAGATAATATATATGTATACACACAGACACATGCAAAAGCCCATCTTTGTATACATAAACCATTTCTTATACGCTCCGGTACATGTCTAGCTAGGGTCATCCTCCCTTCCCCCCCTCCTCCTCTTTGACGTGGGATATATTGATGCCCTCGCAAGGAAGCAGCCCAAGTAGTAGCACCGACCACGGCATGGGCGTACCCATCCATGATGTAGGTCCAGAGCGTCCAAGGCCCCAATCGCATCATTCTATTGTTAGTGACCATGTTACTATGTCGTATATTTGTTCGTGGCACGACCTAGTCCTAAAACATAAAGAAGAAAATAAAAAAAGAAAGGGGGAGAGGGGAGGGGGAGGGGGAGGCCTTAGGAATAGACCGCATAGCTTAACTCGAGTTCACTCACTCGAGGCATCGTCGTAGCACAGTTCGTCTGTCATCTGGTTGCACTAACGGATGCTCGGCCGGAGTTCACGCTGCTCTCCGACTAGGGTAGCCGGCCCAGCAGAGCCAACCTTTCACCTTTTTGTTTTCTCTTTGCTTTTTTTAGCCTCGTGATACGCTTCTGTGGCGTTCGTCTTAACTATACGTCTACCTATGTGTTTACCTTTGCGCGCACCAATGTGACATAGGACCCTTAGGGTTACTGGAAAGGCGTCGGTGGCTACATGCCTGCCTCGGGGTAGCCTTCTCTTACCACCCTTCCCTCTCTGTCGAGGCTGGGATATCCCCCCAGAAGCCTACAGGTAGGTAGAGGAGGCGACCCCGGGGCCAATAGTCTAGTTTGTGCTAGGTTAGCTTGTACAGGGTCTCGGTCTTTGTCTCTCGTAGGCCAGAGATCCAGTCCCGACCAGGTCTCACAGCGTGTCTATGTGTGTGGGCATGCGTGCTTGTATGCGTGGATCTAGTGGAGTGTTACACGAACACCAAGAGCAGCAGCCGTCATCAGCAGAAACCAGTATCACCACCCTCGTCATCATCCTTTCTTTGCTGCTGAACATGGGCTAGGTAGAAGCTCTGGCGTGCTACATCAACATGCAGTGTGTGTCAGCCTTTAGGGGGGAGGTCCATACAGATTAGTCAATATAGTCTAGGATGTGCTTTGGGGAAAGAAAAAAAAAAAAAAAAAAGGGCTCCCTCACTCTGTGAAGGGGGGACAAGGGGGGAGCGGTTGACAGCGCGTCGCTCTGAAGACGGGATATCCCAGGAGTTGGCATCATGTGAGTGAGATTTGCGATATGGGACCCAAGATTCCGAACTTTCTACTTTTGGGACTCCAACAGCCCCGTAACTCCCAATAAGTCGACCTGCGCGCCCATGCTATCAATGGTCTCGCCTATTAGGGGGGTCCCCCCTGTAGCAGTCAGTCTGTTTGCCGCACAGGGACTCGGGCACCGCTGCTCTCGATATTGTGAAGATGAGGGAGATATGCAAAATCGAGACCTCCTTTCTCGTATAGTAAGCCCCTTTTCTCACATCCCCGACACAGGAGACCGAGGGCAGCGAGGGAACTCGGGGAAAGACAAAGGAATGGATTTGCTTCGTGTCTGTCTAACGCGTGACGCTATTTCAAGTTGAATGAATATCCGGCTGCCCGGAAGGGGTCTTCGAGGGATAATACACGTACTGTGCGCTGTACTTACGTCCAATGCAGAGAAACGAACCTCCCCCCTCTCGTAGTGTGGCATTGAGCGAGACGTCCTGGGAGGCCGTGTTTCTGTTAATTGCAAAACGTGCTCGGGGATTTACGAGTGAATTGAGATCGGTTAAACGAAATTGCCATCTATCGGCGTTGCATTCCGACACCAGGACAAGACACTCCCATGATCCAGTCATGCCCTGGTATGGGGAGTGACATGAACGGCGCTTATAGCCGGACAATAGATTCTGTCGACTCGGTGAACGGTCTGGAGGCCTTCCACATCCATCAATGATATTTCACGATGGAATACGAAGTAGTTAAATACACCGAAAAATTGGTCACTCAAGTATTAACCAAAGAGTCTTAAATTTTCTACTAGCCATTCCTTAGCAACATCTCGAGCACATTATAGTGTTCTTGGTTTGACAAATACAGAGTAGTAATATAGTAGGCAGTCCGAATTCTTGCATGTTATGTTATTTACTCTAGTTAAGTGCATAGGCTATCAAAATGAGTTTCGTGTGAGTGACAGAAGATGAAGTGAACTTTGTACAAGCATCGAAGACTTCATGGACTAGCCATCAGCCATTTCCGCGTCCAAGAAATAGTCAGGTTTTACGGCTTTAGTCGTTGAAGTTTCTTGTAAAGGAGTAAATAAAGAGAGAAACAAAGGGGGACAAGTAACGCGAACCAATGAAAGAATATATATATACACAGCCGAAAGGATAATGTTGGTTCGCGTGGTGAGGGAGAATGTTTTACCTCGCCCATCCCGTTTCCAATGTCATTCCGGTCCATAGTCATCGCATCATTCGTACCCTTCTTCCTGTATTTTCGCACGTAACAGAAGCAATCTCCCGCCGCCCAAATGCCGCCAATACCAAACCCTCACCAAGAGCCCTTGAACCAATGATACATGCGCACCGAAAAAATGCAAGTTGCTATGAATAAAAAACATTGACAGACCAAATAAAAAAGTCCAGAGTAAAAATAGATAGTAACACAAAGGGATTTGATAGATCCTCAAGAAAATGGGTATTTCTTCCAGAAAGAAAGAGAGAACAAAGGCCATAGAGATGCAAGAAGTTACTGAATATTCCGATAGATCTGATGCGGCCCAAGCCACGATGATGTTTTGTTCTCGGGAGCTTTCGCCCCTAAGTTGTATGTCCGTAAGATTGCGAGGTTGGCACCGGCCCAGGGGTGTGGCGCCCTTGAGGAAGACTAAATGAGCTGCGCTTGTGCTTCAGGTCCGAATTAGATCCGTTCATTGCTTCTTGAGAGTAATCTTCGCTTCTCTCGCCCGAGCCTTGACCTTGGCTGATACCCAGAGGACCGCCGCCGAATGTATCTCTCATTGGAGTTCTAGTATTTGAGTTCCCCATGTTTCCATGCAGAGCCTGACTGAAATCCTGAGAGGGCGCGATCGGCGCACTCAGCTGGGGCATAGAATAATCCGGGACTGAGTTTCTAATGCCGGATGTTCTAGAGAGTGCAAAGTCAATGGGCGCACTAAGAGGAGCTGATGGGAAACTCGACGTATAAACGGACGAGCTGCCATAAGATGTAGTGCTTGGTGTTCGAGGTGTCGACGTATGGGCGGGTGACTGGAGACCATGGTTGTTGGAAGATGGTCGGTATTGGTGGCGTAGGTCAAGACCAAGAGGAAGAGTAGCAGTGGCAGCCCGTAGACGAGATCGATTTTGGGAGGATTGTTGTAAACTGGAGTAATTTATGTTACTCGAAGAAGATTGTATCCCTGGAGCTTTCATTGTGTTAACAATAATTTCAGATGAGGCATATGGCGGCCACTTACAAGAATAGGAGCCGGATTCATAGCCCAATCCACTCCCGGAGTTGCTTCCCATCTGATCTGGTTGATAGACAGATTGATGCCTACCACCAATGGCAGGACTGCCACTACTACTCGAGTAGGTAGCATAATCAATAGAATCCCCTTTCCACGACATACTAGATCGAAGAGGCGACTGCAAATTATCAGACCTCGATCTCGACATTGTCTCCCGAAGCTGGAGAGGCTGCAGAGGGCGGATTTGATGTCGCGATTGCGAATGCATTTGAGACGTCGTGTCGAGGCTATTCTGTCGAGCGAACGGGTTCGATGTCCTAGGGGCTGCCCCTAGCGGGCTCGTCAAGTGGCTCGAAAAATAGCTCCGATCACTTGATGGTGAAAGTGGCGACAGGATGTCTGGGTTACTAATGGATGTTGTCGGTGTGAATCCGATACCCCCAAATGCCGAGCTGAGTCCCGTTGGCGATATATGATCCTCACCTTCGCCCCTTCTCATCGGGTCCACCATCAATGGTCGAATCATATGATCGGCATATGATGATGCATTGAAATCCACGGGGGGAGTAATCGGGGTTGCTAGAGCGTGAACTGCGCCATAGGGCGAGTGCAGTGCCTGGACATTGTCGAAGTCGTCGGGGACGGCACGCATTTTGATCATACGGTCTCGGTCATCAGCTGTGAGTCTCTTGATCTTGGCCCTCCTATTTACACGTTTAGTATATTTTTCTTATTGTTTTGCTTTCATTATGCGTACCGGTTCTGGAACCAAACCTGGACCTGCCTGGGACTCAAACCCGGAATCTCCCTCGAGAGTCGCTCTCGGTGCGCAGCATCTGGATGAGGCTGCTTCGCGAACTCGCTCATCAGAAACCGAGTCTGCTGATGCGTGAGTCTGTTCCTTATCAGTACAGAAACCGTCTAGTGTAGGGATTCGTCATACCTGAATCTCTTCATTTTCCTTCTAGCAGCAGTCCGCTCGGCGGCTGTTTGGGGATGGGTCGATGTTTCGCCATCCCCTTCCATCATCTCGTCGTCATCTAGGATCTCATCATCGTCCTCTTTCGAAAGACTACCCTCTTCATTCCCGCTTGCACCAGAGATGATGTCTTGCACTTGTCCCGCCGAAGACACGGAACTTATTGGGTTTGACTCGAGCGAAATCCCAGGGGTTTCTGCAGAGCTCAATGCCTCTTCGTTGGCAGATTCTGCCTTGATGGCGTAGGCCGTGCCTTGGATACCAGACTGTTCTTGGGTGGGAGTTTCGGCCTTTGGCTGTCGCAAGCCTAGAGGGTCTAGCGGACGCTGATGGCTTATCGGTGAGTTCCCTGTGCTTTGGCTCGCTTGGCTTGGGGTTCCCAGGCTATTGTTGCGCGCACTTGAGCGCTGTTGAGGCTGGGACTCATTGTTGTTGCCGGTCCCCGTGACTTGCTCGAAAGGTTGCGCGAAGATGCTATTCTCCCCTGGGGGAAGAAAGGAGTAATGTCCTTGCCATTCAGGCTGCGTCGACAGGGAACCGTCGTAGCTCGACATGCGTGAGCTGGTGGGCTTGTGTAATGCGGTCTCAAACTTGCTAGACCAGTGGCTTGGCTCCGTATCGAACTGCCTGGTAACGAGCATTGGAAATGATGTGTGAGTGATAGTGGGAAGGTTGGGGATATAGGAGCTGTAGTCGACAGCTGTTAGGTAAAGGATACCGCTTCGGCTAGTTCCCTAACAAGAAAATGGCTTCTTGAAGATGCTCCACGACCAGCTTTGCGAGTTATAGATATTAGAAGCCAAGTTTCTCCTATAGTCAGCAGTGCTGTAATATTCAAGTCCGGCTGAGCTGTCGCTGAAGTTTTTGAGAAGTCAAGTTTAATCAAGATGATCGATGGCCAGCCGATCTTCTAATCGAATGCTAGAAACGATCGAGCACTAACACCATAGAAGTTGTCGTAACGTAGAGCTTCTAGAATAGCTATCGTTTGATGTTCACACCTGTGGACTTGCGGTAGATCAAACAAGATCCTCCTTTAACATATGTGGGGAGGAAGACTATTCTTAGGTTCGCGTTTGATCGAGCACCTATCAAATTCCAAGGTAGGGGTTCGACAGGGTGGGAGAATAGAGATGAGAAGGGAAAAAGCAAGAGAAGTTCGAATAGAATGAATTGTAATATACAGCAAGTATTTTCTTAAGTCGATAGACTACTGAGTAAAATGAAGACGGGGAGAAAGAGAGGAAGAGAAGAAGGGGGGGAGGAAGGTCGAGATAAGAAGTAGCGACAACGATGAATATAAGGCAGTGTAAAGGGGGGGGGAGAGTGCCGTGATGCTCGCCTTACCCTTACTTGGAGCCGGGTAGGTAGATTTTGTATAAACGTGATGAGCCTCGAATGATGCTTGCTCGCACTGGTGGGGTCGGGCGCCTCAAGACGTCCTGGCACCGACAGGCCCAGTGTTAGGTGTTGGGCCTGGGAGGGTATCCGTAGTTGCAATAAGGCCCTTTTTGAGGGAGCCCCTGTTCTTAAAGATGACAGAGGTGGAATTAATACCGAACGGTACCGCCCATGTCCCCGGAGAAATGTCTAGGGAGAATCCGAAGACAGGACAGGGACTGCACGGGCTGTTGTTGCTAGCAGGCGAGGGCCCAGAAGGTGTTCGTGAGTGCAGGTTACTTAGGTATTAGGCACGCTCTCTTGCACGGTACCTGATCAGATACGGTGGAGTTATTGAGAAGGGACTGGATGCACGTTTTAAGAGTTTTGTCGACTTTAGAAAAGCCGCATGCTTAATGGGCCAGGGATGATGGCAAGGAAGACCACCCCCAACACGGTAGCTGCTGAGCCACACACCTTTTCTGTCATGGATGATAGCGTGAGTAACGGCGTTCAGTATCGAGTCAATCTTTCTCGGCTGAATGGCTAATGCCGTGTTATGGTGACCTGCTCGAGAGCCAACAGATGGACCCTTGCAGTTTGGTGGCCCCCAAATCCCAGAATCCAAGTAGGTGAAAACCCGGGACTGGTAGAGAGGAATATAAGATATGCAAATTCTATCTCTTACAGCGTCAGGAGGGCTCGTGTGGAGAGAGGTAGGCGATGAGAAGAGAGGGAAGCCAGGTTGAAGCACAGGGAAGAACCCGACGCAACCCAAGATGGCGAACCGGTGTGTCCGCACGACGACGAAGGCCACACCAACTGCCTCAAGCATACACCCACACTCCCGCAGCAGTAAAAACTGAGGTATGACGGTAGGCAAATCTTCCTCGGAGGAGGACAAGAGAGGGAAGACAGAACATCTCGGCTGGGACATCTGGGTGCCGCCCATTGGTCCTTCATTACATTAGCTCAGCGTAAACTGAGCGGATGAACGCATGACCGTTGTTGAGACTACCAGAGACAGTAACCAATAGGAAGGATAAAGCATCCAGGTGGGTGTGGCCGTCTAAGTCTGCGGGGAGGGCGTCAGAAACTGTGTGTACTTGGAGGATCACATCCGCATCGGTAGCGAAGCAGGCCCTGCACGTAAGGTGGACTAGGGAAGTGCGCAAGGGGTGTCGATTTGTGATGCTTGACCCCTGGTACAGTAGTGGCGACAGGGGATCATGGGAAGATCTTTGATCTTCCTTGCCGAAGACTAACTACCTACTACCTAATTATGTTCCCTCCGAGCCGAGCCCTTTTTAGAGTCAGCGGGTACCATGGGAGGACTTTCCCACACTGTCTGGCCGCTGGCCACGCGGTGTATTCATGCTTCGCACTGCAAACCAAAGTCCCCTCCTGACCGGCATTGACGTGGGCAGAATTATGCCGTCTTGCTAATACCCGGCGGCAAGAGAGGCCAAGAAGACTTGACGTAAGCCCCCAGGCTGGGGGAGTTTTAGAAGATGGTGTCGGCTTGCCAGAAGAGGTGCCGACAGTGAACCGAAGGCACTGGCAATCAGTTACGGTTGGTTTGTGCAGAGTCAAGCAGCCGCCCGCACGATATACGGGGCTGTTGTGAAAGGCATAAGCGCTCTTTGGCCCGCCGTCTCCAGCTTGATCCAAACGCCAGCGTTGAAGGGCTTGTGGGAATCTGCGCCGAACAAGCCGTAGCCTGATATGATGTGTTACTTACAAAAGCCAGTGGGGCGTGGTGCAACAATAAGTCGAGTAGGTAGAGGGTTTCTCTCGAGATATGGAGAGAAACGGCTTTAACGTTAGTCAGAATGTGTCTCGAGAGGGTTTTTCTTCTTTTTTCTTTTCTTTTTCTTGGCTGTCCTTTCTAGAAGGGAGCCGTGGACTAAGGGCGGAGAGGTGGAGAGAGTTTCTGAATAAGACGTTTCGAGGATGGAGCTCACTATTGTTAGCTCAAAGCAAGTAGAGCAAAAAAAAGGCTGAAGAAAAGGTCCTCGCATCGGACGACAGATGGGCGATAGAGGGTCTAGAAGACGAAGGAGAGGAACACTAGCCACAGGCAAGGGCCCCGGCATGTAGGTCGGTAATAGACGCGCCTCCAGTGCGGTATTGTGCCTAGATTAGATAGGTGTGGGTGTATGTGTGTGTGTGAATATAGGTATACCATGGGTATAATGAAATACTAGTACACCGTTAGAAAAAGGTGCAGTGGTCGCGGTATACCAGACCTACACCACGCTACGTTATTTTTCTGTGCTGTGTACACTACCTACCTACTGCTATCAGGTACATACTGCTGCTGCTGCTGCTGCTGCCACTTGGCTGGGCAGACTAAGCTTCTGAGGATGGCGAGCGGAGCCTGTCTACCCTTTAGCGCAGGTCGTCAAAAGGTCTGCGGCAAGGATATCATCAGCCATGGTTTCATCAAGGCCGGGCCCCGGGGAGGCTAGCAGGTCAACAAGGACAGGGGTAGACGCACATGGGTGGATGGTGGTAGTGATGGTTCCTGTTGCTTCAGTCCATGTGCGGTGCATGCCCGTCCCAGCCAAGGGGAAGAGGATGAATACCTACCTACCTACCTACTGTAATCTCTGCTGAGGTCTGAAAACTCGATTCAGTTGATGATGCCAAGAAGACCATCTCTGATGAGGATCACAAATTTCCGTGTCCACGTCCGCGTCGGCTTCAAGGACGAACCCAACAAGGTGGAAGGGGTGGAGTCGGGCGAGAGCCCTTTCATTCCCGCGAGACAAGTCTTCAGTGTCTCATGCCAGCACCAGCACCAGCACCAGCAACCAGCAGAATACGAGATATGAGGGAGGCTAAAGCCCGCATTACTATCAGCTTTCTTCCCTCTCCGCCTCTCTTGTCTTCCACTGATCTAGCTATAGGTAGCAGGTAGCTTAGGTTGAGGTGAAGGTCAGCTCTCCGCAGGTAGTGTGTAAGGACCGATTTGGAGGACCAATGCTACTAAGTTACCGCACCATGTAAGAGATCTGGGAAGTATGGGGATGGGTTGATCGATGGTTGATGAAATATGCCGCTCCCCCGCCATGCAACTTCGTTAGGAAATGGCTGCGCATCATCCACTTGATCGACGGCATGGAATAGACACGTTATAATTATAACAGTATACAGGTAGATAGTAAATAATAGGAAACCGGTATTAAGACTTGGGACTTTGTGAGCATTGCCACGTTCACAGCTGGATAACCCATGGTCGATCTGATACGCTCCATCCAAAAATAACCTGCTAGAGGTAGATGACGAGCAACAGGCGTGCGTGTTTTGTTTGTACACTACAATGCGTGCGCTGTGTTTTGTGCATCGTGCGTCGTGCGTCGTGCACCGAGCGTCGAGCGTCGTGTATCGATGAGTGTGTAAGAGGGAAAAAAAAAGTTGTGTGTGGACTGGTGGAATGGTTCAAGATTCGCAAGATCAGGTCCCGGATTTGGCATCATAGGTATCCATAATTTGTGCATTATTAGTACTTAGTTAGATAGATGTACCTGCATATCGGCGTATCGGCTGGCTTCTCCGGATGTACATTGTACCAGTGGGTCATTGTCTGTGCCGTTGATTGGTACCCTTAGTAGGCATAACCTTGGGATTAATGGGGATGCACCTGGCGATGTCTTGCAGCTGGGAGGGGAAGGGAGGATTCGAAAAGCTGACAGACTAAGTTAAGTTAAGGGGGGTTTTATTTTATTTCATTTTTATTTTATTTTACCTGCCAATCTTTGTCTTTTTTCTTTTCTTAAAAAAAAAAGAGAGAAAGAAATAAAGAACTCGTCAACACTTCCCTCTTCTACTATCAAATTACAACATTGAAGTACCTCTGTCGCACTAACTTGAGTTTATATAGGTACTTAAGTTCCTACTACTTACATTAATGCTGACCTAAAGAAGTATTAATACTGTATTAAAACAACTTACACAAACCACATGTCATACAGATTATGTACTTAGCACAAGTACCTATATACATCAATACAACACTAAATCAAACACTCTGCTTACCTACTTTACTCCAGTAATTTCTAATTACTAGGTTCAAACATAGCTTGAGATAGCTGGTAGTACTAGTTACTCGCTTTAATACACTTAACCTAGTTGACACTTACACTTGTTACCACTTACAACTTACACCAACACCAGACTAGACTAACTGCGACCAGTATATCATTGATGTGAAATGCATTCATTCTATAGAATCAACTGCACGGAGACAGAAAGGGTCCATTCGTATACTTTGATTATCCCTATTACCCCGCCAGTCTTCTCCTTTTTCTCCTCCACTCTCACAATTTCGCAGTTATTTTGTTTTATTATATTCGAGTTTTTCCTCTCTCCCCTTGCCTCGGTTCCAAGGGGACCTCGTTTATCGGAGACTACCAGTGTCATTTCCAAATGGTAGACTTGCCTGACTAGGACAGTCTCTTATTAGCGAAGGACCCTCCCCAGCTTTTTAGGAACGTGGCTAGACAAGGATCCTTCTTTTTTATCTATGTATCCGTGCTGCTGCTACCTACGCTACTCCCACTACTACTACCTACTGCCCCAAGAGAGAGAGAAGAGACAACAACGACAGAGACAGAGACAGAGAGAGAAATTAAGTGATAAGCCCAACCACCAAATAACCTAACGTGTTGTTGGTTCGATTTTACAGAGAGCTGAGACAACTACTGGACGCACGTTCCTGACTAGCCCGGCCTAGTCGAGTTCCCGATGGCATGGCCGTGGGTTGCGAGGGATTCGGCCAAACCCCCTCCCCCGACCGTCACCTGTCCAAGTTCGTAGCCTCGCCGTTCGGCTCGACCTTACTTTCATAACGACTACCGGATACCTAGGTAGGTAGGTTGTATACCCCACCTATCTACCTACCTACCTACCTCAAGCTGTTTATCTAGGTAGCCTACCAACTGATGGGAGTCGTTACAGCTTGTTTATCCTTGAATAGGGGGGGAAAGGGGGCCCGAATCTTCAGGGCAACCTCACATCCACTCACCTGCCCACTCATCCACCCCCCTCCCCCTTTCCCCCCAGCACCTGGCCAACCCATTGCAGCCGATCACAAGCGACATTGCAGTCCCGATACCTGGGATGCCAGGGATGCTGCCGTGGCAAATGTTTCCTGCCGTCTTGTCAAGTTGTCATTTAAGATTTCGTGGCGTTCTTGTATTCCATGTTCACCATTTTCAATTGCGATGCCCCATGCGGCGTCGACGACAAGCAGGTAGCCGTAGGATCGGAACTCTGTGCTCCTCGGAATATCAGCCATCCTCGACATCGAGACTTTGCTGCTGATCCCGTCTGACGAGAGTTAAAATCAACTAAGCTTGGGTAACCACAGGCGCGCATCCGTCTGTACCTGCAAGAATCACATGTTGTGTAGCCGTGACATTCTTGTGTGTCTGACTAATGAACCTAGGAGGCGGCTTGAACCATGCTTGGGAGGATGGATATCCACTACCGAGATCGTTACCTTTCCTAGCATCTCTGTCCGCATCTCCTGGCAGCGGGCGGGAGACGAAGCTCGGAAGGAACCCGGACGACCCTGTTGATCGCGTTATCCTACATCTCAAGGGAGGTTAGACTAATACCGGTACACCGGCAACGGGCATAAGCAGCTCATTGAATATTGAAGACAGCCGTGGTTGAAACAACATGGCTAATTTGCCGCGGCCACTCGTAGCGGCTCAGATACTCCGTCTATAACGAACCCGCGAGATAGGCCAGGCCTCCTTATTGCCCCTTGTCTACTGCACCCTCTACGACAGGCATCAAATTACGCAAGCCAGCGTTCAGGGTTTATCATCGGGCTCAAAGTTGGAATTTCTCGCGAGGCGTGGTTCTAGATCAGTAGATCTCCCGAGGTAGGCCTCGAACGTGCACCGGACAAAAGACCTTTTCATCTGATGAATCCTTGAAAGAGACGTCTAAACTTGCCCGTTTTCCTCAACTGCTGTGGAGAAAGGAGATTTCGAAACATTGTCATGGGCTGACCAACCGGAATACTAACTTGGCATGATCTTCTCCTTGGATACTTATAATTAGATCTCTGCCGACGAGCGTCTATGCGTTACATACTGTCGGAGAGTGCCGCCATCTCCATGTGCACCTAAATTCTGACGGCTTCACTACCCATAGGTCCTGGTATCTGTGTTCCAGAATGCCTCTATCACCGATGCGTGCAAGACGAGGCGAAGGGATCTGTTCCGGTAAAATGGTCGTGACCTATTCTCAGCAGTATACAGCCAGCACCAGCATGGCCGTGGCAAATGGCCGTGGCAATGACCATGTCCATGCCCGACCGCTCGGCTTTCTTAAGACATGTGATGCAAATGTTTGATTTTGCTATCGAATTTCTAGTGTGACCGTCCATCAAATACCCGTGAGACATTTATTTATTTATTTATCTATTCACTTGTCATCATCTACCTCTACATGGTTATTCATGATCACATAGATTTATCCCAGGTTAACGCTGTATTATCTCGGGGGAAAAGAAATGGCCTCTCTCCACCGCATCGACAGGGCAACGTCTTTTCACCACTCCGCTCCTTCACCACCCTTCATGCCTTTTGGTTTCTTGGCTTCAAGCCAACGGATGTTTGTTAGTGGTCCAACCGGCGATGCCCCGGTGTTCAGCCACCCCGGCTTACACTAACACATCTAGGTAGAGCCCCACGACTCCGACACCATTCTGAAGTTTGCGGTACTGTTATTAGACTGGCAGTTGGATTACGTCGGACAAGCTTCCGACGCACCACGGAGCCAGTCAAACATGCACGCTGTGCTACCGATTGACTCGTGTGCTAGGCATACATGCGCGCAGGAGGCAAGGCGAAATTCATACGCAGCAGCTGTTATAGGGAGGAATGTGGGTGGGAGACAAGCCTCCGTCCCCGTCCCCCACATGCCTAGGTACCGCGTGTACATACACGACCTTGCCTAGGCAAGTTGTGTGCGGATTAGGAGCTCGGTTCTCTTGACATCTCGGTTCCCGATGACTAATAGGTAGGTTGCCAGGGGTTGTCGATCTATCTACCTACATACCCTCTATCCAGCCGTTGGACTACCTACCTACCTAGTTGTCCTAGGTATGTGGTGAAGATCAGTGCTACCTAGTGAGGCTCTAGGCACGATCGGGAACCAGAAAGATGATCTGGTACAGATAAAGTAATTCATGATGGTTACTATGAATAGGGCTGACGGTTATAGTGCTAGGAAGACGCGACGCCTATAGCGTTTCTGTCGACCGAGGGCTAAGCCAGCATTAGCATTAAGAGTTATTACTTATTATTCCTACCTTGCTCTTAACAGGATGTGCAATCGCTTGTCTGTGCTTTCAAATTCAGATCTGATGTTCGAAATGTAACCCAAAGAAGAGACTACAGCCGGGCATTCCTTGGACAGCTAACTGCGAGGACCCGACGGGCAGGGGAAGGGTCTACAGCTCAACAGCTGATGCAACATCGACAGTTTCAACTCGATCAAAACAGAAGAACTCTCACCAACGCGGCCTACGACACAAGCTTTTCCCCATAAGTCTAGGCAATTCGTCCTTTTGCGGAGATGGCCCCAATCTCCTTTGCTGCTTCGTATGCTGCGAGTTTCTTTTTTTGTTCTCTCGGCATCATCTCAAACGCAACGCGCAACCTCTTGCTTCGACCTCCTGGATGCCAAGCCCTACGATCGAACGAGGACTAATCAGGATTTCAAACCAAGTCGTCAGTCGATTACGCCTCGTTCTCGGTCTCGGTCTGTCGTACAACCGCAGCCACCCTCTGTTCCTTCAACCTCTACCAAGCCCTATTCATCGTCGCTATCTACCATTGTGAGACTGGATCGGAAGGGTCTCAAAAATATGAATTGCCATATGCAAGGTCCCGGGACCGAAATCCACCAAGCCAGAAACAAGATCTATCTAGTTAATCTGGCGGGTCGAGATTTGTGCAAACAATTGAACGTGCTGGCCTTGTCGTGAGGATCACCACCTGACCTAGGTATAGGTATGTAGCTCTTATTACCTATGATGATAACCTCCCGACTTACAGGTCACCACTCAGAACGTCGTACTTCGTGAAGACACGCCAGAGGAGGAGTTGCTGGTTGGTACTATGCAGGGTAAAAGAAAAGACTGTACGCCACCAGTCATTTCTTTCTCCTTCTCCTTGTCCACTACCTCAGACTTAGCTACATGATGGCTAATCCGAGCCGGTGGGGCCTCTCGTTCTCCTGTCCGTACGGAGGAAGCATCGCGACATTCGCGCTCCTTATTTACCGACACAGGAATGATGCAATTCTACCTGCATCGGTAATCTGACCATGGACATGAAGTTGCGCCGTTGGCCGTTCCTCTAACTTGGTAGGGGTTTTTTTTTTCTTCTTCTCTCTTTCTTTCTTTCTTTCTTACTTACTTTTTTTATCTCTGCGCGCCAATTCATGCCCTCGCCCTCACGGTGCAGCGTTCGGCGTAGCTTCTCATGAATTTCGTCGAGGCACGCTGACTTGGCTACATACGTGTCGCTCATGGGCGTGTCGCAGAAAATGCAGCCAACCAAACAGGGGTACAAGGTGCTCTCTTGACTCATCAGGATCTGATTGATCGGGTTTTCATTCCCACCCCCCCCCCCTTGTCTCTCCAGCTGGGCAGCTGGGTTACCCTTTCAGTGCCGCATTTTGCATTTTCCCCCAACGAGCAACTCATGCGAATAAGGGAGGGTCAGAGAAGAAAAAAGAAGTTCCCCAAGGACCGTCTATCCCGCTTAACGGTCGAGCGGGAACATCTCAAGCCACCGATGCAACCCTACGATGCGCGCGGGCTCATCGCTTTTTGGTACGATGATGACAAGTGCTGAAATGTGGAGTGTTGTCATGTTCTTACCCTGGTCCCTATCTGCGATGCGCCCAGCCCGCTTTGTCATTCTACAACCCGTCAATCAGATGCCCTCGATCGCAGCCTCGCGACGAGCTATGATGTAGGTGCCGCTGGCCTGCCTCTGGGCTTAGTGATGAGATGACCGGCAACAACAGCGGCGGCGGCGGCATTGGCGACGGCCACAGCAAACCACGAGATAGAACTAAGGCTTTGATGTCTTGTGAGCTAGCACAGAGCTGCAACCTGCGCGACACCACCTTTTCTCCATTGGCTATCCAGCGATGGGGGGCGGGCTGACGTGCAGAGAGATCTTTAGGCCTAGACGCTTGAGCGCCCAGCTCACACGCATAATCATCGCTTGGCCAAAAACAAAAAGGAAGGGGGGGAGACTTTGCAAGATCGCCCAGGGCTTGTTGCCGCGGCTAAACAACCTAACCTAGGTAGGTTGGCGATCTTGTTTGGTTAGTCGACGGAAACCCAATATACAACCCACGTGCCGTCAGCAGCATTGCCTCTTTCGGATATCTTCAACTACGAGATGTTTACTTTCTTACTAGAGACATACTATCGACTCCATTGTTTCTAAAAGCCACCCCTGAATCCGCCTATTTTATGAAAGGCAGGTATACGCTCTTATCTCATTCGTTCGTTAGCACGCCGCCTCTATGTTAGGTCAAAGCCACGTGCTCTGAGCCAGCTGTTCCAAACCAATTTTTTTTTCGAACTCTCGAGTAACTACATTCAGGTGCAGATTTCGGGCTGAATGAGAAAGAAGGTCGTGCCGATGATAAAAGGGGGAAGAAAGTACCATGCGTAAGCTGTGCCAGTACTTTGCATCCGATCTACCTAGAAGAGCCTATGAATAGATAGGCGCAGATCCCGTAACGACCCCCTTTTCGTCCGCGGCTTGATCCTCCCCCCCAAAATTCACGGTACTACGGCGGCGTTGTGGGCGTAAGCGGCCCCCGCTCCCCCGAATTGGTAGATGATAATCGGTGCCGCGAGGAGGGGAAGAGAGAAAAAAAACCAAGAGGCTGGCGACGCAAGGTGAGGCAAACCAGGTAAGGAAAGTTGTACAGATACGAGCGGGCTTGAATATACATGCGCAAGCCTCGTGCGTTCCGAACCTTACAATATGCTGGGGAGTCGGATCGACTAGGCCCCCCCCCTTCCCTCCTCGTCCTCCCGTGGAATCCGCTGTGGTAGACGACTCGACGGACTATTGCCTAGCCTGCATGAAAGATGGACGCATTGCTTGCATGATCATCAGGCACGTGTCCAGGACGGCGGAGGCTCTATCTGCAACGACCTGCTATATTATCATGATTCCATAACAAGCTTTCTTTCTTCTTAGCCTGTCACACCAGCCCGTTATCGAAGCTTCTTACGGCCTGGAAATATATCATGATGATACGCTTGTTAGTAGGGCCCGGCCGAATGTCTGGTGTCATACCATACTTGGCAGTTTGCTTCAGAAAGCAATGTAGCTGAGGAAGAGGGGGAGGAGGGGGGGAGTGGCGGAGGGAAGCGCGCTTCAATTTACTTCGCAAAGTGTCTGGCTTAGCTTGAGACTCGCGTGTCTGGCAATGGCGAAGGAGGTCTAGTTCGTTTCGCAGTCCCTATACCCGCGTGGTTTCTAATAGAACCACGGGCCAATATTTCGCCAACATTCTACCCTATAGCTCACGAGCAGGCTATACTATGACATATACTAGCCTAGCAGGATAAGCAGCACATGGCTCTGGGCTACAAGGTGTCGTTTCAATAAAAAAAAAATAACCTTAATCCTATGTCCGCTTAGTCTATTCCATGGTTGACTCCACTCATCCCCCCCAGCTTCTACGTCGAGTTCCACGATCTTGTATCTTTTTTTTTCTCCACCTCCTCCCTACCTCCCCTTGGAGTGACATCTTTGCACGCTTGAGAGAAACGGATCGAATACGTTTTTATCTCTTGTGGCTTGTGTTGCCTTCTACAGAAATGCCGGTCTGACAGGAAAAAGAAAATTGGGAGTCCCAAGCCAAGGTCCTCCTCCCCTTCCAGCAACTGGCTGGCGGCTAATACGGGCCTCCTCGCAGGCGGAAGCACGAGAGGTTCCAGCCGACGAGAGCACTTGGGGCCAACTCCTCCAAGTCGGTAAATGAGGAAGAGATAGGAGCTAGCGAAGAAGAAGCCTCGCATTTTCTCCCCCTTCCTCGGAGGTTCGATGCTTCCTCTCTCTCTCGTTCTGTCCTTCCGAATTTCTGCGCGCTGATGGCTCTTTTCCCATTAGGCTAGCTCGCTTCCTTGAGATATGGGAGATCTACCCACTTTCTCTCTCTTTCTCCCTATCTCCATCACTCCGTTTTCTCCGTATCGTTAACGGTCGATCGCGCGCCCACGAGAGGGCCAAGAAAGACTCGACTCCGCTAACATCCCTTCCCCCCCCCCAATCTTCCCTGCGTAGTGTATCTGCCGGCCTCGAAAGCGATGGCGGCCAGACAACACCGAGGTGCGAGTGCGGAGGGAAGAGCGGGCATAGTGGAACCATAGCATGGCCACAGCAGTGGTTCGTCTGGGGCGATGCCAATGCCCCTAGGTTAGGGGAGTTCTATATGTTTCTGGTGATATTCCTTCTCGATACAGACATTGCTTGCCCTCTTTTTGAGGGGGGGAGGGGATTTTTTTGGTGTTTGTTGACGTTCGCTGCCAGGTTCGGGCTTAGCCTCGTCAATTCGACCTTCCAGATGTAATCCTTGGGTTCCTTTTTACCACTCACCTACTACCGTCGAAAACCCCTGGAGCCACGTTTCACTAGCGGTCGATCGCTCAATGCTCAGGCCCTTTCCCTTTCTTCTCTCGTGCGCCCCCAAGAACCCCACGATGACTTCTATTCTGGGTAGGGCTGTGCCTGATCAACGCCTAAAACGGGCGTCGGTGATCTTTTTCGGCCGTAAATCACTTCTCTCTGCCAAGTTAATAATAACTTCTTCTGTCTCTAGATGCACCATTCCCCCCCCCCCGTCACCCCTCCCCGCCTCTTCGCCGACCATTATCGCGTACCTACCTACCTTGTTGACCCACGACCGCTAGCTTGCTCGGCATATGCGCGAGAAGTGTGATAGTCCGATTGATACTTACCTACTGCTTCAATGACAGCACAAAGTCCATGTGATGTCATGCGAGGGGGGGATTTCTGGCATCCCCCCCCCCCCCCAGGCCCGTCCCCCACACGACAGAGCTCGAGGCCAGGATCGTTCGATCAGGGTCGGGATTATAGCTATCGTCGATCCACCAACCTTTTCCCATGAGATCACCCCGAAAGTTGCCGTAGCCGAACCATTGGAACCGAATCGGGCACGCGAGGTACCTATGCTATTCCCACTAATGCCGCCGTTCTGGGTATAGGATATAATAGAGTATATAATAAGGGGCATATATTCGTTGGTATAGTATACAGTGTCAATATTCACCGGTTCAGAGGCATTGTGACTACGTCTATACTCGTTGTTTCGACTAATTCGTCTTTGTATTCGATGGCCTTGTAGATGTGCTCGTTCTAGGGACATATTGTACTGTAGATACCGGCATCTGCTTTCGTAGGTTCATAAGATCAAAGTCGTTGTGTACACAGCCATCAAATAGAATATGAGTACCTATGTGGGTAGAGAATGAGATTAAAAGTTATTTTTCCTGTGTAGCAACTCCGTCTATTCTTTTTTTTTCTCTATCATATTGGTAGACGTGCAATAGGGGGCATTTGTAGCTAGGTAATCATAAGAGTTTTTCAACATCACGTTGTATAATATGACTGTCTTTATTCACGGTATTTCTGTAAGCATAAGAGTCCTGACCAGTGATATATTCTCGCGTCTCCAAGTAAAGATATCATAGGCATCAAAGCTACATCAATGGCTTAAGTAACCTTTATAGGGAACAAGATTACATCGGTATCATGAAGGTATACATGATACTTCTCGAGCTACAACGACCTTCAGAAGTTATAGAACTAGCCTACAAGCTTACTACTGAGTTGTATTCTACATATGTGGCTTCAGCTAGGTAGTTTCTGTCCATGATGATATCCATAGGGATACTTATCCAAGTTCGGCCCAACTCAAGTATCTATACGTTGAAAGCACTAATCTATGTCTTGACGAATTCTTGAGAATTAAATCGCTATATACCTACCTATATTTTTTTAAACGACACAATATAACATATATTTTCTTCAAAAATGGAATTAAACCCGTCCTCCTAGTTTTCAACTCCTTGTCGAGCTGTTTCTTTTGCCACTACCCTGTCTCCTACATCTTCCTAAGTTAGTAACTTAGCCCTACACATATTTACGGGCATAATCATCATCCCTGGATTAGCTAGCTTAACCTAGTTATGTTTAAAATATAGTGGAAGACGCAAGTCATTCTATTGTTTATTAACGTGTAATTTAGTCTATAGTCTTTTCAGCCTCTACCCTAACACTACCTTGCTTCGAAAAGACAAATGAATCAGGCAGGGTAGTATGATGTCAAACACTTAGCAGCGGGACTCTAACCACGATGTTGATGTTTATCACCTGTACATGACTATCCAGGCTCTTAGAAGCATCGCCACTTAGTTCAGCTTGTTCACCGTAAAGTTTCTGTCATGAAGGTAGTCTAATAGAAGTGTGAAGTCCGATAAACATAAAGGGCATAATTTAAGTTGTGATAACAACGAGCTGCTAATGCCAAATACTCTGATATTGCTTATTAAATATGTTTCCTTGGATGAGACTATAGGTGTATATAAACGAATTTTACCATCTTGTTTAATTCAACGTTTATTGAAAATTTAGATACTTTCTATCTAGACTGGGTATTCTAACGCAGAGGGGAGGGCTGTATCGGTGACGATATACAAATGGAGGGAATCATCAAGAAGATTATAGGGGTGAAACAAAGTAAGATTGTTATCCTGACAGCATGGGACACAGAATAAATTGTAACTAAGTATACTAAAGCCATTTCCTATTTATTCTCTCATGTCTTGGTCGTCGCTCTAATGACTCAACACCAGACGGACCTAGTATAATAGTCTATTCAGATTTAAGGCTACACGTGTTTGATTTCAACTCCCTTTCCTCGCCAAAGCATATGTTTCCCTTAGTTATTTTCTCCCAGTACGCAGATGAAAAGACAATAGTGATCCTGCTCAGAAAAGCGAAGAAGGCTTCGTAAGTCCGAAATTGTATCTCACTTCAACAAAAAAAAACAGGATTGATGGACACTATCAACTCCTATCAAACGGCTCTGTTGAGGTATTGTAATGCATTTGCATGGTAGATATCTTACCAACCTATACCATTTACCGAAATAACGCTTAGGTGATATTGTAGCACCACCATACCTGTCCATCGTGAGCTATTATCAACGTCCATGCTAAGTCGCATATGTACCAAAACGCGTACATGGCTCGCAGAGCTTAGAATCGAGCACAGCGCGTGGTTTTCTTTGGTACATATCATGTACCTAACTGCCAGACGTGCGGATGATACCCATGGCCCTTGGAGAGAGAAAAAAAAAGGGGGGGGGGGGGGGGGGGTTTAGTTACTATATCCCATTCTCGGAAGGCCAGATATCTCGATTTCCCCCCATGCTCTCCCTCCTCTTGGGTACGAGTCGTAGACGGGCTTACTCTATAGATCTATCTATCCATCCTATACCCCCCCTTCGCGGGGGGATACGATTCCCCAAGGACAGGAGGAACATGAGCAGCGGGAGTCCCGAGGCTTCCCGTGAAGGGGGGGATGTATCGGGGGCCGGAAGTATGCCCATAGCAGTGGTCAACTACACGACACTAGGTTAGGTTAGGTTAGGTACATCCAACTGCTTTATCGAAGAACGCATTAGATGAGCTTACTACCTAGGTGAAATCGTATCATCGGGCCATCCCCCTATCCCTTGCCACTAGGTAGTCTGTATTAGCTGCTCTAGGCCGGGCGAGTCTGGCTGAGATCCTCAGGTGTTACGGTAATACCAGCTCTTCGCTATAATTCCAGGAGAATGATAAAAGCTACTTAATGGTTGAGCTGCAGGCTGCTTCTACACTATCGCTTGTTTCAGCAAGAGAGTTATCCATGTTGCCTGATATCAATGTACTGTGTATTCCCGTCCACACCCTAGTTGTCCATACATATGTAGGTACCTAGCTTAGGAGATTTGCACGAGCTTTCCCCAAGGGCGGATGGCATTGTAAGGCACCAAGGTAGTTGAACACGATTCGGCAGGTACCTGATTCATTAGCTGATGAAACCCGTCACTACCTATACATATAGTCCCTACCCCACGAATGACTTCGTTTCCCTCATATACAATATCACAATAGTCCATGTATCTACCCCATTCCAGAACGCCGCCATATAGCCTTATGCACCCTCGCGGAACCTGTTCATTATTCTTCGTCACTACTATCTGCAAGGAACCCTGCCCTCGCCCTCGGCCGTCGCCTCTGGGTCGGTTTTGCAACAGGAAGGTCTTCGTCATCAGCATCCTCCATATCTTGATCGACATTGTCTGGTTCCTCCTGAGTTTCGCTAGCCTTCGGCTCTTTAGACAATCGTCGCCGCTTAGCACCAGAGGTCGACCCAGCGCGTGGGCTCGATGAGAGGGGTGTATTATCTGTACCAGATGCAGTTGATTCATCTTCGTCCACCTGGTTTCCTTGAGAGAAAATGAGATCATCGTCGTTGTCACTGTCGTCTGATTGCAAGGCCAAGGCCTTCCGCTTCTCAGCCACCTTTGGTGACGCCGGTTTTAGAACAGTCTGTGCAACTGCGTTCTGACGTTGACGAATCCTTTCTTCATTTGCGTAGAACTCGGCCCAGCGTTCTCCATCGTCCGACTCGTCATCGCTCGCGTGGACATAAAGATCACTTTTGAACCTTTGTGCTTTCGCTTTTTCGCGTTCCTTCCGGGCGCGCGCTTTCTCTTGAAGTTCCTCGTCATCTAGAGACTCAGCATCGCTATCGCGGCGACGCCGGCGTCGGGTCTTTTTAGGTTTATCAAGAAATCCATCCGCAACTTTTCTTGCCGTAGGACCACCGGCAGGGAACAAAACATCATCGTCGTCATCATTATCTTGACCTTCATTGTCGTCATCAAAGGCCGCTTTCTTCCGTGGCGCTGTTTTCCGCCTTAGCTGGTGTTCAGCTAATGCACCATCTTCAAATGTTGGCGGATCAAACTCGGCCTTGTTGATCATGTCGACAGACTCCTGTAATTGTTCGGATGACAGGTTCGATGAAATGACCCAAGCTGAATCAGGTGTCTCTTCCATGGTAGGAACAAGTCGTTCTATGCCAACAAGCTTCATAAGAAGCCTTAGATGAGAGTTCTTGAACATAGCTACGCGACGGGCATCGTCGTCAGGTCGTATAACTGCACACTGTTAGTAAATATTTATAGATTAATTCGGATGACCTACATATAGGTGGTGCTTCTTTGGTTGGTGCACCTTCGGCAGGCGGGGCTTCTCCTTCGGGTGCTTCGCTCTCGGGTGCTTCGCCCTGAGGTTTCTCAACCGAAGCCATCGCCTTCTCTGAAGCCTCCCATGCTTGCCGCTCGGTTACGGCGTTAGAAAGCTGATCCTTCACCCACTTGATATGATGGCTTAGATTCTTGTCTAACAAAACGCCAACCGCAATTGCGATTTGCTTGTCTTTGTCGAAGATATGACGGAACTCCAGTTCAGCTCCTGGCTTGGTCTGAGTGGTTGACATTGTCTGTTTCTCGTATCCGTATTCCAGATAATGGGCTGTTGTGTTGATCTTCGAGAACAGCATCTCGATGATCAGCTGTGGGCGTTCCTCAATCTTGCGAATGCACTTTCTGAGTATTTGTTTCACTAATTCCTCCCATTCCTTGTGTATGCTGGAGCTCGTGTCTAATGGTGTCGGGCCCTTAATCATGCCGTAGAATAATTGGATGATGTCGACTCGGAAGAGCATCACGCTCATATCTTGTTTGAACGCAATCCGATAAAAATACCGATGCGCTCGCTTTAGTTGGGCATCGTTTAGGTCTTGGTAGTATTTGGTGAAGCTGACAAAGGTGTCGACCACGCCCTGAGGAGTAAAACGAGCGGCAAACCGACCAAAGTCAAACTTGCGCTCTCGTGATGTTCGCTCGGCACTTGCTTGATCATTCTCGGACTCGTCCTCCTCTTCAATTGGGTTTTCCTCGTCCTGATTTGCAGCTGCGGCAGCTTTCTTCTTCTTCCGAACTCGCCGCCGCGAGCGGACCTGCATATCCACATTCTGTTTGGAGTATGCTTCCAATACTCGGAGATAGGTATGCGTGAGCTCGGTACAGGCATCGAGATATTCAAAGCCCTGGTCCTTGTAGTTTTTGGCAATAGTGGCCACCCGGTCGTGTGTTTCCTCTTCGTAGAAAATGCGGCTCAGGATGTTCTCCGCAATCTCCTCGTCCTCTTCATTTCCGGATTCCGACATTTCTTGGACGGTTAGAAGAATCTGTGTGAAGCATCGCATAGCAGCGCAGAGCTCGCCCCATTTCTTGTTCTCCATCGAATCGGCCATTGACCTGTTCAACGTGATGAAGGTCTGCTGATTGAGTACACCAGCAACGAGGTTAAAGCTCCTCACGTCATCGGCGTCGGCGGGCTGACTACTTTTGGTAGTCTTCTTTCGGACTCTTTCCGCCTCCAGGAACCAGGCCACTAGGTAGAAGAACTGTCGCGAATGATATTCGAAGATGTAATCTTTCTGCTCGTCCAACTTCTTCCGAATGTGTTGAAAAAGGGGGTTGAAGCCGGAATCGAGGAATTCTTCCACAAACCCTTTCAACTGTTGCCGAGCTCTTGGATTTAGTGATACTGGAGGACCCAGATCCTTAGGTTCCATTTCATCCTTTCTTGGTCTGCGTGGTGGACGGAAGGTCTTGCTATTGTCCATTTTCTGCTGTCTTGTGGCGGCATCAAGAAGAGCATCTTGGCCAGTTACTGTTGACACCTTGCCGTCACCACGGTCTACCCATATCATTGTGCCCCATCGATTATGTCTTGACGGGGCTTTGCGATTGTAGGGTCTGTGCATTGCCGCTTCTTTATTCATCATAGCTGTAAGTTCGTTCGACTTCGCCTTGCTTAGTTGCTTGTCATCCATGAAGAGTCTGGGAACGTCGACACGCTTCACGAGATGGAATATGATTTCCATCAAGATGGCGCCTTCCTGGTTGAAGTCCTCTCCCATGTTGGAAGCTATCGTTAAAATAGTAAGGAGGATATCCTGATAGGAGAAGGCATCGATAAGAGCGGATCGAGAGATCTGGGACTCATCCCCGTCGTACTTCACGCCCGGAGGCGGCGATATCATGGCAACGTTTCGTAGGAACAGCAGGACCAGCTTGATGATGCCATCGTCTCGCGCGGTTCGTTCACTGCGGGAAAGGGCCATAGAGGGGAGTGCCACTCGGACAGCAGTGTGGAGGATCTGGGCAGCATCGAAGTTGATTATGGAGCGCTTGTAGTTGACTTGAGCAAGCTGAAGTACGGGGAGATGCCGGTGGTGGTTGACGGTCATCTGCTCGGCATCTCGTTCCAGCGGCCAAGTCAACGGCACCATGATCTCGATGCAGGCCAGAGCCGCTCTCGCCCTGAATCTGTTCTCGGTGGCATTCTCGGGCCATCCAGCAAGGATATGGAGTAAATCGCCGTCGATTACGTTCGCCTCGGCTAGACATCTTGCCACGTCCATTCGGTTCGTCTTCTCGTCGTAAAAGCGAATCCATTTCTTTATGTCCTTCAAAACCTCCAAGGCAGAGTCTCCAAGAACATATCGTCCGTCATCGTCGGCACTGAAGCCACCAAGCTAGCCCAATGGGATTAGTTACAATCGCTCTGTAAAACGTCGCGAGACAGCCAGCCCACTTACAGCAGAGACCAGACTGGTGATGTGCGCCCGAACTTCGGGATGCACGATATCCGTAGGAGCATCTGAAGCTTCCATTTTGGCAGTGAGGAATCGACTCCTCTTGGCTGCAATCTGGGGTGTTGTTAGGTTGGACTGGTCATTGACGAACCTACGTTAAAGAGTTAAGCTCGTAATGCAGCGTAAGTGGGAAACGCGACAAACGCGTATAAATTAGTTTGAGTGGAATTGGAGAAGCGCGACGCGACGGGGATTAGGTATGTACTTAGGTACATACCTAGTATCTAACCTTAGGTACCTATGTACATATTGAATTGCATGTGGTTCTTCAATGTTGGTCTGTGCATCGCTATGGCATGTCCACTATGCAGTGATGCAATAAGCTCCACATATATCCGTTTCCCGAGGTTATCCGGTCCTTGAAGCTCAGCTTTCCCGTCCCATCGTCTTCTAAGTGTCTTAACTACCATCTTTCTTCAATCGGATGTCCTTGACAATTTAGTTCGCACACAATGGCTAGCATGATTGGAAAAATAAGGCCCCTTCAGCTCGCAAGCCGAGTTAGATACTTCAGCTCAACCTCAACTCGATATGCAGCTGAGGTGAAAACCCTCGGTGTTATTGGGGCCGGCCAGATGGTATGTCCCCTCCCCCCCCCCCCTTTCACATGTGATTGATCCTCAAGACAGTGTCATCTCACAACTTACCAGGGCTTAGGCATTGCTTTGGTAGCTGCACAGAAAGCCGGGGTTCCCGTCACTCTCGTCGATACATCGCAAGCTGCTCTCACCAAGGGCCTGGGGTTCGCAGGTTCGTAGCCATAAAGCGCATATAAGTTTCCCAAAGCGTTCAGAGGCTCACTCGTTTCCCAGAGAAGTTGCTAGCCAAGGATGTGTCCAAGTCGCGGATCACACAGGACCAGGCCGACGAGGCCCGCGCAAAGCTGACACCTACTACCTCCATGGAAGAGCTATCAAAGGTGGATTTTGTCATTGAAGCCGTGCCCGAGATCCCGCAGTTGAAGTTTGACATCTTCGCTCAACTGGCTCAAGTCTGTCCCAAGCACGCTATTCTGGCGACCAACACATCGTCCATATCTATCACCAAGATCGCCGCAGCCACTACCAAAGACCCCAAGGACACATCTGCGAGCTCCCGTGTGGTTTCCACCCATTTCATGAACCCGGTGCCTGTGCAGAAGGGTGTTGAGATTATTAGTGGTCTGCAGACCAGCGCCGAAACTCTGGATACAGCCGTGGCTTTCTGTAAGGCCATGGGGAAGATTCCTTCGGTTTCAGCTGACTCGCCGGGGTTCTTAGCCAACCGAATCCTGATGCCTTATATCAACGAGGCCGTTATATGTCTAGAAACCGGCGTGGGCGACCGTGATTCCATTGACGCCATCATGAAGAATGGCACTAACGTACCAATGGGGCCCCTCCAGCTCGCTGATTTCATTGGTCTTGATACGTGCCTGGCCATCATGAAGGTCCTACACCAAGAGACTGGGGATTCAAAGTACCGTCCAAGTGTGTTGCTGGGTAAGATGGTCGACGCGGGCTGGCTAGGGAAGAAGAGCGGCAAGGGATTCTACGATTACTAAGTAAGTCGCTGTTACAAATCTAAGTCTGTCATTTTTACCTATGTATATATAAATATATCAACGCCTAGCCATTCGTGTTATGTTGAGTGTTTCCCAGATGCAGTCACAAGCCGTAGCTTCGCCTCAACCGACGTCCTTCAGCGAGAAAACATGCCCCTGATGCTACAGCGTTACCTACATAATAATCTTGAATATACGGTATTTCTGGAGCTTCAGTGGCGTGTGATTGTTTCTAGATCATTCGTAGATATTATGAATTTATCTGGCTTTACATAGAGTGATGTGAAATATCTTCGGTGACGACCATAATACCAAAAGCGGTAGCTTCCCCTATATCCCCCCCCCCCCCCCCCCCCGCCCTGCCTATGCAGATACATCTCCAGAACTTTACCCTAGCTTAATACGTTACTTAAGTATATATATTTCAATGACGAGGTGAGCATGTTTCCGCCGTATTTCTACCACGTATAACCACCTCCCGTTCCTAGGATATCTACCTACCTACCTCCCTACCTACTCAAACAATTAACATCCATCGTTCACCATGCACGCCCCACATCATAATCATACTATGATAGCCGCCGCAACGAAAAAGGTCGTTATATTGCAGCAGCACAGAAGAAATTTATCCAAAGACTAGGTATGATATCTAAAAGAAACCTGCAATTATGCCATCCACGCTCTTTGTCACTCCCCCCTCCCCCGAAATCACCGCAGCTAGGTTAATCAATTATTCGTCCGAGCTCTACAAGTCACTAACCTACATCCATATGAAGTTAACTTCGCAGAGAAATTCCTTTAATCTACCCCGAAACCAGGCTAGTCTTGGGACCTGAAATCTTATCGTAGACCGCATCTTGATGCGTTCCATATAGTACATAAGAGCTAATTGCCGTCAATATCTAGTATATTAGGCTAGTATCTGTTTGGTATAAAATGTATAATTTAGCTAACTTGAGGTAAGCTATTGCTTACGTACCGATATAGTCCAATATAGACTTGCCGTTTAGTTCGAATAGCTCTTACATGTGTAGGTAGGTATGTAATACCCAAGTTACATGAATTGCTTATTTTCACAGCATGCTCGAATATTTACTTGTACACAACGTCCAACTATTTATTACTTATAAGAACTAGGCATGGCAACGATAGAGGATCGCGTATTCATTAACATACATCGCCGAGCGATTGTGTACTCTAACATACAACCACTCACATTTGAGCATTGTTTTCATACCATGACATGAACCACCCTTGTATACTCCTCCTCAAGGTACCTCACCCAGCCAGCGATGCTCCCCAGGTACTGGCCTACTTCACCATAGACCTCTATGGTATATTCACACCTGTGAGTATAGCAATCATCGTTGATGATCGACTTGATAATATTTTCGTGTTACTCCACATGGGGTCGCTTAGGATCAGGCTGGGCATCGTGAGGTGAAATTGGACGTTTCTTCTCTCTATCCCGCTGACCACCCTCTTTGGTAGCACGACGCTCTCGGTCCTGCTTTTCCTTCTCTCGACGCAATGCCTTCGACTCAAACTCGTGCCAATCACCTTGGATATCCTTAAGCCTGTAAAAGTAGTAGGTCAGCTTCTGTTATCAATAAGAAATGTAGATAATAACTCACTCAATAGCCTGTCTGGGTAACGGTTGTTCCGTAGTGAAGTAGCGATGCTTCAAGACATCAGCAGCCGACGGTCGCCTGGCAGGATCATATTGAAACATATCGGCCAGTAGCTCAAAAGCTGCTGGTGGAACCCGCTCTCCATACTTCTCCGCAAAGACATTCTTTTTCCTATAGCCTGGCCTCAATAATTCAAACCAAGGCATATCCACAAGTCCGGGCCATTCCGTTTTGTTTGGTGTACCTAGCACATTGTAAATCTTTTCCAGTTGGCTGATCTCACCACCATCGCCCGGAAATATAGCGTGTCGAGTGAAGATTTCCACCATGACACAGGCGGCACTCCAGATATCGACGGCGGCGCCATATATGGTTTCGCCTAGGAGAAGTTCGGGAGACCTGTACCAAATGGTGATGACCCGGTTGGTATAATCGACCCTATGGTGTTTCGCATAGAACCGAGCCAAGCCGAAGTCGGCTAATTTTAGTATTCCATCACTGCTCACTAGAATGTTCGCTGCTTTTATATCGCGGTGCAGGACACCTCGGGTGTGCAGGTAGTCTAATCCTTCGAAAAGTTGTTTTGCAAGGTGCTTCTTTTGTGCAGCATCAAGTTTAAATGATGGATGGTTCAACAGGCCGGTGAGGTCATGGGAGAGGTATTCGAAAACCATATAGCAGTTGTTATCCTCCGTCATGACCTCTTGTAAGTTGACGATGTTGTCATGTTTTAGAGACTGGAGGAGCTTGATCTCCCGTACTGCTGTGACCGGAAAGCCATCCTTTTCTCCTTCCATGCGTATTCTCTTTAGGGCCACGGTCTTTTTGCTGTACACATGTAGTCCCTTGAAAACCTTCCCATACGTACCAGACCCAATCACCGACTCATTACCGGGCTTCCTGAAGAACACCGATTCAGATCTAGCAAGGTCAAGAGGTAATTCAGGCTTTGGCTTGAGCTGTTTTCGTATCCTCCTCACTTTGCGTGTCCTAGGCTGCTCAGGCGGAGGCCTGTTAGCATGGTACTCTGATCGATCTGCTCGTGCTCTCGCGGATGCGGGCTCTCTAGGGGTGTCTCTGGGTAGATCTCGATCTCTATCCCTATCTCGATCCCGGTCTCGATCCCGATCCCGGTCTCGGTCGCGGTCCCGGTCGTCAGCGGGTTGCGAGTCCTTTTTCGGACCTGCACTAAACTTTTGTGATATTTCCGGCTTGGGTGTGGCAATAGGCGTTTTGTTTGTTGTCTTGAAGGCGAAGCTAAACTTGGAGCTCGCGGGACCTGTAGGGGCTGAAGGGGGAGGGCCTGGAGGAGGCATTTTCTCGTTTGTAGATTTGTCCGGCGCCGTCTCCTCAGCTCGACAATCTCGGGACGATCTAGACAGGTTACCGTCATCCCCGTCCCCATCCTTGGCAGCGACATCAGAGCGGCTCGAGACTGTGTGTTGAGGGCTATGGTTGCGGGGAGTATTTTCACCAGATGGGCCAGAGTGGTCTCTAGTGGTATCCGACGGAACAGTTCCGCGTGTACTCCTAGAGGCGCCATTACCATGAGAGCCTCCTCGTGATGGGCTGAATCCTCCTCGGAAGCTTGCTCGGGAGAAGCCACGGCCACGGGATTGTGATTGGGACACGGGTCCTGCAGGGGGTTGTGGTGGTGATTGACTCGAAGCGTGATGACCGGATGGTCCTGAAGGAGGCCCATGGTTCCCTTGGGTATATGATGCGGGGCGTTGACTACCTCAGATATTAGTAGGATATACATAGGAAATTTACGTGCCTTGAGAAGAGAAAAGACAGCGAGAAAGTGTATGCGTACCTTTGAGGGGAGTACTGATGACTGCTGCGACCTGTCTTGCCACTGCCGTAGGGCGGCGATTGAGATCTCGGAGATCCCTGGAACGATGAACCAGAATTGGCGTGAGGGGGTGACTGAGTATGCCGAGGGTCATTATAGTGAGACTGCGGAGCATGGGTAGATGGTCCTTGAGTTCCAGCATTACTTCGATGATCTCCCACTCTTCTTGACATATTGACCTCAATACTGTTTGCACCCGATGCTAGTTTCCCACCCGGGGGGAATCGAGGATCATCACGATGCTTCGCCTTTTTGCGGGAGCGACGAGACCCACGCTCTCGAGGCGAGCGAGGCGGGAGGTCGGCTCTAGGTGGATCAAATGGGGCAGGCGAGGGTCGGCGTGAGTATGAGCCGGGCTCTACAGAGCGGGGAGGTGGACGGTCGAGAGAGCGGTGTGGCGAATGAGGGTGAGAGAAAGAAGACCGTCGGGAGCTTGGTCGAGGGGAGCGGCTATGGTCGCGGATGCTAGAGTTAACACGTGGACGGGATGGTGGGCCTCCACGTTCAAGATTGGCCTCACGAAGTTCACGAGGCGGCGACCGACTATGGCGGCGTCGATATGGATCTAGAGGCTCGACGCGGTCGGAGTACCTATAGCGATGGTCGTCATAGATAGGCGAAGGAGACCGCCTTCGGGAGGGGGAAGAATTACGGTCGATTCGGGGAGGCATGGATCCCCTCGGAGGATGGCCCCTTTCCAACCTCTCAGCCCTCTCAGCTCTCCGACGGCGATCACGGTCACGTTCACGCTTGGTCTTCTTGGGACGAGAGGGGGGGAAGGGCAATGGACTTCGACTTCTCCGTCGCTTCCTCGATGATGGTGAGAAGGATCGGCCTCTATCAGCCTGGTCTGATTGGTTGTTGATAGCAGATCCGTGTCTGGGTGATGAGGGTATATCGTGCCGCTGGTCCGGGTCAGACTGCTCGTATCGGGCAGGACGGTCTCTTACTTCAGGCGCGTCGTCCTGTTCTCTACTAGCACCCTGCGAAAAGTCGCGACGGTTTGCATCAGACCTGGATTCGTTACGGCCATGGGGGGACCTGTCATCACGCGTGCCCCTGGGCCTACCGCGACGGCCGTGGGGGTGTCGAGAGTCAGGCGACGGGGACCGCAATCTAGAATGCACATCATCAACATGCAGGACTCGAGGGTTCCGGGAAGACCTCTCCTGATCCCTGGAACCTTCGCCAGCGTCTCTGCTGCGGTCGCGTTTCATCGCAACATCTCGAGAATTGGCCGGCATTCGAGTTGAGGTGGGCGATAGTGAGGCTGCAGCAGTGGCAGGAGGAGCGGCGGCGACGGCAGCAGCAGCAGCATCAGAACCTCGACGCATAATGGGATCCATGTTGGCGTCACCCGTTTTTGGCTTTTTTAGCGGCAGCCTGAGCCAGCAAGAGCGGCAAAATTATGTTACCGAGACATGGGTTAGGCCACCTCTCAGCAGCCTCGTCAATCGGGGGGCTCTCGGAGAGTCGTACTCTTTTTTTTTCTCCCTCTTTTGTTGCTGGGCTGAGTAAGTTGATGTTTAATCAACAGTCGAGGCTGAGTGCTTGATAGGGGGGGGGGAGGGATTAAAGAAAAAAAAGGTTAGAGTGAATGAATGCGTAGGTAATCTCCCAAAGACCTGCGGATTCGGTGCAGTCAATTATGTCGGGCTGGGTAGTGGTGGTGGTGTGGTGGTGATGGTCGTCTAGTACTTAGCTGCCGGATAAGGTTGAGCCTTTCTATGTGTGTTGAAAGAAAAGCGTGCACCGGCCGCTGGTGCTGGTGAAGGTGGTAAGTAGCGTAGCCTAGGTAGTGTTAAATTTTTCTGGGTCGCGAATTGCTGCGGTCCCTCTGCACAAGGGGAGTGAGCGACGCGGGGGCCTTCGCGGCTTGTCGTCGGTCCGCTGAACACTGCAAGTGCTGAACACTGCAAGTGCTGGGCGTGAACGTTCTCCGACTTCAGGTCCAGCTCTTTTACAGCACCACCGTCAAACGGATTTCCTAGGTAGTGAAGAGAATTCCAGAGCTTAGGTACTTCCACAAGCTCGGAAGCCTACCCCTTCACTCTAGGACTGCTTCCTTCCTCGACTCGTCCAGTTTGTGCTTGGGTGGTCGGTCCCAAGCAGAACCAAGCAAACTAATAAGGGAGACTGAGCATCGAGGTGTTTTTTTTTCTGAGGCTTTCATCGCCTAGAAATACCCCGATGCCCCGTTCTCAGTACCGAAGCGAATCAAGCATCGGCATATACACCATCAAGCGGGCTATCTACGACATATTCCCTCCCAGTCTCCTTTCTCCCTTCAATCTCAAATCATCAGGTGCTTAAGTAGCTTCAAATGCACCCCCCTACCATAATCACCTAGTCCAGCATATTGCGCATGCTGGGATTCCACCCCTGGAGTTCTCAGCTACCGTCTGGGTCATAACCTAGAGTGCTCCATCACGTCCAATGTACTTATTGCGCCCCCGATAAAGCTTGGTGGCAAGATGGGCATGGCCATGACCACTTCTAACCGTCTGCCATCTTGCTGTCCCGCTTAGAGCTGAATACCTAACCCTGCGAACCTTGCAGACCTAATCCGGCTATGGGCTTGGAAGCCACCTAGGCACTCGACGACCGACGCGGTAACGTATCGGCGAGAATGGACACGTGAGGCGTTGCGATCGGTTGTGGTTGAATCGCGTCTACCGTGTGTCCGTATCTCGAGCGAGATGCGGCACCGGAGCCTAATTAGTATGCCAGTGTATCCTCTCGACGTGGTCAACTCAAAAGCCAGCGCAGCCCAATCTAGCCTGCAAAAGTAATACCTCCTCTAAAACTGGATCTGTACGAAGCTATCTGAAGTTTCTTGAAGCCAGTGCATTGAGTTGACTGGTAGAGGTGCAAGGTGAAGTAAGTACGTTTCCTCATCTTAGAGCTTAGACACCAACGTATTATGTCTGGTACAGCATAATAAACCGAGTCTGACACTGTCCATGGGGTAATGCAAGATGGTGGTCAAGCATGAGAATGTGCATTGGAAGGGTAGATGATGACACTAGGCCTGCGATATCGTGTGGAGTCTAACACTTGGGAGGAAGAGGAGCAACCGTCCATTGCGACTCTTTTTGGCCTCCACGGGCGACACCTGAAGAGAATCTGCTTCGAAATGCAATAATGTTTTACCTCAAGTTGATAGATACCGACTTTCATGCCTATAAGCTGAGTATAACTGCGGCCTGGCTACAGGATATCGCGTGCAAAGGCCTCTGCAAGTAGAGAAGAGAGCGCCATCGGGGGTTCGAGGGGGGAAATATGTCGCAAGACGAATCCTGCATATCAGGTGCCTTGGGGCCGGCTCGTGAGCATAGCGATGGTAAACCGCTTACGTGAAGCATATCAACCCATCTCAACTACAAATGTAGCCCTCGCCGAAACGACGAGATAGGAGGCGCATATAATTATTAAAATAATATGCCTCTGTAGGTTTGTTATCCATCTTCAGCCATAGGCACATTCGCATTTGATGGTAGGGTCATTTTTTTCGATGGACGGTCGCTATGTATTGAAGATACGGTCGTTACGTTCGGAATGCAATTGCGAGAGGTGCAATGCTTGGTTTCGTTACTTCAAGTGATTGCGGTCGCTAAGTAGAGGTGATCTATTCGTTTCTATAGACATTCCGATGGAAGTCATTGAATTAATAAAGGGATGGAAAGCACTTGGTGTTGACGATGTTGCCATCCTTGTTTTAGTTGGGCGTTGTGTTGATGAAGTTGATTGTTGTTCAGTTCCTGGGGTTGTGCGGTTTTTTGACGGCCTCAGGCTTTACAACTGACAAGTCGACACCCCAAGGCTTAGGTGGGTAGGTAGTGCCAGAGGTTAATTCACAGTGTGTAGCACCGTTTTCTTCCATGGAAACACACTGTGGCCCTAAGAAGACCTTCACGTGGACTGGTCGTTTGAACCTTAATTTTGAGGCAGCACGGCGGTTCGTTGTGGAGGTGCTAATTGATACTACCTAGTGTAAGTACTTACTTACTTACCTACTATGTACTTACCAGCCCAGCCCACCAGACTGTCAGTCCGCAGGGTTGCAGCTGGAGCGGGTGTTAAGCAGTGCCGGATCTCCTAGGTGCAGATAGCGCCGTCCAATTACCACAAGTTAGGATTCCTTTCCAGGCAAGCAAACTGATTATAAAGTGGTTGCAGGTTGAAGTATCCAGACTGATATTATTAGAACTATCTACCTTGGTACGTGCTAGTAATCAAAAATTACCACAACAAAACCATTCCTTTTACCAACATCAAGGTTATACAGCTGTAGAAAGTGTAGAAAATCATCGTATTAGCGATAAGTTTAGATCAGTCGTCGAAACTTGCAAGTCATAATTTATTCACTTCGTTTTCTTCACACCAATGATGTTACTAATAACGAAGTATCAAATATACGTAGGTAGTAGGAGGAAAGATTCATGAGCTTCTTACGATATGTACTCTGCCATTAAGGGTGCGCATGAATAAGAAAGCTCTAGATTTCTCGTAACGACAGGCTTGACTCTTCGAAAATATTAGCATTGGCTTTGAAGTAACCACACAAGTACGTGCTCCCATGGGCTCCCTCATTGTAACTTGACACAGCCCTTATTGTAAGTTAGCAACTGGTATGAAGCCATCTATTCATTCTGCAGTCATCACCAAGAGGCCATGTGAGCCTTACCCTCCATCTATGTAAAGGGCAGCCTCAGATGATATGATGTGAATGCGCCACTTACACATCCTTTATTAAAGGGAGAAGGGGAGTTCTCGGCTGGGCATGTCTGGTTTAAGCAATAGGTTAAGCATGCAGTCAAAGGCTATTCCAACGTAACTACATCACATGGCATCTCTATCGATGGGCTTGCCTATTCTGGGTACACTGCCTCGCTTGCATGTAATGCTCCTCATCATCTCGGATCGACATAGTTCCTGCCACTTTCCCTCCGGGATGATCCAAGGGTAAGGCCTCCTCGTAAGTCTGGGCCGGCCCCAAGTGACTAGCATGGAGATCGGGGAAAACCCAGATCCATACCTTAACGGTCATCCACGATATACCTACCTAATCGCATGGGGAACCATATGTGGTCTGTGTGTAAGTCACATCACTTATGCGATCTTCTTAGGTGGCGTAGAGATGTGACCGACCTTTGGTCTTCAATACTGAGTAGCCAACTAATACCTATCTAAGCCAGCCATGGTCAGTGAGCGACTTCGCCCCTCGTATCTGGAATGTGACTTCTGGGAAGCAAGGTGTCGGCGACCGGCAATACACAAAATCACGACATGACGCCGGAAACCTGCAGAGAGATTATGATAAGTCATCTATTCTAAGAACAATGACATAAACGTAGCCCCATGTGGCATATGGTGCGATAAGGAGACGGGTGATAGCATTCACTAGGTACTATCGGAAGTCTTCGGTTAGTTTCTCGTCGGTTTCTTCAACCCAGACATGCTCGGCTTGTTAGTCAAGGCGGCAAGGATTCCTTCTTATCAACCCCCACCATCTTCGGCTGTGTCACAGAGTCCCCCAACCACCGAGAAGGGGTTCCCAATCGCTCCTCGTACGTAGTCCTTGATACGGGCGACGCTTCAGGCACAAGCTGATCTCTGGGGAAGAGACGGCCAAGTTGATAATGCCCACCCAATCAACTGTGAGTGTCGAGTCTTTTTCTAGAATCTCAAGCTAACATCGGGCTGGTTGACAATTACAGCTGTCGGTATACGTGACGGTATATTGTCTTGCCAAAGGTACTTAGGTATGCCAACTTGCATGACCATGAATTGGGTAGTGTATTTAGGTAGTAGGTATCTAGCTTGTACTGAGCAGAATATTATATTATTTACATTGATACCCCTAAGCAGCTGCGATTTGAAGATTTATCTGCTAGCAGTAAGTATTTGATGTACTTACCTAAGATATGTCAAATTCTAGTTACTACTGCCTGCTTAACTAAGGTTACCATCCATGGGTATAACCTACGGGTAATTCGTGATGATGAAACATCCAGATGTCCTAGCTAGTACTATACTTCTACTTGGTAGAACTAGGTCCAGTAAATAAATCGCCGTCCCATTCGATGACATAACTGCTTGGCCGCATACTAAGTTGGAATGTACTTGGTTGTCGTACGAGTTGCGTGTAATCCCAACTAAGGAGGGTAGAAAAACAACTTGTAGGTAAGTACTTAGTAGTAGGTATTGTGCCAGAACGTTCGTATTGTAGTACCAGACATACATCTACCTACATACTACTAGGTAAGTAAGTAAGTAACATAGCTTCGATGCCTCCTGGCATTGGATGCAGGTGACAAGGTTGTGGCGTATATACCGCACTTACCTACTCCAGGTAGGTACACAGGTATGTATAACGACGTTGCGGCTTACAGATTGGCAGGGGTCTGTCTGGCATTTTGCCTGGAGCGTTTTAACCCCAGCCCTAGCAGCCCCAAGACTAAACTGCGATAGGCTTAGCCTGTTCACTCGGGGCTCAAGTGTTAACCTTATCGTTGGACCTTGGCGACATGACGAAACCTGCACTTGTTCCATCACTGCCTCACCTCCATCGCCACATAATGCTTTCTGACAACATCGGTTCTACGCTACCATCCCCAACAACGCTGATGCTACCTCACCTACAGCCGTTCGTTGAAGGAGCAGTAGGCACTGCAGGGACTGCAGGGGCAGGTCGTGTGGTCTAGTCCGGCTTGGGTCTAGAGCGCCTGTTTCCCCCTTGCGCGCATCTCGGACCTCGAGTCATTCCCTACCCAGAGCTCGTCCCAGAAGACAGCGTCCTGTACAGCGTCCTGTGTAGACATCGTAGACAGAAGTGGTCAGAAGCAACCACTAGTGTGGATTGCCTCGACCCTCGTCGACTTCCTGGCCAATCGCGAGCTCCCGCACCCCTCCCATGGCCGAGATATCATGTTCAGACATGTAGGTACCCTTGAACTGCCCTGCCAGGAACAGCTCCGGCCGCGATGCCGGACGTCTTCTGGCCCGCGCTGCACCACCTGCACTGGTGCTCAGGCTCTGATCTCTCTTTTCACCATCGTTTTTCATGCTTTCTTCTGATATTCCCCAACTCTCTGGAAGAGATTTGCGGCCTGGTGCACGTTTTTTTCCCTTCTCTGGTCTGCGTGGTTCATGGCCGCAGTTCGCTTTTCGTTTCTTCCTCTGCTGGTTCAGGAACTGTTTCGTCCGGTTTTGTGAGCTGGCTCCCTAATGTGGTTGTTCTTCTCTCATCTCATACTTCATCCATATACTCTCCTTATTTCCCTCTCCCCATCGTTCCTAATATCAGCATCATCGCCAGTGACGTCGACATGCCAACCCAGTAGATGACTTGACCCACGGCCCGAAGCACTCTCGAGGCTCCACGCCATTGCCTAACCCTCATCGAAGATACGCACCGCGGTATCCGACAAGATGGACGGCTTAGAGGGTTTCAGCACTATGGACAATAGTTGGTCGATGAAGAACTTGAGTTGGGCAAACAATTCGAGCGGCCTATACCAGGCTGCCTTCGCCGGCAACTCGACGTTCGGTGTGATTAATGAGTTCAAGTTCCTCGCCGCGAGATCAATACGGACGTCCACCATTATCCTTGCCGCCTTCAACACGGTGTCTGCGTTCGCCACCGCTGCTGGCATCTTCTTTGATAGTTATATGGCCGCAAAGCGATCGTATCCTCCAGGCAAAGGAAGGTGAGATCAAAACCATGACCTACGAACCTATGACTGCTGTAGGTTGCTAAACATTTTTAAAGGGTGAACATCTTTACATGTGTGCGCGGACCTGAGCTATATCCATTCTTTCTCTCGCTCGGTATTACAATACAAGGCATCATCTTTGCCGTATCGCAGTCGAAAGGCCTTGAAGGCTTGTTCATTCCTGGGTGTACTCTCATTTCCCAGTTTATGTGGCCAGGTATGATTAGATCTTAGCGAGATATATCCTCATCAACTAATATCTATCTCAGCCATCTTTATCGTCCCTTACATTCAGTTGGTTTTTGGCATCGAAATCACACTTCGCGCAGTGAGGAAGAGACCATTTCCTCCCCGGGGAAAATGGGATGTGACAATATGCCTCGCAATTATTTCAGTTTTCCTGCTGATAACTGGCCTCGTCGGCGTTTTCGTTGAGCCCCCCAGCTTTTGTTTCGCCTCTCTTTTCTGGTTTGTAGCCAAATGGGCAGAAGGTGGCTTTGTCCTGCTTTTAGGCATCGCCGTCATCCTGGCCGTATGCGTTGCCATCCTTTCCTTACAGCTTACAAGATACGCAACGATCGACCCTACTCAGCGGGTTGGCGCGTCCCGGATGGTTTACTATCTTTTACTCGCTGTGGTATCAAATGTATGTTCTACCTATCAGCACAGTCTTGGTCCTTGCCAGCTAACAGTTTATAGGCCTTGATGGCACCTTTCTTTATATATTTGACGTTCTCCAGTTCCGGCGACGGTACCGGACTGACGTTGTCGATGATTGCAACGGTCGTCGCCAATGTATCGGGACTAATGACTGGCTGTCTTCATCTATTCCTTCGGTCCCACACTACTACTACGATAGGGCCCAAGTATAAGCTTGCTGAATACGAGCGTCAGAAGCTTAAATACCAGATCCGAGTGCGCGGACCGAGTGAGATGGACTTCAACGGCCATATGCTTCAGCCAGTTTCAGGTCCTCAATATCCCCGGAAGACCGAGAGCCAAGAAAGCCTCGTAGATCTAGAGAAGGACGATGTCGAGCGTAGAAACAACTCTGGGTATGAAAGCTCACCTCAAGTTAGCCCAAGTGCTCCAAATCCACTAGGGTCCAACGCCGTCTTCGGACCTATAGACGTACCAAGAGCTCCAGAACCAGCTCAAGTTCCGACAAGCTCCTTCTCTAATATACATGGTCGAAGACCCTCGGTTTCATACCGACTTTTCCCCAGCAAGGACCAGAACAACACGAATACAACCACTCTTCTACCATCCACCACTTACTCCCCGAATACCAATATGGGCCAGAATGCCTGGCCACTTCCCGACTTAACCGAACTGCTAGTACCACCTCCCTCAATTCGAGCCGGCGGTAGAGGCCACCGGCGTGACTCGTCGCTAGCTTCTTCCGCTACAGTCCAGATAGGATTACGTCTATCTAACGTCAATGACATGCGGATGACGACCAAGGACGCGATAGAACTCGATAACGTGTACACACTAGACTGTTACGACAGGTTAGAGCTACCAGCTCCGTTACGGCCTAGTCCGCTCGCCAATGCGGACAATGCGGAGGACATTACGCCGATATCGAGACCGCAGAGCCCTGCTGGCTTTCCTGGTCTGGGAATAAGAAGAGATCCGCCGGCACCGGCCAGCTCCCAAGCCGACACTAGTGAGATCCTTCTGAACCCAACAGTCTACGATCCGAACAGCCCGACGAGAGCCAAGGTCCCCAGTCCACGGGGCGTCGGGTTTAGCATGCCTCGGAGGGTCAACACCACGCCCGTGCAAAGCGCGACAGCCACGCCCCCACCGCTTCGGACCCGTGGCAATTCGACTACGGCGAAGGTTGATTGGATCTGACGCTCAAGATGACCGATCGGTTAGTCATCTGTCTGTCCATCCAGGAACCCCTGAGCCCTGCTGGCTATCTGAATCCCTACCAGCTTCCCTCTCTTCCTCCAATATATTCATCATCTACTCATATACTTCCTCTTTCCCCTGTTTTCTTCCTACTTTATCTTCGTCTCATAGTTTCTCCCTTGTACTACTACAATGAAATCTTTCGGCGAGCTTCCTCCCATCTTTTCTGTCATTTCCTGTCTGTTATTTATTTTTTGGTATTTTCTGTTGGCATATTCCCCCGGGGAGGACAAAACGAGGCGTTCCGTGTCAACAAGGTGATAAATACACCACCGAGAGGGGAAAGCTGCTCTGGGAAATGGGGGGAATGAAATGAGGTTGGTGGGACGGACGACCGACGGCCGTAAAACATCTTTCTTTTATTGTCTATTCTTTTTTTGAAAACCACCAGCACTCCCCCTCCCCCCTTTTCATGATTACCCGAGGAAGGGGGAGAAATGAACAAATTTTATTTATACCAACCTTTTCCCTGCATATATATCGGCGTCGATCAAGACTGGGAGGGACGATGGGCTCAAGGTCTCGCGCGAAATTTCTTTCTGTCCTCTTTTTCTACTTCGCTACCAACCCCCTTATATCCCGAATTAGCGAAGACGATGAAAACAAGACCATTTAATTGGTCTTTAGTGTACGTTTTGAGAAAGAGAGAGAATATACATATATGCGGTTATGTACAATCTGAGAAACGAACAAGATAGAGGACTTCTACAGTACGAGGAGGAAAATAACTGGTTTTGAGGGGGTATGGATGAATGTTTCTCTCTCTTCATTCCTAGACGAATTCACAAGGGGAGAGAGACAGGACTGGAGAGGGTGTGGAAGGTAGTATACATGCGGCATCTGCGCATCGCTGACCCCGGGGGGGTTTGGAAGATGGGATACTCAATTCGGCCGAGCGGGGGAAATAAGGGGGTTTGGGGAGGAAGAGGAGGAGGAGGAGGAGGAGGAGGAGGAGGTCGATACAGAAAGAAAACCCCCTATTTACGTCGCGCTGTGACGGTGTATTCAATGTCCTTTGCATGACTTGACCTAGATTATATATTAGGCGACTGAACAAAAGAGATTTCGCATCATCCATCCTACATGTTATGGTGTTTCAGCTCCCCCCGAGTCGACGTTATAGTTTCTACTTGATAGTCCCTATTAGGTGCATAAGTAATATACCTCCCTGGTAAAAGCTACCTCACAGTTATCTCTTTTTCCCACCAACCCCTCCTGTGTACTTATATCCATTGATAAGTATCAATGCTCTTACTTATGTAGGTAAGTTACTAACATTGAAGTTAGGTCATGGGGTTAGAATCATCGATCGCAAGTGTGAGTGTGAGCACTTGGATTAAGCAACATCGCGGGAAACGGGAGGCGCTCTATCTATACCTAGCCTTTACACGTTTCCTCCGTATTTGCTGCACCCCGAGGATCAGGAGAAAATTGATAGCGCTTCCACGAGACGGCACGGTGGGCGTGAAACGCGAAAAAAAAATAGGGGCTAGTCGGAAAGAGAGCGAAATGGGAGAGTTTAGTTTAGGTTAGGTGATTCAACCATGCAGAGCATACAATGGACGGGGGCATCAATAGGTATGACACGTGAGAGTATTTGGGTGCAATCGGTGCTACCGCACTTCGTTCTCTTTGCCCGGCATTTCCAGGGCGGTTGACGATGAATAATTTAAGCACAAGTCCCAGTCCCGTTTCGCCTGCTAGATGGGCCACATCCCGAAGCAGAAAAACATTGACGTAAAGTTATGTTTTAAGACGGCATGACGGCACGGGCGAATATACCCCACGGGAAAATAGTTGCCCATCTCTCTTTGCTAAAAAAAGGACGAGTCCCTGTACCTCCAATTCTTGTCTTTTGCGTCGGCTTCTCATATTTCGTCTATCGACTTATGTGCAAGCCGGACCACTAGCTACACCCCCCAAAGCATACCCGGCCGATGCCATTCCTATTCCATCGGGACCTCTTGCTCTGACGAGAAACCAGCGATCCACTCGTTTAGACCGACGAAGGGAAAAGCATGATGCGGAGAGAAGCGCCGAAGGACTTGGACGGGAGAGGGTGAGCGAAACGGGCCCGCACGACACCGGAGTTGCCTAAAGACGGTATTAGCAACCGGAATCGACAAGCGACTAGTCGGGGAAGGAGGAATTACCGTGAGGTCGAGTAACCTTGCCCCAGATCTACGAGAGAGTGGGTGTCAGAAGCATTCATCGTATGTATGAGTCGCATAAGGAGGTCATGGTCCGATTCGATTCCGGACTTCGTCTCTCGGGTCAACGTACCACGCGTATCTTAGTTCCCCCTATTTGACGACAATAATTAGCAACTGTGCAAACCTGGAGAAATGCTACGACAAACGGGGGTTCAAGTTTAACGTACTTATTTCCTTCTGTCCCTTGTAGACGAAGGCAACCTTCTTGCCCAGGTAGAAGCTATACCACACAAATCAGCCCAGCCCGCCCCCGGAACACGAATACGCCCGGTATTCTGCAACGGCCTCGGAAGGGAATATATAGACGTACTTGGCGGCATTGGTGTCGTCAACTCCCTCGATCTTCACCAGGCTCGTTGAAGGGCGCGTCGCGTGCCGCGAGCGCTGGTAGCCTAGGTGTCGGCCCCTGTTCGCAGAATAAAATCCTTGGTCAGCTCTCCGTCTGTTCATCCATATGGCTATATGATATCTCTGGGATCTGTTCTCTATCGCAACTTTCGGGGTCGCAATTGTTTTTTTTCTTATCTGTCTCGAGTTGCTGGTTTATTTTATTTTTCTCCTCTTCTTTTCCTCTTCTCTCTCCGTCTCTCTTATTCTTTCGAATTTCCAACAATCCCTTTTTTTTTCTTTCTTGTTCGCATCGCGGGAACGGGGAGAGTAGGAGGGGGGAATTTATACTAACTTAACGTATACTGCACGCAGGGAAGAGGAAAATTAGTAAATTGCACAACACAGTTGAGAGATCAGTTAGAATAAAACTCACGTCTGTGACCAGATTCAGAAGGCATCTTGACGATGTGATGTTCCCGTCTGCTGCTCTGTTAGAAGATTGGGTGTATTGTCCACTGGGCCGGGGAAATTGTGCGATGGAGAATTGAAGGCGGAAAGGAAAATTCTGTGGAAGCCCATACATTGGAAAGCCCTGAACGAGGTGGGGTTCAAATTGAATTAGCCCCTGTTCTCAGTGGTGGATGTATGCGGGAGGGGTGCTAATTCTTTTTGAACTCCAGCTCGCCTGTCGGGTGGTTGAGGCAGGTGGGGCTAGGTAGTACCTAGGTAGGTACTGTGGCTAATGCTAGGGTTCCTAAAAATACATACATATAGGTACCTGCAACCTTGTACCCAATTAGAGGTAGAGACTTGCCAATGGGTAAGGAAGTTGACGGAAGACATACATAAGTACTATCAAATCTCACAACATGCTAGTACTTACTGACTTGCCCATATCTACCTGTCTTTGCTACTTACATAATTACATAGGTCTGGTCGGTACATAGGTAACCTAGTACATAGTACCTATAAGCTTGCGGGACTCACCAGACTGCACTTAGACTTACACCTACCTACACACACAACATTGAAATATCTAACATAATAGGTACCTTAGGTAGGTAGGTATTAGTTACTTTTTTGAGGAGTCCCAACTTCATGACGGAATAATCTGTCTTTTCCCTTGAGAATCCTAGATGCTATGTAAGTACCTACACAATCTAACCTAGTGTTGCTAATAGGTACCATGTACCTAACGAAACTCGCACTGCTTTTTCCACATACGTATCTACCCAACATACATTGACGACATGATAGGTAGGTAGGTAAGGAGAGAATAATCTGTTCAACGAATGCGCCCCTATCCCCAAGTCTTGTCACCCCACCCCACCATCCCGTAATCCATCACCACCACCCCATATCCTCCTCGCCAACCAACCTACCTAGGTATTGACACAAGGCTTATCGCAATGAGCGATATGGTTGGTTTCAGGGTTATTCAGGCACTTGCCACCACAGGCGCACAAAAGCCGGATGGTAGAGGGCTGGTCGTCCAGGCAATAGTAGACGGCCTGGGAAGCATCTGTCCTAGGCTTGCCGCTAGGGCATAGGTCTGGAAGTCCACTGCAGTACGCCTTGGTAACGTCACTAGGTTGAAAGTCTGGTTCTGTTAGCGAAGACCGGTAACAGCACCCGCTTGGTACAAAGGGGGGGTTTTAACAAAGTTGTAGGAGACATACTATGACCGTCGCCAGTGAGAAGATAGCCACAGTAAGTATAGCCCTTGCCACACTTTGGGCCGTTGGCAAGTGGAGAGGGCGAAGGCGACGCAGATGGTGTGGAGACAGCAACAAGATCGATGGGAGCAGGTACGACAGAAGGACGTTGTGGAGGCGATGGGGGAGATGGGGCGACACTTGAGATCCCGCGTGGAGCTCTCCCAGCCCACGCCAGGCCAAATAGGATGAGCGATTGAAAGAGTATATGATGAAAGATCTTCATGGTGATATATCAATGATGGTTTATCAGCTATGGGAATGCTTAGGCAATGTGGTGATGAAGTTGATAAATGAGGTGATGCTATAAAGTTGGCTATGTTCGATGAAAAGGAAACCAAACGACAAGGCAGAGCTATCGAACCTTTATAGTATTCGTCGGGGGGCACCAACCTTCTACGAAGAGTAAAGTAAATGTCGTCCATATCGACAAGATATACAAACTACGTTACAGTTGAGAGAAACTCGTTTGAGAGGAGACTTCGAGCATAGTTGAATACGACTTCGTGAGACCTCTTCGTGGTCTCGCTTCATACCTAACACGGAAACGCGAGGCGGTTCGTCGGTGAATTATATTTTCATGTTAGCTTTCTTGTCCAATGTAGAACGTCTCATCCTTCATCCAGGCTCCAGTGAAGGGAGCAGTAGAAAGAACCAGGGGAGTTTGGAAACAGCGTAATGGTAGGAATGAAGTTTTCGTGAGACATTGGGGAAGATCCCCGCGACGTTGAGATGGGTAGCACACGTGGACACCATGCTCCAAGGCACAATGTCGTCGAGTATTTGTCCGAAAGTAGCAGTGTCAGCGTGATGTGTGCAACACGATCTCGACGTCGCTTTTACAACCGAGAAGACTTGAAAAGCGATGGCTATGAGATCTGGCGTACAGATGACGAGGCCTTTTGAGTCTCGAACAGGAGACCAGGCCCATCTGCCCAGTACAGGTAGGCACTCGAGGCGGGAATATCATCCACGTGTCTGGCAATGGTTACTTTTCTAGCCGTATAACGGGCGTAGGCGGAAAGGTAATACTTAAGTGTTAGAGCTATGAAAGTTGCAGCACAGGTACGCGCGAGAGCACAAGACTAAGGGAGAAGAAGCTGTGTGTACTGTATACAGAAGAAGCAAACTACCTCCTTACCTACTCAAGTTTTTTCCGGACTTCGGTAGACGTTGAATGCGGTACTTGAGTTTTTGACATCTGTAATGTAACGTAAGGTGTAGGTTGAGGTCAAGGGTGAGACACATGGATTGAGGCACCGAAGAGACGGGGCTAATGAACTACATAATTAGTCGGGGTGGACATAAAGATGGTAAGTAAGGTACTGGAAGTCTGGGTATGTAAATAGTTTCCGCTCACAGCGGATGTGGCGTCGATACTTGCTTACCTAAACAAACGGCAAGAATCCCTTTTTGTCCAGCAAGGTACATGTAGTGCTCAGTAAGTACTTAAGTACTATAGTAAGTTATAGGTACATACCTACTTATGTAGCTAAAGGTACCTAAGTAGCCTCCGGGGACGGAGACACCCCGCAGTCCGAGGATTGAGCATGGAAAGCTGGAACCCCGCGACCAAGCTACATAAGTTAGATAGATTAGTGGCAGATAAGTACCTAGGTTAGTAAGTTGTAAAGTCTTATCCTGCACTACGATATTTGTTAGTTGACATTGATACTATTACACTTACGAGCAGCAGTTGTCTGTTTCCATGAACACAGACACAGCGTCCAATGTTGCGTATAGGAGTGGGAACTTGTCGACTTGAAGCCCAAGGGACCTTATAGGGTTTCAAACACTAGCATCTGCAGCCCCCAAATATCTATTATTCCAGTATTTGATCCGAATCCTCCGGTGACCTGTCCTCCTGTGCACTACCTACCTACCAACCAACCAACCAACCAACCAGTTCCCTTTACGACAAAGCACAATCACAAGCACCATCACCAGAGCAGAACTAAGCACCTACCTACCTACCTACCTACCTATCACCGCCGCTACCGCCACAATGTCGTCCACCCCCGCCACCCAGCCGATAATAACGCCCTCGACGGCGGCGGAGCCCCCATCCCAACCGGCCGTAATCCGCGTGGGCACGCGCAAGTCGGCGCTGGCGCTCAAGCAAGCCGACTACGTGGTGTCGTCGCTGCGGCGGCTGCACCCGGGAGCGCGGTTCGAGATCCGGGGGATGCAGTCGCAGGGGGACGTGGACAAGGTGACGGCGCTGTACAAGATGGGGGGCAAGGGGCTGTGGACGAACGAGCTGGAGGCGGGCCTGGCGGCGCGGGAGCTGGACCTGATCGTGCACTCGCTCAAGGACATGCCGACGGTGCTGCCGGCGGGTTGCGTGCTGGCCTGCGTGACGCCGCGCGAGGACCCGCGCGACGTGGTCGTCGTCAAGCAGGCCCTGCGGGCCCGGTACCGCGCCCTCGCCGACCTGCCCCCCGGCGCCGTCGTCGGCACCAGCAGCGTGCGCCGCATGGCCCAGATCCGCCGCCGCTACCCCCACCTGCGCTTCAAGGACATGCGGGGCAACATCGACACGCGGCTGCGCAAGCTCGACGCCGACGACGGCGAGTACGCCGTGCTGATCCTCGCCGCCGCCGGCCTGCTGCGCATGGGCCAGGGCGCCCGCATCTCGCAGTACCTCGAGAGCCGCACCGAGGGCGGCGGCATGCTGCACGCCGTCGGCCAGGGCGGCCTCGGCATCGAGGCGAGGGCCGACGACCAGGCCACGCTGGACTTGCTGAAGCCGCTCGAGGACGAGCGCGCCATGCTCGCCTGCGAGGCCGAGAGGAGCGTCATGCGCACGCTCGAGGGCGGCTGCAGCGTCCCCATCGGCGTCGAGACCACCTGGCTGGAGGACGGCAAGCTCCGCCTCACCGCCACCGTGGTCAGCGTCGAGGGGACCGAGGCCGTCGACGGCGAGGCCGTCGAGGCCGTCCAGACCCGCGAAGAAGCCGTCGAGTTCGGCAAGCGGGTGGCCAAGCAGCTGACCGATAACGGAGCACAGAAGATCCTCGACGAGATCAACGCCGAGCGTGAAGCCAACCCCAACCCTAATCCATGGGTCCCGGCTTAGGCAAGGAAATCTCACCCACGTAACTTATATTGTGGAGAGAGAGGGAGGGGAGGGCCGGGGGGGTTATATATATATATATATAACCGTTGATCACCATCTGCTGCTGAATAGGACAGAAGGAAAGAAAAGGAAACAAAAACAGAAAAAAAGGGGTGATAGGATTCGGCTGCCCGATCTTGGTTGTAGATATTCGCGCAGGTTCTCTCCGTTGTTATAGTGTACCTAAAAAGGAAAAGAAAATACCCACACAACATGTATGATACAGAGTTGAACCCGTGTCTTTTCTCTTCTTTGTGCTGTTGAAATTTGTATCCTTGTCCATGTCGGCAGCGATATCCGCCAACTTATGCATCATCTTCATCATCGCGCGTCGTGCACAGACAAAGAGCCCCCTATAAACCCCCAAACCCCAGCCCTCCCCTCCGTCATAGGTAGTAAACCCCCTATACAGTATCGTATCAGAACCAGAACCGTACTCCAATCCGGCTCCCCCGCCCTCACTCCGACGTCCCTGCCCCTCCTCATACACAATGCCGCAGCTCTTCCTCCCCTCGATTCGGCCCATGGTGGCGGGGGTCTAGTGCTCCTCGCCGGTGAAGGTGGTGTACTCCTCGGCGGTCATGAGGCCCTCGAGCTCCTTGACGCCCTGAGCGTCGACGGCGACCTTGGCGATCCAGCCGCCACCGTGGGAGTCGTCCTCGGGGACCTGGTTGATGGTGCCGGGCTTCTCTTCGAGCAGGCGGTTGACGGCGGTGATGCGGCACGAGATGGGGGCGTTGATGTCGGCGGCGCTCTTGACCGACTCGACGGCGCCGACAGCGTCACCGGCGCCCACCTGGCGCCCCTCCTCCGGCAGCTCCACGTACACCACGTCGCCGAGCTCCTCAGCCGCGTACGTCGATATCCCGATCACGCCCGCCGTCTGGTCCGCATTCAGATCTATCCACTCATGCTCCTTGGTGTATTTTCGGATGTCTCCTGCAAGAAGGGCGAGGCGAAGGAAGAGGGCAAAAGTTAGTCGGTGTTTCTTGAAATTTCGGTTTCTATTTTTTTTGTCCCTTGTAGCATCATCACGCCATGTCATCTTATGCTATGGTCGGGTGGTCTGAACAAATCCATCCTTATTAAGCAGCAGCAGCAATCTTTGGGTGATGTGACTGGCTGGACAGGGCGACATCGGAGAGGGGGAGGAAGAGGAAAAAAGAGAAAGAGAGAGAGATAAGACGGCGATGGGAGGGGGGCAGAGATGAAGTTGTCTCTTTTCTTACTTATTGGAGAGCTCGAGAAGGCCCTAGCGAGGGTGGCATTTTGCCAATTGGATGATCGCACGCAAGTGTTGGCTTGCGCGATTCTCGAGAGCGTCGACGGGCGAGCGGCTGCTGCCCGTACGCACCGTACAATTGAGGCCATAGTGTGTCTGGGGATGGCGAGAAGGTAGAGGGGTACGATACGAGACAGTTCAAAAACCGTGAACGTGAGCGTGGAAGAGGTAAAGTAGGTAGGTAGTAAATAAGTCTTCAGTAGAGAGAGCTAGGTCAGGTAGGTATGTAGGTAGGTATGTCTCTTTTTTTTTGGTCCCTCTTTGAGCACAGATGATGGTACGACTTTCTGATAGATACTGGAGCCGTCGGTTCTAATACTTTATGATGCATATGTCTAACCTAGGATTTATAGGGAATCGGGGGTGAGCTACTGAGCCGAAGATGCTCCGATAAGGAATTAGCACTGTAATTAATCGGCAAACTTGCATAAGGAAGCACAGTTCCTTATTTGCAAAGCTTACGGTATTTGTAAAGCTTTGCTCTTAACCTAGTGTAGTTTGACCAATTGTAGCTCTACCTGGTCACCTAGCCCCGCGTATGGTAGAGCGCAAAAAGCTCACGATTAGGTAGGTACTTACCTAATTTATCTATCAAAAAGTTAGCTCGGGTTACAATGTATCTATGACGGAAATGGGGGGTTCCAAGTGATAAGAAGGTTTCTACTAATCTTACTTTTTGGGGCGGCAACAACAGTAACGGCTGGCTTTCTGGAAATTGAGGCTTGCAAGGTCTCCAAAGCAATTGAATCGCGGTCTTGTTTACTTTGTGATGTGAATACTGTATCATATACCTATTTTAAATTATTACTACTACCTGTACATTGATACAACCTGGCAATATGCAGGTTAGGTAGTACTCTGTTCCCTTGCCTCGATAATGGATAGATAGTACCTTATACATATAAGTATGTACAGTGGTTATGTACATACCAGACTGCTCACTATGTATTTACACTACATACCTACATAGGTAAAATTAGTTACACTACACTACCAGTAATATTGTACTAAGTCTTGTTTACCACCACTAAATCTCCTTAAGAGGGGAATGGCTGGGATCTGGTCTGGTGTACTGTGGTCTACTATAAATTAGCGTGCGAGTGCCTGTTGTATGGTTAAGTAGCTCTTCATCAGTTTTTACAATGATCACAATATACCCTATCGTTTGCTTTCTTTACTCCCCGAATTAGATCCTAAGCAAGGGCCCTAGACGAATGTTATATAAAAAAAAAAGAAACGAGATTATGTACCTATGTACCTACCTCTTATCCTCATTACTCAACTACCGAGTTACCGTACCCAACCTAGGGGGGTTTACTATGTACTTACTTACCTAAGTACGTACGTATTTTCGAGCTTGAGCTGCACGTCACCAGTCAGAAAGTACGTATTAATGTATGTACCTACCTACATACCCAGCAAGTAAGTAGCATCTATATAACGTACATGGAGTCTAGTCTCATGTTAGTTACCTACTACACATATAGCTACATACATTATAGATACATACATAAAGTGCATACATTATAGTGGATTGGTACATGTACATTAGCCTAGAAAAAAAAAGTATAATTCGCGTGTCGCGTTTGGGAAGTCGGGAGAGAGGGGAGGGGCAGGGGGGAAGTCGCCGTGTTGCTGTGTCCTGTTGTCGAAGCAAGAGCAAGCTGGCGGGGACTTTATAGGGATTCTATTCGTTGCTCAGCATTGGGCGCCCATATTTATTTCCTCTGACTTGGCACGCTCCGGCAACATCCAAGCCTCCTCCCTCCCCTCCCCCCCCCTCTCTTCGGCCTTCTTCCACAACCCACCTTATAACATAGACCAACCTCTGCTGTCAAGGCCCTATGTCCATAATCCCTACTGCAAATCGCATACAGATCGCACGTACATAGGCTTCAAAAATAGCCAAGTCCCCAGTTCGACCGTGCGATCGATTTACGTTTGGCCCTAGGACGGGAGAGGTGCATCACCGCCCTGCGACCTGTCAACCTGCCGACGCCCGGTCGGTCTTCAACCTTCAACCTGGGGGCAGTGGGAAGCGGAAGCTCGCCATCTCCACTTACACTACTCTGCTGCTCCGCTCACTACTTTTGCTTGGTTCCAACCGGTGGGTCTCTTTCATCACTTCCACTCTCTTCAACTGGATTCCGCATTACAGTCACATTTTCCACACGCCTCGTTCGTTCATTTCTTCTCCTCTCTGTCTTTTTCGCTTCTCCCCCAGGTGCGCACCGAAGTCCCCGGCGCTCTTTTTTTCCCTCTTCCCATCAGGTTAGGCTTACAGAAGTTCTTATTATCACCACATCCCACTTCCACCCCTCCTTGGGCTCTGATCCCCTCGTCTCCCTGACATTTGAGCCATTGCCTTACTGTGTCTCGGAGGCCACCGGCCTGGGAGGGACGGAGACATCCCAGCTTACGGGCTGCTAGGGCTGATATCCAAAGTCACCATCACCAATCGACCACGGCCGTGGAGACTGACGCAGAGCACATAGTCTAGCTTGAACACCCAACATTCCTCGCCCTTCCTCGAAACCTTCCAACGCCCCCATTCCATCCACCTTCCATGAAGCATCAATCCGCCCTAAACTGAGACCCTCTCCTTCCATCTGGTCTTTCGATATTTCTCCAACGCATCCGCCCGTCTTCCTACTACGTCTTCCTGGTCCTCCTTGCTCACGACTCGTCAAACTGGATTCGTCAAGCTTCTCTGCGGGGTCCTCGGGCCAATTCCACGACGCCTTGGACATGATGGATCAAGATCCGGCTTTTGCGACTGCGCCCGGTCTCCACAACGGCTTCGACGATGCGTTGGGCAACCTAGAGCCTTCTCCCACCCTGGCATCGGGCCAAAATGGCCATGAGGCTTATCACCACCAGCACTCGCAGTCGCTCGACCATGAGATATCCCCTAATGAGCACCCCGACGATGTGGATTCCACTGTCCAATACGATACCCCTCCCGTGACGGCACAGCCGCAGTCGATATCAAGACCCCCATCTGGCCTTGACGGCGCTAGCGGCGAGCGACATGTCTCCCATGGCGAGCGCGCGGGCAATGGGACGGACTACAACAATACGCGCAACCAGGTCGTCATCAAGGTCGGCATGGTGGGCGATGCGCAGATCGGAAAGACCTCCCTAATGGTAAAGTACGTCGAGGGTAGCTGGGACGAGGATTACATCCAGACATTGGGCGTCAACTTTATGGAGAAGACTATCAGCATACGCAATACCGAGATTACCTTCAGCATCTGGGATCTAGGTGGCCAGAGAGAATTCGTCAACATGTTGCCCTTGGTCTGCAACGACGCAGTGGCCATCCTCTTTATGTTCGACTTGACGCGCAAGAGCACACTCAACAGCATTAAGGAGTGGTACCGCCAGGGGCGGGGTTTCAACAAGACAGCAATTCCGATATTAGTCGGAACCAAGTACGACCACTTTGTCAACTTCCCACGCGAGGATCAAGAGGAAATTTCCAACCAGGTATGGAGGACATACACTAGCCTGGACTCACAAACTGTGCGAGCTATGCTGACCCTCACCCCACAGGCAAGACGGTTCGCCAAAGCTATGCGGGCTGCTTTGATTTTCAGCAGTACCAGCCACAGCATTAACGTTCAGAAGGTAGGCAGTCTACCTAATGCAGTAACCCAGTCCATTGTTTGTTTGAGCGCACGGACTAACTGTGGGTACTAGATCTTCAAGATCGTCCTGTCGAAGGCCTTCGATCTCAAGTGCACGATACCTGAGATTGAAAACATCGGCGAACCCCTCCTGCTCTACCAGTCCTGCTAATTATGGCCCATACCAAGCCTCTGGAACCCGGGAACCTATTGTCGCCAGTCCCTTGGGAAGCTCGTATTCAACCTAGAATTACAACATGTTTATCATGTATGTAAGGACGGGCACGTCTGACGTATCGTACGATTTAAACAGTCGCCACGAAACATAAGTTCGATGATTTCGGACTTTGGAGTACTGGGAAATCTGCATCCGCCAAATCATTGTAGTGATCTACTCTCTCTGGACCCCCCTTGGCCTCGACGCTTCTGTTTGCTCTTCCCTTCCTCGGCCACCTGACTGGATGCTTGATATTCCACACCCCATGGTTACCTTCTCCACAGGCTATGCACCATAGGCCGCCTACCCCATCAAGGATAACCAGCCTCCCCCTTTCCTTTGTTCAACCAGTGCCTGAGGGGAAAAGACCCCTAAGGCTATCCGCAAACATATCTTTTTGCATCAGGAAGAATGGAAACTTCCTTATTTGGCATTTCACTGGACGGCGAACCACGGACGTTTAGGCGTCGGAATGGAGGAAAGAGCATCAGAACCCCAGATCGGCACTATACTAAACTGCGCTCTTTCTCCTTTTTGTACTTGTTTCAATTTTCCCTGTTTATTTTATTTTCTGGCAGCTCGGGGGTCATATGGGAGATCTGAGACTTGTCTGTATCGGGGGGTTGATTATGTTTCTTTAAAAGTGTAATAACTAACTTGTCTGACAACAACTACTACTACAACTACTACTACTCACTTACGTACTTACTTACAAACACCCCCGAATCCTATTCGTCGTTGTATTTTCTTAACGGACCGACGAGATTGTGGAGGAAGAGAACTAGCGGAGCTAGCTAGCTGGCCAAAGTATTTTTTCGAGATAACCGATTTGGAGAAGGCAAAAAGCAAAACGATAGTTTCAAAGATCGAGAGATGGGGAAAAGACGAAAGAGGTGACGGAAAGGGGGCATGATGAGTATGGATTGGGGCAAGCGAGAGAACGAGCAACTGACACTACGATACAACGATGTTTACCACTACTACTATTACTGTAGGTAGACACAGAATACAAGAGAAGAAGAGAAAAAAAAGAGAAAGAAATCACGAGATTGATTTGATGGGAAAAGACATTGAAAATTTATGAACAAATAAGCATGGCATGGCATGGCACAGCATGGCATATATATAGCATGGCAGTGACTAACCTTTCCGACGAGGAATGAAATGGGAATATTGATATTGAAATCTGTTTATCAAGGTGACTCCTTCCTCACTTCCTTGTACTCGTTTGTACGCATTGGTAGGAATGTATCCAACGTTATACGGCCAAGAGTATAATGCAATATGTACCTACTAGTAGTCTTGAACTAATGATAAGTATGATGTGGTATGGTAGATGATGAGAGGAAGACGAAGAATGAATTGAAGCTGGAGGCTCTGCGGGTTTTCTTTTCTTTTCTCTTTTTTTCTTCTTCTTCCCAATTGTCAGTTTTTTTCTATATCAATATCCATATGGCGAGTCCTATGGTACTGGTACCTACATGTCAGGCAGGGAGGGAGGGGCAGAGGGGTGTTATTGTTGTTGTTGCTATGGTTATACACTACTAGCTTACCTACCTAACCTAGGGTACCCTTGCCTAAAAAAAAGATTGACACACATTAGATAGAGAGAAAGAGAAAGAGAAAGAGACGTGAACCCCTCCTCCCCCACCCCACCCCCCCTTTTCCCCTCGTCTACTTAAGTACTACCTATATATATAGGTAGCATACCATATGACATATGTACTAACTACACTACACTACCTAACCCTTGCTCTTCCACAAGGCATGTTCTAGGTATCTATCCTCTCTCTCTCTCTCTCTCTCTCTCTCTTCATGGATACCTATCCTTAAGTTTAAGTTCCATAGTTGTGCAGGTAGGTTATGTAGGGTTACCTGCCTACTAGGATACTAACATCTGTTTCAACGCTTTTTCCTTTCTTGAAAGAAGAAAAAGGAGATAAGGGAGGGAAGAGAAAACTAGATATGCATTATTCTACTATATACCTAGGTAGGTAAATTCTATCAAAAAAAACGAAGAGGATTGAGCGTGGGGATGGAGTAAAATAGCAAGATGAGGTAGGTAGGTACACGAAGAAAGAAAGGGGGGGAAAGGGGTGTAGAGAGACAGAGAGAAGACAAACAGTAAGTATATCGTACAGCGTATAAGGATTTCCCCCAAATCCCAATTACTTATTCTCATTATCGCCACCAGTCCACCATTATCGCTTCTATTCTCTCCTTTCTCTTTTCTCTTTGGAGCTCGCTCGTTCGTTTCTCTTCTCCTGTTTAAACCTCAAGAAGACAGGAGGTAGGTAGGTAGGTAGGTAGGTCCATAGACACATCCTCTCTTTTTTTTCTCTCATCCACTTCTCTTTATAACCAAGCTAGAACTGGGCAAGAATTACCCGCGTGTCTTTTGGAAATGGATTATTGATTGCCTGAATTGATCGATTTATTCCGAGGAGGGGCCCCCCTTCTTCACGCCCTCGCCCTCGCCCTTCTGGGGATCCTCGCGCGGGTTCTCAGCCGCCGTCTTCTTGCTCGGGAATGTGGACGAGCTACTCGCTACGCGGGTCTGTTTATCCTCGATCTAGGTAGTTTGATACCATGACAAGTTAGCCTATGGCTTGCCGGGATAAGGGGTAGGGGAAAGAAGTGATTGAGAGCGAGAAGCGTACGGTCTTCTTGTACTCCTCGTGCCCTTCCTTCCGGGCCTCCTGGTTCTCGACTAGATCTGAGTTATCCGCTGGTGGAGGGGGTACCTGGGCGCCCGTCTGCGAGCTCTTCTGCTTGGTCGTGGGACCAGGGGAAGGAGCTGCGCTCTTGGCTTCGTTCGAGTTCTTCTCGGATTCCGGTTCCGGTTGTGACGATTCCGAGGTCTCTGGTTTCTCATGTTTCTCTTCCGGTGGCGGAACTTCTTCTGACTTTTCTTCCTTCTCGCTCTCGTTGTGCGAGTGTTCCGTCTCGTCCTCCTTATCCTGCTTCTTCCTGTGGTCCGCGGGTGAAGCGTGGCTCTTAGGCGACGAGGACGATGAGGATGGGTAGTACATGAATGCTAGCCCGAAGACGGTGACGGCTACTGAGGTTAGAGCCCTGTTATATTGCCGAGAAGTCGGGAGGTCGGAGGTTAGCAATGCTTGGCCTAAGTTGCTTTATATAAATGACCTGCTTTGGATGAGAAGGGCTTACCAAGGCATATCGCTTCCCCCTAAACCATGGGTCGTGCCAGAGGTGCTAGCGTAGCCTCTTCTAGTGACAGCATCTCCAGGATAGGCTGACTGCCGCGGTACTATAGTGGCTATCCGTCTGTTTCTTATGGTCCTAAGCGCCGGGGATGACGGCAGGCGGAGGGTATAAAGTCGAGATATGGAGGTCGACATGGTGAAGAGGGCAGTAGTGGTTTCTTGCAGGTGATGTTATGGTTTGTGGAGCTTAGTTGCGTAGTTGGAGAGGGACAGAGAGACACCTGGAGAGAACAAGGAGGGTTGAGGAAGGAAAAGCCACAGCCCGGAACACTGGAGAGTTTTTTTTTCTTTGCTTTTCTTCTCTTTGATTCTACCAAGTCACGAGGGAGCCCTGACAGCCAGGGTGGGTTAGGTAAGGTACCTGGAGAGAAGATTAGGTAATAGTGAGGTGAATTGGGTTTAGAAGGCCAAGGTCGGACTTTCTATGCAGAGTTAAGGTTAACAATGTAAGTGGAAGTGACACTGGATTTTGAACAAGCTGAGATGCACTAGGTAAGTAAAGTTTACCTAGATTGTAGTACCGTTAGGTAAGTACTACCTAGGTTAGATAGGTTAAGTATCTTTCTTTTTCTTTTTCTTTTTTTATAATGCTACTTATACTCTGCAATGACGATAGGGAAGCATGAAGCTGCTAATATGGAATGTGTGTACTTACTTACTTACCTCCCTACTTAGCAGCCTACATATAAGTAGAGAGGAGAATGTCATGTTCAAGGTGTGTGAGTCTATGGCGGAAGCTATGCAGAGCTTATGTGGGGCCTTCCCCGGTAGAAAGGCACCGATGGTCGGACGATTGACGGCACAAGGTTTTGCTATGGTTCACGTCATTGCAAGGAACCATACCTTTTTTGTCTTAGTACCTGACCATCCCTAGGTATACGTGGTAAAGCACCAAACCTTGCATGTACGAAGGTCGCGGCCAAAAATCTGGAGCGGCAGTACGCATGGCCCTTTTTGCCAAGCTTGTTAAGCTTCCGATACAGCTGTCGCGCAGCTGTTACGCAGCTGTAAATAGCTTACTCAGTATAAAATTTAATGGTTATAATGAGTAATAAGCGCTATTGCTTAACTTAGTTTAGCGCATTTAGTTTAAAATACAGTATTATAAACAGAGGTATATTTAATTAAACGAAATATAGCTGCGTGACAGCTGTACTAGAAGCCTGGCAAGCTTGGCAAAAAGGGCCATGCGTACTACCCGCTCCAGATTTTTGGCCGCGACCTTCGTAGATGTAGGTAATATAGCCAATTAGTACATTATTTCCCAGCTACTACCTCAAAGGTAGTAGAGGGTCCATATTCACCTAGGTGCCACATCCAGACTTGAGCCACGCCGCTTTAAGCCTGAGCCTGGCTAGGACTAACCTAGGTAGGTAGCGCCCCGGCTGCTCCCATCTCAGCCATCAATACTCCACGCATCATTACTTTACACTTATGTGCTCGTCCGAATTAGTACTCTGTTAAGGTGTATTTATTTATATCTCATTTGTATCATGTATAAACATACCTTTTTTCCCCCATTGAATTAACAACATACCTATCTCGGCGTTTGGCATGTTTATTCAACTTACATATATCGTGTTAATCTTACCTACCTCTCTGCACCATCCGCTCTTGGGTTGAGCGACTGGGGTGTCTTGACATCTTGACCTGAACGGCACCATGGTGGGCAATCTTGGATTTATGCGCAGTACTATGTATGTCACGTTTGGACTCGGTGTTCTCTACCTGCGGCAACAATACCTCCTCTCGCCCCAAGGTCGGGACACAAGGTAATGGGTGTTACGATAAGGTCGTGGGGTTTATGTACTCCGTAATTAAAAGTATAATGGCTTGTAGTCGTAAGGAATAGTTTGTTTCTATATAAAGTATGCTTAGATTGATTACTGACTATATACTTTGAAGACAAAGGAAATAGTTATGTATATGTAGTAAATGGTTTTTGGCTGATCGTAGGCAATCGGTACGATTACGTAGCGTGGTTGTAGAAGATCTACTTATACGATCAGGGTGGATTTTACGAGGTGGTCCGTGACAATGGAGGACTTCCTACATAGGAAGTCATGGAAGCCATAATCAGTCACAGCCTTTTAAGGGTTACGGCCACACAGACCCTAGTCGGGAGCCTTACCCTAACGTATCTCTAAGTCAGTATTACCGACTTGACAGCTGGTCCCAGTATAGCATGTTTGCGGAGTTTCTTTAGTATATTATGCTTGTTTTCCTTAAGCTTTGCCTACCAGTGGTCGGCATTTTCTGAGCTAGGTGGAAATCATATTCGAAGCTTATATACTATGAAAAATTGTTACCTATGTTGACTATTTAGGTCATTAATCTCGAGAGGACAAGGGATGATGGAGAGAAAATTCCAAGACCGGCTGTAATTTGCGATTAAAGTATCTTACGTAGGTATCATATCTTGTAGGACTATCCACAGCATACATACATATACCAGACATTAGTACTACACTGTTCCTGGTGGCTAACACGGCTACCCCTGATATCTTAATAATACTTACTTTCAGGATGTCCGCGCGTATACGTATACGGCCACCCCTCCATCTATAGACATCTTTGAAGCTCAGCTTTTTACTGAACAAGTCTACGGAAATGTCTAAACAAGACCTCTACAAGCAAACCGGAGAGTTTCCCTGCCATCCGTCCGTATGCAGCTGGTTCAGTCGAATCATCGGCCGGCTCAACCCTGGTTCCCACGCCCTTGCCTAGGTATCTTCTCTCCTGTCTGGGCACTTCTGAAGTGTCAGGGGTTCTCTTTTCACGCGCTCGGCAGCGGTCCGAGACATGGGGCGAAGACGGGGAGATCTTGTTGGCGAGCTGAACTAAACTAAAGAACTAAACTGAGCTGTCTAGACTGAACTCCCCAAGTCTAACATGGAATTTCTCTTGTGACACAAGGTCAGCGAGAGGAACTAGGGCTATATAGAAGTTAGTTGCCTGAGGAAACTAACCTAGGATCTAGTTACTCCATACACCAAACCACAACACTATCTACGCATTGAACATTGTTCTTTTATTTAATACGAGACCTACATCACTTATATGGTCTATCACTTCGTAGAGAAAAGGTTTTGTATGAAAAGAAAAAGGCTATTTGAGCTGAAGCGTCACTAGTGGCTTATGATAACGCCACGGGTATTGAGAAGATGGCTTTCCAGCGGTTATTCTCAGTGTGGTAATAATACCCCTATAATCTATATTCCATATTTCTCAATCGTGCACTACTCCAATTTCTTGACGTCTAGCCTCACTTAATTCCTTCATGGCCATCCGCCTTGCGTGTCTGATTTGCACGACATATGTGCTCATAACCCCCCATGTTGGGCTTTAAACTGCCCAATGGAATCTGAGGTGACAATGCATCCGTAAAAGCACCATTGTATACCAGAATACTACGTTACGAGGTGTGTCGATTATTGTTTTAATGCAGTGTCTGCCCTTATCAGTGTAAACAATAAAAGTACACCATATTCAAACAACATATACTACCTACCATGTGTTTAAGTCGGATTCGATCCGACAAACGTGCCAAGTTCACCCACGGCAAAGAGAACCTCTGGGGTCTTGCGACTAATACAAGGAGGCTGGCTGGTAATGGTCCAACCATTGTAGCAGTGGCCTTTGTATCAAATATCTCCGGGATATACGAAATAGTTAACCCTGGTAAGGGTATATTCTGGGACACAATATTATATAGTACAGTTCAAAATCCTCCGAAAAACGACAAACCTACGCAGCCCGATCTATTTACGATTTTCGCGCAACTGAACCGACATTCTGTATATTCTCTATGTTTGGAATTGCTGCCTTTTCTAATACCCCCTTACCAAGCTATGATTTAGATAAAGAAGCTAGTAGAGCAAAAGAGAGAGAGTCGTCGTTATTATAAAAGCACTTACTTTCCCCCGATGACCCTTTTCCTGCCCCCTTCCCTCGGTGAAACCCTTCTATAAAACCTGTCGAAAGATGTGGAGCACCTAGCCCGGAGATGGCAAATCACTTTCTTAACGCTTCTAAAGGATAATTGAAGCAATGGTTCTTTATGGATAGACACTGTACGGAAGGACCACGCGTCATCGGAAGAGTCAACCGGATAATAAACACGCATGGTCACCATGTTCTCTTTGCGTTCAGATTGTTTGACTAAAGCTATACAAAAAAAAAGCAAGCAAAAGCCTTTGAAAATCGATCTATATATGAGCGCTCTTAAACTGGACGGTATGAAATGGAACACATTCAGTGTCATTATTTTTGATATCTGTATCGTGAGTTTGAATTGCTCCTTCTTCACATATTTAAATGCTGAGGCTAAATTTAACATGGCAGGGATACTACTATGATCTATCTATCGCCTTCGTATCTGACCTTGGATTGGAGGCCCATAAGAGACCTTTCACGTTGCTTCTGTAAACTAGAGATCTGCGTGGCAGAAGGGAGAAGAGCTCCCTCCTTCCCCTTTAATGCAAATAGGGGTGGAGTTGTGGTCTCTCGCTGCCAAGCCCGCCCAATAGTCACGTGACATTCCCCACGTGTATATCAATGTACAGATGCGGCCGGGATTGCTCTCATACGCGACATAATCTTCATACCTGCACCAGGGCTGGCCATATCACACTATAAGCCCCAAACCTTCAGGTTGGGACATTTGTTTATGAACTAGATCGGTTATTAGAATTGTATATATAACAAAACTATGAAACAAGTTCAACTAAGGTCTAATCTGATTTAAGTTGAATACAAGTAGAAAAGGGGGGAAACTATAGGACACGTATTGATGTAAACCACCAAGGGGCTTCCTTGATTACTGCAATTCCTGGCTTCTCCTGCTGCTATGGTAGACACGAGTGCTGTAGGGAGAAAACAACCACTCTATTTCCCCTTCCCAAGGCCATTCGAGCCAGCTCAACGAACCCCTATGTTCTGGCGGGACAACTCTAATCCTTGATATGTCATATCCATCTACATGGCGGATAATCCCAATAAATAGATTCTTTGAACTTCCAACTTGTAACGGGCTGAGATTTCCATCCAGCCGGAAGTCTCCGACGCTTGCCGATGTTCCATCCGAGTAGCGGAAAAGAAGGCCTGTTATTCGCGAGTGGTCCCCGTCCGCTCGGGAGTATGGTACAACCTCGGAAACGTTGCACAATGAAGCGGATGTGTAAATTGTACTCTTTCTAAATTCGCTCCTGGGTATTGTAGAGGATGCCTTTCTGGATGGTGCTCGCCCTGTTGCGGGAGGCGAGCTAGTTGCCAAATAGCGAATTCTCATAGGCGAGTCGTCAAAGTAAATCCGCGATGCTCGTTCTGTGGCTTTGAGAACCTGTCTGTCAGGACGGGTCTCAGGCCCAGTTTCTTTATAGTATCCAATAGTGACAACCCGACCCTTGTTGGTCTCGACCTAGGATATTAAGTTAGATCCCACCACCTAAGGGATAGGAGATGTATTACCGTTAGAGAAACATCACTGCTATCTGATAGCCACATGGATACGATGATTTCACCATTGTCGAGTGGTGTGTAGATCCAGACTGGATCCCTAAAACACTTTTCTAGATTCGAATAGACTGGTGGTTTTTCTCCTTTCTTATGACCATAGATGGCTATAGGCCCATCCTTCCAACAGACAGAAATCCCGGTGAGTTTCTTGCTATTCAGCTTTAGTGGGACCATTCGGAGGAATTCGGGGCTCTTTGATTTCAAGGTAAATCCAATGGGATGAATGTAGAGCGAGGCTATCTGATTTCGTGGCATGGGAACCGACCAAGTGATGCAATACGATTCAGTGGAAGCTGATCTAGTGGAATCCGTGATGCGTCTGAGTTTCAACCCCTTTACAGAAATTTAGTATATGTTCATAGAGCGGCTATATAAAAAGGAGGGAGAGGCGGGTAACTCACATCAGACTTCACGCGCACCGTTTTGGTGGAAAGAGAAATGATTTCCCACCATGTTCGCCCCATACTGCCACTAGAGCCTGGTGACTCTATATTGTGTCCAGGTGCGGTAAATCTCATCTGCCTGACGCCTAGATGGTCGTGTAGCACATAAAGTGTGTCAACATCCTGTGCTTTATCCGCAGCTAGGACACAAATCCTGGCATTGTTCTTTTCGGTGTTCGAGAGCGCCGAAATATAACGAATGCCATCCAACAAGACATGCTGAGCCCATATGCCCAAACTAATATCAATGTCAAAAGTATTGGGAGGACTGACTTGTTTTGGCGGAATAACCATTGGTCTTATCGCCCAGTCACGACAGTCCAGTAGCTTGTTAATCGTTGAACGCAATTCTTCTGGTAACCCTTTAGCAACACACAAAACCGCTAATGACGCGTCCTTGACAATCGGTAGATAACTCTGTCGTCTTGATTGTTCCGATTCTAGAGGCTCGAATGAATACTCTGTCACTCGAAGGGACCATTCAAAAGTTTCCCGTGGCATATGTTCCCCAAGTGCAATGCATTCTGGGTGATAACCGTTCACAATCCCCCATGAATGGGAACAAGGGTTCTGGCATGGACAAATCTTTAGTCCTAGAGTGCTGTCATAGATGGGCATCCCCGACCTATAAGCATATTGAGCAGTCTTGAGGCCGTCGTCTGTCATTGCTTTGTCTGTCTGTTAACATCGGTTCCGACTTATGTTTATTCTTAGAACTTACCGACAAATTGTCCGCCTTCCAAGATGGGAAACCGGCAGAGTAGGCATCTGGGGAGGACGCAGAATCTTAGGACGTGCATGGTGTTGCTTGTACCCTGATATGATTGAGTTGACAAGTTGAGAGGAGAGAGAAAACAGACAAAGTGGGATGAAAAACTTGGATATAGGAAGGCTAGATATATACCTGGTAAGAAGAAAGTGTGGTGTGATAAATAGGAGGTGTGGCAGGGTATGGTAGGTAGGAGGACAGAGAAGTACGTTCATGTTATTAACCATACCAAACCACGTATAACACTACTGTTGCCGTGTTACGTGGGGTCGCCCGTGCAGGTGCTGTGCAGGTAGGTGCCTAATTGGCACTGACAAGGGGGCGGAGGGAGGGCAGCCACGTTAGATCTCGATGGGTCCTGTAATAGGATAAGGGACGGGGTTTCGACGGAGATTCCAGGATTCACCAAAATATTATGATCCACGGACACCATTATTCTGTGTGGCTCACTACTGGACTAATCATCACATTTGTCAGGGGCACGTACGTTGGTTATGCATGATTTAGGCAGCTATTGGCACCATCAGGAGATAAGCGTCGGATTAGAAAAGGGTATGATGTGGTTGTTCTTCCTCGGGAGTAGGGTTTAGCTAATCTATGGGCACGGTTGATGTGAATTATTAGGAATGGGATGACTTTGGGGAATGATAGCATGTTCACCTTCTGTATCCTTCGGTCAGAGGTAAAGAATCTGTGCGAGGGAGAATGGGAAGGCTCCGGCGTGGAAATATAAACCATGCCTCTACTCTCTGTCGGAGGCTGATATTTGTCTCTCTCTTGAATGCTCATACTTTCCCATGGTTTATTCTCAGCCCCTTTTCCGGCCACTAAATATTCCTTCACTACGCTATGGACAATAATTCTTTAGAAGAATAGTATGAGTATGAATCCGGTGACACATGCTACATCTGGAAGAGCGACAAGTTTATCAAGCGTGGGCTTCGTAAAAACGATTATCGAATTAGCGAAGAAACGGAACAGTCTATCAACATGCCGTCAATAAAGCGGCAATTTTCCCACGAGGAAAAGCTTTATCATCTCCTAGCTACTATACCGACATCCCGGTTCCTGAAAGCATCATCTGCGGCGTTGATAACGCCGGGCATGCTTTTATACAGGTCGACAGGATAGAGGGACCAGTATATGGTTATAAGGTCACGCGGAAGAGACGAGGCAGATTATTACACCGCAAAATCCTTGAATATGGAGACCTCTTTAATTTGAACGTTATTTTCATAGCTCAAGATAGGACTAGTAGAGAATACGAAGTGTTCGAGCTGAACAAGAACTGGCCTGCCGTGAAAGATATCGTAAGTCCACACTGTCAAGTCCAAGGAAGATTCAAGAAAAAAATACTAGTACCTACCAGGCCTCAAGTACTATACCATAACTCCCATTATTAGAATGTATACATGGATCAGTTAGATATAGAGAAGAGATGCCAGCGTAAATAAACCTGGATTCATTACACCAATGTTGTAACACTTAAGCATACAAGAGGATTAGGGGTCCGTAGGTGACATCCTAAAAGGGCCGACATTTTCAACACCATTCTATATCAATGAGCCTGGTTTATCTACGAATACTCTCTACACACCTTCTGCCCGGCCCGAGGGCTGTCCTAAAGAGCACGACAAAACATTATAAGTACAACCAGCCCACGCCCGGTGAATAGCTCAATCTGTCAGGCTGGCGCAGGAAGGATATGCCTAGGCTTGCTCGTGTGCTGCGGCTTCGAACCCAACGACTTCTTCTCCCTCGCCTTATTTTGCGGTAGCATTTTGGGTTGGCTTCGTAAAGTTTCCCATGCCATGATTCTTGGGAATAAGAAGCAGGAGAACCAGGGCTGGACCAAATCCGTTTCCTTTATGTTGGGCCAAATCAGGCGAGAAGGAAATTAGCAGACGTCAATAAAAGCCATTGGCACTGGGTGACGGAAGTTTTCGTTACCGAATACCGGGATGCAGTCATTATTGGAATTGGGATGCCCTGTCCCAACGGCTGACGGCGAGGAAGGAAGGTTGTTAAACGAGACGACACTCAGGCGAGGGCACCTGGTGTCAGGATGGAGAAAAAAAAAACGGAGGGCGGGCAGATTGGCGAACGGGTAACTTGAGATAGGCCAGGGGCTAATGCTCCTTGATATACTTGATTTTGCGCGGGTATGGTGCTCGGAACGCCGACTGACGCATCGCAGGGACCCCATGAGGGCTCGCCTTGATGATCAAGGCTTGATCCGCCACGCACACACATATCTACCTCTATATGTACTTTACGCGCCCAACTCCTACTTTGCCGTGCGAACAGGGACCGATTTATGTCGGCAAGGATTCTCCCAGCTTGTACACACCAGAGAGCAAAATCGGTATCGAAATCAAGCCGGTGAGGACAAGGTGGTGTGTTTAGAACTGATGCGTAAGGCGGGATGATATGTAATATCCTTGTCCACATGAGGAGCCCAGTCCGTCGAGAGATTATATACATCAGCTCAAGGACAACTCTTGTATCGCAACCAAATAGAATGATGAGATAGTTTTTTTTTAATTTCTATAATCTCGTAGTTTATACAGGAATCGCGAGTTGTAATTTTTTCCCCTTCTTCGGTTTTTTTTTTGTTCTTAGAGATGAGGAGTGGTGTTTGAGTTCTCGTTGCGAATGGCATTTAATATGCTTACGAAGTGGGCTTTCGACGTCTGGCTGATTTTGTACATCCCACATAGCCTTGCTAGATGATATTATTAGAGCACACCCTTGGGGTGATACTTCTCTGTTATGTTATTCGCTTTTTGGGGTAGAAGAGTCTTTCTCCCTTGCCTTCCATTGCTACCTTAGATAAAGTCTAAGGGGAGATCAGCAAAAAGTCAGTCTTGTTTCCGGCAAGTGTGAGTATGCAGCAAGGTGTATTTCTCTGCTACAGAACCGGTTATGTAGAACCATCTATTATTAGTGATAGTGACAAAACCCCTGTCTGATGTTTACCTATGGAAGTTGCGGAGAGGCTTGGTACATATATAGGTACTTTCTGATGACTCGAGTGCTATACGCGGAATTTCTGCTGTAAGCGTTCTAAAATTAAAGACCTAACTGAATGGCAGCACCAACGACTTGAGCCACGATTATAATAACACTTATTGTAATGGGGAGTTTATTCATCCGCGCAAATTCTGACCCTGACAAATTATTTCAGATACAAAAGATACCTATACCGACTACAAGCCCGACTGTAAAATTGGCCAAGAGAAACCATTCCTATGATACTGCTCCGGAATTGGGTTAGGTATAACACCTAACTCGCCAGCATCTGTCCCTCAATACCAGCCCAGTTCAAGTCCTGGCCTCTTGCAAACGACACCGTCCCATTTTGCACTCCTGGAACGATCTGAACATCCATACAGCTCGTGTAAACCTCCATACGACCCTGCGGAAGCGTGGCGGTAGGCATATTGGGCCATTCCCACACCCAGTAGAGAGTGTAGGTATCGCCTATGTTTGTCGGAAGTCGTAGATCGTTCTGGCACCAGAGATCAACTCCTTGGGGGTCCTCGATGGCCTTGGGGAAGGTTTTCTGGCGTGCCGCAGAGACCGGTCCGTTATTGATCTGATAACATTTACCATCGTCGAAAGGCCGGGCCGCCAAAAGCACCCCTCTTTTATCGCCCCCTGTTCCAGCCGCGTTCCAGACGTGATGAATAGAGAGCAGACGATCATCCCTGGAGGGCGACGAAGTACCGTAGATGAACACGGTAGAGTGTAAAGGTTTCTGTGGCGTATTTTCATGAAGAGTAACGTGTCCATTCTCCTGGTACTGTATGGCGATGAAGTCGCCCCGTCGTGCTTTTAACGGAGGGTGCGCTGCGTCGAGTTGCATTTGTTGGGTGTCCCGGCAAATAAGATCGGTAGGGAGAATTCCTACGCTGGGTCCCCGGCTGGGAGGCGGGATTAAATGTTCTTGCCGATGGTCATCGAATCCCGGATCAAGTCGTGATAGGTAGCCACGCATATACCCTGCGTCTCCGACCATGGTCCCATTCAAGTCAAGACGCCTCAACCGTTCAACCCACGAATGGGCTATGGCGAATGGTAGAATAATTAAAAGAGTATTGAAATGCATAGTTGCTGGCTTTTCGTCTTCCTTTTTCTCCTTGATGATATTACTCTACTTTGTAATTATCTTTCAGGCCGTACATATGTACGTAGGGTTATATATATGCGTTTCTAACAACTTGGACGGGGGGGGGGGGGCATATTTAGACGAGCCTGGAAGCTGCTTCACAAGCTATATTAATCTGTATAGGTATTGCATGTGTGTATACTATACTTACTAGCTATCGTTAGCTAGGCGCCTGCGCTTAACCTTCACTTTAGCTAAAAAGAAAAAAAATATATAATAAATTTTATTTATTTGCCTGCTTATTACTCAACTAAGTACTTGACGTGACCGCTTTGCGAAGCCAGCGCCGCAGCTTTTCAGCTTTGCCGGCCTAGGATGAGAAGTTATAGGCATATGTCAGCAAGTGAGTTTTTTGGCTAAGTCGCTAACTTATTGTTAGCTAGGTTGCCAGTTAAGTTGCTAGCCAGATCGCCAGCCAGATCGCCAGCCAGATCGCCAGCCATGTCGCCAGCCAGGTCGCTAACCCGTCGCCAACTGGTTGCTAGCCAGGTCGCAAACTGTATTATCTTGCAAAGTCAGCCAAAAAAGAAAACCTTGCAGTTTACTTTGCTTTCGTAACTGATAGTTTTCGACCTCGTATGACTTGATATCACACGATAGTCAGTTGTCAGCAAACCACACGAAACCTACACGCCCGAATGAAAGCCTCACCTACACGACATAAGCTTCGCGAAAGCCTCGTAAGCCTTGCGCGAGACCTTGCGCGAGACTTCCGCGCGAGCAAGAACATCAAAAACGAAAAGAGTTCGAAGGCATACAGGCGCGTTCAGAAAGTGTAAAAAAAAAACCCAAAGTCAGCAGAATCAATAAGACAGCGCGCGGACCGGTCCGGGGGACACTTATTCGAGTTTTGGTATTGTATTATAAGATCCTATGTATAGTGGTGTAATACACTAGAGAAGCAACACCTCCTGCTCATCAACAACTGTACATAAAATTTCACAACTCAGGTTGCTCAGGGCACGTGACTGATAATTGACTGAGCCGAGCCTGAGCTAAAGCGGCATTGGCGCTAGGCCGAATATGGCTGGAAACGCTGCCATGGACAACGTACTACCTAAGGTAGTGGCGTCTATCCAGAAAAGCCTAGAGTAGAAATGCCTCTGAACCCAGTGCTGCTCCCCTGCCCACTACACTACCTAGTGTAATCACGTATCCATTAGATGCAAACTTCGGCGCTTCCGTAATGTCGTAGTTTGGTGGGTTCCTTCAACTATGGATGGAATTTACATTTTGATAGAATTCTATACATAAGATAAGATACACCTACCCACATGTGATATAGCATAGCAGGGACTTGCTCGTGCTGCCACTGCTTTACTTTTATATTCATATGACTAGTTGTGCAGCTAGACTATGTCTTTGTGATCAAGAAACATAATCTCCAGACGAAGCCAAGCCACTTTTCTTTCGCGGTGATGGTGCTTTGCATACATAGATTGACCTATCTAAACTTCAAAGGTTATGTATCACCTCGAGAGCCCGCGTACGCCTACAACACCGACTAGCAATGCTTCCTCCTTTGCCACCACAACGAAGCTCCCTCCCAATGCCCGGTCACGAGCTCCAAGTGCACCTAGCGAGCTGAGCGCCTACGATAGGCGATTGCATCGGGGATCGATTCCAGGACGGGAATCGTGAAATTTTCTCCACCCACATCATTTCTCACATGGCCTCTCATATGGCCTCTCACATAGCCTATGAATCAAGTAAGCCACTAGGTCTCCTTGACCTCTTCCCGCAGTACCTTGAGTTGTCGCTCAAAGTCTTTATTGACCCATTCCCAATACTGTTGCCAAATTAAGTTATGTCCTGATTGTTGAGCTTGTGCCTGGCCTGGATTAGCACCAGATGAGTTTCCCGATCCCATAAGCGCCGTTTTCGTCTTCTCGGCGAGGAGCAGTGACACGCGGAGAACACTCTTGTTGGCTTCTTCCTGCTTCTCGACCTCTTGCTTGACTGCACCGTCTTTGAGCTTCGTTGACAGTGTCTTCCGGTAACATTCTGCAATGGTGTCAAGACGACGCGTAGTCTCTTCAGGATCTATGACAATAAGCTTGCTGAGCATGAGGTTGCAGAGAGACCGAATGTCATTGTCGTCCCCAAGACCTGCGATAATACGGTCGTAGAACTCGAGAGAACTGATACGAGAAAAGGCGGTCTCCATAAGAGCGTATAACGTCTCATATGCGCTCTGGTGGGAAGCATTAGCATCGCCGACGTGTCACTTATAACTGGGTCGCAAATGCTTACCTTCCGAACTTCTAACCCATCGTCAACTTGGTGCTTGAAAGGCCCCATTTGCACCTCACGGATGAGTTCCGGCTTGATGACAGATTCGGCCATGATATAAGGCGTCAATTCACTGAGATGTGGTAGAACCATCTCCGGCTTGTTGTGGGTAGCCGAATTTAGCGTTGTCATGCCCAGACGACGGATCTCCAGCTTGTCGTCTTTTAGGACAGTCAGTATCATATCGAACAAGACACCCTTGAGCACTCCGTCAAAGGCCTCATCGCTGTCCGGTAAAGTGTATCTAAGTGCCTGGACTGCAACACCTCTATAACCCTCCGATGGACTTTTGAGAAGCTCCTGTAACCGAGTTAGTAGTTAGACGACCATGATCGCACGGGTGATAACTTACCTGAAGTTTTGGTATGTACGTCTTGGGTTCGATAATAGCCAACCTTCCAATGCACTCTGCGCATATCGCTTTGTTATCCTCAACCTGGGATGCAGTAAAGAGAAGCTCCCATATAGCACTTTCATAAGCGTAGATGTCGGTCGATGAAGCGACGACCTGTTGGAGAATCTCCCGGATGGATTGTAAAAGCAAATATTGCTGGCCACCAGATTGCTTGATCGCGTCCAATATGATGGGGAGGAATGCAGAAACATTACCAGCACCAGCACGACCCAGAGCCACTGCAGCAGATACTGAAACCTTATCAGGCTCCTCGTGGAACTGCTTCAAGAAGATGTCGGGCTTGAGTGGAGATTTGGGTCCAAGTCGCAAGCCGATCTCTCCAAGTATAGCCAGTGCAAGACTTTGCCGCGCAGTGTCTGGTGGCGATAACTTACTAGCGGTCTGGAGTTCGTTGACGAAGCTGTCGATTTCAACACCAGCCTTGCCACCACTCGCGACGAACAACGCACCCGCAACCTTACCAACAACAGCAGGATCGCCAGCTACACCAACCTGCAGTACGCCCATCATGAGGGCCTTGCCCATTCCTGTCTGGCCGATATTGCACACTAGAGTTACGAAAGAGTCGAGGGCGGTCCCTGCAATATTCTTCTTGAGCAGTTCACAAAGCGCCTCGACAAAGGCGGGCGCAGCTGTGAGCTGGGGGTGATCAACCTGTAGCTGGGCAATCACAAGCAACGCAGGGCTCAGCAGGTGACTATCATTGGCAGAAATAACTGGCAGAATAGCTGTCACGATCCCGTTGGCCGTGTCTGCTTGAACATTTCCCTTAGCTGACGGACTGAGGATCAGGTGCTGTAGCGCCTGGATACTGGCGCCGCGCAGAGCACGATTAGCTTTACGAAGCTGGCCGCACAGTTCTAAGGCAACAGTCTGGATCCATTGGGGGTCGAGGCTACCGGGAGCGAAGGAATGCGCTGCGATGTTATCAATTGCCCGCACGGCATGGAGTCTAGTCGTTTCATTCCGGAGACGATCCTGGAGTAAATCAAGGGCCGCTTGCCGCTTATCGGCGGGTAGGAGTGCTGGTCCCTCAGTAGCTGAGGTTCTTGCAATCAGTGTGCCAAGCGCCTGGATAGCCTTCTGACGCACCTCCGTGTCAGCATCGTTTGCAGAGGCACGGTCGATAATAATATCATAGAGCTTTTGGAGTTCCGGCTTGTATTTCTGAGTTGTAAGTCGAGCCCGAGGTGGCGTTATGGCCTTAACTAATTCCTCCGCTGTTTTGATGGCCTCGCTAGAAATCTTGTAGAACCTGTCTCGCACGGCCGAGACCACACTATCAACAATATTTGCTAAGTAAGGCTGAAACAGACTTGAGGAGTGTGTCTTGGCTATATCACTAGTAAAGTGGAGGACTGCCACCCGCAGAGTGGTCGCTGTTGCCGAGGCGGCTCCGCCTGATAATGTGGTTGATGTTGAGCCTGTGTTGCCCGTCGTTCCCTTCGTGACATCAATGACGGGCTGCATAACTTGGTCAAAATAGTCGGCTAGGCCACCGTTTTGGGCAGAAATCAGGTCATCCAGTAGGTTGATGATCGCCTGCTTGGTCGCAATCTGTTTGCCTCGCAAGAGCTTTGTCGCGATCTTAACAAGCTGGGGAGTTAATCTGGAAAGATCCGCGCGAGGTCCTGTTGTAGGGATTTCCTCCTGTGTAGGCGATGTCAAGCCAGTTGGACCCAAGAAGGGAGCCTTACTGTTGAGCGCAAAACCTCCGCTGCTCTGTCTACGCCGCTTCCGACTGCCTGGCAGGGATTGCAAGAGCTCATCGTCCATCGAGACAGAGTGAATAATACCCTCGCCAGTCTTCCTGATCAGAAGTGTCATAGTTGCGATCACCTCCAACCGAACGCTTTCTTCTCGTTCATCAAATCGCTTGATCAGCGGAGGAGCTACTTCACTGTACAGAGTGCCCTTGTCCAACAAGTCTGTGCTGCGAGTGGAAATAAGGGTGTAGAGAGTCTTGGCTGCACATCTGCGCACCTTCCAGCTAGCGTCGTCGTCGTCATCATCGAATCCGGCGTCGTCCTCATATTCGTCATCGTCATCCAACTCATCATCACCAGCTTCTTCTTCCCCTTCCATGTCTTCATCGTCATCAACCGCATAGTTGGGGTCGAACTTCAGATAGCGGAGACAGGCGGCAATAGTCTCATCGGTGTATGGGCGCATTTGCACACCACAAGAGGCAAGGAAGGATTCGAGCGCAACAAGTGCAACTTCTCGTATTTCGTTAAATTCGGGATTATGATCATCGCCCTCTCCCACAGCATCGAGATGGCTTTGGAGCTCTTCTTGACTAAGTGTAGATAGTACGAAGGGGATAAGCTCTGGAAGGTGTTGGCCAAATTGGTGAGGAATCGCTCGCGCAAGAGAACCCATTACGGTGACATATAGACGATGCATGACCGGGTTCAGCTTAGGTTGGGTGAGAGCCTTTTTGATCTTGGCAATGAGTCCCCCGAGAACATCATCAGCGAGATAGGGTGCCAGGATGGCAAGGGCAACAACAGCCCTCTTCTTGACCGGCGAGGGGGTCGCCTTTCTCTCCAGAACCTGCACGACTACATCCTGCAGTTTCTCAATCTCCAGGGGTTGGAGCAGAGGACCAAAGCAGCGGACCACCTCAATAAGCACATCTACAGCTTCCGCACTAGGGTCGCTCTTGTCTAGAAGGCCATGGGGGTCGCCGGGCATCTGATGGGGTGCATTCGCAGGTACTGAGTAGCCGAGAATGCGGGGAATGAGGACACGACTGATTATGTTATATGTGTCAATGACCTCTCGAGTCGGGGCTACGCCGCGTACAGGCCTCTGGAGTGAGGATATGGCGTTTCTAAGGGCTAGAGATGGCAGAGAATTGTCGACCGAGTTTTTGATCTCAAGCATGGTGAGTTTCTCCAGGGCCGGGGAGATGACAGAAATGGGGATCTTGGTGACCATGGGGCCAATGCTTATTACACGTCAGTATGCGGTTATATCTCTAGGATGTGAGTCAACCGGATTGTTATACCACTTAACAGCCAAATTTTGCACCTCGCCATTCTGGTCGTCCAAGGTCTTGATGACGGCATCAACAATGCGCGAGGAGGTGTTGAAATCATGTCCAAGAAAGTCCGACTTTGCCCTGGTGAGTATCTGATGGAGATCGTTCAGGGACATGAATCGAAAGTCGGGATCGGGATCGCTCAGCTTATTCAGAAGCTGGTTGATGGCCTGGGGGCTCGGGTTGTTCACGGCCGAAGAAGTCATGGCGAATGGCGGACAACAGGTGTGTTGCTGTTCGGGAGATGGCGGTAGGGAAGGATTCCTCTCCGTAATTTATAAGAAGAAAAGCTCTGGGAGAGAAACAGAAGTTAGTGGTAAGCTTCGTTTGATAGACAGATGGGCATACCTAGGTATGTACCATGCAGTGAATAGCACTGGTGTATGTACCTGACACCAAATCCTGCAACGACGTGTTTCTGCTAGAGAACCTCTTGGGCCAGTCAATTTGTTGGCCTAGAAGAAGCAGAGGTAGGTAGATGTGAATGCAATCTCCCCCGGGGCAACCCAAAGCCAAGACGGCCCAGGTAGGAAGATAGGTTAGGTAGGTTAGGTATAGTACCTAGGTGAACTCACCTTTGCTGGGAAATCAATAACAAAAAGGAGAAATGATCAAATTGATTTTCCCAGATCTCTAATCATGCTGCAAGCGTCATCGTCGTCGTCGTCGTCGTCTTGCTTCTAAGTTCTCTTTCTCCGCATGTGTTCGCGGGACAAGCAGAGGTGGGAATTCTCGATGGATGGTGGGGTTAACATGAAAGACCGAGCTCTCGGACGTTGGTGGTTGGAATGATGTTGGTGTCTCGTAGGTAGGTACTTCGTACATGGGTAACCTAGTAGGTAGCTCCTTCACCTACCTAACCTAATACTACCTAGATAATGCCTATAGGTAGGTATTTCCTGCATATGTAAACTTGAAGTTCATAATAATGGTCTGTGCGCAATGAAGAGCTATGTATCAGCCACAGGTCAAACGCCACAAAAGTTCAGGTTTCTACCTAATCCAATAACCTTGCAGGTGGAATACAACTAAATACCTAGGTAGGTACATATAAGTACCTACTTCGTCCCCATCCAGGTTTGAAGTTACTAGTCAACAGTACTAAGTATCTAGCACCGCTTACGTACGTAGGTTATTTCGATGTGGACCTCCAGAACGTAAAATCACTTGCTGGCGCCACCATCAAGACGGCCTAGGTAGGTATGGAGGCTTATAGCCAAGAGCTTCTAGGTACTACCTACCACCTACCACAGAACCTTTAAGCTAGTATGTACCTACTCAGTACGACAACATCGTATTTCCGCCCTGTCCCGATGCATGGATATGTAATACTAGATAGGACATCTTTAGCTGAATCGCATATACTAGGTACTTACAATCCCAGAAGAAATATCATTTAAAGGGGGGGTGGGCTACTAGCCCAAGGGATGGAACAGTTGTTATTTTGAATTCAAAATAACTTCGTGCCGTTGAGTAAATATCAATACCTATGTATGTAAATAAATGAGATTTTCCTGTTAAATTTTCCTTAAGACCTAGAGCTCCTTGAGTTAGGGGTATCCAAAGCTTCAGTTTTATTCCACGTACTATATACCGCTGAGCTGTGCTCCCATCATCCACGCACATAAATGCTCTCAAGCTGTAGGTGATGTTGACGAGGAGGTCGATCCCAGTATTAAAGAACCCTTCATTCTCGATAGTTTGGTCGGAGCCCAGAGAGGCCATCACTCTGCCCTTCAGGCTCAACTTTGACAAGAGCGGTTCTCTTCCTCTCCCGCAAGGACCGTCGATGCTTCCTTCCGCCGATATGTTGGTTCCATTGATCTTCCGTCGCGAGGCTCATGTTGCAGACCTCACAAGTCTTTACCTTAAACGTGGGCGGCGCTGACGCGTTGACTTTCTCGAACGACGTTAGGATCTCCCGTGCAACATCGGAGACTTCAGCCGGCTTGGTCAGTTCATTCCCATCAAGAAACCGTTGGCAAATATCCCTCGCTGGTTGGAGAACCTTGGCGGAGAACTCCTGTGGGTCGGTGCTGTCAAGCAGGTATAAATAATCCATGGCGTTATGATCTTTCAGAGCCGTCATCGACTTGTGTCGAATCCAGCGTAGTTGGTATCTTGCATATTGTCTGGTAGCAGCTCTCATATCTTCTAAGCCGATATCCTTTAGCCGTTCCATTTCCTTTATGGGATCGCCCCTTATTTCACTTTCAATAAATGGTTCCATTTGCTTATGCCCGATGGATTGCCATATTCCTTGAGATCGGTCGACGACTTCTCCCTCGCTAGTACGCTGGTATAGACTGCTATGGAGGGATTTAACTTCTTCCATGAGTCCCCTCAGAACCATCTTATCCACTCTCTTGTTAAGTCGTTCCTTTAGCACTTCTGGATTTGCATATACCCAAAATAGTAGTGCTTCCCATGGCCGTTTTATAGAGCTAGAATCTAACTTAGATTGCTTCTGTTCTGCATATATATCCGATGCTTGTTTCCCGGTCGTGAGGTAAATCTCGAGAGAGCGTTTTATCTTGCGCCGGTCATCCGGGTGCCAACGCTCGGCCATTACGGGGTCAACTTCCCGGAGACGTCCGAGAATGATATTTGTGGGCTCATTTAAGATCGGGAACTGAGAAATGTTTTCATCCTCTGGTCGGTAATTCATATCGTCCGTTTCAACATCTGAACCTCCGACAAGACTACCCTCGAAAAGCAGTGAGTGGATATAATAATGAGTCCCCCCTACGACAATGGGGAGCTTTCCTCTGCTACGAATGTCCTTGATGAGCTTTCTCGCCTCTCTTGCGAATAGCCCGACCGTCCAGGTCGGCTCCCGAGGATCGATACTTGCCAGCAAGTGGTGTGGGATGCCCCGTTGCTCTTCAGGAGAGATCTGGTTGGTGATGATGGGGAGACCTTTATACATTTGCATGGCATCAGCATTGATGATCTCACCGTTGAACCTGATGGCGAGGTCTATGGCCAGCTGAAAAGAAGAAGAAAAGCGTCAATATCATTTTGACTAGCGAATTTAGTCTCGCAAGACTTACATCTGACTTCCCTGTACCAGTAGATCCGATGATAGCTACCAAGGGTTCTTTTGGGGGGTTCAGCGCTGTCATTTTTCGTGTATGTTCCCATGAAAAGACCCGAATAATTCTTTTCAGCAGGGATGACATCAATATATTAGTTGAGATGCGCAATGAGATAGATCAATATTCACATGATGGTGTGGTACTGCTCATCGTGATCTGATTGGTCCGTTGGAGCAGACGTTGAAATATCAATGAAGGTCAGTAAGTAATTGGAAGGGGACAGGAGCTGGAGGGAGGGGAGAAAACCTTTAGGTTAACCTACAGCCCTCCACCTGCATAGGTACCTAGGTTAGTCTACTACATTACCAAATTTGAGGCTGAAGTGGCTGAAGCAAGTCACCTAACCTTTACCTAACCTTACCTAAAACCTCAAACAAGATACAATAGCAGGGTTGCCATGTTTGCCCAGATGCACTGTATCTTGGTTGAAGTTTAGGGGCATATATAACCAAGCAGGCTAAGTTGGTTCCAAATCAACTCGATTCAACCAATGATACCTAATGAATACCCTATAAATTGGTAGCGTACACTGTACCAAAAACTTAACTCTCTATCATCCTCACAACCTTTACGATATACAGTACCCTATCTTTTGCTTTCTCTTCCTTCCGAGTTAGTAGCCCATTTATACTCTATACTTCTAATTTACCTACCAGACATAGCCGAACTCTCATCTCGAACTTTTCCCTACAGTTTTAATTTTATATAATATTCCTTTTCCATTTCACCCAGAATTTGTCCATTCACCAAGAGACCTGTGTAACTTACACCACTTGAGTCCGGAGAAGTGCGTAATTCGGTAGAAAGAGAGAAATAGAGAGAGAAAGAGAGAAAGAGACTCCAGAAGAAGATCCTTAACAATGTCATCGCTGCCGGAGCTCCCCGCCAGCTTCGCCGCAGCTCTGAAGCTCATAGACGAAGGACACGCCAAGGACCCTCGAACGACGACGGTCCCCGGCGAACACTCCGACGCTGATGGCGCCACTGCTACCGTCCCCTACGAACTGCACTATGCGCAGCAGATGACCCGCTGGCTGGCCGTGAGGTGTCCGGAAGCGTCGCCGACGTTGCAGCTCGCATGTCGGGCACAGCACTTTAAGAGGTTGGTGGTAGTTATTTTATGAACTTTTTTTTTCACTATTTTTCTTTTTCCTTTTCAGCGCCCTTGAACCTCTTCATTTCCACTGTGTCTATTCTTATTCTGTTGGACCGAGTTATGTATTCTCATGCAAGCCCACCCACCGGCAACCCCCCCCTGACCACAACTCCAGATGGGAAACCCCCCGGGCCACCTTCCCCCCCACGCGCATCGGATACCTGGCCTGGCGCGCACGGCAAAAATCACAAGCTGCCTCGCAGCTAAGCGCCCTGCTGCTCTCCTCCTCTTCTTCTTCGGGAGCCTCCATCCCAGCCGCGGACGTGGAGCGCGTGGCCTCGCTCGTGCGCAAGGTGGGCCTCGCGACAGACCCCGAGACCCAGGTGCTCGAGGACGTCGCATGCCTCGTTTTTCTCGACGGCCAGCTCGAAGGCTTCGAGCGCGACGCCGGTGGCCGCCTCGGCGAGGACAAGATGCTGGGCATCCTGCGCAAGACCTGGTCTAAGATGAGCCCCGAGGGGAGGAGACTGGCGCTCGAGATGAGGATGGGGGAGCGGGCGAGGGCGCTGGTCAAGAAGGCGCTGGAGGGGTAGTATACAAATACCTGTATAAGGAGTGTGAGGGGGGGATGGGTAAGTCAACCAGGTGCTTCCCTTTATTTGCTCAATCTACCTCTTTAAGGGTTCGAAAAGCTGGAGCTAGATCACTCCCCTCATAATCATATACTACATATCACCTTTGAATACATATACATTGTGCTCAAATTACTTCACTAAAAACTTGTTATTACTTTCGAGACCTGCCTTATAAATATATATCGAAAGACTGACTAACCCATCTACCTACCCACTTAGTTAATTAACCAATCTAGTTGTGTACGATTTTTTTCATCTAGTCCTGGATTGGTAGAAGTGGCTAGCATGCCAAGACCGGAATAGATACACACGCTGTATGTACATACCTTGCCTACATCCACTACCGTCTGATTTCTCTCCGGCTATAAGCTTGGGAGAGGCGGGGGACAGGGGTAATACGCGGAGAACCACTCCAGACATCCATCGTGCCGCGGGGGCGTATAAAGAGGCAACTCCGTCTTATAGGTCGCCTTCGAGACAATCCACCCAGGAGCTCGGTGTGGTTTTCCGCCGACAGGGAGACGCAGGGTCATCACGGTTGGCACATCGCAGCCGATACTAGTACGTCTTGTTCGCTCGGGCAATAAGGTATTCGTATACCCAAGTTAGTCACAATCGAAGGGCTGGTCCAGACCGGTCATATTTATTCCCTTGTCTCCTCTTTATTCCAGAGGTTACATTTGAGTACCTATACCTAGCTCTGAGAATTCCGCCCTAGGACATCATAATCATGAGCGCCAACAAACCCGGCACCACGAAACGGCTGGTGAGCGCCGGCGAAGTATCCCGGCACAGCTCTCTAGAGGATCTTTGGCTCGTCGTCGACGGCGCCGTCTACGACCTCAGCTCCTTCGTCCCAGAGCACCCGGGCGGCGCCGATGTTCTCCTCCGATACGCAGGTCGAGACGCGACAGCCGCGTACGCAGAAGTCCATTCCATGTCGCTCATCCGCGACTCGCTCCCGGCGTCGAGCCGGATCGGGGCGCTAGACACGGCCACGGTGCCGGCCGGGTGGGCGGCTCCTCCGCCGCCGCCGCCAGCGCAGACCACAGCTGCGTCCAAGCCGTCGCTCGAGAGCATAATCAACGCGCACGACTTCGAGCGCGCGGCCGAGGCGAGCTTCACGCCGAAGGCCTGGGCCTTCGTGTCCTCGGCGGCGACCGACTGCCTGACCAAGCGGCGCAACGCCGCCGCGTACGCCGACATCTCGCTGCGGCCGCGCGTGCTGCGCGACGTGAGCAGAATCGACTTGCGCACCACCGTGCTCGGCCACCGCGTCCCCGCGCCCATCTTCTGCGCCCCGACGTCCATGGGCAAGCTGTTCCACCCGGAGGGCGAGCGCGAGATCGGCCGCGCATGCCAGCGCCTCGGGATCCCGCAGTGTGTGTCGACGAGCTGCTCGTTCCCGCTGGCAGAGGTCATGGATGCTGTGGAGGAGGAACACGCGAAGCAGCAGCAGCAGCAGGAGGGGGGTGATGCTGTTGCTGCTGGAAGTAGCAACCACAGTGGAAGTGCGCCCGTGCCGGTCTTCTTCCAGCTATATGTAGACAAGGATAGGAGCAAGTCGGAGAGACTGCTGCGCGCGGTGAAGGAGCGCGGAGCCAGCGCGATCTTCCTGACGATCGACGCGCCCGTGGTCGGGAAGCGGGAAGCGGACGAGCGGCTGCGGGCCGACGAGAGCCTCAAGCTGCCCATGTCGGGGCAGCAGGCCAAGAACGACAAGAAGGGCGGCGCCCTGGGGCGGATCATGGGGAGCTTCATCGACCCCTCGATGACGTGGGACGACCTTGCCTGGCTGAGGCGCACCGTGCCGGGGCTGCCGATCGTGCTGAAGGGTGTGCAGTCCGCGGCGGACGCTGTCAAGGCTATGGAGGCTGGCGTCGACGCGATATACCTCACGAACCACGGCGGCAGGAGCGTCGACACCGCACCGGCCACGATACTAGTGCTCCTCGAGCTGCAGAAGTGCTGTCCCCAGGTGTTCGACAGGATGGAGGTCTACATCGATGGGGGTATCACCCGAGGGACCGACATCTTCAAGGCTCTGTGTCTGGGTGCTCGGGCGGTAGGGGTAGGGCGCGGGTTTCTGTATGCGCTGAATTACGGAAAGGAGGGGATCGAGCATTTCGTGGATAGTAAGTCTTGCATATTCCGTGCTTAGAGGGAAGCATCTGCTAACCGAGCTTTTTACAAGTGCTCGTCGACGAGTTGGAAACGACGATGCAGCAGTGTGGTGTTGCTAGTCTTGATCAGGTACACCCAGGTTTGTTGAATACGGGGGCCGTTGACCACTTAATTCCTGGTTCAGAGGAACATCCATATGCTAAGTGGAGGCCATCGTTAAAGAGTAGGCTGTGAGATAGGTGAATGCTGCTAAACAGAAAAGGGGGGTATCGGGTTGGGGGGAAGTGGTCGCTACATGGAGGATAAGTAAGTGGGAATGAATTATATATCTCCTTGGTATCCCTAATTTTGTTACCATCTTCACGTGGATAACTTATAAGTTTATGGTGCAGTCAAGGCAGGTACATATGCTACCATGAAGGTAGTGAAGTAGGAGTAGGTGGAAGAACTAGTACATATCAAAGGTACATGAGGAAGAGGGAGGAAAGGGGGGGGGGGGGGGGGGGGGGGGGGGTGACGGGATAACTCTGGATAAATGTGCAGTGACTACCTGGTACCTAAGTTTATATATCTAAATATTAGCACGGTCCTTCAACCTGACACCCCTCCTTCAGAGCAATGTGAAGCCTGCCACTTGTGTTCTTTAGCATAGTGGTTGTCCACTCGTGTTCTTTAGCATAGTGGTTATGCCCTCTGCAAGTGGGTGACCCGAGGCCAGACAGAACAGGTTCGATTCCAGTTCTTCGTAGGATTTATCCTGAGTTTAGGCTCACGCCAACCTCACAAAAGGATAATCCGAGCTTTTTTTTGTTTATTATTTTTATTTTTTTATTTTTTTTTGCTATTTCTTTTTACCCCCATCTTCTCTCTCTCTCTCTCTCCCTCTCTCCCCCTTGGTTGCACCAGATGCAGATACCGGGTTAGCTAGGCATATTGTTTTTTCCCCCTTTAGTATTTACCTTTCTGTACTTCTACATCTCTCACGGTTACCTCAGATACCTGGTCGACTAGGTATCTTTCCTTGCCTTTGGTGTTTCTTGATTTGTACTTCTGCCATACGCCTCCTTAGCAACCAGCATCTAGCATGTATTTGGTCTAAAAAACTGCGATCTGGTTTGCTTTCGATTCCCTTTTGCACGACCTGTATTTACTTATTCTGCATCTCTCTCTCTCATTGCATTTTTATTAAATATTATTAAGGTATGTCCACCCACCATTTATTCTGTGCCTAGGTACCTATCTTTCAACCACTACCACCACCAACATCACCAACACTGCTGCCATAACACGTCGCCACCAATTGTATTACCACGCATATAAATACTTTCTTCACGTTCCCGGGCTACCTACTTGCAGCACATTGACCTCTACCCACCGAACCATACCAACTTCTCTTCCTTTCTTTTCTCCCAGATCCAGCCAAAGTATCAAGCAGCCTCCTTTTTTACAGTTTCCACACGCACCCATGACGCGCGGTGCCCTCAAACCTCCCAGCATGCTGGGTGCCATACTAGATGAGGAGTTCGCTGACAAGCCCAAGAAGAAGGTCACCTTTGTCAGCCCGGAAATCTCTAGATCGTCGTCATCCACGACCACCACCACGTCTGAGGAAGACAGCAGTGCCGACGACAACGCTACTGCCTCTAAATCAGACTCCACCTACACCGAGGTTGAGTCCGACGAGGAGACATCAGAGACTGACGAAGAAGAAGACGGTCCTGCTCCTTTGATTGCAAAGCGCGCTAGCATGGCAGCCACCAACTCGTCTGAGGCCCCGGAGTGGACCCACGAGGAGGATCGCACGATCGTGGGTATGAAGATGGAAGGCAAAAGGTAGATTTCATCCCCCCCCCTCACCCCTATACCTCCCTCATGCGTTCAAATCGCCCAACCCACTTGCTAAACAATCCCTCGATCGCAGCTGGGCCAACATCAGCAAGGAGCTCTCCCGGAGCAAGAAGGAGGTGCAGCGACGCCACAAGGCGCTGTCGTCCGACGCCGAGAAGCTCGGTCTCACCATCGAGAAGCTGGACCGTCTCTGGGCTAAGGAAAGCGAGGACGACGAGGACGGACCCGGACCCGAGAAGAGCGGACCAGCCAAAGGAGCGAAACCAAAGGACGGCAGCAAGGAGAAGCCCAAGCCCAAGCCCAAACCCAAGGCCACCAAACCCAACAAGACCAAGAACAAACCCGCCAAGTCCCCATCCCCCTCCCCATCCCCTCCATCCTCCTCCTCATCCTCATCTTCAGAAGAAGAAGAAGAAGAAGAAGAAGACGACCCCATCGCCGAGCACTGGGCCCACCAGCGATACCTATACAACGTAGTATACAGCGCCAGTAAGTCTATCCCCCTTCCCCCTTTCCTTCCCCCTTCCCCCTTCCCTCTTCCCTCTTCCCCTTCCCTTCCCCCCTTCCCTTCCCCTTCCCTCTCCCCCCTTTCCCTCTCCCCCCTCTCCCCCCTTACTCCCCAACCACCCAACTAACCCCCCTGCCCCCTAAAAGTGTTCCCAGACCAGCGCCCGCTCCGCCCAGACGCGCACTGGAGCGCCGCCGACTGCCGGACGCTCGCCGTGCTGGAGGCGCGCCGGCGCGCGCTGTGGTGGCGCTTCCTGCAGAGCGACTTCCACAACGCGACGGGCCGCGTGGTGGACCCCGACGTGCTGCGGGCCAAGTTTGAGGAGGCTGATGAGGAAGAGGAAGAGTGAAAGAGTGAAAGAGTGAAGAGTACAGGATAATGGCAAGGGAAATGAATGAATTAAAAAAAAAAAGGAAAAAAAAAAAGGGGGGGGGGGGGGGGGTAGTTATGTGTGTGTGTGTGTGTGTGGTTCGGGATAAATGATAAATGATAAATGATAAATATTCTGTGCGGAGGGGGAGGAGCTGTTCCTTTTTTCTTTTTATTACTCTTTTCTATAGGAACACTCTTACTTACTCTGCTGGACTTCGTGTTGCTGTTGGTGTATTTGCTTTATGTAGTAGGTATGTACTATACATCCATCTCCCTCCTCTACACATGAGGTAGGCACAATAAGCAACCTTCCCAGTAAACTACCCCCCCCCCCCCCCCCCCCCCCAATACTACATAGCTAAGTACCCGTGAATGAATACTTAACCAAATAGGGGCGTTTGTGCGAGAGAGAGAAAATAAGTACATACGCACCTCTTCTCATCGAGCAACTCGCGATCGGCCTCTCTTCCCCAGGAGAAAATCACTCTAGGCAATATTTTCTAAATTTATCTAAACGTTTCTCTAATATCTATTAAACCTGAAACCAGACAGGCTATGTATGTTCTTTCCGTGTAGTGTAGTGGAGAATATGTACGTGATGCTAGGATAAGGGTGAAAGAAAAGAAAAAGAAAAGGGGTATCGTATTCCAAGGACCTCTATTGGACCTCCATGTTCATTCCCTTGCTCCATAGCCTTTATCCACACAAATTAGTGTGTCTTGTCAAACTCTCTTCTTTTCCGGACCACTTACCCTAATACCTGACGAAATTCATAATCTCCCGCTCGATCAACTCGCCGTCTCAGCCCTCTCTCACTTTCTACTCAAACCTCACCGACCCTTCTTTCTCCTTTCCCTTTCCCTTCCCCTTTTCCACCCCCTCTGCCATCTCCGTAGCCGCCCTTCCCGCCATCTTCGCAATCTTCCTCCTCTCCCTCTCCTTCTCCACTACCACGCTATCCCGGCTCCTTAGACTCAGCAGCCTCGCTTCGTCCTCGCCCCCGTCCCCCTCCTCTCCATTTCCCCCTTCTGTGCTGCCGCAAACCTCGTCCAGCTCGCCCACAACCCTCACCATAAAGTCGAAGATGTGCTGTGCCTCTCGCACAATGTCCTCGCGCTCTCCGGGAGTCAGCAGCGCGGCCTCCGACTCGGCGAGCCGCTGCTTGAACGTGATCTTGAGGTCCTCCCCGTCCGAGGGCGTGTCGAAGCAGAAGAAGCGGAACGGCGGATGCAGTTGGTGCAGCGCTATACTTTCTCGTCGTTGCCGTTTCCCGTCCATCCGAGGATCCACATCCGTATCCCGTCCCGTCGCAGCAGCAGCGGCGGTGGAAGAAACAGCAGTAGGAGTAATCCTAGTGCCCAGCGCCGCCCCCACAGCCTTAGCTAAGAACCCCACGGGCGAGAACCCTCCGTACGTACTCTCCTTCCCTTTCCCCTTCGCCTTCCCCTGCCCGGGCAGCAGCAGCGGATCCCCGTGCGGCAGCGCCGAGGCTGGCACCCAGAACCCCGGGTTCACGCTCTCGAGCGACGCCCTGATAAAGCGGCCTCCGGAGAACAGCGCCATGTACAGGACCCATGCGTAGGCGACGAGCACGTGAGGGCGGCGGCGCACCTCGGCGCGCGCGTGCGCCAGGAAGCTCCCCAGCGTGGGTGAGGAAGCCGCGTGGCCCAGCTGCTCGCGCAGCGTGCGCTCAGACCAACCCGTCAGCGCGGCCAGGTCGGCATGCAGAGCGCGGGACCGCGCGAGCCCCGGCAGGCGGAGGTGCGTTAGCAGGGAGCGGATGCGCGGGCACACGGAGGGCGGGTGTGGGGGATCGAGGGAGGAGGGGAGATCGCGAGAGTGAATGTCTGAGGTGGTGGTGGTAGAGGATGAGGATAGCGGAGGGGAGGAGGAGAAGGAGGAGCAGGAGGAAGCATTGCCGCTTTCGTTATTCTGACCCAGGTCCTGGTCCTCGGAGAAGCCGGCAGGAGAATCCAAGATGTCTTGCCACAACGACTCAAAGGTCATGTATATGGGGGTGATGTGCAGTAGTCCCGACACGTACTGCGAGGCATCGTCGGCCTTGGGAGGCAGGGCCAGGGGTAGGCGGTAGATGACGAGCTTGTTCAGCTTGGTGTGTACTGGGCGGGTGGCGGCGTTGATCGAGTCCGCCAGCGAACGAGTGGTCTCTGGTATTTCCGAAGCCATCGTATAATGCAACAAATATGGGAGCGTGTGTGATGATGTACTAGGGAGGGACTTTGTTGTATGAAAAATCTAAATAGGAGATAGCTAACTAGAGGACTGTTTTTCTAGGGCATGTCGGAGGAGATACTAGACAGTCTGTGTCTGTTTTGTATACAACAAGGGGTGGTCGAGTGACTCAAGACCGTGGAGGTCAGGTGTATTCTAGGGTGACTAGGATGCAGTAGTGTGTGTAGGTGGAAGGAAAATAACGATGGAATGCAAGTGAATGTGGAGGGAAGTTATGTAGTCTTGGCAGACAAAAGTGACAGGAGAGTGCGTATGGACAGGAGGACCTCGAGGAAAGATCAGGTCTCTTATACAAAATTAGAAAGAAAGAAAGAAGAAAGAAAGAGAAAGTTTAACTTAGACTATTGGCATTAGGTCAAGCGGGTGTTTGAGGGATCTCGTGATTCCCAAGACGAGATCCAATAGAGACTCAGGATCAGAATCGCGCATGTAACACAATACCTACTAGGTAAAGTCTTAGGAGGAAAGGGTCACAAGCTACATAGAGTTGGCCAACCATTGGGATCATGAATAAGATGTATCTCTCGTTAACCTAGGTAGGTGCGTTGAAGTTAAGAACCCAGTATGTGTGTGTGTGTAACTATCTTATACCTATCAAATGTAGGATATAGTATACTTTCAAAAAGAGCATTTAAGAAGTACCCGTTTGGCATACATAGGTAAGGGTTTGTTGCCTAGGTTAGGTCTGGTAGTTGAAGGTCTACCAGTTAAAAAAAGCGCCAGCCAATCGTCTAAACCCGGCGCCTAACCTAGACAAACAGGGAAACTACTAAGTTTGGGTATGGCTAGTACATACATACGGGCTTAGTCACGCGGCACTTTCAAGAACTAAAGCCAGCCACTTTTTAAGAACATTTGACATAACTTTATCGATTAGAAAAAGAAGAGTTACGCACAAACACATGCACAAGCACAAGCACAAGCCAAGCAGCTACAGCACAACGTTCACGAAAGAAAAAGCCCCATAAACTCTGAATATCCGGTTCGATGGAGAAGGGGGGGCCTTAGGTATGTAGGTAAGTCAGGTCGAGTCCCCAGCTCATACGCGAGTAAGATACTTAGGTGCAGTCGGTAAGTAGGTACCTATGTCTTGCACCCGGTCTACCATCATCGTGCATACATGTAAGTGTATCTAGGTACCTAGATCGTGCAGTAGACTAGCAGCAGCGGCGGTGTGTGGTGCGGCGCGGACCATCATCTAATTACTATAGCGCGGAGAAGGGGGGGGGAGGGGGGCGGGATCGAATAAGACGGAGAAAAAAAGCGCTAGAAAGAGAGAGAACCATACATTAATACCAGACATTTGATAATAGAGAAAGAGAAAAAGGCAAACTAGTAGTAGTCAGGACCTACAGTGAGGTGAAATAAGTGTCGTCCAATTTTTTGTTTTTCTCACCTTTTAAGTTTATTAGCACTTATATTAACCATTTTAGCACTTTTAAATTTTTTAAAAATTAAATAAAGTAATTTAATAATTAAAGTATATAAATTATTTAAAACCGTATTTTTAACTATTTTTTAATTTAAATATATATAATTAAAAATAAAGGTTTTTATTTTCTTTATTTTTTTACCCCGCACATAATGCGCTGTAAGGTGCGCTATAGCCCACTATAATAAACATTTTACTATATTTTTATTATATGTTTATTTAAAAATATAAAATTAAAATAAATTTATAAAATTATAAAGTTAATAATTTAAGTTAATTTAAGCTTTATATTTATTTATTATAACTTTATTTAAAGTTAAATAGTATAAAATGTATTTTTAATAAATTTTTAAAAATAAAGTGTTTTTGTTAATCTTGCGGCGGGAAAAATTGGACGACACTTATTTCACCCCACTGTACATACCTATGTGCCTGGCCTACATCGGTTAGGCATGTAGTTAAGGACTTCGATCGGGAGCGCGATTAAGGCATAATGGATAAGTTGGTACTTATCCCCTAAACACCAAGCTGTACACTATATACATACCTAACCTAGTATAATGCAGGTGGGTAATGGGGAGAGTATGTAACCTACCTGCATATTCTGTAGGTATATCAATACATACTCAAGTAATAACCTGATTTACACTTTTTAATTCTCTCTTAATAGCCAACAACAATCATCGTGAGGCCTTTAAAGAGGTATGTACTAACCTTGGTAAGAAGAAACTTGAAACCTAGGTAGTAACTTCAAACTTCATACCTACCTAGGTAGATAAGTATTTGTCAAGAGTCCTTTCCTTTCTACCGATGCTTTTACTACAACTTAATCTGTTGCCACTCTTATCTGAATGATATAACATAAGTAACATGAAGTACCAGGAAACCAAACCCTTAACCTACCTGAGGCAACTTGGCCCCCTTCCACCCCCTTTTTTTAGGTACGTAATGTTTGACGTATCCTCGGTTCACCGTAACTTGGGAGAGGAGGGCTCCCGGATCGACAACGACACTTTTACGTTACCAAGCGGACCCGGGCCACGAATGTCGATCGCCGCTAACATAAGCGCCAACTTATCTACAATATGGAGCAAATCTCCGAATATCTAGGTATCCTATGAATAGTAGGTAGTACCTAGGTTTGGTAGGTATCAACCTCAATATCACGTAGGTAGTAAGTAGTAGAAGAGACTTTGCACATGTCATGATAATATATTGAATTATCTCCCTCAAATGCGCACCGAGCTTCTAATGTTGTATGTCATCGCATTCTCGTAAATCACATGTATATGTTTCTATCTGACCTGCTGTTAGGTTTCGGCATAAGAAGAAAAAAAACAACAGGTGATAGCCTTCAGCAGGTAGGTATATGGATATATGTCGGTAGGTGTGCATGTACACGTGAAAAAGACAACAAAAATATGTCCAACCTCGGCAAAGGAGAAAATCTAAACGATGCCGCTGTAAGTAGAAATACCCATAAAAACATACACTGATGCGCCTGGCAAGAATGAGAGAAAAAAACATGAATGAAGCAATTTCCCCAATGTAAAAAAGAATTTTTCATTTCCTTTTCTCAGCATTTTTTTCTTTTTTTACTTTCGAATTTCCCGAGTTCACCCTATACCTGGGGTAAGCTGCTACTATCCGAACTGGATTTCGAGTTCCCGTCGGCGTCTTCGTGACTCTCGTGGTTGATGAACACAAAGGATAGAACGACTATCACGGCGCCAACCCAGTATATGAAACTGGAGTACTGCGCGTACTGGATGATCTCCCCTATTAGCGATAGCGGGATCGTCAGGGACAGGCCAACGGTGACCACGAGGGGTGTCGTGAGCAACATTGCATACGCCCACGAAATATCGGAAACGAAGGACGATATTGAGTTAAGCTGCAAGGAGTTAGTAATTTTCGTATCCCGGGTCGCCACGAGGGCGAGGTGTAGATGGGAGACCATACCATGATAATAAGCCAAATCTTGCCGTTAGGGGGCATTTCAAACTGAGATTTTGGTTAGCAGCGATTCAATATGTAGCTGATTCCTACTGAGGAAAGAAAAAGAAAACTTACAGGTTCTATCCCGGTGTAATGCAGAATGGGAAAGAGGGGCCACAGGAGGACGAGGTTAAATATGCCCACCAGGCCGAAGAACAGGGGCATGTTGACGCGGTCCTCGTTGCCGACGCGAATCTTCATGACCACGACGTAGACCCCATAGACGACGGCGCTGAAGAGCGCCATGGCGTCGCCGATGGCGATCTGCTGCTGGCTCTTGTGGGGGAAGTTGCCGCGGCCGTCGTCGTTGTCCTCGCCCGAGAGGTCGACCATGGAGATGAGCACGATGCCCGTGAGTGAGGCCATGACACCGATGAGCTTGCGCACCGAGAAGGCCTCGATGCGCATGAGCGCGCAAAAGATGAGCGTCCAGATGCTACTCGTCGACGTCAGGATCGTCGTGCTCGCCACGCTCGTGTACTCCAGGCACGCCGACGCAAAGTAGTTGCCCAAGAACCAGATCATGCAGAACTCGAGGCTCAGCCGCGCCGTCTCCCCCAACGAGAGTTGGTCCACCGGCCGCGGTAGGTCGAACGCCTCGAGGCTCCCTTCGTCGTCGACGAGCAGCCGCTCCCCCACCGTGGGATCCTCCTCATCGATATCGGCCGGCGTCTTGATGCCCCTCACACCATGATACCCCTCCTTCCAAGCATGCCGCGCCAGGTTCGGTACCTGGGCAAAACCGCCGTTCCTTATCACATACTTGATCGCCAACGGGATCATCGAGAGGGCGAAGATGGACGTGTTTATATATACAAGAAAGAACGGCTTGTCGTAGGTGTGGTCGGAAAAGATATACTAGTCGTGGCGCAGCGCGAACACACATGCGAGTGTCCGCAGATCATCAATCAGTCTATTACCGCTCTCTATGCTAACAGAAAGCAACCTATACGAGGGGGAGGAAAGGAGAGGAGAGGAGTGGGGTCTCTGCTTTAGAGAAACCATCACAACCTCGGGTATGATAGCTACCAAAATACTCACACTGGCAAGGAAATTCGACGTCGTCCAAAGAAAGACGGTAACCATTAACAGACTAATCCCCAATGTTCTTCTCGCCACATTCCAGACCCCGAAACTGCGCCGCGAGCTCGCCGTGACCGTGCTTCTCCCAGACATGAATGAAGGCGCAAAATTGCCCGACGGGGCCGGGGGTTCGGAAAGCCTCCTTCTAGGATGCTCGGTCTCGAACTGGTTCCTCGCCGCCGGCAGCGAATCTAGGGGCGGCGTCATACTGGGCGTATATGAAGAAGAATAGAGGGAGAGAGAGGGAGAGAGGGACAGAGAGTGGTGGTGAAAGCGGCGGGAAGGTCGGCTCGTAAGAGTCTCGCAGGTTGGGAGAGGTTATATGAAGCAGCCGATTGGTAGCATAGGGCCGAAAATCAAGGATAGGATCCTAGAAGGTTCAGAACAAAGAGCGATGAAGAATCAGATGAGAGAAATTCGATGGTATAGCACTTAAGACAGATCGCCGAAGGGGAATGTTTCAAAATGGGGAAGCAAAAAAGTAAATAAAGAATAGATCAATTCGATATCATGGGGAAAAAAAACAACAAAAAGGAGCGAACGACGATAAGCAATGCGAAACTAAACTCGTGATCTTGAAATGAATTGGACGGGTTTGTAGTAGTGTCCGAAATGGCGGCTGACAATTTTAGTTACAATCGCGCAAGCGTTTTAGGTCAATGGGGACAGCCCCAGCTATTGGAGGGGGCCCATTGGGGAGGGCCCTCTGATGAGACCCCTGGAGGCGCAGCACGGAGCATTCCTGCAGTAGGTAGGTAGGTAATACCTGGGCATGTATGTATGTAAAGTACCCTACCTGATGTATGTATGTACCTGCCTATGTATGTCAAGTAGGTACATATATACAGTGCAATAGGTACTACCTAACTATGTATATATGTACATAACCTACCTTCTCCATTTATACTTACATATTGAAAATTCCCATTTTATGCTTCACATTACATTGATACACACTCACACGCATCAAATGTATATCCAATAGGTAGGTACAGATATGCTTATATATATATATATTTGTCTCTTGATCTATCAATGAGTATTTCACTTTAGAGATGGCACAGTCCGGTTGATAAATAAAATAAAATAAAACTCCAACGGAAAAGAACCGACTAAAAACATTCATTGCTGCCATGGAGGAATAAACTGTAGAGATGATTGCCACCCTCCTCGTAAGCCAACTCGTTTATACACCTGGCCTGATACTACGTAGGATTCCCCGTTCTGCAGTCTGCAGGGACGTTTTACTCCCTTTGAGTGGAGTATCCGTTCAAAGCCTCCCCAATCCCAAAGGCATATCGCAAGTGATGACTGAGAAAGGCGTAGCGAGGCCGTGATGCTGATGTTTACCTTTAGAGGAGGGTGGCCATCAGGAGAGGTGCATGGGAGTAATCATAGGCTGCTTGAGAGATTGGTAGTTTTAACAAGCGCAGCCATCGCGGTCGTTCTCGATGTGGATGTTAATAGGATCCTGGAAGTCTCCGCTGAACTCCTCCGACTCCTCCTGCGCCAGCGCATTCCGAGCAATGACTATCGCATATAAGGTCAGGGGAACTGCTTTTCAATAAAAACAAGAGACACATGCTGCGCGCTTACCTTCGAATGCCTGCTCGACATTGATAGCTTCCTTTGCACTGGTCTCAAAGTACGGAATATCACCCTTGGAATGGCAGAAAGTCGCTGCTCGCTTACTCGAGATCTAGTCATAATCTGTGAGTTTGTGTGCATCGTTGTATACCATGATTGAGAGTACTCACACAACGCTTGCTCTCTTCCACGTCGATCTTGTTACCAAGCACAACCTATACAGACAGTAGTCAGCCACTGGGGGGATACTCCTGCCTATGAGGAGATCGCAGGTAGAGAGGCTATTCTTACGAAGGGGAAGTTCTCCGGGTCGCGCGGAGAGGCCTGGATCAAAAACTCGTCTCTCCAGCTATCCAGTGCATCGAAGCTCTTGGAGTTGTTGACGTCGAATACCAACACGCAGCAGTCGGCCCCTCGGTAGAATGCAACACCCAACGACTGGAAGCGCTCCTGGCCGGCCGTGTCCCAGAGCTATTTTGGCATTAGTCATCTCCTTGGTGTTTGGTTGAAGCGCTCGTAGTGTTCCACCCTACCTGCATCGTAACTTGTCGATCATCGACGAGGACCTCCCGAGTCAGAAAGTCGGCACCAATCGTGGCCTTGTAACTTGCGCTAAACTTCTTGTTTACCTGTATGTCATCTAGAGTCAGCTCGTGGTTCGGTAGGTGCTGGGGTGGCTGGGTCGGAGGGTTGCCCGATCGCTTCGTATCGACATGGGCAGCGACGATAACAACGTTGTTCGACGTACATATTGGTTCATCAAGCTCGTCTTGCCTACACCACTGTCGCCGAGGATGATGACCTGGAACAGAGAGGTCAGTAAAAAATAAATAAATAGGATATTTGTAGTCGGATATGCATCTTTGGCCTACCTTCAAGAGGACCTTCTTCCTAGAAGCCATGATGGAAAGGTCGAAGTGGGCGGGATTCGGTTGATTGATTGATTGAGCGATTGATTGATTGATAACAATGTGGAATAGGCTCTCCCGGCGTGAGGGGGTCGCGCTCGTCAAGGCGGCTTTTATGGGCGTAGTTCTTGTTTCCAAACACGCTACCTAACCTGGGACGGGCGGCAGAGGTAAGAAGGACGAGGAGGAGGACGGGTGGTTGCGAGATGTGAGAAGGTTGTGAGTTGTATTGTTGTTGTTGTTTGATGCCTTGGCTGAGGTAGCGGCGGTCGGAACTTTCAGATGGTAGTGTAGCTTGGTGGTAGGTAGTACCTAGGTTAGTCAAGTAACCTAGGTACTTAAGGTACATTGATAGTAGGTAATAGGTAGGCAGGCAGGCTAGCAACTTTCCACCGAGCTGTTACTGCAGTGCAGCACGAGATCAATGCACCGAGAGGAGTTATGTGGGTTGGCGTGGCTGGGAATGACGGCTGACCACTCACAGACTGCATTTGACTGGCGGCTGGTCACCACCCAAGCCACGTATGCTCCACTGACATCTGCACTCAATCAACTCAAACAGCTTCGGATAGGTAGATCAACACCTTCCAATTCCATTGTCTTCCACTTTCATTATCTTGAATAGTGACATTGGTACTCAACACTTCCAAGACAACATACTTACTTACCCCCTTAAGAACAAGGAAGGCCCGAGAGCCTCTTATACGACAGACCAAGTATTCAGCAAGCAGGGGTAACCTACCTATCAACGCACGGTCAAGACTCTGCTGGTATATAATACTTGGGTATTAAATAAAACACGACGGCGCCCCAGGAGCTTTCTCTCCTGACGACCTAAATAATATACATTCTACATAGGTAGTGGTCACCTCTAAAGTAGAAACATTAAGCCTTTTTGGCCAACCCCCCCACCTTCCTTGCAGACGTTCTTTCCGGTGGAACATACCTTTACCTTTGGAACATAAGTACCTACTTAAACTAAGTGTAAGTCTGGTACTACTTAGATTGGCGCTTTAAGGTAAGTCGGGAACGTCACGGATGATGTCATCTAAAGCTTTACGCCCACCCACGTCGTTGCCGCATCATTGACTGCAACCAACCTTTCACTGGAACTAAGGTAAGTACCCAAGGTGTGTAAGTAGTACAGAGTATGTAAAGACGTAACTTTTTGCCTTCTCATATAAACATAAGTACTCCTGCAAAAGAGAGCAAATAAGAATTCGTCACCTTGGAAATAACCGCGAAGAGACTTGTGTACTCCTCTGATTCTCCCTCATCCTCATCTCTCTCAGGGCTCATCATTCACAATGGCGGTTTTTCGCATGAGCAATTCCTGGTCTACCAGCACTCTACGTGCTACCCGCACGCTGGCTCCACGAGCCCACCGCACCTTCGCCACTAGCCATCGCTCGCAAGCACCTCAGGGTTACGGTGACGCAAAGGGGGACCCTGTCGCCGAGGATCCCAAGAAGCAACCAGAAACGAGCAAGGCTCAAGAATCCCTAGAGCACCCCGGCCCCGAACCTCCTGATGTCGGCAAGGGAACCGGGGGCGCCCCGACCAAGGCGGCATTCTCCAAGAACATGAATGAAGCGGCGAGCGGAAAGTCCCCCGAGGAGGCCAGCGCTCAGTCCGGCGGGTCTAGATCGAAAGAGGCGACCGAGACGGGAGGCAGTCCCACCGGCGGGGACATCGCGAACGCGGCAAGCCAGAACGGAGGCGAGGCGCTGAAGGGGCCTCAGGGCAAGGGCAAGCCGAGCCCCAAGATATACAACCAAGCCATGCCCGGCACCAAGTCGGGGTTGTCTGAGGAGCAGAAACGGGAGGTGGAGAACCACAACGCCGAATTTGAGAAGAGACACGACCGAGCATCGCCCGCCGAGAACGACAAGGTCGACAAGAAGTTCTGGCAGGGAACGTGAGTATCGTCATTGTCTGCGGCCTGTTGCTGTTGGTGCTTTTTGCAGCGTCTTGCACGATGCGGAATGCTGACTCTCCCTGGGGTTAGTGGTGGTCGTCAAGGGGGTGAGATCGATTGGAATGCTTAACCTGGTCGTATTGATACCAGTCTTGTATGTGCATTTATAGTCTATCAGGTTAGGTGCAAAGAGGTGCTTTTATTGATTGCATGCTGCGTGTGTCTCCTTGGACATGATGAATCCACAAGAGACCTGGTTGTCATAATCCGTACCAGACGTGACTTCAAACTCGTAAAATATTAAATGATATACCTACCTTAGTACCTAGGTAACTCATATAGGTAGTAATGACATGCTCATCACATATTCAAAATGTGCACCTACCTAGGTAGATACTTAATGGAATGTAGGTGTAGGTTCCTGGTTTCATATTATAGATCGTTGATTGTAAAGGGTGGTTCTGTAGATATTGGATATAGAAAAATATCCAATTGCACTGGATTGGGCAAGTGGTGTAGGTAGATACTTATCTATAGGTACTTAATTACCTAGATTAGTATGCATACTGTTACTACTACTTTATGCACAAATTAAGGTAGCGTACATATATAAGTGATACTTATTAAGTAAGTAGGGCGGTCCGGAGCTTTATCCCCTCTCCCCTGTCCCTTCTGACATGGTCCTGCTGCAGGGAAGCTTCATTATAGTACATCCCTAACCGCACAGACCCCCATCTGCAATCCACCCCCATTTGCAACACCATCCAAATCACTAATTGCACAGCATTTCCAGCCATTTCAAGCCTAAATAAATTCAAAAAAATTAAAAAAAATCAAATTCAAGCTTCTCGTCGCCTTTTAACCCTAAAAGTATAAGTTTTTTAAAAAGCATTTATTTTTAATTAGTTATTTAAGTTTATTAGCTTTAATTGCTTATTTCGCTTTTTTTAAGCCTTTTTAATTTTTATAAAACTAAAAAACACATTATTTAAATTAAGTTTAACTAATTACTATACGTTAAAAATATATTAATTTAATTTACGTTATAAATAAACTTTTTTTACAGTTAATTTGCTTATTTTTACAAAATAAACAATTAAAGCTTTATTAGCTTTTTTTATTAAGTAATATACGCTATAAAAAATAAAGCTTTAGTTTTTTTTTATTTTTTACAACTGTTTTTGCAGTTATTATGCTTTTTTAAAAAATTTTAAAACCGTTTTTAATAATATATAAAATAATATATTTAATATATAAAGTAAAAATGTTTAAAATAATGTTTTTTTATAACTATTTTTAAATTTAACGGCTATAAACTGCTTTTTTTTCATTTAAACTTAATATTATAAAGTGTAAATGTTTTTTTATAAGTTTTTATATAAATTTTAAACATTTATTATTTATATATAACTGTTATTACTTTATAAAAAACGTATTAATAAAGTTTTTACTTATAATGCGACTTTAACGATAAAAAAACACTAACATTTAAAAGTTAAAAGTTATTATTTATATAAACTAACAAATATAATAAAGTTACTTTATTATTATATGCTTTTTATATAAATTTAAAATGTATATAAATTATATAACCGTTTAAAATAAAAAGCTTTTATTTAAACTAATACCGTAACTTAATTTTAAAAAAAAATTTAATTTATTTATTTATTTACAATAATTTAATTAATTTATTTTTTTTAATTACTAAATATTTTTATTTAAATATTTTGCTATTAAAATATTATATTTAAAAACGTTTACTGCTATATATTATAATTAAAATATTATAATAGCTTTTTAAGCTAATATATTTAAAAATAATTATTTAATTTATAGCTTTAAACTTTATAACGCGAGTTTTTTTAATATAATTAATTTTAATAACGGTTTTAAGCTTATTTTTTTTTAAACTTTAGTTTTATTTATATTATACTCGTTAAAAAGCATAATTCGGTATTTTTTATAAACGTTTTTAAAAAAAGCATAAAACTTGCAAATTTTATAAAAATTTACAATTTTAATGCGTAAAGTTTTTATTAACACAGAAAAGTACTCTCGTGGGGTCAATTATGTGTAATGGTGTGTGAATTATGATGTTGTAAAGGTCAGCGAGACAGGTTGTGGGTCGCTGACCTGGCTATTTATAGGTAAGGTTTGCTATCGCTAACCACGTGACTAACCAACTAACCCCCCGTAACCCTAAGGTTCCGTATCAAATGCCGGCGACACAGAAAAATTAGCTGCCCTCAGCGACCATCCTCCACCATTCCATTCACAGGGGTATCGTGTGTGATTGTCGGCAGTAGAAAGGTCAGCAGCAAGGCTGCAAGGTCGGCAACAGTAATCTGTATGGCCAGGTCGGCAGTAGGTAAAGGTAGGTTAGTTGTATGTAAGGGAAGGTTGGCGATAGTAACCAGGTATTGTAATAATTGGAAATGTCAGCGCCAGCGCACAATACCCAAGGTCGGCAGCACGGCTTTATATTGGTCTGGTTGTAAGAGAGTCGGGGCTGCTGGAGAGGTCGGCAGCAGGGCTTAGATAGTCGGTTGGGAGAGTCTGCGGCTGCGCAAGAGAGAGGGTCGGCAGTGGCTCAGGTGGTCGGATGTATGGGAGAAACTCGGTGGCTGTACGCACAAGGGAAGGTCGGTAACGTATGTAACTCAGGTGGTCGGATGTATAGGAGTTAGGCCTGCTGGAAAGGTCGGCAGCAGGGCTCCAGATAGTCGGTGGGAGAGTCTGCGGCTGTACGCGCAAGAGAAGGTCGACGTAAGTGACTTGGTGTACTCGAAAACTGGTTAGTTTTCTTTAACCGCGAGTTATAGCAGTGCAGCGCGAATTAAAGAGAGGTTAAAATCGCCGTTATCACATGCTTTCAAGCCCATCCAGGTTGGTTGGTTTGAAAGGTCAGCGACTGAAATGTCCAACTTGAAGCCGTCACTTCAACACATATTCCAGTCGGTCGGCAAAAGCCCCCTCGCAAGGTCGACGAAGACCTTGCCGGTTACGAGTGCGTATGACTTTCCTAACGGTCGGCGACATTTTTTCAACTAACGCCGGCGACAGGAGCTCCGTTAAGATTTGCTACCGCGCGGCGACAGAAAAAGGACATCGCCCTCGATGCCATCGCCCGTGAGGAGTCTGGCGGCGAGGGGTCATACCCTGTATGGTTGCCCATTTGCATAGGCAATGATTAGTTTCTTTAACCGCGAGTTATAACAGTGCAGCGCAAATTAAAAAAACCGTTAACCTTTCGGTCTGGTGACTACACCGTAGTTAAACTCACCGCACCATTTAACACAGAAAAGTACTCTCGTAGGGTCAATTATGTATAATAGTGTGTAAATTATAATGTTATAAAGGTCAGCGAGACAGGTTGTAGGTCGCTGACCTGGCTATTTATAGGTAGGGTTTGCTATCGCTAACCACGTGACTAACCAACTAACCCCCCGTAACCCTAAGGTTCCGTATCATTTATACAGCGCTTAACTTTAATGTAAATAAATAAATAACGCTTTAAAAATTTATTTATTTAAGTTTTTTTTAAAAAAATGTAATTTTTAACTACTTTTAATATTTTTTTCGCGAAAACTACAATATATTTTTTAATTAAAGTTTTTTTACAAACTTTTTTATAAAAAATTTAATTTATTATAACGACTTTTTAATATAAATAAAATTTTTATTAGTTTATAGCAGCTTTACAGTATAGTTTCGTTTTTTAAAAGCGTCGTAAAAAAATAAAAAAATTAATTTTATATTAAACCGCTACTACACGTTAAAAAGTACTATTTTAAATTAAATAAATAACTTAAGCTATTTTTTCGTCAAAATCTAACCGGCTAGCTATTTTAAAGCATTTAATTGCAAGTTGTTGTTAAAAAATTGCAAAATAAAATTAGTATGTAGTATTGAAAGTTTACAGATTTAGTGTTGCAAATAAGGGTAAATTGTAAATGGAGGTCTGTGCGGTTAAGTAAGTAGGTGGAGTCTCCACATTCCCAACATGGCATCTTCAAAGCCCCCCTAAACCTTGTCCTCTACAACAACAACATCAATAAGTAACCACCACGTAACAAGATTCCGAAGATAACCCAACCCCGAACCTGAACACACGTCAGCAAATGTGACCTCGTGGGACAACACTCCGGCTTCATGGAATCAAACAGTAAATGGCGGTGGATGAGGAACTTCTACGCAAGGTCCAAGACCTAGGGGACTTAGACCTAGCTGCTCTCCTCTGCCTCATCAGCCGGGAACATTGTATTGTGAGCACTGAGGCGCCATCGCTCGACGATCTGGTAGCCGAGCTACAGCTCGTCGCCTCGCGCTCGTTCAACCTCACCTCCGTCGTCGTCGACTGCACGCCCCAAACCACCCTCGACGACCTCGCATCGTCGATTCAGCTGCCCTCCCCCGGCGCCACCAACGCTGCTACGCCGCGGTCAACATCTCCTCTGCGCTCGCGCAACGACACATATTTCCCATACCAGCAGCAGCAGCAGCAGCAGCAACAACGCCCGGGCAGGAGCAACAGCATCGCCAGCAGCACCACGCACCACCATCACCTCCAAGGGCCACACGCGCACGGACATGGCACCTCCTCCCGCGCGCTCCCGGTGCCGCTGCGGGCCTTGACTCCTATTGCGGCGGCAACCACCACTACCACCGCAGCCTCTCCGAATATCAACAACAACAATCACAGTAGCGCCACGCCGACGCCGCAGATCGCCAACGTGATACTGGCCAAGAATCTTGACCGCGCGCCCAAGGCGGTGCAGATACAGTGCCTCGAGCTGCTGCGCACGCGGCGCCTCTTCACACGCACGAGCGTGCAGACGGCGCCTAAGCAATTCCTCTTTGTCGCCGTGCTGGGCGCCGACTCTATCGGCGGCGGCGGTAGCGGCAGGCTCACGAAACACCTGAACGACTTCTTCTACATCGCGCATTGGCACGACCCCGAGGACGGGTTCGCGCACCTGGAGGAACAGGAGGAGGATGAGCAGGAAGCAGCGGAGGCTGCGGCCGCTGCGATGAGTGGTGGTGGCGTCGTTGGCGGTGATGGTGAAGAAGACTACGAGAATGAGATCGGTGGTGCATATGATGACGACGCAAGCATGCAAAGCGATGAGAGCGTAGTCCGGAGGCCCCAGAGCCGAAGCACCACCACCGCCGCCCGGACATCTACACCTACATCGACGATGAAGACAGATGCCTGGGGTAGCGGTGGTGGTGGTGGCTACAGAGACTCGGCGAGCGCGCGCTCCCTCTGGAAAGAGAAAAGCACCATCAACAGCACCACCAGCAACACCTACTATTCCGCCACCCATAACAACAACAGCAACAGCAACAATAACCCTCTCCTCCTCTCTCCCAAAGCAGAGCTAACTAACCCTCCTCCTCTTCCTCCTTCTTCTCCCGTCCCTCCCCCCCTCTTCCGCGCCGAGTCCGACATCCCCGCCCTGGCCCTCGCCGCCTCCTCTGTCGCTGTCGATATCGAGGTCCTACGGTACCAGATGAACGTGATTTCCTTCCTGCGCATGCACCGAGCCGTTGCCTACGCGGGCGGCGTGGGGCCCCTCGCCACGCGGCACATGTCGCAGCTCGTGCGCTGCCTCGCCGCCCTCCACGGCCTCGACTATGCCACCCCGTCCCTCGTCGGCCTCGCCGCCCGGAAAGTGTACCCGCACCGGCTTAGGCTCGTCGTAGATTTCGAAGGAGGAGGAGGAGCAGGGAAAGAAGAAGAAGGGGGACGGGGGGGCATGAGCAGCTTGGAGCACGAGCGCAGCGTCCAGTGGGGCAGCGATTTGGCTGCCGTCGAGGCGCTGCTCGAGGGCGTGGGCCCCCAGGATGTAATCGATGATGTGTTGGGGATGGTGGCGGCTCCGCTGTAAATAGGGGACGGAGAAAGACATGCCCGTGGAGGAAGGGGGTGGGTGCAGGAGGAGGGAAGAGGGAATGGGGTTAAAGAAGCGGGATTCTGTGTTTCCGGCTTCTTTTTTTGTAACATTCGTATACATACTTAGCGACTAGGAAAACATTATAAATATCTCATCATCAATCTTACCCCTTACCCCCTCCCCCCCTTTTTTTTCTCTGTAGTTCAACGTGTCTCGAGAAACAAGAAATCAATTCTCCATGTTTTTTTAGTATCAAATAGAACGAACGGGGACGATGTTGACAAGAATAAATAAGTCAAGTCACATTGATATTCCATACTTTTTACAGCATAATATCGTCCCCTTCCCCCCCCCCCCCCCCCTTCTCTCTCTCTCCTCCCTACACAAGAAAGTCAGTCGGAGGGGGGATAGCTTAATTACCGTAGTGAAGAATGCACGGAAGAGAAATCGGATTAGTTGGGTAGGTAGTTTGTAGTAAGTCCCTAGGTAAGATAGGTCAAAATATGAAAAAAAATAAAATAAAACCCCCTTCTCCATCCACTTTTCTTCCTTCTGTAATACTATTAACTTACATGGGTACCATTAGACAAATATATATTGTTTTTCGCTCATGTACCTATTTTTTTTTTTAATTAGTCGACAACAACAACCCTAACCCCAACTCTAACAACAAAAATACTGTCTCACACTCTCTCACCTCACTGCGTACATACATAGGTAACTTTACTCTTTTACTTAGGTACCTACTTTTCCCTTATTTACGCTTTTCTCTCTCACACTAATCAATGCAAGGTAAAGGGGAGGGGGGAGGGGGGATGTATGACCTTCGATGTCTTACATACACACACGCACACAAACTCACTCAAGACATACATAATACATCAAACATTGAGAATCGTGAAAAAATGAATATTTATATAGATATATATAACGCCGACGAACCCTCCATGAGAGAGGGGGTATACAGAGACACATATACAGTCCAAAGCCGCCCGCCTTGCCTTGTTTCCTTCTTCTTCTTCCCTCCCTCCTTTTCCCTTCATGTCAAGAAGGACAGGGGGAGGTGGGGGACGCGAAGGGGGCTATACCCTCGATAGACTACCTGCCTACCTTGCCTGCCAAACCATTCGCTGCCCGTCATTAATAGCCCCAAGATATATCTAGAGTTTCGTATGCTTTGCATTTTTTAACCGTGTTCCCTAAAACCCTTGACGTTTTTTCCCCATCAAGAAAAAAGAAAGGGGGAGAGAAAACCCCCGAAATCTAGGTCTTCTTTTGTTCATTATAAACATTATATTCCCCGGAAAAATATCGGGTCCCAATCAGAAAGTTTGAGTGACCTTGCACGACCAACCCGAGTTCTTTGACAGCAGTGGTAGACTAGAGTAAGGATGTCAGTATATACTTGTAGCCATAATGGAGCATAAGGGAATATTTTGCTAGCTTACCTAGCGCCCAAGCACCAGCCCAGCTCATTGCCCTTTATCTTCTTGGCGATGCGGACCTCGCGGTCGATGGGCATTTCGTAGCCCGTGTGTAGGAGACCAATCATGAAGTTGAGGTCAAGGCAGTACTCGCCGCGATCGCGGAGCTCATCAAGGGCATCCGGCACAGTGCTAAATACATCCCAGGCTTCCTCGCCACCACAAACGGCGGCCGTCAAGTCGTGTAGTTCGCGGAGTGTGAAAGAGTCGGGCATGCCAAGAGGCTTGGTTCGGTCGAAGAAATAAGAGAAGATGTAAACATCTTCCTTGGCAAACGTCTTGGCCAGCGATGGCTGGTGCACACCATTGAACGAGCAAGGGGCCAATTTACACTCGGCGTCCTTGTAAAGGATGCGCTCAGCCATGGCACGGCATTGGGCGGGGGCGGGGGTCGCAGGGCCCGTCATGTTCACCTCGATCTCGCCCGTGCCAAGGGGGCTATCATCGCCAAGCTTCACGGTAACCATGTCGCTCTGGCCAGCGTTGATGCACGGGTGGTTCAGGATGGGCTCCTTGAGGAAAGCCTTGCTCTTCTTCTTCTCGTAGAGATCGTGCAGTAGGTTCAGGTGGATCGAATTGCGCGCAGCCATGAGGCCGTACCCTAGATGGGAGTGCTGGTACAGCTCAAACTTGCGTCCACCGAAAGCGAGGTCGTACTTGTGATCGCCTTCGGCCAGCTTCTCAGGCATACCCCCACCAGCAGCTTCCTTAAAGGTTGGCTCGAACACAATCTGAGTAGAACCACCGCCAAGATCGAAAACAGCCGCGGTCGGGCTCTGGTCGGGGCCACCGATCTTACCCAGGAGGTAGTTCGTAGTGATCCAGGCGTAGACACCCTCGTCGGAACCGTCCATGATGGCAACGCCATTCTCTTCCTTCGAGACAACGGGGAAGGGGTAATCCTTCTCGAGGTGAGTTCGGACGGCATCCAAAATCTGCTGACTGGCCTCGGCGCCAATCATCCGGAGACCAGCGGTGGCCTTCACGGCAACGGGGCTGCATCCCTTCAGCTTGTCGGGAACGCTCTTCATGGCGACTTCCATCAGATCGTCCAAGGTCTTGGCGGCGGCCAGAGGGTCGTCCTTATACTTGCTCAGGCCACCGACGCCCTTGTCGGTCATCTTGAAGTCCTCGTTCTCCAGCTCGGGGGTCGGCCCGCAGTTGTTGAACTTGTAGACGTGGATGCGGGATCCAGTGCTACCGGCGTCGATCATGAGAACATACTGGACAATGGGCTTGTCCTTCGAGTACGACTTGGTGCACCTGTCGGTGCCGTACGAGGCGTCGGAGGGGACTTGGCCGCCCGATTTCGAGACTGGAGATGGCGAAGTATTGTCAGCAATTGCGTCGTCTCGGGTGCACGAGTCCACGGGTCCATGGATCCACGGCTGGTCACAACGCACCTCCTTGGTAGATGTCGACCCCCTTGGGCGACAGGTAGTAGAACAGGAAGACCAAGAAGACGACAATGGCGGTGGTCTTCAACCACCGCGTCTTCTGGGCCTGGTTCATCGAGGCGGCCTGTAGTTTCTCCAGGATGCCGGGTTCTTTCTCGTAGGCGTAGCGGGCGCGCTTCTCGTGGGGATCGTGGTGGACTTGCTTCGTGGGCAGCGAAACCGATGTTCTCCTCATAACCTTTGCGTGTCTCTTTTGCAAGAGCAGCACATCCCCCACGCGAGAATGGGGATATATGCAGATGAACGAAGGGAAGAGAAGGGGAAAAAGAGGAGAGAGAAGAAAAAAAAAGGAGTGGATTTTGGATTTTGCCTTAATTACGCGAAGATCAGTTTCCAATAATGGGAGGTGAGGGATCGTCGCGAGGGTGGGAAATGAATGAATAAGTTTGGTTTAGGAAAAAAGTAGGTAGGTAGTGTAGTGTAAGTAGTGTAAGGTAAAGGAGTGGGAGATGGATGGATTGTGTGGGGGGGGAGATCAAAGAAGAAGAAGAACCCCGAAATCTTGGAATCCGCAACTTGTCCAAATCTTGAAAATCATGCACCCAACCACACTCACTGTAGCGGTACCTGGATGCCCCAAAGGATCCGTAGATAAAAAAAGAATTAGCGGGCGATTTAGTGGCTTTAGTGGCGACAACTCCGACAATACGTAGTACTATAGTGTATCAAATCCCTGTAACCCCCTTCCCTAATCTTTCTTTCCTCTTTTTTCTTTTTTCTTTTTCTTTTTTAAAGTTCATATGTCTAACACACCGCCACCCGTGAATATGCCACAACCCGCGACCTCAGGCTTACCTATCCAGTCCGTACCTACTTACACTGCCGGGCCTACGGGCTACCCCACAATCTCTTCCCCCCCTTTTTTTCTCTTTAATCCATTACCTAAGTTTCTCTATCTTATGCATTGATAATGCCTTTCAATCTCTATCAATATTTGACATCTGAATTTAGCTGTAAAGCACTACCTAGTACTACTTAACATAACTCCCGTATTTAATTAAATTCAACTCCCGCTTGCTAGGTTCATCCAAAATTGTCTTGGCAATACAAAATTTGCCCAATTAGTTCAGAGCAATACTACAGAGTATTCTTTCTATACGATGTGATTGGACGAGTATTTATATCTCTGCCACATCAACTACCTAGGTAGGTATACCTACCACTATCAAATATCCCCGGACTACATACCTGCTATGCCTACTTGAGGTAGGTAGATAGGTAGTTCAAGTAAAATGTGGCCTGTCAAAATCTCTAATTCCTAATTGACCTAGCCTAGGTAGGTAGTAAACAGGTGTCAATTAAGCATGCCTCTACGGATTATTTTCTCTCTCTCTCTCTTTTTTTAAAGCTGATACCCCTTTTCTAAAGTCCAACTACCTATTACTCCCACCCCTTTCCCCTCCCCCTCCCCAGCAAATCCACATACCCCTTCTCTAGCACTTCCCAACCCACCGTCCCCGGCTCCCTCGTCTGCATAACCGGCTCCTCGAACTCGTCGTCGAAGATCAGAGCCAGCCCCCCACGGTACGGGATTCGCCGATCAAACCACCTCTCATCATTCCTCTCCTCCCATCCCTCCCCCTCCTCCTCCCCCGCAAACCCCAGCTCCTCCGTCCCGCCCTCCCCATCCTGCCCATCCTCCCAGCGCACCCAGGCCCTCGCCTCCCCGCCTTCCATCTCGGCCCGGAATCCGTCTTCCTCGTCTTCCTCCCCCCACCCGAACCTCCCCCTCGTCCCCTCCGGCCCCCTCACCCAAGCCACCACCCCCCTCCTCAACGTTATCTCCCCCTCTTCCTCCCCACGCGCCACCAACCGTACCCTCCAAACTAGGACCTCGAAGCTGCCCCTCCCCACCGCAAATCCCCCCCTAGCCCACCCCAACCACCCCGTCAACGCCGGCCTGACCGTCCACTCCGCTGCCCCGGGGGCCCTCAGCTTGATCCCCAGCACGCCCTCCGTGGTCAGCATGCCAGTCGGACCGGCCGCCCAGCCGTGCGCGTGGCTGTTGCGGCTGGGGACCGGGTAGGCGGGGTAGTGCACGTAGCCGTCGGTGCGGAAGCCCTCGGCCAGCGTGCTGTTGGTGAACCCGGGCCCCTCGAGCAGGTACCCCCACATGAGCAGTGAGAGCTCGACCGCCGCCGCACGCCTCCCCGCCGCGCAGTGCGCCTGCAGCTCAAAGGACGACGAGAAGGGCGACATGACGTTAGGGAACTCGGGCGCCGGGGCCCCGAACGCCGTCCAGCGCGCGCGTAGGCGCCGCGACACCTCGGCCGGGATCGCCGACCCGCGCGCGTGCATCCGCGCGATCAGCGCCCAGCTGTTGCCGTCCTGCGGGTCTGTGTGGTCCGGTCCCGAACAGTGCCTGCTCGAGAGGTTGTCCGAGTATAGGCCCGTGGCGGAGCAGTAGAGCTGGGTAATGCCCTGTTCGAGGCGGCGGCATAGGCGGGGCCATTCGCCGTCGGGGCTCGCGGCCGGGGTGTCTTCGGAGGAGGAGGATAGCCAAGAGGCGAGCTCGATGGAGCGCTTAAGAACTGTATAGAGAATGGCGCTTGCTTCGATGTTGTGGCCTTTCATGCCTTGGCGGTTCCAGTCGAATCGAGACGATACGTGCATCAGATTGTACGAGTCGACTTTGGATGTGCTGATCTTCAGGGCCCGTTTGTAGGCTGCCCAGCGGCTGCGGAGCCAGTCGATGTCTCCTGAGTATAGCACGTAGTCGTAGGTGCCGAGGAGAGCGTGGAGATGGTAAGTGTCGCTGAATTCATTGTGATAGCCCCTATACGTTGTCAGTACACCCATCAGGCGTTATCAAGTGAGAGGGCTAAGTTGTAATGCTTGTAATAATGGACTCTTCCTATACTGTGTCTAAGGAGGCATGATAGAAAGACAAATATGTATACGTACTGTACAAAGTTAGCATCTGCACTACGAAACTAGAAAACATACACAATGAAAATTCTCTTACCAAAGGCGGTCCAGCATACGGCAGAGAGCCATCCCCATAGTGATGCTCGTAGATAACATCGAGCGCGTTGCGCACCGCCAGCATGTCATACGACGAGACGGCGATGCCGGGGATGGCGATATACATATCCCCGGGCCAAACGAGGCGGTCTCGCTTGGCCCCGTCTGTTGTGACCGCCGTGCCGCGCGCGACGGTGAAGTTGGAGTACCACGAGCCCGGGGGCGACTGGTTGTGGTCGAGGAAGCGGTTCACGGGGATCAGGGCCGAGCCCTCGGCCGGGTCGATGGTCGAGAGCTGCAGCGTGTACGCGCCCGCGTACCAGATGCGGTTCAGCAGCGCGCTGGAGCTGTAGAAGTAGCCCGAATACGCCCGCCCGTTCGGCTGCGACGGGAACGACGTGCAGTTGACCCAGATCTGCGTGATCACCACTGAAGGCGCCAGACGCGGCGATGGCGGCTTCTCTTCTGCGGCGACATTGGAGAATGAGTCGCCAAGTGCTAGTATTCTTTGGGCTGTGTTGGTCAACGAGTCGAGCATACTATCGAAGCGAGACCCTGCGTTCTCTTGCGCGGCAGAGGCCTCGTCGATATACAAAGTGAGATACTTGAAGCCCCCTCTGATAAACTCAGGAGGAACACACACAGAGCCGGTCCGATTGCCCACATGCAGAGGCAAAGGCAAGTCCCATTCATTGTCGTTTGTTGCATCTGATCTCTTCCCTACAAAAAATGACGACTCCGAGTACGCAAGCTTCACAACCGGCTCTCCCACTGCCGAAGCGACTTCGAGACACACTCTGATGTCGGTCCATACATATTAGTATACATATCGCTAAACGGCATAATCTATAGGCCTTAGACCTACCTCCCGGCAATATTCTCTCGGAACTCTACAGTGACGAGTCCTCCACCTCCGATTGATATTGTGCTGCTTGTAATAGGAACTCCGGCTTCAGATGGCCGGAAGCCTCTTGTCAATGTAGTGGCATTGCCCTCGGTTTTCCAAACACCTGCGGGGGTAATGAAGGACTTGTTCGCTGGCGCTTTTATATAATCATCCCACGGCCCTGGGAATACTGCTGCATTTGGCAAGTCATGATAATCAATGCCAGACGAGAGGGCCGAGGCCATCAACGCCGGGATAATGAGGACCGAAAGTGAATGACTGATTGGTTTCATGACCATGGGCTCTACCGAGTTTATAAAGACAGAAGAAATACCTATGAACAATGTTCGCATTTAGAATGGGTACAAGTTGAATATAATGTTTAAAGAGAAGAGGTACCCATAGGAGATGGCAAAATACATGGCCATACCTGCCTCTAACATTTGTGGAGGGTTGAGATGCGGAATCAAGAAGCTGGTAAGGAGTATGTAAGTATGTAGGTAGGTACTAGTTACTACTTACTTACCTACCGACCTTTCCATACACTAGGTTGATGTAACATGAATTGAACATGGGGAGCTGTGGACACTCAGCTCGTTGTAAGCAAGGTTGACGTATGCGGGGAGCCTTTGATAGGGGATACTTACCTAGATAGAGGTACGCAAGGGCCCTGGATGTGGGGGTGTTTATACCTAAGCAGCCCCCACGTTTGTGGTGATAGGTAGTAGGTAGGTAGGTAAGTAGTATTTGAATATTCTGACCGACAGCCACAATTCAGATACTCACCACATGCGGCCCTTGATAATTTAGTACCTGGGCTACACGACAGCACCTCTAGAAACATCAATCCCGGTGAAGTAGACTTAATACAAGGTTGTATAGGTACATAGGTTACTATTGTACATACGCCTGAGAACCCGTCCTATTCTGAGACATCTGTCGACTCATACATTTCACGCATGAGAGTAAAGAAGCTAGGTAGGCTTAGGTATGTAGGTCTTTTATGCTCGCATCTACATGGCACCTCATAATTAATGGCAATGGGATGGGTGAACATTCTTTTGGGGTGGCAAAGCTTTCTCGACATTGATCTGCTGATGCGAAAGCCTGTTAAGAGATCTGACTGAACCTAAGACTACGCGAGACAGGCGATCTAGGACCACTTGGTCTAGATCGATGTGAGTTGTTCAGTTGGTCGGCCTGGTTGATACTGCTATTTACCCACTTGGGAGTAACAGTATCGCCCATCATTCGCCTAGAGTCCCCAGTGAGAGCCATGGAGGTCCCGGACTCGGCTTGGGTTGGGTAATACGCATCCGCGATCCATTTATGCGGACCCAGTGCATACCCGCGACCATAATGAGGGTAGGAGCTTTCAAGCTACCTTTGACGACCCTCGCTGATACAGAATATAAGCCTCTCTACCTCCAATCGCCTTGCTGGGCTGGAGCTTTAAAGCTACCATAACGCCCGTCTTTTCCGTAGATTGGTTGTGCCGTCATGCTCCTCATTAACTCGATTAACGCCTTTCGTTGTTGGGCTTGGATTGTGGTTTGGGAAAACGTGTGTGCAAAGCGGGGGATTCAGGGGGGTGGTATCAGTGCTGTGACGTGACGCAGTGTGCCCCAGCGAGATCGTGATATCGGGTCCATGTGAACAACTATCCGAGAACATTCTCTCGTCTGCCAATTGAAGACCTTTTTTTCTTTTACATATCCATCGAGTCGGCACCGTTGGCGAAGTTAAAGCCGCCACCCTGAGCCCCGTTGGTACCAAAGCCGAAGGTACCGTTCGGTCCCTGGGCTTGGGCGCCCATTCCGTCGTCCGCGTTTTCGTCTTCGTCTGAGAAGTACTTCTCGATGATGTTGTAGGATTTCATGTAGATCTCTTCGTTGGCATTTGTCTGGCACTCATGGATCTTCTCCATTCCACCACACTCTTCGATGAACAGCGCATAACGGTTAATCGATTCGGGGCCTTCGCCAGCTGCCTGCTTGTCGAGATCTCCAACCTTGAGAATATTCTCGAGACCATCTAGAGCGACTTGAATAATCTTGTTATCGGGGCAGCCAAGAAGGTCGCATAGGGGCTTGATGCAGCCCTGAGCCACAAGGTATCGAATCTGCTCGGGTTTCTGCAAGCCGCCGCTGGTAGCATTACTGATAGCCCAGCAAGCTTCCTTGCGTGTCTTCAGATCACCATTCGACAACAAGTGAATCAGAGGCGGAATGATGTTGGCATCAATGACGGCCTGGATTTGCTGAGAATTGCCGGCCGTAATGTTCGAAATGGTCCAGCAAGCCTCCTTCCGGATACCGTCTTTGTTGGAGCTAAGGAGCGAGAGCAGACACGACAGAGCGCCACAATTGATGATCACCTGAGTCTGGACATCGTCACCAGTAACTATATTACCAACAGATCGCAGAGCGGGAGTCTGCACAGAGGTCGAAGCGTGCATGAGCAGCTCGACCAGTCGACGCGGGATGCCGGCTTCGATAACCGCCTGGATCTTGTCATTTGATCCATCCGAGAGGTATGAAATTGCCCAGCAAGCATCGATTAAAACTTCGTCATCGAGAGAATAGACCAATTTAGCTAGAACAGGTAGCGCAGGCGCGATCTAAACGAGGGTTAGGACATATGATGGGTGACTGGCCTACGGTGGAAAAGGGTAAACTTACAGTTGTCCAGTCTGGCTGAGGAGTCTTGCCTCGGCAGAAGTTGCTCAAAGTCCAGGTAGCGTTCCTCAGCATGCTAAGCTTGCGGCTGTCGCCGAGCAGGTTAAGCAGAGGCTTCAAGGCACCACAGCTGAGAACATAGTCACGGCACGAAGGGCTATCACCCGCAATGTTGCCAAGGGCCCATACAGCCTGCTCCCGAACATCGGGTTCAGGACTGGCTAGGAGCTCAACGAAGATGGGTACGGCGCCGGCCTCGATGACGACTTGGGTCTGGGTAGCACTACCAGAGGCAATGTTGGTTAATGCCCAAGCAGCCTCGAACTGGACCAGGGTGTGAGGAGAACGGAGGAACTCGACGAATCGGGTGACGACGCCAGTCTTAATGACTTCCTCGATAGGGGGGTTTCGTTCCTTGGAAAGCAGCTTCCGGAATTTTGTGGTGGCCTGAATCTGCAAATCGATCTGCTCGGAAAAAACACCTTGGACCATCTGAGGGAGGTCCTCGTTGAGCTACGGATATACATGTGTCAGTATTCATGCAAGCAAGACGGAAGTTGGGTATGAATATGACCAGGAGGACCAATAGCAGGCACGCCGCTGCAAATAATAGATTGCATGCGCGTTGTGAAATTGGGTTGGTGGTTGGGGTTTGCGGGTTTCCCAGAAGCAGCCCACCAGAGGACCAGAGTCAGGAAAAGAGAGAGACAGACCCTCCCTCAGGCAAGCGAGAAACAGCAGATGCTGCTGTGCTGTGCTGTGCTGGAATAGGCTGTGCTGGACTGGGTCGTGGAGGAGCGCAACCCATAAGGGTGGATAAAATTTGCAGATTACATACCTGACTCTCGGTGGGAGCGGTGTCATCGTCGCTGTCGGGAGCAGCACCTAGAGAAGCACCGGGGCGCGAGTCGCCCGTGCCGATGCCTCGTCGCTTAGCCAAGTTCTCCTCTCGCTTGGCCTTGCGAATCTCGACCTGCTGTTCCTCGCGGCGGCGTCGAAGCTCCTCAGGCTTGAAGGTGCCCTTGGCCTTGTACTGGTTCCGACGATGCTCGGGGATGTACTTATCAGACATGGCGGGCGGTGGTGGACGGCCAAGCGATGCTGGAGATGGAGTTTTTGTTGTTGGAAGGGGGGGGTGATGTGATGGTAAGTGGTGGCAGTAGTAGTACTAGAGGTGGTGGTGGTGGTGGTGGTGGTGGTGGTGGAGAGAGCCTCTTGAACAAGGCGGGGTGATTTTGTTTTGACAACGGGGTCAAATGAAGTGTCAAGGGATGCAAAGCAGATGAGATCAATCAAATGCGCAGGGCAATGAGTGTATGATGGATGTGGAGTGTGGGTTGGGTTCAGTTAGGGTAGAAGTAGAAGAAGAAGTAGAGTAGAGAGTAGAGGTGATGGAGTAGAGTAGAGTAGAGTACAGAGAATGAGGAGAAGAAGAAATTTTGTTTCTCCAAGATCGACTGGGAAGAAGACAAAGAGAAGGCTAAAAAAACACTTCTTGGTGGTGGGGGTAGGAGAAAAGCGGAAGAAATTATGATGTTGCTGGAAACAGCAGAAGAATTTGGATTCAGATGGATTTGGTCGCTCTTTCAACCGCTAGCGTTAGCGGTAGCCTAGAGGGGAGTTGGGAGAGGGAGAGGGACCTCTGGCCTTGGTAGCCTGGGTCTGGATAAGTATGTATGTTATTACCAGTGTATGTATGACTAGGTACCTACTAAGCTAAGTAGGTAGGTATGTACGTACATAAGGTATGTAGGTAAGTAGGTATGCTATGTAGGTATGTACATAGGTAGAGGTGGTCTAGCCTAAGGCATCCCTCCCCTCTCTTTCCCCCTCCCCCCCCCCCTCAGTGCAGTTACCTAACCTACACTACATTACCTTAGTAGGTACGTACCTAACCTACTTCACTTCACTTACACCACACAACCCAATCAGGCGGTGGCAATTCAGCGCACAGACCATAGGTAAGGTATGAGGGAAGAACCCCCTCTGTTTGACCACATGAAAATCATGTGACAACGCTACAAACTTATGGCCAGGGTGGGGCCAATGCTTGTCATTTCCAGGTTTCCTTGTCCACCCCAGCCTGCCCACCCTGTATCAAAAGGCAGGTAGGTAGTGGCCTCTTACACTATAAACTTAACGCGTGCTGGAACGCGTGCATTGCCTGTGCATATTCTGAACAGAACAGAAACAGCGGAAAGAAGAACATGGCCAAATTGAGAGGTGCCACTGCATTAAAGATTAGGTTAGGTACTACTGTCTAACCTTAGACACCTACCTAATCTAATACAACACATAGAATCAATGTTACAAAAAAAAAACCCCCAAACAACATTTCTTTCACTCACCTAAATTCATTCCTCCCCTCTGCTGAATCAAAACACACTCACTTACTACCTACCTAAGCTACCACCACCACCACCACCACCACCACCACCACTGTTGCCAACATGGCGCCGAGGCAACTGCCTGGCTCTGCAGCCCCAGGCCAGGCCACAAGTCACAAGAAAGGACTACCACCCGGATACACTACCATTAAAGATATCCATGGCCACAAGGTAGAGGTTCGTAGTCTTGTTAATGTCATTGGCCTGGTGAAAGACTTCCGAGCGCCTATTCCAACTCAAGGAACTGGTAGGTAAATGACATCTCTCCCCTTCCTCTTGGGGCACCATCCTGGGTTCAGCTAACACTAACCGCCCTGCCCCGATAGACTGGAAATCTACTCTGACCATATACGACCATTCCACACAGGACCACGATTCTGTTGCGGATGGTCTTGACATTGTTATCTTTCGGAAAGAGAACGAGATGCCTCGGCCAAGTGCTGGCGATGTGGTGATCATAATATCAGCCAGGGTCCAGCTCTTCCGTAGCGAGGTATCTTTGTTGTCATCGCGGTCTACCATTATCCATATCTACAGCGCAAGTGAAATACCCAAACCACCCAGCTCCGCCAAGAGAGCATTGGTTCCTCCGCAGCGCTCCAATGAACCCCCTCCTGGCGAGAAGGAGAATGAATATGTCTCCTGGCTATTCCACGCCATTGATAAAGACATAGTTCCGGATGCTGCCACGTTCAACCTGCAGGTAAACCAGTCTCGCAGAGTCAAGGACAAATTCGCTACTCTAAGTAGCGTCAGCACTGGCCAGTTCTGCGATGTTATCGTGCACGTGGTGAAGGAACCATATAGGCTGCTCGATATGACTACACTTTGGGTATCCGATTATACCGAGAATGAGAACTTTTACAAGTTCTCCTGGGATGCGGCGAAGGAATCGGTTGGACGAGATGGGGATCCTTATGGCTATGTCAATACCGCCATTGCAGAGGCTAAGAACTGGCCTGGTCCTTTTGGCAGGCGGTCAATGCAGGTCACCTGCTTTGAACCACACGCCAGCTTTGTCAGATCAGAGGTCAAGGCTGGCCAATGGGTGCGGTTACGAAATCTCCAGATCAAGTTTGGCCGTAATATGAACAATCTCGAGGGCTTTCTACGAGAAGACCGGTCTTCCTATAATGGGCAGTTGTCTGTCGACATCCTTCAAACTAATGACCCTGAAACTTGCGATATAAAACTCAAAGAAGCAGTCCGGCGGAAATTAGATTATGAAAAGGCTAAGAAGAAGCAACAAAAAAGTTTTGCGGCCAATAATGACAACGGTAGCGGCGGAGTCAAACGAAAATCCGACACGGAGGAGATGAAGGTGAACTCGAAGCTGCGACGAAAGGAGGCGCGTGAAGCGACGCTGCGGAAAGTTCGAGAGCAGGACAAAAGGGCTGAGGAAAGGCTTGGACTTAACAATTTCAGTAAGACATGAAGCCCACCCCTCTCCAACAATCTCCACTAACACAATGATAGTTAAATGTGAAAGTCACGACGAACCTATTACTCTTGTATCATCGATAATAGAGCCAGCACATTGGCCCACAAGTATAGACCAACAGGAAGTGACGCTTACTCTGCCGTTCGTCTGCGCCAAGTATCGGACAAACGTCCGGGTGGTAGATTTCCGCCCCCATAATCTCGAGAACTTCTCGAGCTGGCGCAAGTCTACCGAAGCCGACCTGTTGTCCGACTACAGCGAGGATTCCGAGTCGGGCTCGGAAGATGAAGATCGCGGTACTTTGAATCGTTACGCGGGGACCAAGGTGTGGGAGTGGCGGTTCGCGTTGCAGCTTGAGGAAGTCGACCCAAAATCTAAGGGCGGGCTCGCGAGATTCTGGGTGGTGGTAGACAATATAGAGGCGCAGCTTTTGACTGGTCTTGACGCTTGCGAGTAAGTAGTCGCCTCTTTTTTATTCTCTGCGTGCACAGGAATTATATTAACCATTGACGTTATTCAGCCTCCGTGCCCAGCCAGAAGAGCTCAGCACCCTCCGCGAGCAGCTCTTCAAGCTCTGGGGCGACCTCGAGGAACACAAGTCTGCAGAGCTGCAGCGCCAGCTGCTGAACCAGAAGCGCCTGGCCGCAAACCAGCCGCCCGAGAGCTCGCCTCCCGCCGCCAATTCCCAACCATCTAATGGTGCTGTTGACAAGGGGTGGAAAGTCTCAAACAAGCCCTTCACCTGCTGCATTCGTCAGTACGGCGTCAAGGTACATGAGCCGGATCCGCTCAAGGCAGATGCGGGAGGGGGCAAGCGCTGGGAGCGCGTGTTTGCGCTGTTCGGCACGAAGATCTCGATGTGATGAAACTAGAGTTATGATATCTCATGGCGTACTGTCTCCTTCTTCATCTGGTTAAATGTCTCAGGCTTGAAAATGCCTCCTCTCCTTACAAGGATAGAAAATGGAGGGGGGAGTATTCGCAGTACAAGGATAAAAGGAGATGGGTTGGTTTAATGGAGTCAATATGGCGGCGTTAAAAAAACACGAGTGGAAGCGGGAAAGTCAAATCTTGGCGCAGTGAAGTTTTTTGTTTTCTAAAGAGTAGTATATATAATTCAAATACCCTGTTGATATACTTGAATACCTTATTGAGATGGACTTTTTACCCAAGTTATCGCAGTTGCGGTGTGAAAACATATTGATATACTTCCACGCACCGAATCTTATCCTATCCTATCCTATCCTAGCCAGTTACACGGCCGTTATGAGGATTCCCCTCTACTTACAAGTCTGCCTGGTTTTTTTTTTAAATAAAAATAAAAATAAAAATAAAAATAAGATAAAAATAAATAACCCAATGAACAAAGTTAATGCTGTCAAGAGTGCGCCTTAGACAGCAGTAAGTAGCCCTTAGCTCATAGCACTAGGTATTTTCTATCCTCCGATCCAGTCTATACCTACCTACTCCTAGCCACACGAGGAATGTTGAATAATAGATAAGAAAGGGGAGCGGTAGTCAATATTAAACAGATAGATAGGTTGGTAGGGATAGAAAAGGAATATGCTTCATCGTGAAAAATATATTAACCAGGAACCCCTCCCTTTCCCTTGCCCACTTACCCTACCTACCTAACCTACCTTATCTTACTACCTACACACGTTTATTTGTTTTGTTTGTTTTTCTTTTCTTTCTTTGCATTGCCCGATTCCCGTTAACCTTCACCTTCCCTCCCCCCGTATAACACCTTCATATCATGCCAAGATTGAGAGAGAAAACATAGAAGATAAAAAATAAATAAAACGAAAACAACCCACCAAGTATTCCCATTTTTAAAACTTTCGAATCCACAAACGTAGGCACACGCACACAAAACACAAACACACACAGACACACAAACGTAATCATAGAGAGGACATTTCATGTACAATAAGTAAACAAGAAAACAATTGAGCAAAAAAAGGAGCAAAAAGAGACGCTTCCTGCCCATCCAAGTCAAAGACCACTACTACTTCATTTAGTTGATTTCCCCCCTTCCCCACCTTTCCCCCTTTCCTCCCTTAACCCTATATTTGTGTAGTGATTTTCTTGTTTCCCCTTTTCCTCGTCGTAGACCCCACCCTGTCTTTCTGTCTAGTCACCAAGGACATCATCATCCTCGTCCATCTGATCATCGTTCCCCACCGGCCGCTCCTCCTCCTCGTCATCCTCGATCGGGTCATCGAGTAGCTCGCGGCGCCTCAGATCCTCCACCGTGCCCTCCTCGGGCTCGTCGTCCTCGAACGGATCGTCCACCGCTCTGTGGTTCTCATTCTCATGCTCGTTCTCGTTCTCGTCATCGTCGTCGTCGATGACAAGTTCCGCGCTCAGAGCTGGCTTCTTGCTGGTTGCTGTCGCGGTTTCCTTGCCCTTGCCTTTGGCCGGGGGCTTCTTCTTGCCCCCGGCGCGGAGCTCGCGCACGTGTTCTTCATCGAGGAAGGCTACGACCTCGCGGAAATTGGGTCCTAGCTTGTTCTTGTTCCGGTTGAGCCGCTTACGCAGCTTGCCTGCCTGTGGGCCGCTGTCGTCCAGGACCTTGGCCATAATGGCTAGGACAAGTCTGCCGGTGAGCTCGCAGAGGATCTTCTCAGCCTTGAGCTCAGCAGCAAAGCGCTCCTGCTCCGTGAGGTCCTCGTCCTCGTCATCCTCCGGTGGCAGTTCGTCGTCCAGCGGATCCTCATCGTCGTCGGGGTCGTTGAGGGTCTTCTTTGACCGCTTTGCATACGCGCGCTCTGCAGCATCGAAGATGGGTATGATCTCCTGGGTAATAAGGTCTGTGGGTATCTTCTCTAGCAGGGGGCGGAGCTTCCCATATTTTGTGGCTTGAGGGCCGTTGACTACACCCTGCAAGAACACGAACAATCCACAGATATCGCAGGCGCTGCCCAGGGCGAATAACCGAAGATCGTCGTTAAATCCTCGCGAAGAGAATGTTTGTATTATGTTCGTCATCAAGTCCTTGCGCAAGATGACTAATTCGTCCAAGATATCATCGGGTATATCTTCATTATTGTCGATAGCGTTCCGCAATCTTCGTACTTTCCACATCATGTAGAATTGACAACACTTGATAGCAAGTGCAACAATCTCGTCCTCGGCATCGTCAAGTTCTTCATCCGGTTCTTCTAGAATACCGCGGTGCACGACCCCGGTAATAATTTTGATTGCCGACCGGTCGGAGTCGATGGAGGCGCCGGGAGCTTCAAGGGTATCTATACAATCAGCAATACTACCCAGCTTGCTAATCTTCATCAATGTTTGAGCTAGTTCTGTGAGCGCAGCTCGGTCAAGGTTGCCTCGGGCAGAAAGCTCGCAGATTTTATCAATATTCCGCAGGGCATTGATTGAGCTATCCCAAAGACCTGCTAGCTTGTTGTCGGTCAGTTCTTCTAGCTCTTCGTACTGTCTAGCATGAATCAACGCCGCTGCCGCTTCGTTTAGCAGGGCTTGGTCGACGTGTCGCGTAAACTGTGTTGTGATCTCGTCCAAGAGCTTTTCATACGTCGCCGAGTTCTGGCGAAGCTGCTGGAATACATCCAAGTCTAAGAAATGCTCTAAGCGAAGGACCGTCGCAGCCATTGCAGGGTCTGACCCAAACTTGTTTAACAAACGAGGAATGATACTGGCAAGCTGCATTCCGGCATCTTCTTGTGCATCAGATTCAAGCCTCCCCATTCGCTTCTTATTTTTGTCATGTTCTGAGGACGAGGCTAGGCTTTCTTTAACCGCAGTGGCGAGGACTTCAAGTAAAATAGCCTCCTCGCGAGGTTCAGGGGCAACAGCCTTTTTTGTGGCAGCCTCTATTGAGTTGGTTTTCGACTTTGACGACGATCTCGATTTTGTGCTAGTCGTGTGGTCAAATAGGAGATATCCAGCAAGAACTTGCCAGTTGTTGACCTCGGGTATCCTCTCGTAGAGTACTTGGGCTGCCAATGCAATACGAGACTCGGGAATGGTAGAGTTAACGACATCGGCTGCCACATCCAACCCGTGTCTTATCTCATCTTGCTCTTCGTCTAGTTGGCCATCGTACACAGCTAAGTTCTCTGCCAGAGCCTTGATATTGATCCAATCCTTTCGTAGTGAATCAAAATTGTCTTCGTCGTCATCTCCAAAGACCTCGTCTAATGCATCACGACCGCCGATATCATCAATTTTGTTATCGATGAGTTCTTGGACTAACTTAGCGAAGAACCCTACAACAGCCTTGCGGATTCTGATTTCAGAATCAAAGAGAAGTTTGCTGACGGAATCTACCTCTTCAGGTTCCAGCATACCAGAGGCTCGCAGGATATCCACAACAGCAATTGCAGCGACACGCACACTGATCTCCGAGTCTTTGGTGGCCATTTCGACCAATCGAGGCCGGAACCTGTCGATGAAATGCGCCAGCTTCTCTGCATCTCGCTTCAAAACCCTCGCTAGCTGTTTGAGAACTTCTAGTCGTGTAGTGATGTTGACGTCAGATAACAACCATCCGAGGTATCGCAAATACTCTGGTGACATATATACTGTGGGCAGGGTGCAAACCCAGGTACCAAGAGCCTCAATACACTCGGCACGGATCTTTGGATCAATGTCGCGATATCGGTGGACAAAGACAATGTCGAATAAATCCTTGACCTTTACATCTACAAATTCGCGATTCTCATTTGCAGTGTCAAGAGCTTTCCTCGTGTTTTCGACGAGAGACTTATTTTTGCCTCTGCGGCTGGACTCGGCTTGAAGGGCTTGATTTGATTTTGAGATTCGATCATCTAGCTGTTTTGTTACTTCTATCAATGCGGTAAGCATCGACAGCCCGACGGTTGTCGCTGTGTGTCTAAAAGGCCGGAGGGCGGAAGCGGACATGATGCCGACCCATCGGTGGATGTTATCAAGCAGGCCTTCGTCATTGTATAGAACATCGGTCTCATGAAGCACGTTGACCAACGAATCGAAGAACCCAACAAGCAGCTCCCGAAAGTTCTTGCTGCTTTTTGCTCTCGAAATTAGAGGGTAGTCTGAAATACTAGTCTATGACTTGGCGTCAGTATCATCAGTTAGGTCGGGGCTCAAGAAAGGGGGGTCGCGCACCTGCTCATACGCCTCTTCTAGTTCTGATAGTCGGTTGGCCGAGTTTTCCGGGTCTCGAATATCGTCCTCTGTCAGTTGTTGCTCGCACCCGGCCGCAAGCAAGACGCAGTTGATCAGTTCGGTCAAGGCCTTGGCATCGTCGTCTTTATAGCGCTGGAACCAGTGGCTGGCCACATCTTGAGAAGAATTCCCAGAGCCAAAAACCTCAGCTAGAATATGTCAGCGCATCGGCTGGCGAAGTATATGCCGCGGGCATGCATTGTCCTTACAGTACAAATCATCGCCGTCGCGTCTGGCTGCAATGGCGACTCGCACGGTCTTCTTAGGTCGGTTCGGGAGTTTTACGGCGGGCGCACTTGAGGCAGAGGCCGAAGCGGCGGGCGCATTGCCATTGACCTTGGCCCTCTTGGCTGCGGGCTTCTTTGGACGGGATCTCTGGCTTGACTTGGACTTTCTCGATCTGGAGGAGGGCTCATGTTCGTCGTCGTCGTCCTCCTCCTCGTCGCTCGGCTCCTGCTCGGGCTCTTCCTCTTCGGCTTCGGGCTCCTCGTTCTCGGCGTCTTCGTCGTTCTCGGCGCCTCGCTTGCGCTTGGAGGAGTGGTCGGCCTGGGAAGAATGAGGCTCGGGAGAGAACTTCTGAGGGGGCCGCACGACGCGTCGAGATCTTCGGCGCGACGAATCAGGGGCAGCGGGGGACGAGCCTGGGTTGTTGTCTGATGTCTCCATTAGGGGCAATCGTGAAGGTGACATATGGAGGTGTACAATGCGACGCGACCATGTCCTGTTGGTAAATATGTAGTCGCTCAGGCGGGAATGTTGACAAGAAGGCGCGTGGTGGGGAGGAAGACGGGAGACGGGAGACGGAAGGACGGACGATGGAGGAGCGTGTTCAATCAAAAAATTGGGATGTGGTGGTCCGAGCGTCTTTTAACTTGGTCTTGGTTGCATCAATTTGCTTAACAATCCATTCATTGGCTCTCTCTCTCCCTCCTTCTCTCTCTCTAGGTAGTTCTTCTTGCCTGGGCATTCTCTTACCACTGATAAGGTTAGGTACCTTTGCACTATACTACACTACACTAGGTTCAAGTTAGGTAGGTGTGTAAGTAGTTACACCAGACATCCATACCACACCTTATTATACTTATCAATTGATGTACCTCAACTTTGTCTTTTTAAAAAGTCCTCAAATAGAGCAAGTTCCATAATCCTACCCATGTACGACTACTTCCTACCTACGTATATACTTAACACTACTTAAATAGTACCTACGTAGCTAGGTATTTCAAACTGTCAAGTAGATTGAGGCATCCCGTTTCACTACTACATGTAGCTTCCTACCCAATCATCCTCTAAAAATAAAAAAGGTCACCAGAGCTGCTTAATAAGAGGCACATAACACACGTACTAAACCAATTATAGACTTGGACTAGGTAATAACCTAGGTTAGATACCTATTACTCGTCTCAACATCGTCAGCCTCCCTCCCCTCCCCGTTCCACACCCACCTCGTCTGCAAGATGATATCACCCTTCCCAAAGTCCTCGTCAAAACCCGGCGAAGGACACATTGTCGTGAAGTTAGCACCAAACAAGACCTCCGCCCTAGAAAGCATCACCTACCAATATCCCCTTAAGCTTATTTCACCGTCTTCCTCCGCGGACCAAGGAAGTGTGCTGGTTTTCCTCCTATCATATGGGGGAGGTCTGGTTGGTGGGGATCGGGTCAACCTCTCAGTCGAGGTCCAGTCCAATGCTAGGCTGAGCATTGTGACGCAAGGGCACACCAAGGTCTTCCAATCTATAACCCCAGACATCGTGACAAGACAGAGGTTACAAGTGACCATCCGGAGGGGCGCTGCGCTCTGTCTGCTTCCAGACCCGGTCCAGCCCTTCGAAAGAAGCGTCTATGAGCAGATTCAGATATTCAAATTAGACAGTGGCGCATCCCTGTACCTACTAGACTGGCTAACCCAAGGGCGCACCGCGCGAGGCGAGAACTGGAGTCTAACCCATTGGGTTGGGCGCAACGAAGTATGGGCATCCACAGAGGGGAGTGACGCAAAGGGCCGACTCCTTGTACGTGATGCTATCATCCTTGATGGCGCCGCAGGACCTACGCGGTCCCAATCGCTCCGAGACTCTATGCACGGCCATGCCATTATTGGGACCATGGTCCTGAGGGGGCCCATGACAAAAAGCCTCGGCCAGTTCTTCTTGTCTGAATTCGCTGCGTTGCCCCGGCTGGGTGCTCGAGATTTCCGGAGCACCGAGGCGCGCGAGAAGGAAGAAGCGGCGCCTCGCTCATCGCTTGACAGTTGGCGTGCTACGAGGCTCAGACAGGAGCAAGATCTGGGCGTGCTCTGGTCGGCTGCCAATGTTCGCGGCTGCATCGTTGTGAAATTCGGCGCCCCTACCGTGGAAGCTGGCCGGAGCTGGATAGGGTCGATGCTACTCCACGAGGGTAGCATCGAGCGCAACTTTGGTGAGCAGGCTCTGATGTGCGTTCGATAGCAGACGATATGACCCGCGAAGTGCCAACACTTGGATATTTAACCGGGAGCCTTGTAACTCTACTAGGTATTGGAAGATGCCTTGAACGGCATACATGCCTACCTGATGCGAATGTTGATATTTTACGACAAGGTGCAACACTACTAGAAAATAAACCACTTAACTAAGGTTAGAATCAGTGGAATTAATCCTTACAACAATATCAAAGAGTATAACACGATGACTTTTATGGATCTTGGTTCTCCTTTACTGGTATATCCTACATAAGATACCTTGGTACTTGCCTAGTCTATAAGGTTGAGTGACCAGCTGTCTGTCAATTGTCTACGATTGACAGACTTAGATAGCCCCATTGGATTTTAGCAGTTACACTACCGGTTAGGTAGGTAGGTTGCTCTGTACCTACGGTTCCTGTGTGCAGGTACTTCGTACACATTAATGTAACCTTAGGTACCTATGTACATTCATACAATGGGCGCTATCCAACTGTGCCCCACCATCCCACTGTCTTCTCAACTCGGGCCCCACCATAAAGTTTTCAACCATTTGCTCAGTGAAAGTGAATCACTTCAGCAGCTTACACATAACATCCGACATTTGATTTTCTTTTTCCTTTTTGAAAAGAAAAGCAAAACTAAAAAAGACAAATATTTTACTGATAATTTTGCAAATGGTCTGACACCATGGCACCTGGAGCTTCGCGTGGAGGCGGTCGGGGAAGAGGAGGTAGAGGTGGCAGAGGTGCTGCTGCTCCAACCTCCACTAGTAGAGCCTCACTCGATGAAGCTTCATCACAGGACAGCCCACAACAGCCAGGAGAGCCATCCGATGGCTCCACACTTCCACAGAGTCTTCCCGACGATGGAACAGGATCGGACAGCCAAAGCAACCGCCCTACTCCAGCTAGTTCACGCCAGTCACAGACGCCGAGTGCGCCCACAAGAGGTGGGAGTCGCTTCAAGCCGAAAAATGTTCGGAGAGACGCGGTAGAGCGGCAAAGGCTAGCAGAGGAGAGAGATCGCGATCTTGCCTTGAAAATAAAGGCTGAAGAACGCGAATTAAGAGCGGAAGAGCGACGAGCCAGGAGAGGTCGCGGCAGAGGTGATATATCGCAACGGGGACTTATCAGACGCACCGTCACAGCAACCGGACCGTTCTCTGCCATAGCGCAAGGTATGATATATGACAGCCATATGAATCCCATATCGTGTATTTTCATGAGTTACTAACTCGCACACAGAGAATGTCAAGGATGGCGCTAGCCGTGGCGCCTGGGGATGGAGCTCAGGAGGTTCTGGAGGTTCTGGATCCAAGGGCGAGAATGATTTGCAATTCCGCATGCGATATCAGCCCAGAAGAGAGCACGAGGCTCGAGTAAATATCGACCTCCTAAATGGACTTACGGATGGTCATGCCGAAGACGGCACACCTCTGTATCAGCCATCTCGCTATGGTCAGAAGTCAACAGGCAATCTTCCTGTCGGTCTTTTACGAATGCAACATGAGGAGGCAGAAGTGAAAGTCAAAACTCAGGCTGAGCTTGAGGAAGAAGACCGCCAATCATCTGAAGACGAAGACGGCTTATTTGTTGACTCTCCCGTTAAAGACCATCAAGAGATGGCGATGGACGATGACAATGAAGTTTGGCATGCCGCTCCGAAGAGCCAAGTCAAGGTGAAGTCTGAACCGGGGACGGGTCCGGAAGCTGAAGACATCGATATGGCCGATATTCCCGAGGCGCAACCGAAAGCACCTCCGTCTCCGGAAGTAAAGAAGAAGCCAATTATCGGTGAAGACGGTACGGCTGTGGAACAAGCGATTATGGAAAAGAAGAAGCGCAAGGAGAAAAAGAAGGCGCAAGATCCAGAATTTATGCACACTACAATTGATCTAGAGAACCTGATACGTGGACTTAGTCTCACTGCCCCAGTTGAAGGCCAGGAGGGGCAAGAGAAAGACGATCAACTATTCTTATTCCAAATGCCGCCCATTCTTCCGCCACTGGAAAACCCGACGAACGGTCTGAACGGAAATAGCGAAGGGGTCGATCTCACAAGAAGTGCCGATCTAAAGGTAAAGACTGAGGATGGCACCGAAACATCACAGGCTATGTTCGACGGTCTCCCGGCTGGAGGTGGCTATATTGGCAAGCTCAACGTACGCAAGTCTGGCAAAGTAGAGTTGGACTGGGGCGGCACGACTATGCACCTCGGCTTGGGAACCGAGACGGAGTTCTTGACATCTGCCATCATGCTCGAGCAGCACGAGAACGCAGACGACCCAGAAGCAAGCACGGGATTCGCCTATGGCATGGGCCAAGTCATGGGCAAGTACATATTAACACCGATCTGGGATGAGGAGGAGGAATGGGATCCAAGTCTGGACGAGATATACGGGAATGGCGAGGTTCCTACATAATTCTGGTTAGTCTCTTTAGCGGCGCAGGTAAAATACCGGGAGTAGAGAGCTGGGAGGTTCATCACGGGCTGGTTATACAGTGTTACTCGAGAATATGACCGGGATAATCATCTTTTTTATGATCTTGCCACATTGACGACTAACTGAGAGCTCGCGCGTGATTCATAATCAATCATATTTATGTATCCTGTATGCCTCTTACAACCCATCTGGCCCTGTTTTATAAAGAAAGAAAAAGGTGCCACTGTTGCGTATGATACACCCCCTTTTCAAGTATGGGAAAGCCGAGAAGGGTCCATCCGATGCAACAAATCTGCTTACTATCTCCAATGTATATAGGCATGCATTGAATCCCTAGAAAGAAAGGTCACATAAGCAATCCTAGATCGCTGGAAAATATTCCCTACTACCTAGGTACAGAACCATTCGTTATGTGCATTAACCTAGTAGGCACCTAAGTATAGAGAATGCAAGAGGGCATTATACAAGTATGTAACTTCTTTACCTACCTACCTAGGTACTCTCTAACCTAAGGTCAGGTTAGGTAGATTAGGTATCTATGTCCAGCTTCAGGGGTCTTACCAAGGGCTGAGGTTAGTCAGTAGCTATGTCCCTTGAGGTAGAGTTAGGTAAAAACAGATATCAATATGAAGTAACAACCCCCCTCCCCTAAACAGGTGTCAACTATCCAGGTATCTACATACATACAAACAGGGAACAACAGCCCAATGCTTCGTATTCCAACGCTGTCCCTCCCATCCCCCCTCTCTAGGACAGTAGGGCTATATGAGGTTGTACTAAGAGGCCAAGCTATATTAGACAGACACAGTTCATTTTAATTCACTACAGCCTAAGACCTGTGTGTTTTACCACGTTTTTTTTCTTCGTGTTATTTGTATGGTGCCAGAACCCGCGAGAGCCCCTTGTTCACCAAACCATGTACCTAGGAAATCTAGCTACCTATAGGCAGCACAAAGACAACCGCACAACCACACCAAAGAGTAGGTGTGTGTGTGCGTGCGTGAGTGTATCGGTGCCCCAGACCTCTTATGCCTTGTAGAGGTCAACTGTGTTTTCTATGATACAAATATGTCCTTTTTTTTGTTCGTTTTCTGGTTCTTTTCTTCCCCTTCTGTCTTTTTGTCTCCTTCACAGTCAAGCTCTAGACGCACTGGTCCGCCGTTGCACCACCATGCGACATGATCGCCTTTCCAATGCAGCCCTTGCTATCACCAGGCACCGTGCCAGACGCCCACCAGTCATACGTGCCATCAGCAGGGGTCCACGAGAAGGACCAGCCAGAGACATCACCACCGCCGCAGTGGTTCAGCGCATCCTGCAGCTTCTCGCCATTGGCACCGATCGCACCGTCGGCGAAGCCGCGCCCGTGGATGTCGAAGTGGTACCCGCCGTCGCGCGGGTCCGCCGTGCACGTGTTGGCGACCCAGGACTGCTGCAGCGCGTCGAGGGACGCGCGCGGCAGCGCCACGTCCGGCTGGTTGTACACCGGGTCCTGGAACTCCGGGGCGAGAGGCTCGCGCGTGACGCAGTCCGTCTTGACGAAGAGCACGACGCCCTCGGGCTCGGTCGAGCCCTGCCGGATCCACAGCTGGTCGGCACACTGGTTGATGGTCGTGTGCGGGAAGTTGCACTGCCAGGCGTGGTTGACGTGGGTGATGGAGCCCTCGGTGTAAGTGCCACTGTAAATAGGGGGGGAAAGATGGTTAATGGAAAATGTTTTTTTAAATGGTATATATAAAATGGGGGGAAAGAGGAGGTAATTAGGTAGGTAGGTATGTGTGCGATGTTGTTCATGGACTTGTAAGAGAGAAAGGGGAATAAGTGGGACCGGGGCTAAGTTATTTAAAAAGGGGTAAGGGGGGGTTAAGGGGGTTAATATAGCATGTTATGTCACGTGCCATATGTGACTTCAAAAGGAGATAAGATAGGGGGGGGGGCAGCAAATAGCGGGTATAAAGGACTGGGTAAATAAGATGATCAAGCAAGCAACTTACCAAGTGGTCTTCATGATGCCGACAAAGGTGAAGTAACCACACTCACCAGGCTCGGGGTCGAATCTCCAAGAGCGACCACGAGCCTCACTCTGGGACTTGCTGTAGCCACCACTGACTGGAAGGGGGGAAAGGGAAAAAAAGGCAAGTTAGTAATTGCGATACCCATCAGAACACTTTGGGGAATACTTACTTCCGAGCTTGTAAGCCTTGCCCATCTTGGCAGTGTAGCCAGTGTTCCATCCAGTAGTGGTAGTGTGAGACTCGGTGATCTCACAAGAGATGGGATAATGACACTCGCTTCGAGGGAAGGGAGCTTCACGGATGTAGTGGTAGTAGGTGCCTATATATATGTCAGAGGTTGTTGGCTAACATCAAATGCACTGGTGCAAGGAGATATGCCAAGTTAAGGTAGGAAAGGAATTAGAGTATAGGGAGTAGGGGCTGGAGAAAAGAACAAGAAGTAGGAACAAAAGGGGAACATGTTTGCACCAAAGAGGGGTACGGGGTGCTACTTACGGATTTGGCAGAAGGATGAGCAACCCTCAGGGTCGAAGACCCACCAGTCCTGGCAGTTTCCATTGTCAAGCATCTGCTGCTTGTCAGTATATTTCTTTTGTACCAAATATTCAAGTTGTTGTTATGGTCCCAGTGCGTAGTTCCAGTGATACCCAGATGAGCAGGAGTGGATGGAGGCAAAGGGTTGTTGGAGGGTTAAGTTTCATGGAAGAAAATGGTGACATACTGCAAGAGAAAATATTGTTAGCATGCAAAATAAGCAGGTAGAAGCGAAACAGAAGGAAAATGATAATGATAAGTGTCCATGCTAGTAGCAGTAGCAGCAGCAGTAGTAGTATAGAACTGAAGCCATTGCCCGATATACTAGGTAGAGCAAGTGGCGATGATGTCAGGGAATTCAAGGATAGATATGGGACTTACCATGCTTCTTGGCTGGGCAATCAGCTTCACGGTACTCGTGGTTGATCAGAGGCTCAGAGTCGATGCCATCACAAGGGTTGCGCTTGACGAGGTCAAGAGCGACGGGAAGGGTGTTGTTGTAGCGAGTTGCATGGGGAATTGCGGCTGCAAAGCTGAGGGCTAGCAGCAGCAGCGCGAATGGGTAATTCATGGCTGCTACCTCGATGCAGCGAAGGTTCAGAAGTGGTGATGTGCTTGTGTAGTGTAGTGCAGAGTAGTGCAGAGTAGTATGGTGAAGTGGTAGGGTGTCGGTGATGGGAAGGAAAGGTGTGGTGAGGTGACGAGGAATGTGTGTTGTGTGTACAAGAGAGAGAGTGTAGGAGTGATGTGTGGTAGAAGGTAGGTTGTTTTATGTATTACTACCAGCACGCAGTTACCCAGGAGATAAGTTTGTATTCACTACTATTCTTCCCTTTCATTCCATGTGGTCCTAAACATCTATTCACTTCACTTGAGCAACGGCTAAACCTATCCCAATATGGCTACCGCAGAACAGAGTTGTACCAAAGTACCCCCTTTCCTGTTGCCATGGTCAAGTAGATACGGCAGTAACCGTACCATTTCCCTAGATCATTCACCAGTTCTTGCGTAGTTCAAGTCATGAAGGAACGAACATGTGACATGCAATGCTCAACCAAAGGCTTCCCTTATGTATTGTATCTTTATCGAAGTGAATCATCAAACATGATAAAATCCATCCCATTCCACCTTGTGTGCCCAGGTTGCAAGGACACACCGATGCAGGTCCCCCCTTTCCTTACTCCTTTCTCTCTCTATATCATGTGATCTATTAATCGTTAGAATACCAAGAACCCCCCTTTCCCCCAATCCCATACAAAATCCAGCCCAGGGGTATTGTGCAGCTAGAGTCCGGTACTCAATGTACCAAGCAAGTTCGAACAGAAAATAAAGCCATATTTGGTAGAGCGTAGAGAACTAGCAGTATATACAGAGTGGTATCATTGCGTAATAAGTATATCGGGTATAAGTCGTAAGAATGTCATATCTTCGTCACCGGGGATGTTGCCACGATGGCGGTCGATAGGGAGAAGCAAGTCCCACAACGTGATCACTAGGAATGGATGATTCCGACGTCGTGGGGACCTCAAGGGAGGATGTGCTGGAAGAGTCCTGCTCAAGCCAGGTCCCCATTGAATGCGGATCGTGTATAGGCGGCGGCGAAGTGGGCGAGTTTAGGGACTCGATGAAGAAGAGCTCGCTCCGAACCTGTTTCCTCCAGGGTCTTCCTTCCACCGGACTTGATGGCTCCCTCCTTGGTTCTACTTCGTTTGCTGGATCTTCTGCAACCTTGGTCATGTATGACACATGCGACAGTCTTGATCGACCGCTCTTACTCGTTAATGTCCCGACTTCTGAAGGTACTCCCGACTTATGGTTCTTCATGTTTCCAAGTTCGACATCAACTAGCGTCATATCCTGGGAGCCAAACCCTGGCATCTTGGTTGAACGTTGAGTGCGCGATGCAGGATGCGCACTACTCGCTGCTGTGGGCCGGCTACTTCCAGTCGATGTGAATCCCTTCAACTTCCATTTGCGCAGAAGCGGCCGTATGGTAACCAGGCTGGCAGCAGATATTGCAATACCCGGCTCAATCAAAGTCCACACCATAGCATCGGTACCATCAACTGTACGGTATTTGTGTTAATGGAAAATATCAATAGTAGGCAGCGAATGTGTTGCATTTATTAGGTAGATAGTAAAAAGATGTTAAGAAGCACGAGATGACTTACACAAGATATCCGACATGTCTTCGAGGTCAGAGAGGAACTTGAGTCGTATGAGAGTAGCGATACTCGCAAAAATTCCCAAACCAAGAACAATCACCACCGTCAGCTTAGCTTGAGCCGTCATCTTGACGTTCCATATCATAGGGATTGGTAGTAGCGCATATAACCAGTCCGACAATATCGTCATGACACTAAGGGCGTAGGCGGCATCGACGATCTCTGCGGCAGAGACACAATGGGCGTTCGGGTCGTTTTCGAGGATCGTATAGTCCCATTGAGCTGCGAACGGGTTGCACTGGAAAAGATTCCAGAAGAACAGGACCAGACTCCAGACGGTTATAATGCCAAGGCTGATGTAGATCGTGTATGTGTATCTCTTCTCCATGGCGAGGCGGAGAAGGAATACCCCAATGCTCAGCTTAATGAGCAACATGTTAAGTATATAGGTGGCCGTCGCCAAGGCCTGATACATCAAGCCCTGGATCTCGTCATACTGACTGAGCGACTTGTTATGCCTGCCCACGCCGTAGGTCACGCCAGCAAGTATAAACGCACAAGAGACCGTGAAGTTGATCTATTTACACAGACGGTAAGCACACGTCTACAATATCGACACAATCTAGGCGGCCAGGATCGGGGAGCATACCTGGGCTGCCAGCATCAACCAGTCATCGACTTGAAAACACTTGGTGAGCATAGCACGGGTATAAGAGCGCAAGAAAACGGAACACCAGGAGAGGACGAGCATGATGGTGGCGGTCGTCACCAGACTACCGCCATTGCTATCGGTTGGGGCATTGGGGTCCTGGACCGCCATATCAAGACCATCAAGCGCCCATGGGGGGGATTCGAATCGAAGGAGGGAAAGCAAAACGACGGGGGAAAGAGAGAGCCAAGAAGGCCTAGGTAGCGAAGGGGGCGCGACCACTCTCGTTCTATATGTAGATATGTTCTGGCCTCTCCAGGACGGGCCCGCCATGTGGGAGAACGGAGATAATACATACATCGTAGCACGAAGGAGACCAACGGCCCTCCAGAACTACTCCGGCATAACATTGTAGTATTTTCTTACTGGCAGCTTCTTGGACGTGGATCACGAAGGCAGGGGAGGGCATTGCAGGGCCCTATCTATTGTCTTAGTCTGTTGCCTGTTTCGGTTATGGCATTTTCTCTTCGAGGCCCCCTGAGACGTCCGAGGGTAGGCCCTGGACTGGACGGACGGAGTAATCAAGCAGCAGGTAAGGTATATGGCCGGGCTGCCGGGTGCTGCCGATGTGACCCTCGCGGTTAAGGATTCGGAGCACCCCTGCCTATTTCGAGGTATGAGAGCCTCAAACCCTTGCCAGATCCATGCGCCGCCCTGGGGCAGTCCACGGCCAAATTGGCAAGAGTCTCGTGCCAGTTGAGTGGTGTCCCGTGCGGATCATAGCGCTAGCAGCCCGTCACTTATCCCATCTTGGTTGGTGATATTTAGCTTAAACCGTCAGTTGGAGACGGTGATCTCGTGCCCAGATTCCCCTGTTCTCTGGTACAAACCTCTCTCCCCTCTTGGACTTCCTTGCGCGAGGTCACCCACTGACGTGAAAGCTGTGACATCGGACGAAATGCCCAAGGACGATGGAGCGTAGCAGTCACAACACCTGCACTGCCGACACCCATTCCAATTTGGGGGAAGGGGGTTTATTCCCTATGCCACCGTTATCGGGCAAAGCAACAGTAAACTTACGCGAAGGTTACCAAAGAGCAAGCCTATGAATCTCCCGCCGCCGTCGCGATCGTTGGGGGTAACATTCGAACATCTATGGAAACGAACTAGACTAGACGCCCCCCGCGGGGCCACGCTATGTATATACTAGTGAGTGGGAATAGTATCTCGAGGACCACGACTAGTCTGTCTTCGTCCAAGTTCACTGTTTTCGATCCTTTGAATAATTTGAACGGAAATGACGAAGGATTCCGGACTTTATAAACATCTAGTTTCTTTCTCTCTCTGTCGGCCCCCTGTTGTCGATACAACCCGAGGAGAGCTTGGTCGGTAGCTGCACTACGGAATCTCATGTATACGAAATTCCAGCGTCTCCACCAGCATTATTGGATCTCAGTCGCTCGAGATACGCAATACTAGGTAACATTTGAGAATAGTGACCTATCAGTTACCTCCATTATTTCTTGCTTGAAATGGATTAGTAGCAGATTGATTAAGTACCTAGTCAACCACCTGCTTACAATAGTACTATATGTATGTAGATCACGATAGACTACCTACCACTTACACAAACCTACTACATACCTACACTACATACCTAACTTCTAACTTGGGTGGCATATGTATCCATTCACTTCAAAACTTTGGTTGGCGAACGAGGACTCCCCACAAAGATTGACAGGCTCTCCATATCTGAAGCTAGGTATAAGATCAGCTCATTAATGATCCATAAAATGCTTAGATTCATGATCGATATCGACTTTCTGGTACCGAACCGTCCCCTTCAAACCCGCAGACCACCCCCATGTTCTCGTGCACGGATCAGTCTCAACTTAATCATTACTGTTGGGAAGCACGAGCGATATGCCCAGGTACATATGCCTCCGCTGTTGAACTGCTCTGCGTAGCAATGACTGAAATATATCTAACCTAGCTGCTTACCTTAACTCTTTTGATAAACTGAGGAGATGGTTTCGGTTTCTGATACTCACTTCTAAACAATAACATTTGTCCAGGAGTTACCGTCGTCAAAAAGGGGAAGAAAATAATGTCGAGACAAATCGGTTGATTTGTCAAGGACGAGTCATGTCGTTCGAACTGCTGCGACGAGATGCATCAATATTCAGTCACCAGGTTGAAACCAGCCCGAATGGTCATTCACCAAACTACCACCTAGTCTGTAACTACATCGCCTCGGCCGTCTGCTTCCCTCCCACCCAGTCGGCAGTTTTCTTACCTGCATCACTTGTCTAGGGTTAAGCGATCACCAACATTAGGTATTCTCTTCGCATTCGCCCATCGAGTCCGGGGTCTTCGGCTACTTCGGTCGCATTCTAGTATATGTAGGTAATAACCCCCCGTTATACCCAATCCTCGCCAACCCCAATGGACTCGATCAATGAACGGCACTGCTCATCCCTTAACCTACCTAGCTTCCATATTTGGGTTTGCTAGTTGAAGGTCCTTTTTCTTCAACTATATTATATTGCCTACACTCGTTCATCTCGGCTTTCAACCGACGAAGCGACGTCTAATGGGCCGTATAACGACGCTTGTGTGCGTTACTGGACGATCCTTGTAGGGCGTCGACTCCATCACGTCCCTCCGCCTCAATGCGAACGAACCGAACATGTTTCATCCTTCCCACCTGTTCCAGAAACACCTACTGGAGCAGGTAGGGGGGGTGAGATCTGAGATTCTCTTTTCACTTTTCACCTTTCTTTGAAAGTGTTGCAACCTACCTGGATTGCAGTTGTTGAAAGGACGATGCATGTCTTGTCCAATAATAAAACCCCGGCCTGCAGCCAACAAGCCAGCCGCCTCTATTCGGCCTGTCCTCCCGACCATGACATTAGAGGGATCGGCTATATGCCAGGATATCTGGTCCGGCCGTATATCCCGTAGGGCTTTTAACCCAATCGGCATCAATCTTATGATACCAACAGGTTAGAACTCTACCGGCAGCGAGCGTCTCAAAGATCCCATTGGCTCGTCTCGGGGCATTCGTCTTCAAGGCACATAAGGCAAAAAAAAGCCAGCACATTTCAAAGGCCCCCCTCGCTCCCCTACTCCCTCGTGCTCATGCCTCTCACATCGGAATTACTCCCCTGGTAAAGCCCGTCTGCCTTGGATTTCAACAGCAGGGGAGATGTGATGAGAATGCGCTCGCGGGGCGTAAGGAGGTGGGGGGTGGTCTTGCTAGATAATACCTTAGCAAGACGCGAGCATAATAAGAGGCGACTTATGCAGGGCCGCGTAGATATTTACGTCTTGAAGTTCATGATATTTGTGGTCCTGTTAGCCAGTTTCGGAATATGAAGAAAGGACATGCTGGCATGCCCAGCACGCGTAGAATGCACCTTGCCGCTGTCAAACCCGGGCTCGAGCCACGGTTCGACCTGATCGCGAACCAAGATCTAGCCCATCAATCCAAGATTGGGCATCGTGAGAGAAGCAGTGGGCCAAAGGCAAGGCACCTGTCAAGCTTGCTTGCGCATCGCTTAGTATTCCTTTGTCCTCCCAACCCCCCTAGATTACCCATTCGCTCTCATCTTGTTTATTAGTCGTTTATCCCCGTATCATGAACATTTTAAGTAATGTGATATGCGTAGTTCTATACGTCGTTGGGGTCAGGTCTGGACTGAGCTGGATATGCCGAGTGCTACTCAGTCGATGGGATGAAAGTCTGACCAAGTTCAAACAACTCCTTACTTATGCGATCCCCTGCAGTAAGTCATCGGGATATGGCTTTTAGTGTATAGGTGCGCATTACGTCTCCAACCTCTCGTCTATCCCCCCCCCCTCTCGCTTCTTTTCCTTTGACGCCGCGTGTTTTCGGTCACGAGGAAGAGAAATGCAAAACACCAACTGGTTACTGATCTGGTAGCATTTGAAGCGCGGTGAAATATCCCCTTCTTAGGTCAGTCCTATACCAGGTGATAATCCTCTATACGTTATATGCGCGAGTTGAATGGTGTGGATTTCTTTTCTTCCCTTTTTTCTTGTTCCTTTTCGGGTTGTCTTCTAAGAATATTTGCCCGCGACAAACGATGAATTACCTACTAACTTGCATCTCTGACGAGGAGCCGGCATCGGCCTAAAGTAAACTCCCGTTAAACAAATCGCACCTGGTTCTGATTAAGTCGACCGTGAGATTCGAAGCTGCAAGGGCTAGAATAACAAAATAGAAGAAGTTACTGTCTAATCTACTATGTACTGTATTTTATACCTAGTGCTGCTAAACTGACGAATGATAATTCACAGCGGGGATAATGGTGGGGGGAGAGGGGAGGGGGGATGGGGATTGATAAGTGTTGTGTCGTACGTATAGATTACAGAGATGATTTACGAGGAATTATAATCCTGGAATCACCTGGAGCTCAGAATAGAGTAAACGCGGATAAAATTGCCTTTTACGTGATTTTTTTTTAAAAAGACCTGAGTTCTTCCGATCCGATCTGACATAACTTGTTCTTACTAAGTTTGAAATCCGAGATCCATTCCAATCATTATCATTGAAACATTGGAAGTGGAGTTGACCGAGTTTGAATTGTCAACCAACCAACTCTTTTTTTTTTTGTTTCCTCTTTCTCTTTTTTTGGTCTTCTTTATACACTATATACCTAACCTAGGTACATACAACCTTGTAATTTACATCGGGGGCTGAGACGATATATACGTACCATACGTTCACCAAGCAAAATCCACTAACCTACAAGACAGGGCGGGAGGGAGAGAAGAAGAAGAAGAAGAATAACAAAAAAAAGAAAAAGAGGAATAAGCGAGGTGATTGCCGATCATGGCATCGTCGCTAAAATACACGCTCCACCAGTACGGCACCGAGAACGAGCTACAGCGAGTCGGCGTGTGGGACGTAGACATCGCCGACCAGAACAAATACTGGATCATGTAAACAAAAGTCCCTCCCCTTTTTTTTTTACCCTCCCTTGCCCCTCTATGTTCTGATATCCATTCCACCTACCTACCTACATACCCCATAGCCTAGTGCCGGCAGGTAACAAGGGGGGAAACATATGTGAAAGAGAGAGAAAAAAGAACCAAAACAAACAAGAAAGAAGGAAACAAATAAATGAACCACACCACTCATACATATTCACAGTTACATCCATGGCGGGGCTTGGCGCGACCCGCGCATCGCGCTCGAGACTTTTGAGCCCACTATAGACCAAATCTTGCTTGCGACAGCGTCTTCATCTCCATCATCATCATCATCATCACCATGCCACCAGCACCAGCACCAGCACCAGGTCCATGGCATAGCTGCCTTCGCCTCCCTCGACTACCGCCTAAGCCCGCATCCTAGCTTCCCGCAGGACCCCGCCGCCACGCCGCCGGCCAGGTACCGCGGCGCCCGCCACCCGGACCACGTGGACGACGCCCGGGCCGCGCTGGCGTTCCTGCAGGCGCGCTATGGCTCAGCCGTCAACTACGTGCTCGTGGGTCACTCGGCCGGCGGGTGCATCGCCCTGCAGCTGCTCGCAGGTCTGTGTACCCCCTCCCCCTCCTCCCCTCCCTCTTCCTCCGCTGGTAGTAGTAGTAGTACTGTAACCAGCGCCCCGGCCCCTTTCGCCTTCCCCCGCGCCATTGTCTCCTTCGAGGGTATATACGACTTTGCGGGCGTAGCGTCGCGCCTGGGCCCCGTGTACGCCGAGTTCCTCTCGGGTGCGTTCGGCCCCGAGTGGGCTACGGGGGCGGTAGCGCCGCTGGCGTATGCGGGGAGCTACGGGGACCGCTGGAGGGAGGTGGGCGGCAGGACGCTCGTGCTGGCTTGGTCGCGGGACGACACGCTCGTGGACGAGCCCGAGATCGACGCCATGGAGCGCAGGCTCCGGCGGGACGGCGTCGAGGGGCTCGTGGTGTTGAAAGACCTCCGCGGCGGCCACGACGAGATCTGGGAGAGCGGTAAGGAGATCGCACGCTTGGTAAGGGTGGCCTTGGAGGGGATTGGGAGGTGATGGCGTATAGGGAGGTAGGTAGGTGTTGGCAGAAAGAAGAGGGCTGGACGTGAGACCAGCAGACACAGCGCGGTTCTGCCGACTAATAGTCGGGCGTGGATTAACACTTAGTAGCGAGGATGTTCTAGAGATTTAGTAGGATGGGATAGGATGGGATGGGCTTATTGTCGATATATACGACTTGATGAACTCGGCCAACCCCAAAGTCATGCTATTAAAGTTGAACGCGCTTTCACTACTTCTCGGTCGATGGAACGCTGACACATTGACTATAAGCTGGACCAAGAGATGTTATGGCGAGAGAGAACATCGGGAAGGTATAAATATACAGTATTTTTGCACACGCACCATCAACTCAATATCAGACAGGCACTTTATCACGTTGCTGAGCCCAAAGTAGAGACCGTTGGCGGTGGACTTGTGGACCAGTGGATTCCTTGTGGAAAGACCTAACCCAGCGAGAATGTGTCTTATTCACATAGTGCTTCCCACACCCCCCACCCCTCTCTTCGTCGGTGGTAATAATGTTGGCGATGCTTATACTCTTATGCATACGATTCTTTCCATATGCACACCCCCTTGACCCCATCGGTAGGGTTTATATACCCAAGTTTCCATCTTTCTTCCTCTTTTTCATGCTGCTACATGTGTCTAACAATGCCGAGCCGTTTCAACACCAGGCGGGTGACGCTACTAACCTATAGGCACGACCACTACCTACGCCTAGGGCTTTGATATTCGCCGCGATGTAAGGGGTTACTATAGCGTTGCCCTCCCCCTCCCCCCTTTCTTTTTCATCGTTATATTTACTCACACCTTGAAAACCATTGGCAAAACTAAGGTGATGTCCATTTCCATAAAGAGGGATGGCTTGGACTGCCTGCCTAGGTGATATCTTCGATGCTATTGGCAGTTATATATACTGTGACTTGCTGGCGTGTGATTATTCCTATGGGGAGAAGTGTCTACGGTATTGCAAAGAATAATTATATTACGCTAGAATACCTAGGTGCTTTGGTAATTGTGATCCCATGTTTCGGAACATAGTCGGATAGGTACCTAGGTAAGTAGGTATCTATAGTATATTTGGCTCTGGCGGTTCAGACATAGGTATATGTTGTTACACACCCCCTCTCTTTTTATCTCCCGCCCTTCTCGCGCACCCAGGTATAGGTATCCGGACGGGTAGTTAATAACGATACTCTGTAGAGCCCTAGCCCGGTCAACTGTACAACATGATCATCCAATAACGGGCACCTATAGCTCACGGCTCGGTATTGATTGTCTTGCAAGACGTAGCATGTTCGTCATGTAGGTGCAGTGCGACGACCCGTAAACTTGTCATACACAACGGTCGCCATCTCCCAGACCCATAAGACGTCACCCGATTTCTAGGCTGGAACAATCTGGAGTGGGCATTTCGGATACGTGCCATAGATAGGTACTTGCCGAAGCATCGAGTTTCTATTCGGAGGCTCGTTGGGGCGATAACAACGAAAATGGCTAACCTGAGTATGTCGTAACCTACTTAGTAGTTAGGTAATTATAAGTTTTGTCTCTTGTAAGTTCTGACAATAAGTGGGTCTGCCCCTTTGCGCTGGGGAGGGGACCCCAGATCTTATTATTAGTATGTACCAGACTTAGCTAAGCTTAACCTTATTGTGCAAGTCTCATCTGGGGAAGTACCTAGTAATTGTGGGCCTCTCTAGGTTAGCAAACAACTTCTTATAGGCAGCTAGGGAGGGACTAGGTATAGCTTTAGCTTCTCGTCTCATCTTTATCTCGATTTTCTATCTTTCATCTTTAGTATTCATCTTTCATCTTCCTATCTCGAGGTAAACCAACTGCCCGATATAAACACCCACATCCAACCATCCAACCCGCATACAACATATCAGAGAGGGCAGGCTGATGCTCAGTGTCACAATGCCAAGGGGCAAGCCACCTACCTAGGTAGTGATGCGGCAGTATGCATGCAATTAAGCAAGGTAAACGACGGAGGCGCAGGTAATGTAATCAGCCAAGAGCAGTCAATGTTACCCCAAATCTTGCCAGATTTCTAATGAATATCCGTGACTTGTGCACTCCTCTAGAAAAAGAAAATAGTTCGAAAAAAAAACTAACCTAGGTAGATCCCGTAGATGGACTCAGCCAGACCCGAATCTCCTGACCACCGGCTCTCCAACGGTGGTTTTAATACCTCCTCCTATCCCTCTTTAGCGGCAGCGAAGTTCGCCCAGTCTAGCCTTTAGTGATGCTTATTAGACGAGGTCTGAGATCTCTCCCCCGCACTGCCAAGGTGCTATGTACCCGCCTGGCGTTATGTGTCGTGGGGTAATTTAGTTGGGTTTACTAACTCGTTGCTGGTCCTCCCCCCGTCTAAACCCCCGTCCACACGCCCCCTATACCCTATACTATACTACATAGGTCACTTCTTACTAACATCAAGACCCGCGTATCGCTGCGTTCTTTTTTTCTCGCCAAGTATGATAAAGAGGATGAATACCCCCTTCTTAGGCAAGAGAAAACCTCCAGCGAACTGCCGAATACAATAAGTAGGCCGCCTCCTATTGGCTTGGGTCTTGTTACTCGAACCCGCCCACCCCCTTTCTCCAAAACTCCCTGGAGGTGAAGAAAGAAGACCCCTGCCCAAAGAGATAGTGAGAGGGGTGGCATACTAGTAATATACTATTATATACCTTACATGGGCGTATTTATCCACAGTGCTCGGCATGTTGATCCAAAGCTAACCCATCTCTTTTCCTTATTTTTTTTTTCTCTTTCGTTACTCCTGTCTCTCCTACCTGAACATCTCTTCTTCCATCACCTACGTGTTCAGCCCCATATACACATCATGGCGTCGATAGCGATAGACGCGATGGACGAGAAATCTGCGATCCCGGATACCGTCATGCTCGAGTCCAAGAGCGAAACGTCCGTCGATAGTCCTAGCTGGACCGTGGCGGAGGAGACGGCCGTCCGCAGGAAGCTGGACTGGCAGCTTGTGCCAACCGTGACGATACTGTATCTCCTCTGCTTCCTCGACCGGTACGAAGATACCTTTTCTATGGAAAGAAGGGGAACGGAGAAGGAGTCCTGGATCCCATTGCTAACCCGGTTCCTCACAGGGTCAACATCGGCAATGCTCGTATCCAAGGTTTGGAGGAGGACTTGGATCTCTATGGGTACCGCTTCAACATTGCCACGAGCATCTTCTACGTCGTATATCTGACCGTCGAGGTTCCGTCAAATGTGAGTGGTTATCAGCCCCTGTGATCTTTTCCCCCCTTACCTGCACCGTCTCCAAGTCTATACTATCCATATCCTTAGCCTCCTCGACTGTCACAGAGTCATAGATAGAGGAAGGGGGAGGCGAGAAAAAGGATGAACGAGTCGCTAACAGCGACACAGATCCTCCTCAAGCGCATCGGGCCCCGCTTCTACATCCCCGGTCTCGTCTTCGGCTTCGGCGCCGTCTCGCTCGCGACGGCCTTCGTGCACAATTTCGACCAGCTGTGCGCACTGCGCGCGCTCCTGGGCATCTTCGAGGGCGGCACGATGCCGGGCATCGCCTTCTTCCTGAGCTCGTTCTACAAGCGCGAGGAGCTGTACTTCCGCGTCGGCATCTACGTGTCGGCGGCGTCGATCGCGGGCGCCTTCGGCGGGCTGCTGGCGGCGGGCTTCTCGCAGATCCCCGAGTGGGGGCCCGCGGGCTCGCGCCTGCACAGTTGGCGCAACATCTTCTTCTTCGAGGGCATCATCACCATGCTCACGGCGCTGGCGGCGCCCCTCGTGTTGCCCCAGAGCCCCGAGACCTCCCGCTACCTGACCCCGCGCGAGCAGTGGATCGCCGCCGAGCGCGTGCGCCTCGAGCACCGCGCCCACCCCAACGAGCGCGTGCGCGCCCGCCACGTGAGCCGCGCCCTCCTCAACATCAACAACTACATCTGCGCCGCGGGCTTCTTCGCCATCAACGTCACCGTGCAGGGCCTCTCGGTCTTCATGCCCACCATCCTGCGCCAGCTGGGCTACGAGTCCTTGACGGCGCAGTACTACACCGTGCCCGTGTACGTGGTGGCCTCGCTGATCGCCATCGCCGTCGGCCTGGTCAGCGACAAGACGCGCATGCGGGGCCTGTACCTCGCGCTCTTCACCTTCCTCGGCATCCCGGGCTTCGCCATGCTGCGCTGGGGCGCGGGCAGCCAGGTCAAGTACGCGGCGGTGTACCTGTGCGCCGTGGGGGCCTTCCCGGGGGGTCCGGGGTTCCTGTCGTGGGGGCTCAACAACGCGGCCGGCCCCGCCGTGCGCGCCGTCTCGGGCGGCTGGATCGTCACCCTCGGCACCACCGGCGGCATCCTCGCCGTCTGGGCCTACCTGCCCGGCGACGGGCCCGACTACCCCGTCGGCCACACCATCAACCTCGCCGCCCAGGTCCTCGCCCTCCTCCTCTCCTCCTTCGGCATCTTCTACTGCGTCCGCGAGAACCGCATCCGCGCCCGCGGCGGGCGCGACCACCGCCTCGTCGGCCTGACCGAGGAGGAGAAGGCGGACCTGGGCTATAGACACCCGGATTTCAGATACATCGCGTAAATGGTGGAAATCCTCTTCCTTTTTTTGGTTAGAGTTAATGGCGAAGATGATTGGTTTCTGTGTGGTGTGTGCTGTTGTTTAGGAAATGCTGCGTGGGAAAGGGGAAAAGGGGAAAAGGATTGGAAAGGGGGAGCTCTCGCATTCTCCCGGTCCCCTTTTCTCCCTCCCCCGTGCGCTTTTTGCCTTGTATAGAGGAGGGAGGCATGGCTGTTCAGCTAAGTACCGAGTGAGTAGACGAAGGAAATGTATGGAGCGACGTAGAGCAGGAAAGCTAGGTAGTGAAGGACTAGGTACTTCCCCCCCTTTTTTTTTCATTCATCCCTTAAGGCAAAATAAATATTTATATCTGTCTTGCGTATATGCACCCGCCAGTGTCAAATTTACCTGGTACATGTAGTTTTCTGTAGGTTAGACGGGATAATAGGATGCTGGATTGGATGAATGATGATCCGCCGTGTTTGAATTGCGCGTATGGGTTAAATGGACGAACGTCATAGTACCTAACCATTAGGTTGGTTAGGTAATCTACCTAGAGTTCTTTGGGGGGCTATGTACAGTCGGTGGACAAAAGTTCCGACAGTTCCCACTTTATATTAAGCCTCACTTATTTTACATTAAAAAATCTTTACATTTTTATATTAAACTTAATTATAAAAAAATTAATTTATATTTAATAGTTTTTAAACTTTATTTTTATATTTTTATTTATAGTTTATTAATTTAATTTAATTATATATTAACTATTAAATTTAAAAGTTAAAATATAAACTTGTTTATTTTATATTAAAATTATGTAATAATTTTATATTAAATTAAATTTTTAAAAAATATATTTATTTTTAATAGCTTTTAAACTTTATATTTATAAGTTTAATTTAATTTTTTTAATTTAATTTAACTATATATTAACTTTTAAATTATAATATTAAATTTTTTAATTTTTAAAACTTAATAAAAATTATAAAAATTAAATAATTAAATAATTATTATATAAAATAAGTTTTATTTTAAATATAACTTTTAAAACTATTATAATTTTAATATTTTATATTTTAAATAAATTTATTTAAAAACTTTTTTAAAAAAGTTAAAATTTACATTTTTAAATTAATTTTTTATATTTTTTAAAAATTAATAAAAAATAAAATAAATCGTACATTTTATACATTTTAATATATATAACTTTATTATAATTTTTAATAATTAAGTTTAATATAAAAATGTGAAGATTTGTTCATTTAAAACAAGTGAGTTTTGGTGTGAAAAGTCGAAACTGTCGAAATTTATGTCCCCCCACTGTAGGTAGTTGGTTGACTAGACGGTGAATTGGGCGGCGGCGGTGGTGACCGATCTACGATATATATGAGGAGGCGCTTACCCATATAATTATCTGCATACTACACACACACTACGCAGTCGTTGTAGGTAGGTAAGGTAAGTACTTAGTCTTCTACCTAACCTTAGATTAACCTACCTAGCTTAAGTCGTATATTGATGCAGGATTCTCAATACATCAATATTGCACGATACCTATATCAAAACTTGGGTTTGCTCTTAAACTACACAGTGCCTAGATAGGTGTTTTCGGCATTAACATTGGTTGATTGCCTACGTTCTTAACTAACCTAGTGTACATCATATTGCTGAAGAATCCCAGACGACGGGGTGACCTTGCCTATGTATGTAGTGTATGTAGGTATGTAGGTAGGTAATGCGCGCCATACCTATGTATGTACCTAGGTACGGTAATGTACATACATACATACATACACATATCTATCCTCCACCCTGTCCCTGTGTACCGGCCGCGGAGCGCTGTCCGCTGTCCGCTGTCCGTCACACCCCTCCCCTCCCCTCCCCTAATAACAAAAAATTTTTATTTTCAAAAACTACTTGCCTCTTTTACGCGGATCTCGCACGCGCGGGACAGTAGTAAGTAGGTAGATAGTTCCTCTTACCTATGTTAGTCTACTCAGATGATAATGTGCAATGCATTAGTATTTCACTTAGCGTTTCTGCATGTTGTCAGTGTTATCCTTGGGGTATGAGAAGAGAGAGGGGGGGGGGGGGGGGGTTCTTCTTCATTCATTCTATTTTTGGGTTTACATGACCTCGTGACTCGACAAAAAAAAAATAAAAAAAGGAAAAGGAAAAGATTAAAAGGTATGTATGTAGGTAACAAGGCCAGAAAGAAAAAGCTAAAGTCCCCGATATCGCGCCCGTTCCATGTAAATGGTGCCTTGTACATTCGGCAGTTGCGATATGCGCATATATCATATTATGCCGTATATTAAATATATATATTCTTGTCTACCTACCTCAAGCTATCTAGATACCTACGTAAGTAATCCATGCTCTCCCTCTCTTCTTCTCTCCTTCTCACTCTCACTCTCTTTACCTCCTGTTGTATTCTCAGTTTCCTTTTCTTCCCATTCTCTCACCATCTACCTATCCCTTCTCTCCCCCATCCCTTTTTTTCCCCTTTTCTTTTCCTCTAAGTCTATTCATCCATCTTATCTCATCTATCTTACCCCCCTCCCCCCGTTAAGTTGGTAGTCAAAAAGCGCAAATAAATTGTAGTCATAAAGCTTAGGTATTTATTAGGTAATTTGTGTTTTGCTTGTTTAAACCCGGTGGGTTGGGGGCGGGAAGACAGAACAATGGACGTGCGTTGCGTGTGTACGTGCGTACCTACCTAGGTAGGTACCTATATTGATGCGTCGTCTTTATGTTCATGAGCCTGAAAGTGGATTTTTTTTCTTTGCATGTGTTATAGTAAGTGCCTAATATACGATACATAATCAACAAACCAGATATCTCCGGCCCCCCCCCTCCCCTCTTCACTCCCCCCCATCAATCTTTCGCACAGACAAAAGCTTGTGCGTTTTCCACTCTCTTATCTACCTACCTTACTCTTATCCACTAATATGTTATGTATTAATATTTGACATACATGTAGCAATATGACTCGGTGCTCTTACAGCTTCTTTTAGAGAAGTGGGTTAATACTATCAGTGTAAGTTCAAGGTACCAAGTCAAACCTGTCCTTTTGCTGTTGTCTACAACAGGTAAATTTAATAGTGAATACTTAAGTTAACTGGAAAAGAAAGGGTTAGTAACTTTAGCAAAGGATAATGCTCTTGATCGTGTAGGTGTAGCTATTTCATATTGTGTCATAGAAAATATTGAAAATACCTAGGTAGTACTTACCTAATAAAACCTAGGTATGTCAAGTTGTCACAGGTAAGTCTATATTGCAGTAATTACTACAACAATAGGAGAGGAGAATTCAATGCCATCCAAATTTTTTTTTTTTAGTATTCCCAGCCCCAGCTTTGATGCATTCAAGACGCAAATCCCCCCCTTGAACCCGGCGACTCTATCCGTCTATCTATAGAATCATCTATAAAAATTAAGTATAACATTATCCTTTTCTCCCTTCCGTCGTAAGGAAAGGGAGAAGAAAAAGGTGTAAGGCGTCTTTGTCTCGGTGTAGATAGACAGATAAGAAATGTTGGTAAGCATCGTCGTCATCGTAACTCGTAAGCCTCTTTTCACCCGGTCATCGAGTCTGACCCTTCCCGGACCCTTCCTCCCAATTTTTTTTTTTCACCCCCTTCCGTCCAATAATAGCCAACCCTCTAACTTCCCACTCTTTTCTATCCCCGTGCTCCAATCGTATTGACCGCTTTTATCCAATCAAGTTTGTAATCCACAAACACCGTTGTCACCTGTAACCACACCCAATATTTTATCCCTGACAAACCGACAACACCGGGAAAAGGAAAATGAGAAGCCTTTCTTTTCGAGTCGATACCCTCCGTTTTTCTTTCCCCTCTCCTTTTTATCAACCCGATGCAAATTCAATGGAAATAAACAAACAACCCCCAGAAATCCAGTCCCTTTTCCTTTTATCTAAAACACAAAAGCATGGCCGAGGCGGGAGGGCCTAGACTTTGGCCCAGAATTTCCAGCCAACGACCCACCAACGCGCCATCAAGATTGCTGCTGCGCTCATCATGGTCACGGCACCAGCCCAAACTTGCGCCCAGAGGAATGAACCTTTGCACATGTCGATGATGGCGCCGGCTGTTGGTGGCCCAGCAACAGTAGCGATACTGACGATAGTGAAGCACATCCCAAATCGTGCGCCCATCTTAGTCGGGTCTTTTGTAAGGCTGGCGAGAGCTCCAGCGACGGCTCCTTGCGCAGCTGAGTTGGTAAGACCAAACAGGACAGCGAAACCATACATAGCAGGCGCCGTTTTGATGCCGATCCAAGCGAAGAGGGTGCCAGCAAAAATGACCGTTGAGATTATCAAAGCATTGATAGTACCAAGAAAATCGTCGGCGAGGTACCCGATCAAGGGACGAGAGATCATGCCGACACCGTTCATAATGAGAGTGAGGGACACGGCGGAAGTCGGTGTGAAAGATGCGATGTCAATAGCATAAGTATTCATCTGGTAGTGCTGACGTGTTAGAGAGGATACCTTGACCTGAATTGAGATATAGCGTAGTTTGTGCCGGAAGTTTGACTCACGTAGAAAAACCCAAAGTATAGGGCCCAGTATAGAAAGAAAGTGCCCACGATGACAAGAACATAAGGAGCTTCCTTAAAAGCAGCCATATCTATAATAGGACCAGCTTTGTGCGGGATGTTTCGTGGCCTAATGAGTAGGCTCATAACCATAATCATAAATAATGCAACGAAACCAGCGCATCTGACAGCCCAAGGAAACCCGATACGGGGGATCAGGTACTGGACCGTAGCGGGGAAGATGATACTCCCGGTACCAGTGCCTGCAGATGAAAGCGTCAAGGCAAGTGCGCGTCGCTTTCTGAAGTATGAGGTTATGATCGTGACGGTGGGCATAAACATAAAGCCCAGGCCAAGGCCCGTGCAGATGCCTTGGGCAAGGAAAATCTGCCAATACTGAGTTGCTAGGCTCGTCATGAACGTGCCCACCAGAGCGAGAAACGAACCACCCAGCACTGACCCGCGGACATAACCTGCATCTGCAAGTCGGCCAGCCACCACGCAAATAGCGTTATTGAGAAAGATCTGAACGGACCCTATCCAAGATACTTGGGATGAGGGGAGCCCAAGAGTTTCAGTGTAATATAACTGGTAGATGCCAAAGGCAGCACCATATCCGCACGCCATGGTATTTACTAAATGGCATGCGAGCACCTGAAGCCATGCTTTCGATCCACCATCTGGGTAATGATCAGCATCGTTATCATCATTGGGCAGGTTCGGCCCAGCCTCAACGGCCTCGATAGCAGGAAGGGAAGCCTCGCTGTTGGTAAGGGGTTGGATGGTGAGAACAACATCAGGCTTCTTCTCGTCAGGAACAGCCGCCATGATAAAATAAAGAGGGGAGGAACTTGGCTAGGTGAAGCAAGGAGAAGCGCGAGAGCCTGATAAAGGTGACTGATGGATCTGGAGAGGGATGGGGAGAGAGATGATGCCGCTGTATCACCATCATCGAGACAGAGCATCCTACCCAGCTCTCATATACTCGCCGGCGCCTCAAGACCCCAAGACATGTCTTGGGCCAAAACAAAACATTACCTACCAAAAACTTGACGATGCTGCCACGATCTCTCGTGGTGGCCCACCTCACAGGTCTCCAGGTCCGTTAACGGCTGCGCGCGAGGTGTCATGGCTAATGGTATGTGGAGCTTTGGGGGGGGGGGGGGGGGGGGGGGGGGGGAGAGAGAGAAAGCCCGGCCAGGCCGCGACTCTCGTGGTGCTCATAAGGTGGCATCCCAAAATAGCTTACCGTCTGTTCTCTCTCACATGAGGCGGGTTTGCTACCAGCAGCAGCGAACCGGAAGCATGCGCGCGGTCACTGAGCACCCGCCACCCCCCTCTTTTCCCAAGGCTTCCCTTTTCCCATCACGAACATCGTGAACAGCATCGTGCAATTTTCATCACGAGGGGGAGGGGGCGCGTGTTTTTTTGGAACTTGCCGCCCTACCATCACCACGCGGGCCAGCTTCACCGACTTACAGCTTACCACGAGAAAGCTAGACTCTGGGCAGGCCTCAGCACCGTCCACGTCCTCCACTTTGAAGCCAACTCTCCGGGTGCCAGACAAGCCAGACAAGCCCGCCGCAACACCTCAGGAACCAAACCGGGAGAGAGGGCACGGGAGGTGCAGGCTGTCAATATTGGAATGGTAGGACCGGCCATGTCATGATGACAGGATTTCCCTCCCAGAGAGGGGGAAAGGAGACCGGGGAGACATGGACGGAGGAAAAAAAAACAGAGACAGAGAGAGAGAGAGAGGTGATGGAGGGAAGTGGGAGCCGAGGACGGTTTTGGTGAGGGAAGCTTGCGCATGGGCCACCTCTTGACCATAGCCCCGAATCTGAGCGCCAAGCCCGCCAAGCCTGTCAGGGGATCGGGACTCAAGGGGCCCCTATCCGCCCGATCAGGACTAGCGCAGAACGGATCTAGTTTAACTCAACGTCACGCTTCCCCGGAAATTCCATGGCTTTCTGACGGGCACCGCACGATGCCATTGGCTGGCGCCAAACAGCTTATTGGGTTCGTACTCTTTTTGCAGCAACGCCGCTTTAGATATGTACCTAGGTTAGGTACCTAGTAGTATGTAAGGCCGCTGTCACCCATGCCGCTTATTGCCATCCAGAGTTTGCGCTGCTTGAACTTTATACGTAACAAAATAACCATTATGGCGGCTCCTCACACAATTTGCGCCTGAGACCAAAGATACCTAGAGTGGTCCCGGGCTGTCAACCTGACAATAGTCTCGAGAAACTAATGGTCATTGTTTGTATTTACAACTGAATTTTTTTTTTCATCACACCGTACCTAATCTCCGTTGTCGCTAGCTAGAAATATGTGGAAGCATCAAGTGACGAAGAAAAAAAAAAGAAGAGACGGACAGGGGTGGGAGATAGAGGGGACAGAAGGAAAACAGACAAGAGAATGCGAACCCAAGACTGTACTGTCCGTCCAACAATATAGGAAAAGCCGACTATGTAATTCAACCCATTTTCATATTCGGTGTCCAGATATTGCTCTTTCTTCCTTCCCCATTCCCTCCCCTCCTTCATCCTCTACCTTCATTCCACCCTCCACGTATGTTTCTTAACAATAGTACTCTGACAGCTAGGTTTCCCCTCTGGCCTTGTCGTCGTCGTCATCGTCGTCGTCGAAAAGCCGACGTCGTAGCGCATTTCACTTAGTTACATCTCCATTTCACCAACTTCCACATCGTCCTTCAGTAGATGCACAAGTTTTTTTTGTCTGTTTTTAATTTTTGGTTTCTTTTTCTAATGCTCGCCTATTTTTTGTTTTTCTCTGCATCGACAACCCTGCCTGAGTCTCTTGCCGCAAGAGCAGGCATTCTTGCATACGACGAAGCGACAAGCAAGCACGATCCAACGCCAATCTACTGATAGCCCCTTAGAAGAAGGTTCATTCCTAGCATAGCGTTTTGTTGAAAATAAGAAAAGGAGTGGAACGGCCTCGCGACCTATGATTAAATCCCTGTTTCCATTGCGCCTCTCCTAGCCCCCGTAGGAATGAAAATCTGACAACGAGAAACAAGACATCCCTCCTCGATCCGATCAGCCGTCAACAACGGCCGAAATCTGCAATGACGCATTGATACGCCATGCCGTATATGGTGTTTAGTGTGTGTGTCTAAGAGCTCAGACTTTTCCCACCTGACAATCATTCATGTAGTGACTGGATGGACGGTCTACACCCTCAAAAAAAAAGTTTCTGTGTCCACGTAAAGTATATGCGATAGACAAGGTGAATCGTGCTAGACAGACTCGAGGTTGTCTTGCAGGACACGTGCGCTGTGTTGGCTTGCCATCATTGGACAATGCGCACAAGTCACATGATCTACCGCTTCCGCTTCTTGTTTTTGTCCGTCACGGTCATCGGAACCGCAATAGGAGCAGCGGGTAGGAGAGTGGGAGGCCCGGCGACTTCAGCAGCCTTGATCGGGACACCCATGTGACGTCCATATCGGCCCTTTCGTCCATTGCCTTCATCTTCACTGATGCACTGGTCCGCGCTAAGCCCGGCATCGCGGCATCGGCCGCAAGGTCGCTGACGATCGCAACCCTTCTTACTCTTGCGACAACGCTGGCATCGCGGTTTGGTAGACAAGTCCGGCTGGTCCTCCTCGCCGGGGTGACCAGAGACAACCGAAGCCGATGCGATGGATGGCTTGCGCGACTGGTTTGGCAGCGACGCAGGCGACATAGGACCAGAGACCGTGCTGTTGGCCTTCTTTGCCTTGGTCGCAGTGGTAGTCTTGGGAGCCTTCATAGGCTTGGGCTTGTTGGCCTTAGCGCCCGGCGCCCGTGGCTTTCCAGCATTCTGGGCCTTGGTCTTGGTGCCGTTCAATTGCGGCCCATCTTCGCCTCCATCCTCATAATCGGCATCATCGCCACTAGCATCGGCATTGTCTCGCGACGGCACGAAATGACTATCCGTGGTGGGATGGATCTTGCGGGTAGCCCCGGCCAGATCAAGCTTCTGGCGACGCGCGGGCGGGAGGTCATCCTCGCTATCGCTGTCGGCATCGCTTGTGGCCCCGGTGGAGGAAGCGACATCAGCCTTGCCGCTGAAAGTGTCATCTAGAGTCGAGGCAGAGGTTCTGCCGTGAGAGATATTCGACATCTCACCCAATCTCATAAGTTGGATGGCCACGTCCTTATCCTCCTCAGACACACAGCTACCAATAGTAGGATCTGGGGTCGGGAGGATGCCGGAGCTGCTGTTGTGGTAGCCGATGCTGCCTCTGTGGCGCCGAGAGTCGGTCACCGGTGTCGCAAACATCCCATACCCGTTGGTGTAGTTCTGGGGGGACTGGAGGGGGCGAGGGTTGGTGAAGGGGTTCTGTCCGGGATGCGCAAAGGGGACGGAGGGGCGCTGGTGCTCAATCCGACGAGCGGGTGACACCGAAGGGTTCGAAGTCGCTGCAGGCATTTGAGGTGGCGCGAAAAGCGGCAGTTCCTAGAAAACACGGCTGATTAGCAGCGAATTCTTAGGATAGAATACGAGATAGAGTCATATTCAATAGACTTACAGAGCTTTCAAACTTGGCGCGCTTGCGACGACCACCTTCTACAATGTTTTCCACACTGATATCGGTGTTGCCAATCTGCTCCTTAGCCTTGCCAGACACAGAGCCAGATGCGCCGTCCCCACTGCTGTAGCCATTCATGCTATCGCTGCGGTTGTCAAAGTTCGGACCGCGATTCTTAGTAGAGCGGGAGCGGCCCTTCTTGCCAGTGGTAGGGTTGGTGCTGACAGACGTGCTGCGCCGACCGCGACCCCCACTAGGCGATGGGCTGCGTCTCCGAGAAGTTCGAGATGCAGGCCTGGAGGTGTGCTGCCCGAGCTGCTGGGCCACATAGTCCATGGGCGCCGACTGGAAGGGGCCAGGACCAAATGGACCAGCAGGCTGAGGCGACTCCTCAATCACCCGCACATAGACAACCATATTATTGCTGAAGTTTTCATACCTCGCAATGAGGGTGTTGCCTCTATCATCCTCAAAGCTAACACCCTTCCCGCCATGATATAGCCCATAGAAGTTCTTTACAGTAGAAATGATAGAATCCGTGTCATCATGTGGATAGATCTGTACACGCAAGGGCAATCGTGCGCGATACTGGGGGGACTCGGGGAAGAGGAGCTCGAATTGAACATGTTTCGGGGTTACAGGTTGCCTGGGCGAGGCGCTACCGCTGTTGGAGCCAGCAGAAGCACCAGCATAGGTGTCAATCGGCGAAGCAGACGCCATTTCACCTCCTCTGCGCACGGCAGTCGTGTCAAGGGTAAGACGTTTGTTGGAGTAGGGCTGATGTTCAAAATGATGAAAAGCGCCCGCGCCGGGTTGGCTGCGGGTTGGGTGCGAAATGGTAGACAAGGGCTTTGACGACAACAGACTCGACAATTCCATCACAGAGTCGTAATGACTCGAACCGGGATATCTCGTGTGAACACTGGCCCCTGTTGGCCCGAGTATTCCTAAGGACGTTGTACACCGGGTGTGGATGGATGTTGGAGTAGTAAGGAGTAGGGGCGGTCAGGACCCGGTCGCAAGGAAGGATAGATAGACGAGATGGGAAATGGACAGGACGGGTTTCGCTCGATGCTGATGTCTATACTCCCTGTTAGCCTATGCGTGCGAGATGGGGTGGAATGAGGCGATAGAAGGGAGAATCATGGGTAGACAGCCCTGGTGGTGGCCAACCATGGCTGGGGGGGCGAAGCGACATCTGGGGGTTGTCGGAAGAGGAGGCAGCGTGCGAGACGACCTCAAGGAGCAGTGCAGGCAGATGAGGCCAAAAAAGGGATGGATGTTTGATCGCGTCAGGTGTTGGGATCAAAAAAACTTACTTCAAGACACAGTGGATGAGGTGGTGCTGTTAGAGATGCAGAAACTCGACCTTGAGGCCTGGATCCCCCGAATCTACCTACAGGCACGAGCGGACGGGCGTCAGTACTGGCAGCGAGCGGGTGTTTGGGAAAGAAGTTGGCAGCACAGCCAGGAACAGCAATAGAGATGGGCCAGAATGACTTACTAGGGAAAATGGTAGAGGTTAGATGATATGTGGTCGACGATTCGGGATTGTGTGGTGTGGTGTGTGTGGTGTATGTGTGTATGTGTGAAAGAGGAGGTGGAAGAGAGAGAACGAGGTTTTGCAAGGCGAGTCTCCAAAAAAAAGCCTTCTACTGTTTAGTTGCCCACACAGGCTGCATGCCGAACACCACCTGCACCGCACACACGCACACAGCGCACACACACACGCACACACAGCACATACACAGCACACCACAGCACGCTACTAACACCTAAGGTAACTAGTGTAGGTAGTATGTAGTATTTGATGTACCGTATGTACATCAACCTTTTTGGGGGGTTGTTCAACACACAGAACAATGCACAGCAATTACTATTATCTTTTCTTTAAAGAGCGAATTTGGGTTTTAGAAGAGTTGCCGTTTCATTACTTTGCAAATGATGCTAATTACGGCTTATACAGAATGTAATGTGCCCTGCATTCCTGCTACTTGGCTGTCTACCCGAAGTACAATGTACATGCAATGCCTGCCTACCATTTACATCGGTCTACTGTATCTATCTACCTTAACCTACCACCGCTATTGTGCAAAACTTATACCTGCGTTAGGTCCGTTAGGTACCTAACTCTTGACCAACATACTACCGTGGTTGTAGATCACATCCTATCTTATACATGTACATACATATGTACATACATACATCCCACAGTGAAATATACAGTAGCGTACAAATCAGCTACCTATACTTCAAGGAGATTATATATAACAACACCGACACAACAAGTAGGTAGGTGGGCAGGGCAAGACGGTTTGTCGTGAGCAATGCTGAAGAATGGCTAAAGAAGGAGGGGAAGCGCTAATACAATTGACCGTTGACGCAGCGAGACACAGGACAGACCTTCAGAGGACCTTGATCGCCATTTCATCCGAGTCAAGAATGTCTCCGGGGCCAGAGAGGGTGAGAGTGAGAGTGGGAGAGAGGAGAGAGATTGGTCGAGCGATATCCGCAACTTGTATTTATTATTTGCGACTGGCCTGGATCCGCTGGTTCGCGGAATTGGGTTAACAATAGACGCCCAAAGCGTCCTCGTTTCCAGCGTAAGTCTTGTGAAAAGAAAGAGGAAAAGGGAACAAGAAAAATAAGAGGAAGAGAAAAGGGAAAAAAAAGAAGACAAAATAATAGTAGATGAATTACCTTAGGTAGGTACATAGTGAGACTTGAGACTTGAGACTTGGGATTTAAGACTTGATAGTATTGATGCCTTTCTATCTATATCTTTCTCCTATCTCTCTTCCTCTTTTCCCCTTCTCCCCTTTCTCTCTCCTACGATTTATGGAAGCATACTTACTCACTTACCTTACTACTTCCCCCGAGTTGTGTTCTCCTGATTTCTCGTCTTACTCGGTAGATCTGGTTCAAGGAGCGATCCAACCTTGACTGGTCCTCCCCGAATTCGCGCATTGCGACGTCAAGCTCGCCCAGATGCACAGCCAACCTATGACCTAGGTTAGGTCCCTACCTACTCCTACCTACCTACTTACCTCTGGTTACCTTACTCTTCCTTCCCGTCTACCAAGTGATCTACCTTGCCTACATAGGACCTAGATACTCATAAATCCCCCTAGCTATGTATCTAATGCAATTAGTATGTAAGGTATATACAGGTACCTGGGTAGGTAGGTAGGCATTTTATCTACCTAATTACTAGCTGGGTTGCGGAATCAGCCGGACCTTGATCCGGATACACAAGTGCGCACCACTCTTCCACACACCGGACTCTGGCGCAATTGTGCGATCTACTTAACCCATCCCTAGCGCATGCTCTCTTGTTCGTGTTACGGGTTTTACGGCTTCCCATCCTGATGTAGAGGTCGCCAATTTCTTTGCGCCGTATGACACTGAGGCCGGTTACGACTGAGAAGCAATGCGCCGTCATTGTGGGGAGGCGAGGAGAGGGGGGGGGCTTACGAAGGGGGGAGGGGAGGGGAGGGGATCCGCGATTATGGAAATACTTGTTAGCTACGAGTACACTACTACTAGTTAGTAGCTTGAGATAGACAACGTTGTGTTCATAGGCCGGTCTAAGGAAAGTAGGTAACGGGAATCGGAATATGCGCAAAAGCCCAAACTACTTCTCTCCGCGGCGCTGGCGCATAACTATCTTCTTCTTGTTCTCCTCTCCTCTCCTTCCCTATGGCTTCTTCATCCTGTTCTTTACAACAAAATGGTCGCGCTAGATGGATTACGTCGCATCTACATCTACCTAACCTTACTTAACCTAGTACCTAAGGAGTAACCCAAGTTAGTAGCAGTTATGTAGTCGTATGTAGGATGTAGGTAGGTATGGCGAGTTCAATGCCCTGTCCAAGGATCAACTGTCAGGTGCTAGTGCAGCTGGTTGGTAGTCACAAACCATGTTCGTTGGATGCGATCTGAGGTGAGTAAAGTGGGTACATCGAAGGCCGATCCAGCCAATGACGCCCTCGCCTGCATGCGCCAGTTTTGCCTGAGGACAGGGGTTCTACTGTCGAAGGGCCTGACAGATGACAAAGAAGACAGACGATAAAATAAAATAGAAAATAAAATAAAACGGTAGGGTAGGTATACATGATAAGCATATGGAGTTGTTCTAATGAGAGGCAAGTCGACTTCCAGTCAAATGCTGCGTGTGAGTGGACTGGATGGGAAGTCGCATCTAGAATCCGCAATTCACTAAGAGAAAGGCTAGCCGTGGCCAAACATCTTTCAGGAGGGCCCTGATGGCCGCCAGCTAGCTATGTCCGTCATCTGTCATTGCTTTGAGTTAGGTAACCCCATTTCAACACTAATTAGTTAGGGGAAGAGACGATCCGGTCCCATGCTTGCTTTTTGCGTTTCACGGGCTCGGGATGACTACTACACTCTACACTACTACCTACATGTCGACGGTAATAGACAAAACCGGAGAGAATTAAAAATAAAAATAAACATAAAAACGAAACGAAAAACATTTCGTGACCATAATCTACTAAGGTTATCCTAGTACCTAGAAACCTAGACCGGACGAGACGAGGCATCAGAAACCTATGTACCTGAGTCGAAGCGAGTGAGACACTGTTTAAGAAAGAGGGTTGGGCGGCGCCGATGCGGGTTCTCGCTCGCGAGGGGCACAAGGCAAAAAGGCGCCAGACCCTTGAATGGGAGAGGGGAGAGAGAGGGGGGGGGGGGGGGGGGGGAAAGTGTGTGGTCGCGACCAAGAAACTGGCGGAGACTCTTTTTAGTTTCTTCGCAAAGAGAAAAAGAGACGAGAAAGAAAGAAAGTGAGAAAGAAAAAAAAAAGACATAGGTTGGGAATGGGGAACGGGCGGTTGTATGCGCTGGCGAAGAGTTTCATCCACTTGGATCGAATCAAACCCCGGAAAGGCCTGATTCTGACAGCCCATAACCCCATTTTCTTCTGGCCACGCACACGCTCTGAAGGGCATAGTCCCTCTTGCGCAGCCAAGCGCGGCCTATCCTTGGTCGCATTCTGCGATTCGTTTCTTCATGCGCTAGATTTACGAGTGGAGGTTGCAAGTAAACATTACACGCATCGAGTTTCTGTGCGCCTCTAGCACGTCTGTGTCGAAAACAAACAGAGTCCAAAATGGAAAACCGGGAACGCCCGGCGCGCCATCTCTCTAGTTCCATAAAGCTGTGTAGATATCTTGGATCTCTGCTACCGAGTCCTAGGTAATTGCCCTGAGGAAGTGTTCTTTCTTCTCTTTTTTTTTTCTCCCTTTCTCGAAAGCGGCTAGGAGTTGTAGGGTATTAGGAGAGACAGGCTCTGTGTCGATTATCTTCTTGACCGCTTGGGTTCGCATTGTAGCTTGTCCAATAGGAAGCACACCTAGCACCCGCGTAATCTTTTGCAGTCTTCTGTCCGTTGAGACCCTCGTGGTGCCGATCTTCACCGCACTGATTACATAGTGCCTTTTGCTGTAGTGTAGTCCTTTTTTTTCTCTCTTCTGTCATCGTGGGAGCTGATGGTGGCATGAGTTTTGATTGTGATTCTTTTGCTTCAGAAAGTCCTATTACTTTACCAATACGTGCCACCTAGAAAAGGCGTCAAATTTGATCGACATCCGGGTTCGTCATCTATTATGTTTTTTTTTCTTTGCTTTGCCAGCGCCACTCCGGTCAACAAGCAAACCGACTGAATTTACCAACCTCCGCCTGTCGCCACGATAATTTGGACCTGTCGCCTGCATGCAAGATGAGTGGATGTCTTTCTACGTCGGCCACCAGATCATAGCCCAATCAAGAGCACCGCTCAGCGTTGGGGGCTGGCCTTGCATGGCACTTTCCAATGTACGTGCGACACGCACCCTACTGAGGAGACTTTAGACTTATCACGCATCTTCGCAGAACGGGGTATGGACATTAGATGTGGCTTGTTGCTCGTCGTTCTGGATCCCGACGGCGCACTTGGAAAATAACCTGGTGGTGGTACGACTTAACAGGTAGCGATCACGATACTGTTTCATTGCGGCTGTCTTTGCAAACCGCCGCAGAGATTTTAAGGGAACAGCGACAATGCGCCTCGCATGGGATACCATCGAGACGACATGACGTATGGGCATGCCATTCTCCAGCATTGCGCACCGGGATAACCGGTAGCGATAGATCGGATGCTTTCCTAGAAGTAAGGTTTGTGTGAGACAAGCTTTGAAGCCATCGACAGTCTTCTGTCCAAAGTTCGGTAAGAGGTTGGGACGCTGATCTAGTGTAGGAGAGCTCGTGAAGAGGGGTTCGGGGTTGAAGCCCACAAATTAGCTGGCAGCAGCAACACGGCCCAACCAGATCGGGGCACTCGGGAGCTAATCATTCCTACGTTCCGCTACGTCTTGCGGGAAGTCGCTTCGTCAAAGACGTCCAAGAGGCGTGGCCATGGCTGTCCGCTATCTTTAGATTTGCGACGTGCGCAGGCACGGCCTGGGATTTAGTGTGCTCAACTTGAGCGATATTGTGTGCATCAGGTTGAGACAAGACGGTTGTGGGCCAGTAGACCGAAGCCCTTGGTCGGTCACAACCATGGCGACCAGAGGCGACATAAGCCCATCGTAGGGGCGCAACGCTCGCAATTGTGCTCGTTGTTGTCGCGTAGTTTCGGGGAATGCAGCCGACCACTTTTAAGGCCTCTCCGGTCATCCGAACGCGGTGTCGGGACGATTTCTTGGTGTTGAGAAGTGAGGAATCGGATGGAAATGGAGCATCACGTGAGTTCGAGTGATGTTCGTGACTCCATTTAAACACAGGTCGCGCGTGAGGTGCAGAACCTAGCGTAGCTAATTAACAGCCATAAAAGCATGTTACCTTGTCGCAAATCGTTTTTCTTTCTCGGTATGGATTTACTAGTACCAGCGCTTGTGTAAACCATTGAAAAAGTTAATGTTTGGAGGCTTTTTGCATGTTGCTAGAGAAAAGTTGGATTCGTTGCGATGGAGGGGAGACGCGACTAATTGAAGGAAGATACGTCATTACTTTGATAATTGAATGCATTGACCACTCACATTAAGTGGAAGCTCCGAGCTGCGCCAGTGGCTATGAGTGAGGCTGACACAAGTGGGGACCTTCCTCGAAAGATACTAGCTCAGAGAGTAGGTACTTAGGTTAGAGTGGACCTCCTCATCCATTCAAGCGGTTTCGGATTATCGAAGGACCGCAGGTAGTAGCTTGCGCCCACCTTGAGGTCTCCGAAGTCTGTGTCCAATGCACTTAACCTAATTGGAGCAGGAACCCGGGATCCTAGCCATAGCCTGGGCAACCGTTGGAGACGTGCAGGGATTCGTCCATTAACCTTCTTGGGTCATTGTTTATTTTTATTCTCCACACCACATTGGTAGCTAGGTAGGTAGGTACCTATTGTAGGTACATCAGTACGCCCCCAAAGCTTCCCCCCCCCCCCAGCACTGGCTGAGAGCTACCGACAAAACATTCATGGCAACCAGCTTTCATTGTTTTTTTCTCGGCTCAGCACAAAAGCAAAGGATCAAAACAATCGCACACCACTACCATCAACAATACCCTTTTCTTTAACTCCCCACGAGGCCGGTGGTGAAAACATTTCTTCAATTTTCTTGATCTCCTCTCCTGCACTGCACTGTAAAAAGTCAATCCCCTTCCACCTGAGGTTAAATGATATAGCGGACAAGCTCCAACCATACTGAGTTTTGCATCGCCTAACCTACCTAGAGATCCATCTACGACCTACTTAGTAGGTATACATACGTTAGGTACGTACCACTGGGCCTTGGATCATGCCATTTCCCAATTCAGCTATGCCAGGTCTGGTTTGATTACCTACCTAGGTAGAGCTTAGCTACCTACCTACCTTTACTTACCTTAACTGCTTCCCTACCTACTGTCAACACACGCACATACTTGCATCTTTCAACATCATTTCTGCCTCCATACATCCGTTTCTTGATCATTCACTGTGCATGAATTTTTGGACGCGGCCCTTTCCACTGCATGCGAACATAGCCGCCGACACCCTGATTTATTGACCCTTTCTCTCCCAGTAATCGAGCTGTGGTCTTGGGCCAAAGCTCTCTGGACCTCCCCCCTCTGCGACGTCGCGTCACAGCAACATACCTCAGCATTACCTACCTATTGATTCCTACAAAAGAACCACCTTCAGGATGGATGCCAAAGTAAGTATCAAGAATCCTCTTTTTTTTAAAGGTCATGCATATCGATTTCTCCAAGATGGCTGGGAATCTGCTCTGCTCCTCCACTTGCTACATTGTGATTCGAGTATTGTTTTGATTGGGGCTACATTCCACCCGAGCTGGATCCAAACCCACCTACCTACATACATGCATGCCTTTCCCCATTCACCTTCAAGCTCAAGCTAACCATATACACGCCCATTAATTAGCCTTGCCGTCCTGCCCGACCTCTTCCCAATCTGGGTAATGAGAACTGCATCCCTCCTACCAGCAAGACCGTACACCAGCGTCACAAGTCCACCGGTAACCTCCTCAGCATGGCCGCCCCCGGTGGTCTCAATGTTGCTGCCAGACGCAACGTCCTTGCCGATGCCAACAGATCTTCTAGAGGCATGATCGATAGCTCGACGGGGGCCTCGAAGAACACCGGCAGCAACACCAGCAGCTCAGTCGTCCTTATGAAGGACCAGGAGAATCGCAAGCAACCCACTACCAAGGACGCCTTCCTACGACCGGCCGTTCGTCCCTCCAAGGCCGGATCAATTGCTACCTCTGCCTCAATGAGCACCCTCAGACCACTTGTCGGTGAACACCAGATCAAGTCGAGACCCATTGCCCAGGCCAGATCAAAGAGGCAAACCACCATTGTCTACAACGACAACCAGGCCAAGAAGGAGGAGCCGGAGCCAATGCCTAATTATTCAAAGCCAGCGCCTCTGTCCCAATCTCAGCTGCCCCAATTGGTACCTAGTTACCAGTTTGCGCCGGGCCGTTCTGAGCAGGCCCCATCAGACAAGTATTCTCGGATCCACGAAGTCAAAGCCCGCGAAGCCAGGTTCGAGCTTCCCTTCCTCAAGGACCACCGCAGCCAAGGCATTGAGAACATCAAGCTTCCCGAGCCTCAGCATGCAGGGGAGGAGAACACTGAGGCGATCTACCTGGACGCGGTGGAGGAGATCACTCGGGAAGAGCACCGATTCCACTCACTACTTCCCGGGGAGAGACCAATGCACATAGTCAACACTCTCTATGAGCCTATTACCCTAGCGAAGCCTGCCATAAAGACCGAAGTCAAGGCGATCGAGTATCTGCCTAGCTTTCCCCCAATGGAGGACCAGGCCGACCTTTCTGATTACGACGAGGAAGAATATTATGATGACCAGGGCTACACCACAGCTCACTCGACTTCTCGTGGTGACAACACAACTCTGGGGGCCACCACCGTAATGCGTCCGCCCAAGCTAACGAAGAAGGGTATAGCTGAGGTCGAAGCAGCCAAGAAGATTGTAGAGAGCAAGCGCACTGACAACGACATTCAAGAGGAGTCGTGGGATGTCAGCATGGTTACCGAGTATGGTGACGAGATTTTCCAGTACATGAGAGACCTTGAAGTAAGCTTTTGTTTGACCTTAAACTGGAGCTGTGATAGATGATGCTGATAAGTCTTGCCTCGATAGGTCACTCTCATGCCCAATCCGCACTATATGGACATTCAGACTGAGGTCAGGTGGTCGATGCGATCTGTTTTGATGGATTGGGTAGTCCAAGTACATACCCGCTTCGGCCTTCTCCCCGAGACACTCTTCTTAACGGTCAACTACATCGACCGGTTCCTCTCGCACAAAATCGTGTCCCTGGGGAAGCTGCAGCTTGTTGGAGCCACCGCCCTTTTCCTCGCCGCCAAATATGAGGAAATTAACTGTCCTTCGGTGGGAGAGATCGTCTATATGGTGGACGGTGGTTATACTGTGGACGAGATCCTGAAGGCGGAGCGATTCATGCTGAGCATGTTAAACTTTGAACTTGGTTGGCCGGGCCCGATGAGCTTCCTTCGACGCATCAGCAAAGCTGATGAATATGACCTGGACACTCGGACGCTCTCTAAATATTTCCTTGAGGTCGCCATCATGGACGAACGTTTCGTAGCCAGTCCGCCGAGCTACGTCGCGGCTGGATCCCACTGTCTGTCACGGCTTATCTTGGGTAAAGGTGAATGGGTAAGTACTCTTTTCCCCCGTCTTGTAACGTCCCAGGACTGACCTTGTATTGCAGACTCCTTCCCATGTTCATTATTCAGGTTACACGTATAACCAATTGAAGCCGTTGATTGGGATGCTCCTCGACTGCTGCCGGATTGCACGCAAGCACCACAAGGCCGTATATGACAAATATTCTGAAAGCCGATACAAGCATTACGCCAGATTCGTCGAGTCCCAGCTGATGGACGGCTTCACCTTGTCATTTCAGCGGAGCATCTCGTATCGCGCCTCTACCGAGCTAATCGAGGACGATACTGTACCCACACCTTGTGCAACAGCTCGTCCATTAAAGATGCCAATTCCAGTCTAAGCATTCAGGGCCATAATGTCGCAATGTCACATACCATATGTGACAGCATGTATATCAACAGCTATCTTATGAGATAGCCAGAGCCGGCTGAAGCACCTCCCCCTCGTTGCATTCTTCATGGTTCTTCCTGTTTAATATAATACCCATCCCGCACGATGGAGGACAAGATAGGCCTTGTCCGTGTTATTCCTGCGAGATGAGCTTTCCCATTCCCCTTTCCCCAACACGGCTCATAGTCATCACACCACTAATTTGGCATCCACCTGCCATTACGAAGCTTCATGAGGCTTACGAGACACACGACATCTTCCCATTCGCGATACCTTCTCTTCATCTAATGCGCGGAAGTCTTTTCTACACGGCGTTCCGGCAAAAGTCGCAGCATAGAGGGCGACATTGGCATTGCAGGCAGGTGTAGGCACGGAACATAGGCGCACGGTCCATGGTAGGACGGTTCGAGAGGATTGGCCGGAATTGATGCTTTTTTCTTCTTCTTTTTCTTTATTGTTGGTATGCTGGTAGAGGGTGCTCCATGATCTAGTCAGCTAGCATGCCGCCACGGAATGGGGGTAAAGACATGCTCTATTCTCCTTATTGTCTGAGTATATAATTTCGCTCGGGGACTTTATGTCTGTTGCGGAATTTTCATTTCCTGTTTAAGTAGCTTGACCCTACCAGGTGGGGAGGGGTTTTTTAGTAAAGCTTTAGACAAGAAGCTTTTTTCGGCGAATAAAAAAACGGTGATGTTACGCGATCATGCCGACTTACTCTAATATCTCGTGATTCGTGGTAAATATCTTGTCTCTCAACCCGGTCTATGAGTCCGGACTCGTACGATATGTGTTTGATAGGACCCCTTGGATTTTGACCATTGGTCGAAAACAGGCCCTACCCATCTGTCTCTATATGTATTTTCTTCGACCCTCCAGCCCACCCCTCTCCTATTTATACTAACCTAATTCGTAGTAGAGATTTAATTTTCATGTCCGCCGACTCACATTTCTTTTTGTTTCATATCTTTTTTTGTTAAAAGAGCATGGCCTAAGTTTTTTGGCCTCCACCCTGTTTTACCATCATGTAGCACACGATCCACATTAAGACCTGCGTACCTATCTCGTCTGGGTACTATTAACTTAGTCTTTATAAGCTGATAGGTTGCGCACAATCTCATCTAAGACTGATTTGATGCAGCCCATTTGATATGCATTGCATACTTACTTAGTGGGTTAGGTAATTATAGGAGAAACAGAGCTCCGATCAGACTTTCAACTATACATCAATATTTCGGTTACCCTTTGTCAAAACTCGGGAGGCCAACCACCTATCAGCTGCCTGTCAAAGTTCAGGTGAAAGTTACGGTTGACGTTTTCTATATGCAATAGTTGAGGCATCTAAGATCAAGCATTTCAACGACCGTACCTATACTAAGTTCGAGAAGGTTTGTTTGAGTGTTGACCCTATTTATATCATACAAACCTTAGGTATATAATCGAGCACTAGCACAATCTCAGTCACGTCAAGTATTAGGGGGTTTACCCGTCCTATTTGTAACATGATACCTATTGTGTAGCAAACTAAACATCACTGGCGGTATAGCTGTGTTAGTCTACGTAGTTGACTAGTATCCTAACTATGAGATAATAGTTCCGAATTTATATACAAGTGGCTGGTTGTATGAGGCTTTAGGGTGCTTTTCATGAGCATGTTTCTTCAAATACGATGCTGTTGAAAAGCTTGGTGATATCTTCTGTTTGCCACCTCGTTTATTTTCACCCCTTTCATGTTCTACTTCACGCTATTCCGTGACGTGTTAGTCATGTAAGCCCGGAGAGTTTATATCGAATTAAATCGTCATTCTTTCCATTTTAGGCAATTACCCAGGCTGTGATGCATGCCGATCATCCTCCGCAATGGATGCATTGCCGTTAGCCACCAATACACGCAGAAGATGGTATTTAACCTTATGCATGAGATGCGTAATCCGCTGATCCCTGGGAAGCGTTGTCCGTGGCTTGAAGCCACAGCTACCGGGGATATCTACCGGAAACAGCCGGGACGGGTTGCTCGCTTCCAAAGCTTAGATGGTGGGCAGAACCGAGATTATTTGGAGTCGTTCGCACCACGGGATATAAATCAGCCCACCCCCTCTCTGGACACATTAGAGAGCGTTGGATGTACCAGTAACTTAAATAACTGCGAGTAATCCCACCTTCCCAGGCTCGAGTATTTCTCTTTCACAGAATGGCCATGAGCGAACGAAAACTCCATAGGTTAATAGGTATGGAGCTACTTAGTATGCGAGCATCCTACGACAGCGCTGCCCCTATCTCAAGAATCCCACTGCACAACACTTTACTCCTGCGATCTTTATAATCCTTTCTCCGAGTTATCTGATTGTCTTTAGAATTATCGTTTCTTTACAGATGGGTATATAAGTAATAGGTTATAAACAGACAAGTACTTTCCCGTCCCTAGAATGAAGCGAACTTATTAAACCGTTATTTACGCCTGGTTGGAGTTGGAGTTGGAGTTGAAGTCGGAGTCAAGATGCCAGCTGCCTTTCGCGTGATGTACGACCACGCAGGCTTGATCCACCCGGCATTCAACCTCGACGCCAGGGAAAAAAAAAAGAGAAAAAAAAAACAACTTGAAGCCTGAAGCTTAGGTACAGCCATGATAACAATGGATACAATCCAACCCGTCTCCTCGGGGCGATGGGCAAACTCTAAAGAGTCGGGAAGGATCGCCAGGAACCACAACCTTACTTTTGCTAGGTATATGGCGGGGCTATCCGTGTGCCCAAGGACCCAGTGCACGCCAAGGAGAAGGCTCTCTTGGCCCGAATGGGTTTAGCAGGCACGCGACTCATCTCCAGGGTCGTAGCGGCCGAGATACGATAAGCGATAAGGTCGGATCAACCTATGGGCGGAAAAAGCTTACCGGGCGCACGGATCAGGCCTGACTCAGGACAGGCATCTTATTGGACCCCTCCTGCCCTCCCACGTCCCATGGCCCCATGCAACGTCGCTCCGAACTTTACGAGAAACTTTACTGGAATTAGTGGAAAGTGGAAATTCTGGGCGATAGGTGATTTAAGAATTTTATGTTGGTCCTCCCTCCTAACCTCATCCCACCTCACCTCGCCTCGCCCTCACCTCACGGCCGAAGGGATTTCATTTTGTGGACATTCCATGTCCTTTTCTGCTGCTTCTGCTGCATGATATAAGCCAGCATCTGTTGCAACCAGCTGGTGGAACAACTTCCTTCTGTTCTCCCTTTCCCTTCTTTCTTTTCCCTTCCCTTCGTCCATCCTCGGCATACAATTCCGGGGCTCTCCGAGTTCACGAATTCCGACTGCATATCCACTCTCCTTTAGTCGGAGCTCCACAGTCGATCACTTGTGCGGAATATTGCTCACCTGCGCACACACCCTACGCTACACTACACTACACTACACTACCCTACACTGCACCACACCTCACTAAAAAGAAAAGTCACAGTTCCCTACCTGCGTGTTGTGCTGTGCTGTGCTGTGTTGTGTTGTGTTTCCAATCGCCGAGCGACCACCGTCCTCTTTGTTGTAGATAACGTTGTCCTCACCCTTCACATCCGGAAACTGCGCCATCATGTCCAAAACCACATCTGTGAAGGAGGCTGTCAAGGAGAGCCTTCTTGGCACCAAGGAGGCCGCCGACCTTTCTGCCTCGCAGCGCGCCTCCTTCCTTAACAACGCAAAGAAAGATGAGGTGACAGGCGAGCTGTACATGGGCGAAGATGAGTTTGTCCATGCTATAGCACCGCCCAATGAAGACTATGTAGGTGTTTCCTCTCTCTTTTCATCGCTCTCTCTATCTATCTCTGCATTTCTATAATGATCAAAACCCCTCTATGTGGTTGGTCGCTAATGTGTTGCTTGCCTGCAGTCCAAAATCCACCGAGACCAATATGGCGTCCTCTTCCGAGTTGCCGATCGCAGAGGTGTGGGGAAGGTTTCCTTTAGCGACTGGGCAGCCTATACCAACCTGTTGATGAAGCCCGATGCCGAGTACGAGATCGCGTTCCGAGTCTTCGACGTCGACCGAACGGGACATGTAAAATACGAGGATTTCCGACGCATGTGCGAGGTCAGCAAGACTAAGGATAGTATACCTTTTGACTGGGACTGCGAATGGGCCAAGCTTTACATCGGCAATAAGTCTAAGCGACATGCCCTTACATACGTCGAGTTTTCGCAAATGCTCCGTGGCCTCCAAGGCGAGCGCATTCGCCAAGCCTTTTCGCTGTTTGATAAGGATGGGGATGGATATATTGAGCCTGAGGATTTTGCCAAAATTATACTCGCAACCTCGAGTCATAAGCTATCCGATCATCTGCTTGGAAACCTGACATCTCTATGCAACATCGGTACTGCTAGCAAGATCTCGTATGCCAATGTTCGTGCCTTTCAAAACATGATTAAGGAAATGGACCTGGTCGAGGTAATTATTCGCAAGGCCCTCTCCAAGAGCAAGGATGGCAAGATTACTAGAACCGAGTTCTTAAACGAAGCGGCCAAGATTACGAGATTCTCCCTATTCACCCCTATGGAGGCCGACATCCTCTTCCATTTTGCCAGCTTGGACGAGCCCTCTGGTCGCCTTGGTCTGGCCGACTTTGCTAAGGTTCTGGATCCCTCATGGAGAAACCGCGGTGTCTCCGACGCATCCCGTCAAGGCCTTGTGGTAGCTAAGACCAAATCGCAGAGTGCTCTGCTACAGGTTGCCGAATCCGCTTATAGCTTCCTCCTCGGCAGTATGGCTGGTGCCTTTGGTGCTTTCATGGTTTATCCTATTGACCTGGTCAAGACGCGATTGCAAAACCAGCGTGGTGCAGACCCCGGCCAAAGACTTTATAAGAACTCGATCGATTGTTTCAGAAAGGTTATTGCAAATGAAGGTGTCCGTGGCCTCTATTCTGGTGTCCTACCCCAGCTGGTTGGCGTTGCTCCAGAGAAGGCCATTAAACTTACCGTGAATGACCTGGTTCGAGGTTACTTCACCGACAAGAAAACTGGAAACATCAAATGGGAGTACGAGGTTCTGGCCGGTGGTACTGCCGGAGGTTGTCAAGTTGTATGTTTTACACAGCTGACATCCACCGTATAATTTGTGCAGTCGCTAACTCGGACTCTAGGTTTTCACGAACCCCCTTGAAATTGTCAAAATTCGACTCCAAGTCCAAGGAGAAGTCGCCAAGGCTACGGAGGGTGCCCAGAAGCGATCTGCCATGTGGATCGTTAAGAACCTTGGCCTCGCAGGTCTTTATAAAGGTGCATCAGCCTGTCTGCTTCGCGACGTCCCATTCTCCGCCATATACTTCCCTACCTACAGCCACCTGAAGAAGGATTTCTTTGGAGAGACGCCTACGAAGAAGCTTGGCGTTCTCCAGCTCCTTACAGCTGGTGCCATAGCCGGTATGCCTGCAGCATATTTGACCACTCCCTGTGACGTCATCAAGACCCGTCTGCAGGTGGAAGCCCGCAAGGGAGATACAAACTACACTGGTCTGCGTCATGCAGCCACAACCATTATGAAAGAGGAAGGCTTCCGAGCGTTCTTCAAGGGAGGCCCAGCTCGCATCATGCGATCATCCCCGCAGTTTGGTTTCACGCTCGCTGCGTATGAGGTGCTCCAGAGCGTCTTGCCCTTCCCTGGTAAGACGCAAACCGAGCAGGTCCACACTGGTGTTGCCGATGTCATCCACACACTCAAGGAGAAGGACATTGGATCGGCACATGCCCGCAGTCGGAACGCCCTTAAGATGATTCTCGATATCGACGAGAACTTCGGTCGCGTCCCCACCCTAGACAAGTCGAGCTGGAACGCTCTGCCGCGTCTGGTCGGCGGACAATCCTAAGCCACCTTTCTCCGGTCTTCCTGACGAGATACACGAAGACCTGTAAATCACCAAATGCTTTCCTCGGTGTTTCAAATCCCTAGAAGCATTGTTGAAGTTCATGATTATGTCGTCTTTGTATTTGAAAAGACAAAAAGACCTGCATAGGGCCGGCGTTTGAGATACATGACAAGGAGAGAAAGAGAGAGAGGCACAGAGAGAGAGAGAGCCATGTGTGTTTAAATTATGTGGAGAGTAGCATGTTTTGATTGCTTTTTTCTTGCTGATTTGCTTTTCTTTTTCTTTTGCCAACCTTGGCATCTTGTGTAACTATTTCAGGTGTTGACAAGCACGGGATTTACTCTTTTTTCCTTTTCTCTTTTCTTTTGTTGTGTGATATTGGGGGTCAAGACAAATGCCCGGTGGGTTATATGACACGCATACACATAAACTTACACATACACAAGATACACAGACTTTTGATGGTCTTTTCAACACACACACATACACATGCATCTGTCTAGAAGGACCAGAGGATTAAGAAGGGAAAGGGAGGAAAAGAAAAGAAAAGGTTTCTGCATTTACCATCACCGCCCACCATCTTGCTGGGCTGGTACGGTCTGTTCATACCCCGCCATAGATCGTCAGTTTAAGAGATCTTATTTCAAAATTGAGAACCAAATCATCGCTTCAAGTTGAGATCTACTTGCTATCTACTTTGGCAGCGACTCCCACTCCCAGGGATGATATTTTTGCGTCCACTACGAGGAGGCACTTGATTCTTGTTACTATCAGACTAACCTAGTAACTGACTATTTAGAAAACCCCCGCTCTAGCATCTACCTATAAGGGGATAGTATTACAACCACAACGGTGATCATGAGAGCGCTGTTTGACATGGATTTCTAGACTACACATGTGTATGTTATACATATGTAGGTAAGGTACATTGATAGCACTAGCCACTAGACATGTCGTTACGCTTCTCTTTAAGTCTGGCCCCGTCACACTGGTGGTACATTTGTACCTAGGTTTGGTTAGTGTAGAATATTACTCCCCGCTATCCTATATTCCAGCTCCTCGCTGGACTTGTGTGTTTAACTTTGGTATTCGTGTCGATGAGAGAGAGAGAGAGAGAGAGAACGGCGCCACAGAGCGTGGGACCATGTAGAATAGAAAAGAGGGGGAGAAGAAAAATAAAAACACATAAAACGTGATTATGTTTAATCGGACCTGACCCGAACCGAGGATGACACCTACACATGATGGGAGATCGAATAAGCTGTGCGCATTGCTCTCCAGCGCGTGAGCAATTGGTAAAAGGTCGGGAAAGGGAGGGTTGGGGAGGGGGGGTGTCGCCGGTCGAGACTTGATGCTATCATTATTGCGATGGTATAATGCGTGATAGAGATGAATTATAAGGGGGGGGTTTACGAAAAGATCACAAAGTCATCTAGGTCTAGTGAATTTTACATACATGCTAGGGTTAAGTAGGAAGTCGTTGGAACTCTAAGTAGCATCTACTTTCTCTTCTCTTCTTTTCAACAACAATAAACCCCCCCTTCTTTTGCATTATTATGGTCTATAACTACGCCGAATCCTGGGGATACCTGGTGCCGCCCTGCCGCCTGACCTCGTCCATCATCTCCATGACGCGGAGGGTCTCGGCCCAGGGCACGATGGGAGACTCCTTCCGGCCGGCGGCGAGGTCCAGGGCCGTGTCGTCGGCCTCGTAGATGAAGCCCTGCTGGGGGCGCTGGTAGTCGTACTTCTTGCCCGCCGGCTTCTCGTCCTCGACCCACTTGGGATAGACGGTGAAGGAGCGGGGGTGCGACGGCAGGGCGCCCTCGACCTCGACGAAGCCGTCGGTGCCGTCGATGGTGGCGATGATCTGCGACGGGCCCTTGCGGCGCTCCGTCGTGGCCGTCACGACCGCCTGCCGCCCGCTGCTGGCGTAGTGCAGGATCAGGCTCGTCGTCACCTCGATGCCGTCGACGAAGGACTGCGCGGCCAGGATCTTGGGCGTCTCGCTCTGCGCCGGCGTGCCCGGGTCCAGCGTCAGGATCGCCCAGGTCAGCGGGTATATGCCGATGTCCAGCATGGCGCCGGCCCCGAGGCTGAGGTCCTTGTAGCGCGAGGTCGCGGGCAGGTGCGCCACGTCCATCGGCATCTGGAAGTCGGACGTGGTGCGGAACACGTCGCCGATCGCCCTGTCCTCGTACAGCAGCCTGCGGAGCTCGGCGAGCATGGGCCGGTGCCGCAGCCACATGGCCTCGGCCACGTAGACGCCCTTGGCCCGGGCCGCGTCGAAGACCTCGCGCGCCTCGCGCGCGTTGATGGCGAAGGGCTTCTCGCAGAGCACGTTCTTGCCCGCGGCGATGGCGGCGAGGCAGTCCCGCTTGTGGAAGCCGTGCGGGCTGCCGATGTAGACGCAGTCGACGTCGGGGTCGTTGTAGACCTCCTCGTAGCTGCCGTAGGCGGCCGTCTGGTAGGGCACGCCCTTGACGTACTTGGCCGCGAAGTCGCGGCTCTTCTCAAGAGACGACGACCCGATCGCCTGGATGATGTGCTTCGCCCGGGCGTCGTCGCGGGGCATGACGAGATCGGCCACGAACCATGACGCGATCAAGCCCGTCGCTGGTGAGCGCTAGTTAATAGTCCGGCCTAGGACACGGTGCGCGGCGGGGGAGGTCTGGACATGACTTACTGACTATGCCCCAGCGGCATGTGGGAAGTTCTGTCGCAGCCATTCTGCCTCACGATGAATTATGGTGGTGTGATGATTTGCAAAGCCCCTAACTTACCATAAGTAAGTAGGGGGGGGCAGCTCGGCTGGCTATATACCTGCGCCAGACCTGAAGCGGGAGTTGCCGGTAGGGGTTGGAGTCTTAGAGGCTCGAGACACTGGCCACGGCCCGGGACACGCCATTGCGTCATGTCCGACAGGAGGTCGCTGGTGGTAGGTGAACATGTCCGTTTCTAAGCCATCCGTATGGGGTATAATCGGCGGTTGCGACAAAAGAAGACCTGAAGTTGGTACCCACTCATCTCCAGCCCCCCCTTTTCCCCCTCACTTGATTAGTAGCCGCAGCCGTGCCACCACCTACCTGTTCTGACGTTTGGGGCATGATTTTGGCTACGGATAGAAAATGTTGTTTGGTTGTATTTCAGCGGCTGACCTCGCTTCGACTTAACTCGTGGGTCTAGCGCTCCTTTTGCTTACTCCCCCGTCTACAGTATGGCGAGATAACGGTATACTTACATAGGTAGGCTTATAAGTACCAGTACATAGGATAGATTGATGTGGTACTTAGTAAGTAGAGTCTAGATTTGGCTCGGAAGTAAATCCGTAGCAACATAGTCTCGATTCGGGTCGACTTGTCCCGGAGATGTTTCCTGAATCTAACTGTATTAAACGATTAAGTAGGTACTTAGGTAATCTCTGAACTTCCCGTTACAGAGAGGGGAATAGGTAAGTAAGTACCAGACGGACGTTGAGGTCGGGTCTCCGATGTATTCTCCGAGTTTCCATCAATACGTCAAACTAAATTTAGGATGAATTATTTATATTATGGTGGCACATAATATCTACCGCATTGTGTTATCATGCTTATAAAGTACTGATAAACAATTAAAATGCGTACCAAATGTATTAGGTTGCATTTTACTCGCTGCATTGATGTGTTGAGAGGTGGGCTTATAACATCAAATGTAGTTGAGGTACCCATCAATATCTCAAAAAGACTATAGTAATTAGAACAAGAGTGTTCGAGATCATAAAAAGTTTCTACCTAAAGGGGAACCAAACGCAAATCATAATAATACAAATATACCTAGTATCAATGTATCGTCTTCACTCTCTGAAAACTTACTTCCTTAGAGGCAGGAGACAAGACTACGCCAGACGTCAACAGAACAAGACAAAGTAGGTATCACATACGTCAATGTATCATATCAGACTCAGACTCAATTCTATTGACGGGTGCACTTTGCGGATTGACTTCACAGGACGTGCCAACTCCTTAAAAGGGTTTTCTGTCATAAAAAATAAAAATACTTAAAAGTTTACAAATTACTTCATATAATATTTAAAAAAAGACTCTGATCCAATGTACAAATAATATTATACAGCACAAAATGGGTGATATGGTCATGACTATATAAAACAAGAAACAAGGAAATTAACTTCTAATGGCGAGATTAGTATATTCTAGTTCCAGCGGACACATTGCGCGTGCGCTCGATTAAGCTTCTCCCAGACGATCAGATCAGCATCTGTACTCTTGATATGGAGCCAAAACTGTCAATCTTACTTGTCCTAGACACTTACTGTCGTTAGCAAGGCCTCACGTGAAGTGTGGGAAACGAGTTTCCTACACCCTTAGGGATGGTTCCTAGAGAATTACTTCAATAGCAATTACCACGAACTGGCTAGGGATTTGGCGAACAATTTTGGCCTGACTACACAGTAACGTAGGCACTAATACGGTACCATGTTGCTAGATAGGCGCACTAGGAAGTTCACCAGATCTAATGTCGTGCTTTTCTGATACCAGCCTTACTACTGCCCATTGTAGCAGCCCGTATCTACTAAAAGTAAGCTACTTGCGCGTGAACTATATATCGCCAAGAGAACACAGCGTTGTCTATTTGGATTGGGAGTTACCTGCAAATCGTGTCTACATCTAGATCAGCAAGGAACTGCCCCCCCTCTGAAGAACCACGGGCAAAAGCATGGCTTGTATGCCGCTAGGGCTAGGTAGTCCTCACCGAAATCGAGAGGGACACTGCTGAATAACCTCTTTCATGATACGATACTGAGATAGTACGAATCGGCATTGGTTTCTCCCGAATCTGCGGAACCCCTTGCACCTCTCTTCCTTACCGCCAGTGAGTTCTTAGTAGCATGGTGTTCAGAACAGGGAGTCAAGTCTAGAGACACAACTGGGATGGTAACCGTTCGGTCACCCAATAATCGACACGATTGTAGCGTTGTCAAGATCGATATTTCCAGTTAAGCTCGGCGACAGATATATCTATTCTCAGCCACATTGTATTAAGAGTCGATCTTTAGTCCCTAGTATAAGTCAGTGGATGGACAATGCCACAAAGACTCAGTCGATTATACTGGTACATTTAAGTTAAGTTGACTCGTTCGGCGAGGCGGTATATACCGAGCCATTGAATAGAAAGCCCTTGGAGTACGCCCTGTTAGCAAAACTTGTCTTCCTGGAAACAACCGTTAAGCTAAACAACAACAGCTGGCGGCGTTCTTTGCGTGCCGAGGATGAAATCACTCACTGAAGTAAGAAGAGAATTTGGGTGGGTAGCTCTCTACCTAATGAGTAGTAGTGCTAGACGATAGATCAAGTTTCTGAAAAGAAACATACCTGCCTCATCTGGAAACCATGAACTTTAGCCTTCGCTTGGTTATGAGGTCAGAATGACTCCGTGATGGTAGCAATCATTTAGGCTTATATCATGCAGCTGTGTGTATATATCGTTTACTAGAGAAATATAGTATGCCCAGTGGCTTTGTTTATGACCTGTTTACTACCAAGTCCTATTCGCGAGTAGGTACCGAGGGAGACCCATTACTAGGTAATAGGCATCATGCATTCGGAACATTGCCTTCAGGGTGCTGCTAACTAGGGTATATAACCGTATTAGCTCCTGGCCGACGGAGAGCGCTCCGAATTTTTTTCTGGGGAGGGGCCTAATGGTTGAGCGGCGATGCAACACAAATCAAACCCTCATGATACCCTTACTCAATGAATTAGACTAATGTTTCAGGATCGAAAGACAGAGCAGCAGTCCTTGAAATGCGCGAAGCTAGCGGGAGCCGCAAAGGGGAATAGATGAGCATAGTACACCTATAGCAAGAAACACACAAAATAAATGGAAAGAAGCTCAGCAAACAACAACAACAACAACAACAACAACCGATTATAGTCTGCTCCTATTTCGAGAGTGGCATTGTTTTTTTTTTTACCTATAAAATGACGAACTGCTTACAACACAGGTCCTGCAATTCATGGTATAGCCGAAATGAGTCCCAAGTTTGGGAGAGAATAATTATAATAATAACTAGCATTGCAAAGCTGCTTGCCGTCCACGTGTCTGATCTACTTGGAAATTAAAGAGTTGTCTGAACATGAACTTCACAATGCGAAGGACATAAAGTAATCATAGTATAATGGAGATGATTTCTATAAGGGAATGTTGTTGCGAGGTTGATTGGCAAACGCCTGTAAAGAAACATATCAATTAGGTAAGGGTGGGGGGGCAAAACTATGAGGCCTCGTTTGTGTTGAATGGAACCGTAACGAGAGCCTCAAATGTGTAGGGTCACACCTCAATCTCGGCCTGATTATGTAAATTCTTTGGCATGGGGAATACATTTCCTCTCTAGTTACTAGCAAATTGTTGCCTATGTAGACGGCCTATGGCATTAAATGCATCGTGCTGTTTTGTGATTGGACTCGGTGTTTCCGCCGACTCGCAAGGGTGACATGACTCCACGAAGATTGCTGGGGAGGGGAGAGGAGGGGGGGGAGGGGGATGGGTCATTTAAAGAACAGAGGGAATCGTCGCGAGTTTTTTAATTTGAGCTGAAAAACGTAATAGGCGTCGTTTATGCTTTCGGGGCCCTCTTGAGGAAATGCTAGAACAACAGCGGTAAAGCCTTTGTCACTTCTCACCTTTTGACCTTACCTTGTCTATAATGACCACCCCGATTGGGTAATTTTTCTTGTATAATACTATTGATATTGAGCATCATGGTATAGGTAGCCTAGCCTAGGTAGACCGTCGCCGCCTCGGCTTAGTATGCTAGGTAGGTATCGGCTACCAACAGGCGACGGGAGCTAAAGGTGAAACGCGGTTCTCCCGCTGGGTTGATCATGAGAGAGCGGCTGAGTCGACGACTGTCATAATACGGAAAATGGTGTTTATATAAGCTGAGCTGAGACATCGACACTAAATGCAGACTCATGCACTTATAAGATCACCCATCCTGCGGCAATGCAGATATTGTAGATGTAGAAATTGAACCTGCTGATCGTGGCAGGCTGGGTTTTGTCTGTGGGAAAGGAGGCGGAGGATCGAATCTGAGGAGGGGTTGGATTGGGAATGGTGCCACCGGCATCGTTGGGATAGATGATCAGGACAGAAGATATTTCTGGAATCGACAGGTTGGTAGTCTAAAAAAAGCAAGGGTGAGGGGTTCCCTCATGTGTCCCGACTAACAGGTGCTACCTAATTAATAGACTTGATACTATTATGATGAATCCTAGTTGCGGCCTCATCCGCACAGTCCATTAAGGGTTCATTGCTGATCTGCGTTGGGCTGTAGGTAGGTCATCATGATGAGGGACTGGAGTTACCTATGTGCTGGTTCGTGGCGTCAAGTTTCAAGGCTCGATCTGTACTTCGGTTATAAATCCTCCAAAGGTTTCCGATAGGCTCGACCTTTGCCAGTACCTACAGATAACTCCACGATTTCACCCAACAGGGGGGGCGCCTCTTGGGGGGAATATCAGGGGTTAGCAAAAACGCTTGGCTTGGAAGGGGGTTCGTGCGTGCTAAGTATACGTATACATTGGACGAAGAGAACTCGATCTCGGTACGAATTCGCGTCGTGATCCTGCGAATGTCTGAGCAGTGCAATAATATTATTGCGGTAGACACCTACCTATATATTGCCTCAATTAAGACCCAATTTGGCACTATATAGGGTCACACTTATACTCTCCCCTCCACACCCACTTTCCCGTACAAAGTGTTAGGCCATAACGCAGGCTATGCTATGCTATTGGGCAAAAGTCTAGACTACACAGCTTTGCTTGGCAGGTTAATTGGATGTGAAAATCAATCAAAATCTGGATGCAAAATACGACTCAATTACCACATTACCAAGTTGTCTTGTAAGTCCAGGGGCGGCTCCGTATAGGTAGACGGTCTCATTGCCCTTACCTATCCGCAGTATAGGTGGAGAAATTCCAAGAACGACGTTTCATGTCCCTGCGGTCCACGACTACTTTTCTATCATGTGAAAGGCTGTAAAGAGAGGCACGTAGTTAGGATCTATGATCTTAGATTTCTCCGGCACAACATGATTCATCTATCTGGGAGAAGCCCTCTGCAGAGGTGAGCAGAAGCAAATATACGTAGTACCTACATAAAACAAAACAGCCACACCACCCACGCAGGAGAAGGCATCTCTACCTAGTTTCGTCATTGAGTGGATCGATGCCGGGGACCCCCCATGTTAGCCATACCGGATCTCGTCCGCTCGCCAGTTTATGCGCGACGTCTTGGAGGGAACGCAGTTTCACTGCGCTAGTAGGTATGTAACCGGCTACCATCCCATATACTACAATCCCGCGCCCCGAGTGACTGGTCGAGAGACTTTGCATGGGCTCGACAGGGGAGAACCGGCCGTCACCCCGGGATGCCAGGTAACAATATCACTTGTCCATTACTAGTCGGGGATTTACTACCTACCGTAGTAGCATCGCTGCTGCGGTGGCGGCGGGAGAAAAATCCTGGGACTCCCGCGTGGTCAGCCTTAAGTATTCTTCTGTTCTCTCTGCATCTGCTTTAGCCCGTCCTCGGGCTTTTTTTGTCTCCTTCTCCTCTTTCATCCTCTGGCGGTTAAAGCTATGGACAAGATGTCACCATGGGATCTCCGCGCGCCGTGTATCATTTTGTGTCGCCGGAAAAAGAAGTAAACGCAGGACTCTGGAGCCTATTCGCCGGTGCGACCGCCTTCCTGGGGGTTCGGCTCTGGTGCAAGCTGACGCGACGGAATGGTCTCTGGTGGGATGACTACATTCTTATACTCGCCTGGGTCAGTACCTATCATCCCGACACCGCCCGCTTCGAAAAAACCCCCTAACCCGCAGATACTAGGCGAATCTACTAGCTACCGACTCGGTCATCACCCACGAGATGGCAACTGGTTATGTTACAAAGACGTGGGACGATCGCATGTTGATTCTCGTATCGGTCTCGTCCTGTGGAACGCTACTCGGGCAGGCCTGGAGTAAATCAGCATTTGCCGTCTCTTTGCTCAGGATTACCAATCGTTGGCAACAAGCTAGTACGTCCAAGGCTCTCTTTTTGGTTTATTTCTGTCTTCTCGAACACTGCGAGGCTCTGGTAGAGCGGGGGGTTGAGTAGACCCTTTCTCGCTATCCTGCAAGCCAGCAGTTTAAGGGGTTTCGAACTAAAACATCGCGGAGGGACAAACAGCTGATCTCATGTTACCTCACAGTCCTTTGGTTTTGCATAGCAACGCTGAACATGGTTGCAATCGTTAAAATCTTCCTCAGCTGGGCGAAATATTGCGACCAACGCCTGTACCAGAACTACTGGAGAATGCAGGGGTTCTGTATCGACTACTACTTCACACAACGTTTCAAGGTTTTCGGCAACGTCTACAACATCGTCATGGACTTCGTGCTGGCCATTTTCCCGTGGCTAGTGGTATGGAAACTGAAGATGACTAAGTGGGAGAAGGTTGGTCTCTGTTGGACAATGAGTCTTGGGGTCGTGGTGGCCGTTATATCGGCCGCTCGGATTGCTTGGACGGAGAGCCCCGGTAACGAAAATTATGATGATTATTATTTTTGTAAGCACTTTCCGTGTATCCTGACTTACTCCAACTCAGGACATTGCTGACTGATACACTGAATAGGGCGGCAAGGGCTAGGCATGGTCTGGTAAGTGAACACTTCATAATGTATTATATAGTTAGCCCCCTTTTGCTTCTCTACTTAGGGAAGGGTGGTGCCATACTAAAGGAGAAAAGATTGCTAATCATTATATCATACAGGTACTCAGCTGAAGTAGCCGGGACGATAATAGTACAGTCGATACCGGTTATGCGGCCAATGATACACGAAATAAAGTCAGTACTTGATTCTCGAAAGGCCGGCGCCACGGAGGAAGGGTTGAGATCACTCATCCAAACACCACTGTCCAATCGATCCAGTCGTGGAAACGGTACAAGTAATGGCATAGAGTACATCGCCTTGAACGGTGTACAGGTGCAGGATGCCAAGTCTCGAAAACTGTCCCAGATATCGTTGTCTCCATCAGAGCTGGCGCGCGCGATCGAGGCGTCTCATACACAGCCATTATCCAGGTCTCAACCCGTGTCACCCGGCCGGAGCCTGGGTTTTCAGGATCAAAACGGACTACATTCATGAATATTTTTTACTACCTACCTAGTCACGCCCATATACCCAGTTCTGGCGCGGACAATTGTACATATATTACGCATATCACCCCTGACGACGGAACGATAAGAGCATATCATATACGTAATGTCATTTATATAGTCGCGATGTAGGCTTTATACACATCGGCACAAAGGCCCGTTTGGGATCAAAAGGGTTAGGACCCAGTGATGCTCCGCATACGGCCTTCTTATATACCTACCTATATAGGTAAAATCTAATTACTCTGTTTTCGGCCAAAGTTGCACTTGCGCCTCTCTTAACCGCTCTTGGGTTGCGGCTAGGTTAGCTAAGCCTCGAGACCCAGCGAAAAGTTCCTCTCCGAGCCCTCCCTTCGAGGTCCATGTATCCATAGCCTCTACCAATGGAGGTTTACAGCCGTGGGCGTTCAGTTTGACAAGAAATTCTTAAATGACAATAAGACTTCATACCTGAAAGAATACCCCTTTATCACATATTTTTAGTTTGTAGCTTTGCATAGTATTGGTAATCCTTTACTACATGTTGTTCTCGAGATGTAAGCCATTTCTATGTTTCTGCTTTCCCGTATTTCTGGTGCTACGAAAGTTCTACCGTTCTCTTTCCCTCGGCCTATATCGTTCGGGGCAAAAGATGGCTATCTACAGAAAGCGGTCGGATAAGAGGATTCATCGGCTCAGGTTTCTGCTCGGTGTTGTTGGTTTCTACCCGTCGACACTGCATCCTTCGGTGAGATAAGCTCTCTCGGAAACATTGATGAACAGCAAAGGATTTTCTGTGCTCCCATTGTGGCCTTGGCAATAGTACTTTACAGAAGGATGGAGGAAACAAGGAAAACACAAGAACGGGGATACCAGATAGTTTGGCTCTGTCCGTCAGTGTTCAGTATACATTTTCGTTGATAGGATGAACCGCAGATCATAGCTCCAGACTCAGTTATCTTGCCGGTCAACTTACATTGAAAAAAAAAACTCCCTCAGGTCGTACAGATGTACAGCCTACTATTTTCAATAAGTATGCCGCGTTGGGTAACACAAGCAGCTTGCTTGACCGGCGACAGAGCTGTTAGAAACCTTTAGAAGTGGCGATCCCGTACTAGGACTACAGGTGACATGGTGCTATCATTAATGACCACATATGAAAACTGTCGGGAATAATAGGAAGGCATTTACCAACAAAAAGGATCTTCATTGGTGCCCTATTAGTCCTAGTCCTAACTCCACGTTCGGCGACTGTCTGAATCTAGCTATATTGAATGTGAAATATAAAGAAGAGAAGAAAATAGAAAAATTCTATTACTAGTAGTTATTAGTAGGATGATAAGAGTCAGGTCCCTCGGTCCTTTGCATGTTGCGGATACGTCCGTTGAGTTAGCCACTCCTGATTAGGCAAAACTTGATATTATTCATAGGTGTTATATACTATCAACTGATTATGTATTATTTATATAGTTGTTTTGCTTAACCTGAGTATATCTGTGATCTAAATCTTTACTATACCACACGATAGGAATGTTACTATTTTCCAAACATTTGTAGTTTTCTTTTAGTTTCGTGCCGTAGACCTTCAAGATTGTATTTTGTCAAAGGGGGTGGCTAGTATACACGAAGACTACAGTCTTACGTCATGCCTTTGACACCAAAAACTGGGTAGCATAGCCTTGCTAATAGACTACAAGGGGAAAACAAACCCCGAAGGCTGACCAACAATCTCTTGCATTGATTACTGAGCGTGTAAGTAGAAAAGGGTGAGATTAAGGGGGGTACGATGAAGAACAGCCAGAGGGTGCCATTCCATTGTGTCAGTCATACCTACCTAATGCTAGGCAATCTGGTATCATGACTACATCAAAGTCTTTTATAATATGTATCAAAAGTATCTTAGATTTATTGTATGTATTTTGGTATCTCTTCATATTTAGAAGCGTCGGGAATAGGGGAAGGGGGGGGGGGGGGGGGGGTTAATTCGGTGTGTACTGGGAATCAGGCATGCTGCCCATAAGAATTTACTTACTACATTGATGACACTTATCCATTTGTAAGTAGCCGTCACACATATGATGATAAATAGATCCATTTATCTACATATTTGGCAAGGTGCTTGAAGTTTCTTGATACAAAAGGTGCAGCCAGGAAACATTATATATTCCATAAGGGGTCACCTTGTACTTATTCTGTGACTAAAGCGAAGTCGCGACTTGTATTTTGGCAATTAGCCTTTATACAGCACACAATATGGTCCTATCCGGCTCTGTAACTAGTATTTCATATTTGGAGAGGCTCTCAGCCATCGTATCTCTTAATAGATCGCATCATCCAAGTCACGCTGTCGTTATACCTGAGAGATGTGACCCCCGTAATCCTGAGCAAGTCTGCTGGCAACGAATATCTGCTTAAGGTGAATATATGTGGTAATTACTAGCCTTATTAAGATTGCTATTATTCAAGTCCCTGTTATGCTGTAGCTGGAGGACTGGATTGTCAGACTGGAAAAGGTATAAGCGCTCCCGACCACCCAAAAGTGCACTTATATATCTACCCGTCACATCGCATAATTCCCCGAAATCCAGTATAAGCTCTGTAAAGCTTGGCTCAAGTAGGTCGGGCATACATCGATATTTGCCCTTACCCCTTTAACAGCGCAGTCTTGTAGTCACGGCCTCAGGACAATAAGACTTTTTGGCAATCCCATCAGTAAAAACAGAGCAGTACTTTACACCAATGGTATCACGGAGAGCAAATCCCGATTCTGCCTACTTTGCTAATCTTATTGGCTCACCTTGGGATTTGAAAAGGTCCCCGGCTCGTGAAGAGTTGCCGCAAGTTCGGCCTATTGCTCTGTTCACCACTACAAGAGCTTTTGACGGCGAGTGAGATCCGGAGGTAACCAAAATGTTCACCCCCCAGGCTCTCATCGCACAATACTTCCGGCTTCTGATGCTCAAGGACATGACGTGCCACAGGATCCGACTGAGTCTCCCCCCTCCCCCCCCCCTCCAGCCACCGGTGAGCAAAGAAACAGAAACAACACTATCATGTAAGTTACCCACCAGACCCTGATCTGCATGTCATTTTTTTCCGCCTCAAGTCTTGTCGTAGAGTTCTGTCATCTTGCAGCAAACCCGGAAAGTTTGTACGTGGACCTTTTGATCTAATCTACCTAGATTAGTCTATTTCAAGCCCGTTTTGATGGCCCCCCTCCTTATCACTCCGATACCGTAGATCGTCTTTGTCACGCCTTGCCTGTAGATGATTGGATCTGAGATGGCGTTGGTGTGTTGGGCCGCACGAGTCTTTCCGTGATCGTCAAGGGAGCAGAAAGGTATGTGGTCATTTGGTACGTGGGACCTTCAGTCTCATGAACTGGTCTAATTATCCCCCCTCCTCTCAGGATCTCTTAGCAAGTATCACTATATACATAAATATCACGAGCTGGGGGGATCGGGGGAAGTCTCACTCTGTCGAAGTGGTAGAAGTAGCAGCTTCACCAGTGTAGGACCTGGTAGCCTTTACACTACCTGTCTGTTCCTGCGCTGTTAGGATCTCTATTACCAATGCCATGAGGAGACTGCATACTTGCGCGCGTATCGAAGACATATTCGACGAGGAGGGAGAACGGCCCTAAATATCGTAGGTAGAATCTAATAATCTATCTACCTAGGTATATAGAACAACTAAGGTGGTTTGATCACTGTATGTGCAGTGGCTTGTATAATACTTTAGGGTTACCTAGGGAGCGAGCAGTGAGAAGGCAAACTCGTCGAGGATACAGGCGCATTCACCGTCCCTTTTATATGTTCCTCGGGCTTCCCTCGACGAGCAACAGAGTGGCTATATGTAAGATTCTAACGCCGCAGGAGTGCTTCTGCGTTGAACGTTCGTCTCATTGTGAGCGGTGAATATCTCATTGCTACCTTTGTTATACATCTGATTAGATGCCTTGCAACGGGCAGCAGGAGAGGAGGATATCTTCTCGGCCGTATTCATCTGTTTATCAGTGTCCGATTTTCCCCGTATGGCCTATCCTGGACTACCTACAACTACCTACCTACCATCAGGTATCACCACTATCACTTGGCATTTTCATTTTGTAGGTATTTGATGTCTACTTCATGTTGTTTCTTTACCCTTCTAGGTTAAGTTAACCGTGTCAAGGGAGAGGGGGGGGTTAGGTTTCTCGATATTGTGATATGTAGGTGGCAATCAAAGAAGTTGGGGGCGGATTAGGTGAAAAGGCCCTTGCCATCCGGGTTTCTGGGGAAGTTTTAATTAGTCCTAAATTGCAGGGATCCATTTACCTTTTACAGTAGTCGTATGTACGAAATACTTAACCTACCTACATATCGATACTGCAAGATTAGATACGCAATATCCCATTACCATTACGCACTTCCCCTACATATCATATAAGTGGGGCGGACTAGGTACCCTACCTACACTATCTCCAGTCTGTCTCAGCTCTCCCTTCTCCTTATCGGCCGATGACAAGCGCTGCTGACTGACTGACGGTTTCTTCCTCCTTCAACAACCGCCAACCTCCAACCGCCAGCCAAACTAAATTCGATCTCGAAGACGGGAATGTCACCGTCGCTCGGGTACCACAAGTTCAAGTAAAGAACCCAAGTCCACCCTACCTACTACCTAACCTAAGGTTAGTCTCTTGCGCAACTTGGAAACGGAACACCAGCACGCCGCATCATGGGCTTCCTCCAATTCCTCTCGGCCTTATTCGGCTGGATTTACACCCTCTGCTGGTCGCTGTCTTTCTACCCCCAGGCCCTCCTGAACATAAAGAAGAAGTCCACTGCCGGCACTACCGTCGACTTTCCGTTTGTCAATATCCTCGGTCCGTTGCCCTTGTCCTTGTCTGTATCCTTGCCTTTGCCCTTGCCGGCCCCGCAAGGAGACTTTTAACCTAACCTAGGTAGCTGACCACAGCTACTTTACACAGGCTTCGTCGCTTACCTCGTCTACACCTGTGCCTTCTACTGGTCGCCCGTCATCCGTCACCAGTATGCCCTGCGCCATAATGGCCACTCTCCCACCGTCGCCCTGAACGATGTCGCCTTCGCCGCCCACGCTGTCGTCCTAACCGCCCTCCTGAACACCCAGTACTTCCTGCCCTGGCTGTGGGGCTTCGAGCGCGCCCCGGGTGCCAAGCCCTCGCGGCTGATGACGGCCGCCTTCACCGGGTCCCTCGCCGCCATCGGCCTCGCCATGGTGGTGGTCGCGTCGCAGCCGGCGGACGCGGATCCGCGGGCGGCCTGGGCCTGGCTCGACGTCATGTACGTCATCTCGTACGTCAAGGTGTTCGTGACGGTGGTCAAGTACGCGCCGCAGCTGGTGTACAACTGGCGCAACCGCAGCACCCAGGGCTGGTCCATCTCGCAGATCCTGCTCGACTTCACCGGCGGCGTCCTGAGCCTCGCCCAGCTCGGCATCGACTCGTACCTGCAGCGCGACTGGTCCGGCGTCACCGGGAACCCCGTCAAGTTCCTCCTCGGCAACGTGAGCATCCTCTACGACGTCGGCTTCATCGCCCAGCACTACGTCCTGTACAGCGACCGCCGCAAGGGCGTCAAGGGGGACGGCGAGCGCGATCGTCTGCTTGAGAGAGGTGAGGATGATGAGAGACTGGATTAGAATTGTCGAGGGACACCTCGCGGTTTAGATTCGAATATAGGGAGTAGCAGCACAGTTACCTGAAGGACATCTAGTCGCATCGATTTTTTTTAAAAAAAAATTTTTTTTGGAAAGTAGAATATAGCATAGCCAAGCGCGGGAGTTTTTTTTGGTCGTAGATGGGATTCAGAGGGAGGGTGATCGCTATCATTATCAGTTACTCAGCGTACATGGGCGTTCGCTATTACCGGCCGCGGTAGAAATATATATTTCTATTCATCCTCTTTCTTCTTGTTGCTCTCCCGCTCCAAAAAGTCAAATTCGAAGATTTTAACGTTGCTCCCTATCTCCAGGGGCCTTTTGGTAGCGAGAGAGGTGAAATTAGAACTAGTTAAGTAGAAAGTGAAATAGACTGCTGCCTATTAGATATACCATGGCACTGGTTCATAGTTTTGTTGCCATTGCACATTAGCCGGTCCTCTCGGCATCTCGCTAAGCGGGTATAGTCAACAACACAAAATCCCACCCTAGAACATAAGAGCATCTTCTAAAAAAGGCTATTGTCATGTATAAGGCAAGGTACAAGAGGTATCAATGTGTAATTACGATCCCCATATATAACAGTAGGTTATTGTTACGGTAGTCAGCGCACTAGTCAGCGCTAGACAACCTAACTGTATATACCACTATAGATTTCATAGTCGCCACCTATGAAATTCTGATATCCTTTTGCGATACCCTGGAAAGTGGGGCGATTGGCCTGGTGGTTAGTGGTACTGGGACCAACCGTCACAGTTAGAATGTTTACCGAAGTCCATACAGTTGATGTGTCACGACATCGACGGCGCAAGGCTTCTAGTCAGACTTTATACTTCAGATGGCAAAACCACATGTATTTAAAGCTACCAGACCACTTAGGGTGTCTCAATACATAAGTGTGTTTGGTACCAGACTTCAATAGCAAGAACAAAAGAGAAAGTCTTCGACCTTAGTAAGTTGGTATAGCTTAGTCAGCTACTTAATACCTGGCGTACTTGGTATGTAAGACAAGGGATCCTAGTCACACGTTGATTGATCAATGTATAGGATCTAGGTACCTAGGTATTCTTAAGTCTGGTTCTAATCCTTTTAGTTGTGAAACCTTCTTCAGAAATTTGATTCCGTCTTGAAGCACTGGTATTGTTTGCTAGGTATTAGTCAAGTATCTTCAATTTTAAAAAGCGTATAGCTAGTATACGTAGGAGAGTTGTGCAGTGTCAAGGCTAAAAGCGAACGCTAATTGCTTTTTGGGCAATTAGCTCATATATAGTATCCCGCAACATGCAGTCACTTGGCCTTCAATGTTAGGTAGTAGCAATAAAAGAACACGATCGTCGTGCTTGTGAGACAGCTCACTTCCATTCGCTCGACACTTGGCTGCTACCTAGGCATATACTAGATTGCCCTTCTCGATGGCCACTCTGATGATCATCTGATCCCGACTAGGAAAGCGGGCTTCCAACGAGTCCCCGAGTTCCCGAGCTTGCGATTTGCCTTCCCGGTATTCCTCAGTACCGAGGTTCCGGCATATTTGACATTCGTTTCGGAGGACATCTGCCGGCGAATCGAGCGCTCAACTCCCGGTCCACTAGGTAGGTAGGTAGGTTCCCAACCAGGAAACGCTCAGCACTGGACGGGGCTAGGCTAATAATAGAAGTGCTCACATAATTCTTGTTACGACACCCTTTTGCTCAGGGCTGCTCAGGCGCTAACCACCATCGTACTTCATTGTGGGCCACTTCAGAGTCCGATCATCTCGTCCGTATTGAGGACTAATTTCTGAGGAAGACACTTAACTGTGTCATATACTGGTTACTGTGATTGAAAAGACAAATAGGTAGTAGGCCTTCCTGTGTTAACTACTGGGTATTTTAGATGGCTTGAGGCTCTGTTAACATCAAATAAATTTAATAATTAAAATAAATTAAAAGGGTTTAATAATCTTAAATTCTATTACAGAGTAGAAGCGGAGGAAGACTCAAGCTACCATAAGTCAAGACCTAGAATAAGAGACTCTTCATCTAGGTTAGGGTCCTAACGTAAGGAGCACATTCTAGCGAGGACGTGTCAGGGACATTACAATTATATGGTTGCGAGAGGTAATAAAGTTGGAAGATAGGTGGCCTAGTTATATGTAACTACTTAAAGGGGGGGGGGGGGACTAGGCTTGAGAGGTTTCAAATTTCCCCATGCTTAGATAGACTAATCGAGATTCCTACTTGTTGCAATCATACAAGGGCTAAGCCTTTCACAATATCAAATAAGAAAAGCTTAATAAATTCTACTCTTCATCGAAAACCTAGAATGGGGCCTATTCTAAGTAAGCATACTAGAGTAGTAGGGCATTCCTAACGTTTGATTTCGGTCCTCTGTTTTCTCTTCCCTTCTCAAACAAGAGTCAATGCGACCTTCTTGGCCTTCCCCCATATCTCCCGATCCGAGAGCCCTGGTTTGGGCCAGTCTCGAAGGCTGAAACCCGAAATATCCGGGTGCTGGCCATACCCCAACATGATACACCCTTGGCCAACGCGCTGGTATTCCTTTTCGCGCCGGCCTGTCTCCTGGACGATGAGAAAGTAGACAAAAGGGCTAGTATCCTGCTTATCTCGGTAGGCCACTGCAAGCCGGAGCACCTGGCAGCTTTCGAGGAAGTCGGTTTCTGGTTCTGCAGGCTGTACATCGAGTTTCCACATTGGGTTCCAGGTTTTCTTCCGCAGCATCGTCGCCGCGGGCCTCAGGACGCCAGAGGCCTTGATTTCGCCCCGCCGGACATTCCCCATTGTGCCTGGCCACTCTTCTTCGATGGTCGTGTCCGTGATATCGAGGTCGAGCTCGGCATGGCGCTTAATCTTCCCACGGTTGTCGACACGCATCGTAAAGAACTGATCGTAGTAGACGGGCCCGGTAATCGAAGCCCAGCTCCAGGTAGGTGCGCCTCCTGGTATTCGCTTGGCGTAGTCCAAACCCCTTCTACGCCACGTCATTCCGCGTAGAATATCTTCCTCCCACAATCCGGCCTTATACTTCATTCTCGACAGCGAAGCAACATAAGAGGCGAGACCCGCGACAGCGGGGAGCCGATCCGTTTGTCGCGTGAGGTCTTTCGATGTATAGAGCGTCATCCAGTCATACCAGGTGAAGGAGAAGTCTCGGAAGGCAGAGTCTGTCATGGAGTGGTCCTCCGGATGTTCCGTAAGAGACACGGGCTTGGGGAAGGACCGCCTTTGGGTGAGTGGGTTGAATGCATGGTTGGTATCCCCCGTTAGGATCGGACCGGACGCGTCAATCACGTCGACCATCGTGCGGCAATCCCACCACAAGCCGTGCCGACGGCTGACATAGAGACCACGAGGGGAGCAGAGGCCCTCCTGGAAGACCCATCCCCTGGACTGAAGCCCACAGTCACTCACGTCGATCATGCAGATTGCGATGGGGCCTCCCACGAGAACCACCGTTTCCGTCAAACCAGTAGATTGGGCCGTTGCAGCGGCAATTTCCATCAAGTGCGGCGCCGCCATTTCCACCATTCCCGAACCACAACCTGCTGAATCCGCCGCGCATAAGTTGAGGCTACTCTGTCGATATATATCCACCATCTGGGCCGACTGTTCCGCCCAGTCATTTTCGTCGTCCTGAACGATGCAGAGGGCGTCAATCCAGATAAATTTGAAGCCTAGATTGCGGCAGATATGTACTGCATCTCGGAGAGTCGCAGGCAGCTCTGAGATAGAGATTCCTTCAATGAACGTGTCCATCGTGTTGCGGGTCAGTTTCAAGGAGAAATCATTCCCCCATCGGTAACTCAATGCGACGTAGCGTTGATCTTCTTTTTGCGCATCTTCATTCCCGGAGATGTAGAGAGAGACGCTATCGTCTGCAATCTCGAGGACCCGTTTGGGGAGGGCCGTGGAGTGCCGTGGGGGACAGTGGACGTGTTCCCTTTCACAGGCGCGCATCCAGGCCTTAATCTTGTCGATTGCCTTGCCATGCCAGGGATAATCTCGCGAAACAAGATACGGTTGATAGCTAACAGATAACTTGGGTGACATGGGCGTATAGACAATCCCATAATCCAACCCTGAGCAATTCTTTGGTATTTCGCTGCGATAGAGGGCAAATTCGCCGCAGGTGTTTCTGGGGATGTCGTTTTAACAATTCATCCCCTAGGAACAGCGTCTCTGCCTCTAAATCCTCCGTGAGCCAGACACAGAAACTATTTTGGTTGGATGACGAAGAGAGCCGATAATAAGTGAATTCGTGTTGAACGTGAGCACGATCGCACACAATCTGGTTCATAATGACGGCGCATACGCGGCAACGGGCCGAACTATTTGCTAACGTGGACAGAACCCCATCAAGGTGTCTTTCGATGTTGCTGTAATCACCCGGGGAGGGACCTGCTGTGTGTTCGAGGAGCTTTGAGATCAGCCTTTTGCAGTCTTGGCAAGTGTGGCGTTGGAACTCGGGGGTGAGGTCCAGAGCGGGATCGGGTTGGTAGGGTTTCAACTCGGGTAGACGATCCGAGCTGCCCTGCAGGATCGGGACATGAGGCAGAAGCTCCCCCTCGGCCATTTTCTTTGCTTGTGTTAGAACTAACGATGAGTAGAGAGTAGTTTGGTCCGAAATAGAAAGAGAACCATGATATCGGAAAGAAAAGAAAAATAAAAAGAGATAAAAGCTGGAAAAAGAGAAAATGCAGGGTTGAAAGAAGGCGACAAATAGGGCTTCAGTGTTTGTGTGCGGGAAAACATGTCCAGAATTTCAAGGCAACGAAGGCATTTTCAGACAAGCCACCTCAGCCATCATTCGTTGCAGAAAGGCCATGCAGCTCCAGCTTATTGGGTGCCTACATTGGCGAACTTGTGACCTTGAGAGGTGGTTCGCCAAAAAAGGCGCACACCATGTCGTGAACAGCCTCAGCCCACATTCGCTCGCCCGGGGACCAGGAGTGAGACTGTGGCCACCTGAAGCCAATCCAGCTAATCTGAGATAGTTTCCCTCTCCTATGTACACGACTCCGTCCCTGCAGCACGATGGCCACCTCAAGGGAGTCACGAAGATGCCACCTACCTACTATAAATTGCCGGCAGCTTTGTCTTACAGTGTATTCACAGTAAGTAGGTGATAACCTATCGTAGTAAGATCGAGCATCACCCACCCATTCATTGAGGTAGTAGTAATTCGCTGGATGGCTCGACTTGTCTTGCATGTTTCTGTTTGTCCAGAGGACACTGTACTCTAGAGCTTCGCAGCACTCAGAGTTAGGTGCCTGGGTCTGAGAAGATACGATAACCAGCCTCTCCGCCGCCGGGGAGATCCTCGTTTGGCTATAGCAGGAGATGTTCATTAATCCAAGTTTTTGCTTCAATTGAGTTCAATATTTCATAGGAGTATCGTACCTTAATGATTGTAGTAGATTTACCCTTCTCCTAAGTGCTTATGATGCTAGAATGCTGATGGTAAAAAGATTAGGCCTGTTGTCTGGTAGATGTTATGACTAGTATAGCTAGTAGACTTGATAGGGTAGTAGATGATTGGTAAGCTTCGCTGTATACCTATAGGAGGAAGTGGCGACCGAAAAGAACGCCCCTGCATACATAGCTGTTTCCATTTTTGGTAAGTAGTAAGTTTAGCCAGGGTGGCCCAAAACGAGGCTCCTAGGCTCAGGTTAAAGCAGTAATAGCTCAGGAACCTGGACGATGAAGGAAATCCTCGAAGTCCAGGTTGAGGTGTCATACTTAGCTGTTACGGAACCTGGAAGCTCCTTAGCATAAAAAAACCCCATGGTAACTAGGTAGGTTAGGTATATAAAGTGGCCCATCAGATATTCGCGTAGATCATGAGCGCTAGGTTAACCCTTTCCTTGGTCTGGAAGTAAGGTAGGTAGATAGATAGGTAGGCCAAGACTCCCTTCACCTGATCCCTGGGGGTTCGGGCTCTTGACATTTGAATCACTTCCGTCTGGGCAAAGTTGAGAGACAATAAATTGCCGAAAACAAAGCTTGAGATATGGATACTATACTCCGTTTATCTCACCCAGCCAGACCAGAGCACTGGAGCCGAGTTTTAAAACGAGACATGTTTCAACTGCCTACTTACTACCTGCTACTAACAGCACTGGTAGACTTTGCGGGAAAACTAAACACCTAGGTTAGAAAATTGGGAAACCTGGGGTCAACTACTAGGTAGTACGTAGGTATCTGTCTGGTTCTTTTTGTATTGGTATAAAAACGTCAGTGTTATTGATATTCGGTAGTTATAATATCTATGATTGACATCAACCAGCCTACTAGGTATTAGGTAGGCATTTTAGGTTTGCTCTTATTGGTCAATTGCGGGTAATACGAACCCCACTTCTTTTTTGTTTCCCCTCTTCCCCACAATCGACTAACCTAGGTAATACATGTACTACCTACCTAACTCAACCCCTATTTTACGTAGTACCTTGTGTCGTCTCGTACCTACGTATATACATACATAGGCCGCGGCGTGCTTGCTCGAGGTTGAAATAACCGCAATAGGTGGTGGCACGCTCCTGTACGCTCACCACGTCACAACCTAATTGGCGTGCTCCATGTAGGATGTAGGTAGGTAGGGTAGGACAAATATGCAGAGTGTCTTCCAGAGCCGCATCGATTTGCAAAATCATGCCAGCCAACTTGCAGACTATAATACCTACTATCTATCGCAATAATTTATATATGTCAAATCTGGCACAGAATACCCTTCCTTTTGACCATGCTGCTCTTTTCTGATGACTTCACTTTGTTGTATAACCTAGATCACACGATATGGTAAACACCGATACGTCTAACACTCCTATATTAGCTATATAGTTGAGGGTAAGGCAGGCAGGTATATACTTAGTAGATACCTACATAGGTAAGCCAAAGAAGGTTACGCTGTGGTTATCTCTTCCCCACCAAAGCTCGTTGGAGGGGGTGTGGGGAGGGGGAAGTGGTCTGCCGTGATGCGGCTAAGGTTAGACTTCAACCAGTGGCTTTAGTCAGCAGGCCTCATTGGCCCGACAAGATCCACCATGCCGAACCAACCTGCATGCCCGATGTCGTGCAACTCTCTCTGCGAGGGCCCAGCTTACGTGCCGAAGTGCGTGACCCGGCCGCTACTGTCTGACTAGGTTAGTTCCCCTCTACCTAGGGGTCTTGCCATAAGAGGGAGTAAGTACCAGACATGTTCTTAACTTAAACCTGTTGGTTCGTGTCAGATCTACTTATGTCCCCCCTCCGGTAATACATACTAGGTACCAGACAGTAAGTACCTATAGTACTTTCTCTGCAACATTATTTAACTAACCTAGTAGTTAGCGGGATTTCTTATACGCAACTCACATGAACCGGGGAATTGTAGCAGCAGCAACAGCACTAGGCACTACTACCAATACTACCAACACCTACCACCAACGCCACCTCCACCAACACTACCTACTGCTACTACTTACTAGTCTTCATGTAAAACTGCTGTCCTCCGTCCCCATATCCTCGCAGCTCCGCCTCACAGTTACTTGAACGGCTTATATCACGGACCATATTTGTATCATGACCGTCCCAGGAAACCCCCTGCTAGCCACAGCACGGCAACACTTGGCACGATCAAAACCTATCGCCCAGCCTATAGCCAGAACGAAGAGGGTTACGAGCCCATGACCATCTTGGGGAGCCATTGCTTATGTGCATTGCCGATCAGCATATCTGGTGCACTATAGCGTTTGCGTTTGGAATTTACGATATCCGCATTTGATTGACATAGGCCGGTAGCAGGCTCTCGCCGTGGCCTATATAAGCCCACCACCGCTCTCCTCTTTGCCGCTTAAACCATCCATCGCATACTACTCTGGAACTCATGTCAATATAGGAATATATCATGGCTTCGACTTATGACTTCATAGTGGTCGGAAGTAAGCATTATCCGTCTCTGTTATTATATCTTCGTGTCATAGGAGATGCTCATAATGGTAAAAAGATATATTAACTGTACTTCTTTATAGGTGGACCGGCCGGATGTGCCGTCGCAGCTGGTCTCGCCAACGCGGCTAAGAAGCCAAAGGTACTTCTGCTCGAGGCCGGTGGCGACAATGACGACAAAGACCTGCGTGTCGACGGACAACGCTGGGTGACGTTCCAGAACAAGGACATGAACTGGGGTTACAAGACGGCTCCCCAAGAGCAGTGTGGTAACCGCGAGATCGACTACTCGCGTGGTAAGGGGCTCGGAGGAACTAGCGCCATCAACTTCGGCGTTTTCAGCTGGGGCGCCCGGGACGACTACGAGGAGTGGGCCAAAATCGTAGGCGACGACACTTTCAGGTGGGAGCCCATACAGGCCCGGTATAAGGCCCTGGAGACCTTCCACCGGGAGCTGCCGCCGGGCATCGACTCGAAGTACGCCGCCCCGAAGGAGTCCGACCACGGAAGCTCGGGTCCGCTGCAAATCGGGTTCGCGGCCGAGTGGGAGGCGGACCTGCCGCCGCTGCTCGATATCTTCGACAAGGCCGGATTCCCCCTGAATCTAGACCACAACTCGGGTGACCCGCTCGGGACGTCCGTCCTCATCAACTCGGCCGTCAACGGCGTCCGCTCCACGGCCAAGGACCTCATCACCCCAACCCCCGAGAACCTGACCGTCGTCACCAACTCGCCCGTGCAGCGCGTTATCCTGGAGGGCAAGAAAGCCGTGGGCGTTGAGTCTAACGGCAAGAAGTGTGAGTGAAACGGGGGAGAAAGAGGGAAAACGGGCGCCAACCCCTTCTTTATCCGCACAATAAGATGGTGGTGACTACCTAGAGCGCAACGTAACTGAACGCACATTTCAATATTCTGACAAAACTAACCCCCCTCTCTTAGATTTCGCATCCAAAGAAGTGATCCTCTCGGCCGGCGCCCTCAACACCCCACAGATCCTGATGCACTCCGGCATCGGGCCGAGAGAGCAGCTGGAGCAGTTCTCGATCCCGGTGGCGGTGGCGCAGCCGGCGGTCGGGCAGGGGTTGCGGGACCACATGTTCTCGCCACTGGTGTACCGGCGCCGAGAGGGCACGACGGCGCGGGCGTCGTTTTACGGGGACTCGGCGGCCATGGACGCGGCGCTGGCGCAGTGGCGGCGGGACGGCACGGGCCCCTGGTCCAAGTTCGCCTGCGAGCTCGGCATCGGCTGGTACAAGATCCCCGGACTCGAGGCAACGGCCGAGTTCGCGGCCCTGCCGGCCGCCGAGCGCGAGTACCTGTCCCGGCCGACGATCCCGCACTTCGAGATCGCCACGCACTTCCCCATCCACTGGTTCGTACCCGGATTCCCCCCCGAGGACCTCGACTGCCTCTGCATCGTCGTGTTTTACTACAACGCCCAGGCCCGCGGGCAGGTCACGCTACAGTCGGCGGACCCGGACGCGCCGCTGCGATTCGATCCGTGCCGTGAGTTTTCTTTTAATTTTGTCTTCTAGTTTCTGAGAGAAATGTTTCTATAATCACCAATCCTCTTTTACCTCCCCACCCCCTTTTCCCTGTCCCGTTGCCGGGAGTAAACACATATAATCAAGCCTGCCTGCCCATCATAACTGACCAAGAAAAACACCTCTACGACCGCAGTCCTAGGTAGCGCCTTTGACCGGCGCTTGGCGGTGAACTCGATGCGCGAGACGCTCAAGATAGCGAAGCACCCGGACTTCGCGCGCGACACGGTGAAGCAGATCGCGGGTCCCCCGGGCGACTCGGATGAGGAGCTGCTCGAGTACTGGCGGCAGACCGTCTCTTCGAGCTGGCACATGACGGGCACGGCCAAGATGGGCAAGGCGGGCGACCCCGACGCCGTCGTCGACGCCGACTTCCGCGTCCTCGGCCTCGAGGGCGGCGGCCTGCGTGTCGCTGACATGAGCGTCGTCCCCGTGCTGCCCAACTGCCACATCCAGGCCGTCGCGTACGTCACCGGCGTGATATGCGCGGAGAAGCTGGTCAAGGAATATGGGCTCGCGTAGAAAGGAAGGGAGGCTGACTGTGGTCATACGAAATGAGGTGTATGTATATGTGTGTACCTATATATTGGTGCTGTTTGCGATCTAGGTATGTGGATATAAGGAACTGTGTGGGTCATAACTTATAAGACCATCGCGCGCGAAGCGTCTTTGTGGAAGTTGCTTCCAACCAGGAAGCAATAAAGGGGTAAGGAGCGAGAGAACTCGGGGGGATCGAGACGAGAAGCATTTATGCATATATATATCAGCACCCTCATGATACCTTCCCATCGGTCTAGATAATGCTTATTTAGGCATCAATAGCATTTTATCAAACACTTTTTATGCCCCCCCCCCCAGATGAAGGCATTTTCTAGTCACTCTTTCAACTTAACCTAGAAACCAGGCCTTCACATCCAGAATTCAGCGCCTTATTCCCACAAGACAGTGATCACACACATACACCCCTAGGTTAGCACACGCCATATACCTCCCTACCTGCCTCCAATACACCAAATCAGGGGGGGGGGGAGGGCAAGAGGACAGGAGCGGGAGGAACGTGATTCCTCAGTATTCCGGGCTTCAATCGCCGTAAGTAGTCCTCGCGCCTATCGTATCGCCTCAACCAATCAGTCCCGGGATTTGTGTGTCAGCATCCTACATACATACACGCACCACCAGTGGGTGGACCATTATCCCGTTTCGTCCACATCCGTCAAACCTACCGATCTGAGAAGCTTATTTTCCACATATTATTCGATAACCATAACCTGCATGTTGGTTTCAACACGTAGGTAGTACCTGACTGCAGACGTAATAAACCGTGATAGTATACATACCTACCTATCTGCTTAGTGTTATATATATATAGCCTTACCTAGGCACGCTGCGTGCATATATTGTAGTGTACTAGACTGCATAGGTACCTATCTATCTAACATAAGCCATCGAGAGAAGACAGGGGTTCCCGGCTTTTACCGCTCTAATACCAACCTACCTATGTAATACCTAGTACCTAGATAGATGTGATTCTATTCCCAGCATCTACCTACATCATCAGCATCATCATCAATTGATCTCCCCTTACCTACCTACCTACCTAACCTACCTACTATCTACTCACCTATTCCAATTCCGATCTAACCTCAGAAAGAAAGAAATACTAAACCAATCATCCTAGATCCCATCCTTCTCTCTCCCCCCTCCCTCTCCAACTCCTTTCCTTTCCTTTTTCCTTTCTTTCTTTTCTTCAACCCTCCCCTAAACCCGCGAACCGGGGGATAATTTCAAAACCCGTGATCCTTGACCCCTACCTATCCCTATCCCCATCCGTATCCCGCGCGCGCCCCCGCACCCCTTCGTCGGGGGTCATCTTATTTTCATCCCCTGTTCTCTCCTATGTACCTTAGTACCGCATCATTTCTTGGGGGGGGGGGGGGGGCAATGTTGGTTGGTTGGTTGGTTTACCAAGTGTAGATATGTAGTATATCAAGTTTTTTTCTTCTTTTTCTTTCTTCGGAGATAACCGTATAATTTTATTTGTCGTGATGCTTATACGGAAGTACGAGCAGCATCGAATACCTAATACAGTAAACTCCCCCTATAACGATCTTATCACATAACGATACCTTGCTATAACGATAATTTTTGCGGTACACTGCGAAATTTGTATGAGTATAACGATAATCCTCGATAAACCTATATATCGTTAAATTTTTATGGCCTTGCTTATATATATCGTTATACTAAAAGTAATTTAATATGTAAAAAATATTTTCTCCCCTCCCCCCCCCCCCTCCTCTTCTCCCCTTCTCGTCTCCACTTTTTCTTCTTACCTTTACTTTTTTTTTTTTTTTGCTTATATTTTGCTATTTTCAGTATAAAAATTTTAAGTGGGCCCGTTTGCCAAGAAATTTTAATAACGATACTCTTGCTATTACGATAAATCTGGTGAGATTTAGGGCATCGTTATAGGGAGAGTTTACTGTACCTAACCTGATCTACCTACCTAGGTTCATAGGCTGTCACATGTGGGGATATCATGCTTAGCCTGGCTAGGTATTTCGACTAGGTTAGGTGGTAATTGAGATAACGCTTCTCTTATCAAAATCCCCTTCCCCCCAGCCCCCCCGCCCCCTCCCCCTTTTTTACACTACTCTCGTTGATTAGATAATTATATCAACAAGGCACGTATCATCGATCAAAGAGGCCATCGCATTTTTCTTTAATTTCTTTTCAATTATTTCATTGTAAACAAATGGAAATTGGTAAGGAGCTACCACCTATCGAAGTAGAATATATTTCATTTTCTCTGGTCATAAGAGAATGTAAGAAAAAAAGGAGGGGAGCGAAAAGATAAACTATAAATCAACGTGGTCAAAAGAATAACGACAACACTAACAATCATAAACTCCCTTAGAATATGTAGGTAATACGTGAATTTCTCTCTTTCAAGTCCGTCCCGAGTTTAAAAACACAGCCCCTCAAACGCCATGCCATTTCTTTCCCCCCTTGGACCGCTTCAATGCCACTCTATTCATTAAAATATTGCTTTTGGTTTTTTTTTCTAGCCTCGGGTGTTTTTTCTCCTCTTGACCGATAGACCTGTTGCATTAAGCTCAACTTACACGTTGAATGACTGATCGCTACCAGTCCGTAGAAAATGGTACTCCCTGCTACCTAGACGCTAGAGAGCCATGCCTAGCACTCGGGCCGCCTTCTCTGAAGTGATGAGGTCGGTGGGTCTCGACGTGAATACGGGACTGGGGGGTGCTGGTGTCGGGGGCATGTCCGAATCCATGTGATCGGCAGGATGGGGCAGTTCGCCGACGGTGAGTGAACGCCGCTTCTTCTTGATATTGCCCTGAGTAGGGACAGGAAGCCTGATAGCCAAAGTGGCGCGTTGGATAGGTGGGTCCGTGACCGTGCGGAGGTCTGATGGGATCGAGGGTACCGGTGGTGGCGTCCAGAGTGGGACGGGTGGGGGCCCGGCACTTGTGTCTGACATTGATCGTGGCGCCCTGCCATGAATAGAAGCGGACGCGTTCTCCGGGGTCCGGCACCGGCCAACTCCAGCTGAGATCAGAGGCGTGATACGTCGGTGGGTCTCGGGGTCGATACTCGGGGTCGGCAGAGGGCTAGCCACACGAGGCGCAGCCTTTTCGTTCGTGGTCAAGCCCTTGGTCTGAGCAAAGGCGGACGAGCGCTGGTGGTACGGGTCGCGGTCCGAGTAGCTGTCAATGATGGGGTTGACCATGACCGTCTGTCCATGGATCGTCAAGATCGAGTTCGTGGGGACGTTAACCCAATTCTCTGCAGCAAGGTTAGCTCGCCATGTCACGGCTGCCCGGGGGGATTCAATGATGCGTCGGTACCTCGCTCGAAAGTCAATGGCTCGCTGGCAACAAGCACAATGTCGGCCCCCTTGTCCCGTCGCTCCATCTGATAATCCCGGTCGTTGCCGGAGGACGACCTCGTCTCCCACTGAGTGCCGGATGAGAAATACAGGCTAGCGGCCTCGTCCGTCTTGCTGCTGACGTATCGCGTGCAGATGATGCTGTGGCCATCGGTGACGGCAAAGTTAAGTAGACTTCGGGTGTCGACATCCTCGCTCTGGACGATGCTTTCGGGTATGGACATGGTAAGCTCGTTGATGACTTCGATGGTTTGCAGTAGAGCGCGGCGGAGCATGGCAGGGCTGAAGCCCTTCTTGGGCTGGGAGCTGGGGTCGACCCCTAGGCGTTCCAAGCGGTCGAGGAACAGTGCAAAGGCCCACTCGCTGTCGGTGCCGCCCTGGACATTTAGATACCATTTGTCGTGCAGTCGCTCGCCCAGCTTTCTCTTGATGTGCTTCCATCCTCCCAGACCACCATTGTGCATCCACATAAGGCTGCCATGGCAGAAGGGGTGGCAGTTGTCCTCACTAAGCGATCCTTCGGTCGTTGCTCGGACGTGGGCGAAGACAAGTTTCGATGCCGTCTTGGAGGCTATGCGCTGGAGGTTGGTGCAGTTCCACGCGGGGATGGTCGAGGTAAATAGGCACGGCGCCGCCCCGAGTTTTGCATCGGTGTAGAACCCGATACCAAAGCCGTCGGCATTGTTCTGGCCCCGTCGTGTATCCTGTAGCAAGGTGACGGATGCGTTAGCGATAAGGTGTAGGTGTAAGTGTAAGCGTAAGTGTAAGTGTCTGATGTTGGTGCTGGGTGCTGGTGTTGGTCTTGGTGAGGGAGACGTACGAGTCGCAATCGTGAGTCAAAGGACTGCTTCAGAATAGAATGGGTCGGGTCGAGAATGAGCTTGGAGAGAAGAATCTCGTCGCTTCCTTGATAAACCTAACGACGTTAGTGGGTTAGTAAGTAGGTAAGTATAAATAATCGTGGGCCCGATGTTCGGAGGGTATGTATATGTGGGAGGGAGAGATGTACTAGAAAGCGACACATGATGGTCGCGTGCGAAAAGGTTTGTCGGTATCGGTGTTGGTATCGGTGTCAGTGTCGGTGTCGGGGTTTAGGTAGGTAAGTGATTGATTGGGTTGGAATGATGTAGGTTGGTTTGTCTGCAGGTTAAGGTTTTTTCTTATATCACGATAACGATGTTGGTTGTTACAAAGATGTCCTAAGGTTAGGAGGAGGAGGGTGCAACAATTTCACTATCCCCTCCCTTTGATATTGTTTGGATGTTTGGATGTTAGATGTTTGATGTGTGATTTAGATGGTCTCTCTCTTTTTTTTTCCTTTTCTTTTTTTCTTTTCTTTTTCTCTTCCTCTTCTTTCCTTTCTTTGGTTGGTTGAGTGGACGTGGCACGTAAACGTGGCGTGCAGACGAGGCTAGATGGCGAGATCGCCGGAGGAATGAAATGGGAAAGGGAGGGAAGACAGAGCCTTTCAACCAAGTTCCGACCCAGTATGCTGGCACGCCCGGGCCATCTTGCTAGCCTAGCTACTTACCTAAGGTTAGCCTTGGCACGTTTCGTTTCAAGGTAATATGCAAGTGGAGCCTAGGGGAGGGTTTCTGTGGGACCCAAGGGTTCTATAATTGTCCGACCCTGCCAAGTCCATCAAGCCTACCTAGTCCACGCTAACGGCTTTCCCCGGCATCCCCGGGTCTTGGTCCAATCAATCGGCTTGGCTGCCCCCTAAATTGGCAAGTCGATCTTTTTTAGTCCAGACGACAGCGATGGACGGGTGCCCTCGAACCTCGAACACGAACATTAACCAGTGCCGTCACAGCAGTCTGGTTTTAGTGTAGCACAGGTAGGTAAATAAACTTTCTCTCACTTTAGGTACTCCGTCCATTCTGTCGTCCTTTAATATCCCCTCTTCCCTCTCCTCTCTCCCCTCTCCCAAAGTTGTTGCCGTTGTACCTACATACACATTTGATACACATACACATACACATACACATAGGTACACATACACAGCCGTTTGAGACGCCGTCGTGGGAATCGAGTCAGAGCCGCAGGGAGCCTCCCACATGCACCTATCCGCACGATCTCGTGTACCTACTCGACCCTCGTACGCTCATTACCTACTTATCTAGGTATCTACATGGTGACCGTTTGCTCGTGGCCACGTCTCACGCAGACCCGACAGGTTGCTTGGATCTCCACGCGCACGTTTTCCTTCATGCAGCTTGCCTTGTGCGCATAAGCCAAGTCCTGGTTACCACACGGCCAATCACAATTATCCTCGACACGTATTGGGCAAAATAGAGGGGGGGGCGCCGTATCATGTCGTTGAGGCATGTATCAGGCTCCCCACAGAACGCAATGCCGACGGAAAATAAGGAGGCGGTGATAAGTAGTGTATTTTCAAGAACCCAGGACTATGTGTTGATCTGCTGTATCAGCCTAGACTCGATCTAGAGTGTTCGAGAAGTGTCACCCCTGAGCAGGCAGCCTATCTACAGATTCGGGGGCAGATTAGTTAGGTATGATCGACGCTATTTCTGCCATGGACTCATCCATTCCTTTCTTGGACAGTTCTAGTGTATGCGGAGTCGTCTTCAGGGTCTTCAGGCTCAATCGGTTCGCTCGTCACCCTGTGTACCATCTCTCTATACAGCTGGATGTCGACCCCGACCTGCATCATGATGGCACCCCAATCTCGGGCTATTCGTTGTACCTATCATCTACCGCCTCCTCGGGAAGTCGTCTCGTCTATGCCCATCGATAGGTCCCGCGCTCTCGGGTCCGTAGTAATGCCTAGCGCTGTGGGACTCCTCGTCGCCATGACGTCTAACTACCTACCTAGGTCGTATATGAAAGGTGATGTGGCCGCGTGGGGGTCTCCCGGCCTTTCGCAGCTAGGGTTCAATGCTTCGATGCTTAGCGTTGGCGCGTATGCGTAGCATGCACCCTTGAGCTCGTCCTGTGGGAACCCAACCCCGGAATTGAGCTCCCGAGGTGACGTGAAGACGACGTTGGCAAAACTGAGAACTGTAGGGTCTTTTTACACCGCACGCATGGACAGTGTGCGCGAGCATGCTTGGTAATCTATTATTGAATATAACAAGAGCGAAAGGTATGCTGGCAAGGTACCTAGGTAGTGTGACATGGTCTCCCGCGGGTATGACCACCATACATTTTGTTCATTGGATCGCTTCTCTTTTCTCGCCTCCTGGTTGTCTTTGGTTTAGGTTACAAGGCAGTCTCTGTTTCCCTCGACTTGTTTGCTGCGCTACGGACGTAGCACGTAAAGAGAAACAGAGAATGCGATTACCTGTTAGGGGTGTTACAATAGCCGTAGGTGGTTTTATAAAATGTGATTGAGTAGGTAGGTAGGTAGAGATTCCGTTTATTATCCACTCCTACTTCAAGTATATTGATACTTTGAGAGTTTGCATGACACCCCATCGATAAATCCAGCCATTGCCTTCCATTCACCAGTCACGATGCAAACCCTACGATCATATGAGAAATAATGGGGTTTTTGTTATTGCTTGAGGAACTATAACTACCTAGGTAGGTATAGGCATGCCCCGTTGCCGCCTAATTAGATATCAGCAGGTTCTTTCAATATTGGCCAGAGACCCCCGTACCCCTGAGTCTAAGCTGCCAAGAAGTTCTTCCAGGTTTTGTGTAGTTTTCGAACTATCCCACCACGCATAGTAGTGTTAATATCGATGCTTAACTTGCATCTGTTCATAAATCTGTTATCTGCCAATAGCCCCCGCCCCCCGTCCAATCAAAAGGAAACTGCAAGATCCGTAGTCGATATAGTTTGTATAGACCTAGCCACGTATCCAGCAAACCTCGGATATGCCTCGGATGTGACTCGAAATCAGAAAGACTTACTAAGGTCTTACATATTTAGACGAGCCAACTCCTCCCGTACTTCAATGTTACTACTACACACTATTATAATGGAACCCAAAGTATCAAGGCTGTGAGTACCCGAAGTAGCTCATTAAGTACCGCTATACAAAGTAACGTAAACCCTAGAAGAGAAGACAGAACTACATTACCATCTACCTACACGTATCGAATCCCCCAAACCCATCGAAACCCAATCCAGTCCCGCTATAACCTAACTAATACTGACATAGGCATTCCCACAAATACCCCCGAAACAAAACAAAAAAAAAACCGCTTCTTGCCACCCTCATAACCCCCCTTACCTTTACTTTACCCCTTCATCATCTCCGTATCGTCGTCATCATCCTCGTATTCATCATCCATGTCGCTCGATGGTCGGGACTCTCCCCACAGGCTCGATAGTATCGCCTCCTGTAGCGCCTCCTCCTCCGTCATCCAGCCACTGTAGCAGAGAGAGAGATTAGTAAATTGCCTTGTTGCGTAGGTAAAACTTGTTTAATTCACGGCATTATCATTTTTCCTGATGATCTTGAAAAAAAGGGGGGGGAAGGTATATGCCCCCTGTGCAAGAAAAAGCTCCCAAGAGTTTCACTCACTTGATCGACCTCCATATATTCTCGTGGTCATCCTCAGGTATGGTGGCCAGGGCCGTGGACTTGAAAGGAGACCGAGGCGGACGCGGAGGTGTATGCGGTGGCTGAGGTGAGTACGGAGCCAGCGCGGGAAGGCAATCCGGCTCGTCAGTCGCCTCTAGGTCCGACATGAACGACGACCACGACCAGGGGAAGTTTGAGGTCGGACATGGTCCTGGATCACCGTAAACACCACCACCACCACCACCACCACCACCTCCGGTCTCGTCGCCGTTGTACGAGGTCCCGAATGTTCTCATTATCGCGCGCTGGAGTTGGTCCATGTGTGTCTTCAACTCGTCGAGGCTTATCGGGGGTCTCCCCGGAACCTGACTAGTGGGGGACGGGGTTCGGCTCTGGGGCTGGCTCTGGGGCTGGCTCGGCCGCGACGGGGTGGGCGACATTGGGGGAGTGCGCTGGGGCTCGAGCCGGCGGAGGAAGACCCGCTGCGCGCCTCCGCGGCCCCCGTACACGCGAGCTGCATATTCTGCTAGAGAGACCTGGTTTTGGGGATGGTTGTTGTGGAGGGTGGGACAGTCGTCGTCGTCCATGAAGACATCGCTGCTGCTGCTGCTGCTGCTTCTTTGGAGAGAGGAGGGCGTGCTGGTGTATGAAGGGCCCTCCGGCGACACGTAGTTTCGAGCGGCGGCCTCCTCGTCAGCGTCGTCGGCCTCCTCGTCGGCGTCGTCGGCCTTGCGGAGACGCTCGCGCCAGTCTGGGACCGTCTCCATGATATGTCTCCGGCACTCGGTCGAGAGGCGGAGAAACGATACCATGTGCTTGCTTAGCCTGAGAGGCGGGCTGGATGGAGAATCTGAAACGAATTGAGACATGATGATCGAACAATCAAATCAAGAAAAAGGAATGAGAATGAAAGGGGGAGGAATAAAGGTAAATATCTGAATGTGGACGTTGTTGGGGATGTTAGGAAATGCTATCCTGTGGACTTGTTAGGTATTGCATAGGTTGTTGAACAGAAAAGTTGAAGAAAAGAAACTTGGGGAAGAGGGAACATTATCAACTCGGAAAAAAAATAAAGCTTTCTCTCGTGATTATTTTAACTCTAGACTAGAAGCAAGGAAGTGCTAGTGAAGTTGAAAGTTGAGACGGTGTATTGAAACTTCTCAGCCATTGCTGAGCGTAAGTCTCAACACATGCAATCCTCAGGGCTGCCCGGGGTAGTAGATGCCTTTTCGATTGAGTTCTTATGTTAAACTTGCTTCACCGACGACTTTTGTCTTTGAAGTATCAAATATTAGCTGAGTATTAGCTGAGTCAAACTCTTGCCTTTATCATCGTTTAGGCAGAACATTGAACCATTTTGTGTTCGGGTTGTCTATAAAAAGGTATTGTACACAATGTCGATGCTAGAAAGTCAGTACCAGAAGATTCTCCAGATTCTCTAAATTCCCGAGGTAAAGTAGTTACAAAGGATCAATAAACTTTGATAAATGGAAGTATGACATTAACATAGTGTCGCGTAGGCATACCTTGCCATATAAGGGCTAATTGCCACAAAGGCAATTAGCGGTCGCTTTTGCCTCAACACATAGAGAGTGTATAAAAGTAAATATACATAAAATAGGATAGGGGTATGATATCCGAAGAGTACATATCTCTTGCTGATAGTAAAACGGGTTGATATGCAGCCACATCAAAGGAAAATGTAAGGATCTTAATGCCTAAAATAAAAAAAACTCTCAACTAGTCAACGTAGATGTCTCGCAATTATATCACGTACCTAATTCTAGTACTACTACAGGACGCCGATTGGGGATAGAGACATAAGATATCGATTTAACATGAAAGTCCTGAAAAAAGCTTAAGCTGAGAACTACTCATCAAGGATCAGATATTACAGCGTGTAGCATTGCAGAAGAGAAAAGAAGCCACGCTCACCTCATCGGATCCCTCGGATTCCTCGGCCACCGCCCAATTTCTTAGAGAAAATCACAACGCTTACATTGTCGATCGAGAAGAAAGGCTGACGACGATGTATTGCGCCTCGTTCGAATTGCTGAACTGATGCCTAGGTAACGGGAGAACCATAAACGAGAATCGCCAATGCGGTGAGCGAAAGGGGAAATTAAAAGGTCAAGTTATTATATTTTTGAAGAGCGTCAAGATGTGTATAAAGGGAAGCCGGAATCTCAAGACTACTTAGCTAGTATACATTTTGTAGCAGAGTTCTCATCATTGTCAAGACTGAGTACAGCTCCGTACCGAATTTTGCACCTTCATATGAACTATCTACGAATCAATCATAACCATGTTTCAAAATTGGATTCCTGTTGCTGCTGCTACAATCCTCATTAGACTAGTAGCAGCATCGACCGGGTCACTACCTAACTCCTCCTTCGTGTCTGCTAACATCGGGTTCGGGCCCAGGAATGGAAATAGTGGTATCTTACCTGTAAGGACCTGAACTTGAGGCACCCCTGAGATGGAAAAAACGACACATGGTATTTGGTCAGTTACTCACTTTTATAATTAGTGCGAGGCCTTGAAAGATGCTGGTCTGGGGGACCGATTACTTTTCCCGACAGACCCTGGTTACGAGCCCCAGATCTCAACCTGGTACGCTCTGAACAGTCGTGTGAGGCCATACTGCCTTATTCTTCCGCAGAGCACCGCCGAGGTTTCCACTGCGTTGACGGCGTTAGTCAAGGCCAATGACGGTGCTGGCGACTGGCACATTGCGGTGCGGAGTGGAGGACACAGTACTATTGGGAGCAACAATATCGAGAACGGCGTTACAATCGATTTGAGTTATATGAACTCATCCAGCTACGACGAGGCCACCAACCTCGCAAAGATCCAGCCAGGTGGTCGCTGGAAAAACGTATATGCTGACCTAGAGAAATACGGCGTGACTGTGACGGGTGGCCGCGATGGCGACGTGGGTGTCGGCGGATTTCTTCTAGGTGGCGGAAACTCCTTTTATACGGGGCGAATGGGATTCGGCTGTGACTCTGTCCTGAACTTCGAGGTTGTCTTGGGCAATGGCACTATTGTCAACGCCAACAGTACAAGCAACGCAGATCTGTGGCAGGCCCTCAAAGGGGGTAGCAGCAATTTCGGTATCGTGACACGGATCGACATGGAAGCTATTCCATCACGAAACCTATACCACGACACACGGTTCCTGAACTACAACTACTCAGAAGCTGTGCTCGATGCGGTTGTCGGGTATGCCGATGCAGACCAGTCCCTTGCCGACAACGCTCTAGTGATCTTTTTCATCTACAATGGTTCTGATAGTTCTGATATACGAATCGGTACGATATATGTCAACACGTATGGCGATGGAAATGTCACAACACCGTATGATGGAGTGAAAAAGCTCCCCATCATACTCAATGAAACAACCATCGAAAGCATGGCAGATGCAGCGCTTGGCTCACAGATCCCTGGTGGTGCTAGGTTTGTCGCCCCGAGGCGAATAATGAGTTAATTAGCTAATAACCGGTTCTAGGAGTTCTGGATCGACCTTAACATTTCGCAACGACCTCGAAATGGCCCGTCGTTGCGTTTCCGTTTTTGAGAGCTACGTTGATATGCTTAAACAGTCCATCGGTGCCGAGAACTTTTTCACAGCGATGTTTCTCCAGCCCATACCATCTTATATAGGGGCGATCGGCCATCAACGAGGAGGCAACATGCTTGGACTAGATAACATTAAGGACAACGCCCTTCTCTGGACTACTGGTACTTCCACCAACACGGCGGACACGCACGCGGTAGCGCAGGCAGGCCTGAATGTGATGACGGCACAGCTAAAGGAGATTTCGAAGTCGACGGCTACGGACTTGGATTTCCTGTACCTTAACTATGCAGACGCGAGCCAGGACATCCTCGGAAACTACGGGCTCAAGAATATCCAGCACATGCGAGATGTGGCAGCTCGCTACGATCCGGCGGGAGTCTTTCAGAAGCGCGTCCCAGGAGGTTTTAAGATATCGAGGGTTGCGTAAAACGAACTTTGTACAGCACGCTACTAATGGGGCACAACTACAGATTGTGTTGATTGTAAACTACCTAAGCTTTGCACTCTATATCGCAGCTATAATATGCAGAAGGCATGTCGCCAGTTCTGTGATTCGATAAGCAGACGTGAGCTGGTCGACTGCGCCGCGCTGATCCAGGCTCATACTGGCCCAATTTCCATAATTATTGGCTGTGATATCTGTTCAGTCTAATGCTGACAATGATCTCATTTAGGCCAGCTATCGGCGGCCTCGGGATCCGTTGGGAGTCCTGACGCACGGAGAGGTTTCGGGAGTTGTCCAGTCCAACTCAACGCCCACTCTCCCGTCTCCCAAACGCCTCCAGCCCTCTGTAGATAGCGTGATTCCCGGAAAATGAGTGAAACGGAACTCAACACCCCATTGGAGCGAAGACCGGCGGTGAGCTTCCCATATTTACCTAGACGATACTAATTTATCTGTTCACTTTGATACTAATGTACCTTTCTGTCTAGTGTGATATATGCAAGGCACGGAAGGTATGCGGGTTACTACATAGACCCGGACTCATGGCTTGAAACTAACACTCTGCGAAGACCAAGTGTGACAGGCGGTCACCATGTGCGAGCTGTGTGACTCTCAACGTCACTTGCCGGACCACCAGCCGACCATCTGAGAAGCGGCAGCGGGTGCTCTTATCCACCAAGTATGATGAAGCCATGCAAGACGTCAGCCGGCAGCTCAGCGACGTCAAGGAGATGCTACAAGCCCTCACCCTGGGCAAGATCCCCTCGCCATGTCCAACAGGGGGTTCGTCGGAGTATGCGCACCATACACCACGATCAATGATCGACGAGCAGGTCCCCAGCCTATCGACTGTCCACGAGGGCTTTGCCGGCGACTCCTCGTTCCAGTCATACGCCCACAGGATCAAGAACGCATTGGAGGCAACGCTTACTGCTTCCGAGCTTATCAGTGTGGAGGCCCTGGAGGCTCCTACGATACTGCCCCAGCACACCCTCGCAGAGCCGCTCCAGGGTTTGGGGGGCACAACCGACGCCTCCACCGCTTCGGGGAATGCTGCCCCGAAGCCTCTGCCCTGGTCGTATGACTGGGGGTTTGGCAATATGCCACTGCCCCCTATAGACGCGGTCCTGAGCCTCTTGCGCCTGACCAAGACCGCCAAGCAGCGGTTCTTTGTCGACGTGCCGCTATTCGACGAGGCCGAGTTTTGCAACCTCTGCCGGGACGTGTACTTCGCCACGGAGCCCATCTCGCTCTGGACGTGGATCTCGGTCGACGTCGGGCTCTACTACCTCTTCTTCGGGGTCAACGAGGAGAACTGTCGCTGGATGGGCACCACCATGGAGGCGATGCGCTCACACGGGAAGATGCTCAAGGCGAATGCCGAAGCGGCGATGCAGAGCCTCCGTCTGTGCTCCGAGCCGTCGACCGAATCCTGCCGTGCCCTGGCCCTACTGGTAAGTGCCTATGAGAATAGCCTGGAACTACGACGGTGGCAGATTCTAACTAGCCAAAGGCAACCTTTTACGTGAAAGAAGGCCACAGCACGATCGCCTGGAGGCTGATCAGCGGCGCCGCAAGAGCGGCGTTGGACCTGGGTCTACATCGCCTGCCCAACAACACGAATAGTGAGGCGATTGCTCGCAAACGCTCTATTTTCTGGTATATATATACATGGGATACCGGGTTGGCCATGACATGCGGCAGGACGCCGGGGATCCATTACTACGACGTGACCACCTGCCACCCGGTGAGCCCGGAACAACGCCGCGACACCCCCGGCCGGTAAGGTGACCCGTAGAATTATGTACATCTGTGCTTTGAACGGGTTCTAACATTAATAGGGTGTATGGCGCCTTCGTGGACTACGCCATCGTCTCGGGGGAAATCCAGCAGAAACTATTCTCCGCGTCGGCACGGCAGGCGTCCCAGGAAGTCCGCACCCAGCGCGTACGAGAATTCGCCGCCCGGCTCATGGCCATCCAGGACACTATTACATATGTATGAATTCTCCACGTGTCCCATACTTCGCGGGGGGGGGGGGGGGAACTTGTTGCTCACTTTCGCGCGTTTTAGCCTAACCAGGAATATCCGACTCCGGACGAGATGTTCAGCGCCGCCGCCGTGGCGCTCAATATCATGATGTACTCTCTGCTTACCATCGTGTATAGGATACTCCCGCCGAGTTCCGTGCAAGCACATCCGCTCCAGTGCGCGGACGAGTGCGTAGACGCGGCACGTGTAGCGTTAACCAAGCTCGTGAAGGCCGGCGAACATATGCTGCAAGTGAGCCCCGTTGGATGGGGCTTCCTGCTCAACCTGTAAGTATCTCCACCTACCTAGGTTAGGTAAAGAAAAGAAAAAAAACCCAGTCCCCTATTCCCAGGCTGACATTGGGACTTCTAGCATCTTGTCGCTGGTGCCGTTTGTGTCCTTCATCGTGCTGGCCGGCAACGCCATCGCCACGTCGTCCAGCGCCGACCTGGCGCTCCTGTCCTCGGTGATCTCGGTGATGGCGCCGGCAGCGGCGAACTCGCCGATCGCCCGGAAGATGCACGACGCGTGCGAGAGGTTCGGGAGGATCGCCAACCGCATAGTATCGAGCGCGAGCGGGGCCGCCATGGGCCACAAGGCGTACCCGGAGCAGGTTTTCAATGCCGGACTCCCGCTCGGCGTCGCGGCCGACGGCACCACCGCCGCCATGCCGGGCCACGCGCATCCCGTCTCGTTCGAGTGCGGGCTCCCCATGGCACAGCACGACTGGGACTGTGCCATGATGGGGTTTGAGGCGGAGCTCGAGGGCTACGACTCGAGGGCCCTGACGAGCATCATCGAGCCGTATTTTGCGAACATAGGGTGGTGATTTGTAGGGGCCCGGCCGTCGAGCTTCCGGTAATGAGGAGTAATTCCAACGGCTTATTTTGATGTAATAAGTGAACAGGGGCGCCTGAGAAAGGAGCCCCCCTTTTTTTTCTCTCTCTTCTTCTTTTGGTAGTAAAACTGGATAGAAAGCTTTCATAGATATTCAAATATGTAAAAAAACACATTACGGGCATTCTGTGCCTATCATAAGACGAACCTAGATGTACGAACCAACGACGCCGGATTCACCACTATTGGTGTTTGATTTGTGAAGCAATAAATGGCGGGTATCGCGCGGCCAAGATAGGTACCTAGTAGGTATTGAGATACCTAGGTAGTCAGTGGAATAAACGGCACATCAAAGTAGGTATTTACATCAATGATAATATTGACCCATCTAAATTGGGTAATAACTTGGCTTATAGACATGCGATGCGGTTTTACCTAGGTTATCTAAGTAGTTGTGGTTGGCCCCGGAGACTATGGTACTTATTTTCTTCTCTTGATGTGCCCGATATAATCGATGGTTAGACATGTGTGCTTGTCCCGTTGGTTGAAGATAATTCGATGTTACTGGTAGGACGGGTACTAGGTTAGCCCAAAACCCTAAGGTTGGGAATGGAACGGGACCTAAGGGGGAAAAAAAAGGTATTGCCCCTTGCGAAAGAGAGAAGAAGAGAAAGAAGGGGGGAGAAAGAGTCAAGCCACATCGAAAGGTTTACCTAAGCGACCTATGCACACCACCAGCCCCCACCGGGTAGTACCTATCAGCCTAGGTACTCCACTAGGTACATAAGCAGGTAGGTACCTAGCCAAGCCACATTGGCGGGGTTTATTGCATAAATGGTAGGTAGCCCCCCCACTAGCACCATACCATTACCTACTAGGTTATCCCTCCTGATATCTTGGAAAGTGTGCAACGATGCAAAAGCTCGCCTCATACCACCCAGCCCACTAGAATGTGTAACTCGCGATAGTTTCTCGAACTTCGTCTAGGGCTGACCACTCCGCCCTCAACCCCCCTATCGTTAATGATCACTGAAGCAAACCCCTTAGATTGCCTCCGACTCGCATCGCCGGCATGAGCGGACGGCTTATAGCTGCTGCCGGGCGTCTCCCGGCAGCTCGTTCAGGCACCGTCCGAGCCATTCGCCAGTATCACCAGCTCCCTTCCAGCGGACTCCTCCGCGCCGACTCTGCCATCCGCGCTACACGACGGCGTATGTGGACGCCCGTGAATGCCTTCCACAACTCTGTTGCCGTCCGAAATGCATCTTTCGCCCGCTTTCTGCCCCGGCTGGTAGTCAAGTTTGTGAGGATCCCCGCCCTGGCTGGAGGTGCTATGGTGGGAGGACTGGCCTGGATACAATACCAAGCGACACGTATGTTATCGCCACCCAACTTCCAACACCCAACACCCTTCCCCTTCTCCCCTTTTTCGCAACAGACCACAAATTTGCATCTTCGCTTACTGACGCTGCTATCTAGAAGCCGGAAACTACGCTTGGGACGTCATCAACAATGCCAAAGATTCCGTTTCGAACACCGCATCGTCCCTGTACGGTGGCGCCGTAGGCATAGCGGATCAGACGATGAGAGGATGGCAAAACACCAAAGAACAAGTCGAAACGTCCGAGTGGGTGCAAAAGCTCTACCGACTACAAGAGGAGATAGGCTCCGGGAGAGGAGGAGGCGGCGGTGATGGCGGACCGGGAGGGGAGGAACCCCCTAAGCAAAGCAGGACGGGCGCCGCCGTGGCTGCTGGTGGCAGTGCTGCCGCATACGGATACGAGTCGTCCGACGATGACCAAAGGAAGCCTAACGAGATCGCCAAGGATGACCAGATGATGGTGCTCACGAAGAAGATGATCGAGATCCGCAACATCCTGGCTAGAGTTGGACAGTCGAGTGCTCTTACGCTTCCCTCTATTGTCGTTATAGGCTCCCAGTCCTCCGGGAAGAGTTCTGTGTTGGAGGCCATAGTCGGGCATGAATTTCTACCCAAAGGTTCCAATATGGTCACTCGGAGACCCATCGAGCTGACATTGATCAATACCCCGGACTCGGATGCCGAGTACGGTGAATTTGTGGATTTGGGCCTGGGCAAGATCCACGACTTCTCCTCCATCCAGCGGACTTTGACAGAACTCAACCAGGCCGTCCCCGACGCCCAGTGTGTCTCGGATGATCCGATCCGGCTTTCTATTTCTTCCCCCAACGTCCCGGATTTGTCGCTCATCGACCTCCCTGGCTACATCCAGGTCGTAGGACAGAACCAGCCCCCTATTCTCAAGCAGAAGATATCTGAGCTTTGCGACAAGTATATCCAGCCACCTAACGTTATCTTGGCCATCTCCGCTGCCGATGTTGATCTAGCCAACTCGACGGCCCTGCGAGCCAGCAGGAGGGTGGATCCTAGGGGCGAGCGGACGATAGGAGTAGTTACCAAAATGGACCTTGTTGATCCCATACGAGGTGCTGATATTCTCAACGATAAGCAATATCCACTTCGTCTAGGCTATGTCGGTGTCGTCTCTCGTGCGCCGACAATGACCGGCTTGTTTAAGAAGGGCAATACCAACCTCACGTCCGCCATCACCAAGAACGAGAACGCTTTCTTCTCATCCCATCCGCTCGAATTTGGTCCAGGCTCAGATGTCTTAGTTGGAACTTCGACGTTACGAAAGAAGCTTATGCACGTGCTTGAGCAAACCATGTCGGCTAGCCTACAGTCCACCGGTGATGCTATTCGGCAGGAACTCGAGGAGGCTACCTATGAATTCAAGGTCCAATACAACGACCGGCCCTTATCTGCCGAGTCTTACCTCGCCGAGAGCTTGGATGCGTTCAAGCATTCATTCAAGGAGTTTACAGAAAACTTTGGTCGGCCACAGATGCATGAGCTCCTGAAAAACGAGCTCGACCAACGCATGCTGGATCTGCTCGCGGCGAGGTATTGGAACAAACCAATTTATGATTTGTCCGTCCCCGTCGCGGAGCCTAACAGTCTCGTTGATCTCCCGACAGCTGATCCTAACTCTCTCTACTGGCGTAGACAGTTGGATGCCTCTACTTCGGCCCTGACGAAGCTTGGTGTCGGTAGACTGGCTACTAATGTAGTAGCCAACGCTATCCAATCACGCATCGATGCTCTCATTGGCCGCTCGACTTTTGTAAACCACCCATATGCGCGCCAGGCAATTACCGATGCGGCTTCCAGCATCTTGAACGACAGGTTCTACAGCACAAGTGATCAGGTGGAAAACTGCATCAAACCTTTCAAATTTGAGATCGACATGGAAGAGCGGGAGTGGACCCTGGGACGGGACCATGTCCAGGGGGTTCTAAAGAAGGAGCTGATGGCCTGTGAGGGAGCGCTCAAGGACATGGAATCGCAAGTTGGTGGACGGAGAAAGCTGAAAGAAGTGATGAATTTTGTGGACAAGGCTAGGAAGGGTGATATTCTAGTCGAGGGAGAGAGCCATGTCGGGGCTGGCGGATTCAGCGCGGCACTACTTGCCAAAGGTTTGTGACTGTTGCCCTGAGATGTACGTGAAGGTCGTGAGCTAACATGTTGAGTACAGGACGAGAGGCTGTCTTCCTACGAGACCGAGCGGATATCATCAAGATGCGTATGATGGCAGTCAAGTCAAAGCAATGCGCCAACATGAAGAACAAGTACCACTGCCCGGAGGTTTTCCTCGACGCGGTGGCTTCGAAACTTGCATCGACAGCCGTGCTTTTCCTCAACGTAGAACTGCTTTCCGAGTTCTATTACAATTTCCCGCGAGAACTAGACTTGCGACTTGGCCGTCATCTCTCGGACGAGCAGGTGGAGAGATTCGCCAAGGAAGACCCCAAGATTAAGAAACATCTTGAGGTGATCAAGCGGAAGGAATTGCTAGAGCTAGTGTTGGATAAGATGGAGAGCCTGAGACAGCTGGAGGGTCTGGAAAAGGAACGGTCCAAGTCGAACAGTAAGAAATCTGGGGAGAAGGATCGTGGGCGATGGGGACTTTTCTAAAAAAAGGTCTCACTGGGATTACTTGACGAATCGTTACGATGGGCACAGGAGTTTTGGGATGGTTTTGCAATATACGGCACTTTCAGCGGTTACAAGTTAAGATGTCATTGTTCACGTCTCAACTCAAAGACACAGACACAAGAAAAGAAAAAAAAAGCTACCGAAAAAGGGTTGACTTGTGGCTGTACTGTGCGGTTACGTATATAGAATTGATCGCTTCTTCTTTTTTATATATATAGCAATATTCCAAGTGTAAGCCAGTAAGCGTTGAATTTATTCGTTGGGGTTTCTGAACGAGACCTGGTCTCAGGTGATGCGGCAGGCAGTCAGCCAATCCCAGGCCGTGAGTAGCCTAAAGTGACAGTACTTCAGGGACCTACTTAGCTACCTGTAGGTATGTACGAAATTAAGATTGGCGTCCCAAGATATTTGGATGGTCGGAACCAACCGAGCATACCCTAGGCACTAAAAGGTGAACTAACTTTAGGTACCTACATATGTACTTAAACTTTGCCTCAGTATTGCAGGGTGGGTGTAGTGGGAACTCTTTCCGAGAACAGAAAGAAGGGTCGAGTAAGGAAAAAAGAAAGAAAAAAGATTGGGAGAGAGATTGAGAGAGGTTCTTCCTCTTGTCCTTCTTTTTCTTTTTCTTTTTCTTCTTCTTCTCCCCCCCTTACCCCTCCCCCTCCCTCGCTCCCGCACGCAAACGACAAAGAATTTATTACCACAACCACTAGAAAACAAAGTTAACCGTGAAAGCCATCAGTTACCATAAACCATAAACCATAAACCAGAAACGCGCTAAACCTAATGATGCCGGTTTGAAAGAGGAAAACAATGCGACCACATGATAAAATGTCGTTGTTGCTGTTGCAGTCTAACGTTCCTCTTCTGGACCATCACCAACGCAACCACCCAAGCCACGACACAAATTCCCCGCCTCAAGACTCGTCGTAGAGAGTAGGGAGGCATAGGCCAACGCAGCAGCAACAACAACCATAATAATAATAACAACAACAGCAACCAAAACAACCACGCATCGACAGTGTGCCCGAAACAAATAAATAAAATGGAGTCGCTACGCGCCCAGCTGTCCGAGACGCAGGGCGCGCTCACGGAACGAGACAAGAAATTCCGACAACTGCGCTCGGAGCACACTACGGCCACCAAGGCATGGGAAGGGGAAAGAAAAACACTACAAGATAAAGTGAGAAGACTGGAGGCCGAAAACCAACGACTCCGGCGTACTTCCAACGGCGTGCTGAGCGATGGCGCAAGCCCAGCCTGGGGAACAGACGCTGGTGGTGTTGTTGGCGGGGTAGACGGCGACAGCAACAACAATAACAACAACAATACCACCACCGTTACCATCACGCGTTCACGCATGCAAGAGATCGAGGCGCGATACCAGAAAGTCATCGCCCTACTTACCGAGAAGACGAAGCTCTGCGAAGCCCTCCAGCAGCAACTCCACGGTAGCATCAACAACAACCACGGAGCCCCCAGGCTCATCATCATCCCGCCACCGTCCACACTCAACACCGACGACCAGGTCGTGACCCACTGGAACCTCCTGCGCGAGCGCATTCGCAGCCTCACCCTCGAGCGCTTCAACCACAAGGTCTTCTCCACCCCCGTTTCCGAGAAGGGCAAGCAGGAGTTCGCCGAGCTCTCCTCCCACTGGAAGACATACCTAACCACCCCATCGTTGACATGCTACCTGTTCCGCGCACTCATCTGGCGCTACCTGCAAACCTGTCTATTCGGTGCTACCTTCGGTCGCATCTGGGGCCGTGAAGTCCGCAACACCCTAGGCCAGCTCTCGAGCTTCTTGTCCTCTTCCTCGCCCGTTTCCTCGCCTGCCGGTAAGAAGTCGGTCTTCGGTACCAACGCTACTGTCGACCAAGTCGGCACCTTGCGGGACTGGCAAACGCTCACGGCAACCCTCCTCGAGCGCACGCGCCCGATCGATACGGATATCACGAATGAGCTGGTAGACAAGATCTGCGCCGCCCTGACCCCCTTTGCGACAGACGCTCCGGGTGGCGGTGCTGGCATCGACACCGACGCCGACAGCCTGCGGAAGGCCATCCTCGAGATTGTCACCATGAGTGCGGAACTTAGTGCCGCGTTCACGCGTGCCCCGTTCGTTGTGCTGATGTCGGACGAGCCGGGCAGCACGCGCACACAGGGCTTCCCGTACCGCGAGGCGACGATGGAGATGCGTGGCAAGCTAGGCTCGCAAAGCACAGTGGACATGATGATCTCGCCGTGCCTTCTGAAGAAAGACGACGATTACGAGGTCCTCATCAAGGCGGAGGTCGTCTGTTGATCGACTCTGCTCCTACTACTTCTTCCTATTACTATTACTAAGGTTGTTGATGGTGATACCAATGAAAATCACTAGGTAAAAAAAAGATAATGGAACGTGGGGGATATGCACACCCTACTATGTAATTTGTGAGTTATCAGGATGAACAGTACAGGCGAGAAGCCAAGCGTGTAAGAGAGATCATAAAGCTAGGGCTCGCCGGGTATGCGATCACTCGCAGAGGAGTTAATCTGAAATTTTTTGGTGACATCTCTCTAGATCGAGATGGGCGGACCCTGGAGTACCAGGTTGATGATATACACACAAAAAAAACTAAAGGGGGTTAGGTAGTTTAATGAAGACTATTGCTTCTTCCTCTCTCGTAGCTATCACCACGTCTTTAAAATATAGCTACCTACATAATGACATTTTATTCGTTCTCTTTTTTCCACAGCCTGAGAGCAACTTTGCACTGTTATATTTACTAACCTAAGCACCTATCCCTTGGAGATAGCTGACAGTTATAAGGTTATTAATAAGGTAACTTAGGAACTTGTGATGGACGAATCACACTCCAGATCTATAGGGGAGCCAACTGTGGACAGCTGCCGATATTCTCCATCAGGGACAACTACAGCTTTGATATTTCACTCGTCCATCCATCTCTTCCATGTCCTGCCGAAGCTATTAATTATTTTACAACGCCCACCCTCATCCCTCCTTTTTAAAAATATCATCTCTCGCTTGTTTTCATATGCTACCGGTCATATTATTCTCCGCTAAAATGCAAATGACTGCTTAAAGTCAGAAAAAAAGAATACTTTTCTTTAAAAAAAAAACTAATATTTATACCAGAGCGTTTTCTTATACCCCCTCCCCTTTTTTTTTCCCCTACCTTTCAAGCTAGGCTAGATATATATATATACCTACATGCCATACATTACACCCATGGCCGCCGACACCCCTTCCACAGAGTCACAGCAGCTCTGGGACGAGGATGACACCACCTCTCTCCTCCTCTCCGCGGGCCAACCCCCGCGCATGTCGCACGTGCTGGCGGACCTGCGGCGCGCGAACCTGTCGATGGGGAACCGGCTGCGGTCGGTGGTGCAAGACGCGGGCTTCGTGGCGGAGGTGGGGCGGGCGTACGGGGGGCGGCCGCTGGTGGCCAACGAGCGGTGCGGGAGCTGGTACGTGGCGCCGGGGGCCAAGGCGGCGTCGGCGTACTTCAAGAGCACCGACGGGCACGCGGGGCAGTGGCGCTTCAGCGCGCGCCGGCTGAACCTGCACCTGCTGCCGCTGGTCGGCCGCCGCGACGGCTGCGTCGTCGTCGACTCGACCCGCCGCGGCAAGGCCATGCCCGACGCCCTGAGCAAGACCCTGCCCATCTGGTGCTGCGTCGTGAATAGGGTCTTGTTCCCCGAGCTGGGGATTGGGGAAAGGGGGGAAGGGGGAGAGGAAGAGGTCGATTACCACGCCCTCTTCACCCCGCCCACCGTCGTCTCCCCCTCCGAGCACGCCCAGATCGAGGCCCGCATCCCCGCCCACGTCGCCGCCCTGCGCGCCCTGGACATCGACACGGCGGCCCTGCGCGCGCACCTACGCAAGCCCCTGCGGCCCATATGGGTCACCCCGGAGTCGCACCTACCGTCTCCGCCTTCCCCATCACCTTCTCTTTCTACTATTACCACCCCTACTACAACGGAAAACGACGGGCCCGAGGGAGCAGTACAGGTCTTCGATCACTTCCACCCGATCATCTGCTGCACCAGCTCGCGCCGTGCCGGCTCCGAGACCGCAGGCCACGGCCACGGGTACGGGTACGTCCAGGGCGCGGGCGACGACACGGAGAACTGGGCCCTTGGGCTCACGCCCGCGCTCTTCTGGGCCCACGCCGACGAGCTGCTGCAGCCGGAGCTATCCGAAGCCGAGCTGCAGCGGCGCGTGCGAGAGCTCGTCGTTGCCGCGGCTCATGCCGATACTGCTGGTGGTGGTGGGGGTGGTGAACGGCAGGTCGCGCCGCAGGTGCGCGTCGCGAGTCTGCGCGACGTGCCGCCGGAAGACCACCAGGAGCGCGCCCTGGCGTACGTGTGCATCGTGCCGGGCGGCTCGCTCGACCCCGCCGACTGGGCCAGGGGCCCCCGCCGCCTGGAGCTCGGCCTCGGGAAGAACGCCAAGATCGCCGGGCGCAACTTGCGGGGCGCGCTGCCGCGCGTGTGCGAGTTTGTGCGCGGGTTCTTCGAGGGGTCGCCGTCATCTATTGGTGTTGGTGTTGGTAACGATGGAGGCAAGCCCGACAAGGACGGAGATACTGCTCCTGGTGATGATGACGAGCCGGCGCAGAACGACAAGTCGGTGGTCGTCGCCTGCGAGACGGGCCGGGACCTGTCGGTCGGCGTGGCCCTCGCGCTGCTGTGCCGCTGCTTCGACGCCGAGGGCCGCTACGACGGGAGAGAGGCCGCCGCCGCCGCCGGCTTCACCAAGAGCCTGATCAAGCTCCGGCTCGGCCGCATCATGATGGCGCTGCCCGAGGCGAACCCGAGCCGCACGACGCTGCAGAGCGTCAATAGCTTCCTGATGGGCTGAATTTGGTTTTCGACAACAAGACTCCTTCGCACCCCCAAGCAAGCCCCGGCAAAATCCGCTTGGGGGGGGGGGGGGGGGGTCGTGAAAATTACTGGGATCCGTGCTGCTGCTGCTGCTGCACCGTCCCGAGCAGGCGGGAGACGATTGGATGGTAGGTAAGGCCCGGGTTGTGACGTATCGTGTTGGGATGTAGGTGGGTAAGTCTGGGCTGCTCCGAGACAACAGCCAGGTCCCCTGACCTAGGTCAAAGGTGATGGTGCTATGCGCACGGCAAACCTGCAGAGGGGCGATCTAAAACCCCCACAGGCTTCCCACGATGATGCGGAATCTACCTAGCACCCTGGGGGAGAGAGTAGCGATCTGTATTCTATATATATTTGCCCCCCCCCCCCCTAGAAGTTGTAGTCTAGGCTCTCCATGCTCTTCTATCCAGCAACTGGACCATGTATGAGCAAGAGCAGTTTATCTCATATAATTGAGAGAGCTAAGTAGCTAGCTGCTATACGCCTTATTATATGTGTACTATGTACCTATATTTACCAAAACATACCTACCTAATTAAAAAAATCCTTACCATGACAGCCTTATTCTTTCCCAAGTCCAGAACCCGATGAATCGACTCTCTCTCTCTCTCTCCCTCTCTCTAAAGCTCATACCTTATCGAGACCTCCTCGTATGTGACTATAGCCTACAATACTCATCGTCACCGATTTCGACAGGCTAACTGGCCAGGTTAGTTAGTTCTGAACGGGGAGCTGAGACTACCTATAAAGGGGGAGAGCCAGGGGTATATATACTACAAGCTACCAATACCAAACATGAAAGAACATAGTGACGCCTTTGACATACTTATTCAAACCCCACTCGTTGGTCGCAGGTTCAATAACAATATATATAGGTAATATCCCTAATTACATAATATATCTACAGTCCCCATAGATCACGTCTTACCCCCCCCCCCCCCCCCCCTCCTTTATGATATACACATATGAGGTTCAGGGAACTGTTCTGTTTAGGTCCCACCTGGTACAACATTTGCACTTTAGAGAAGAGTGGAAAGGGGGGAGGGGGGAACAGGTGTTCTAGCTCTGGTTCAGCTTCTAGGTAATGACTACCAAAACATTCACATTATCTACGTGTACACCTGCTCAAACTCTAAAAATAGCAGTGAAGCCTACCATACACCATGATCAATATCAATAATTCGTTACCGCCTACAGTAGGATACCTAGGATTCATTAATTTCGCGCAGATGAGCTCTGTCGTCCTCGACTCACTCAGTATGTACATACCCCTATACCCCTTTACACCCCGTGCCCGCACGAAGGATTTGTAATACTAGCCCATCCTCCCTGCCCTCTCCTTTCCCCTTTCCCCCTTTCCTCCATTCCCCCATTCCACCCCACTCCATCCCAACTACCCCATCTCCATTATAGCCCTTTTTGTCATATCCTCCTGCACCCAGCGCACAATCGTGTCTCCCATATCGCCCACGAGCTTCTCGTAATGTTCGCCGTCGAAGAACAGTCCCGTGTGTGCGCCCACCTCGTCCGTGTCTTTCATGAATATCTTGACCCACTTCGGGTCCACCTGGCCGTTGATCTTGTGCGGCAGGTTGCAGAACTTGCGGTCCTTTTTCTGTTTCGCAGGAGTAGCAGGAGCGGGGGGAGATCTTAGGTTGTTTTGCGGGGAGTGGCCGTCATGAACCCTTTGTTCCGGTGAAGACATAGGGCGAAACTCATCTAGAGACTCGCGCGGGGCCTTCTCGGCCACGGTTGAACTCGGTTGGTCGATCTCTACTTCCGCAGTCGGCGTGGCGTCTTCCCTTGTAGGTGTAGGCATCTCAGCTACTTCTACTGCTGTGGATGATGATGATGATGCGGCTGCTTCTGCGGCCGCAGCTGCCTGTTCTTTCTGGCGTTTTTTCTGCGCCTCTTTCTCCCGCTTCTCGTTCTCCTGCGCTATTTTCTTTTTTCGCTTGTCGATAATTTTCTGTCGCTCCTTAAGGGCCTTATCACGATTCTTGACAACCTGCTCATAAGTCTTCTGCGCTCTCTTCGCTTCCTTCTCCGCTAGTTTCCGTGCATCCTTATCGACATATTGCTCCAAATTAGGCATCTCAGGTTTAGGTGGCAAGTCCGGTATTGTGGGAAGGTCGATCCCTAATGTTGACACCGCATCTGTGAGTTCGGCTGTGGTGTCTGCGTCGACAGGCGAGGGCTGAGCTTGTGAAGAGGCGGCATTTACTAGCGGAGCATCCGCCATTTCGCTATCTTTATCACCACGGACAATCTTGGTTATATCCACGCTAGGCGACTTTATATCACTTGATTGCTCCTCTTCTTGTATTTGTGTAGCTTGTTCATGGGGTCCATCATCTTCAGGTATTGGGGTTGGGTCTAGCAGCTCTAGCCCTGGCTGGTCCTCATCAGAAATATCCGAGTGGGCCGAATCCTCCTTAGGGATTGCATGCAAGGGATCTACATGCTTAACATCGTTTTCATGGGACTCAATCGAAATTCGCGGGTTTGAGGCTTTCTGGCTTGTATCGTTCTGTACTGATGGAGTACTTGTATTTGGTCTCGGACTTCCCTGCTTGGGCTTTTTGGGATACCCATGACAAACGGTATAGTACTGAATAAAGCGAACTTGAGGTGGAACGTGAGGAAAGCCATAATGCTTCATGTCATCAATATCCTCTAGTTTTCGAACATTTTCATACCGGTTCTTGAGGCAGCTAAGGTCCATCAAGCAGCTCCCAAACTCGAGGTGCGACATGATGTGGTTGGAGGCGGCGTCTATCAGTCCCTCCGAGTTGTGCTTCTTCACGAAATGGACGACATTCTTCCACCACCCTCTATCTTGGAGGTGAATATCATTTGGGAACGAGGGGTTGAAATTAGGGTCAAAGGTAGTTGCAGCGGGGCCAACCTGGCCGAGTGGTATCGGATAAGATGGTGATATATCTGAAAGTGTAGACGGATCTGAGTATACCGAGGAGTTTGGTGAGGTGATGCTAGATGGCGCTTGGCTTTGTTCGGCCTGCGACGAGGGTCCTCCCGGTGGCTTTGGCGGTTCAGTCTTCCGAAAGAGGCTGGAGATGCCGGAGACGATAATACCCGGATGAAGTCCAAGCAATGGGGCATCTAGATTCACTGTCCCCAAAATACGATGTCGGAAATATCGAAGACGATATTGGTCTTGCGAAGGCTAGTATAAGTCGTTAGTCAGTACACCAGGGCTTTGATTTTGTTTTCCACGGGGGTCTTGCCATCAACACAACATCAGCAGCCAGTAAGCCGCCCATGGAATGGCCAACGAGGACCACGTCGGTCTTGGGGGACTCATGAGGGGCGAGCCATCTGCTGAAGTTGTCTCGCGCAACCTCGATAGCCTTGTAAGTTTTATATCGGGGATAGATCTTGGAATGGATAACATGAGTATCGGACAAGGCTAGCTTGAGGTACTTGTGCACATGAGCTGGGAATGACTGAAATGATGTGTCGTTGCCCATGAAGCCGTGGATATACACGACTAGAAGTGTGCGCCGCTCAACCTCCTCATAGTCCGGCAGCGAGGGCACCAAGGACTGGGTCGAGGACGATCGCGGGTCGTGAGCGTAGAGGCCATGCGGATGCCCGCCATTGGACCTCTGAGGGACCTCTAGAGCCAGGGGACTTTTGGACAAGGCGCTCATGTCTAAGTAGAGAGCTTTGATACGATAGTTGAGGTATCTATCCACTGGACGCGGTGTTGCTCTTAGTTGGATGGAAGCTCTGTTGGTTGGTTTAGAGTAGCTCAAGACGCAGATGACGTCGGTTGCAGCAAATCCATAGGCAGGTACTATTTCTATTGATGGAAGCCTAGAAGCTATACGGAGTCTAGCAGCTGCATTGCATCAACGGATTGGCGAATATAGAAACGGAGACAACAGGAGGCAGAATGGGGAGGAACTAGATTTATTAGGTAATACATACAGTCAAGGCAGATTACCTAGGTAGTTGAAAAAGAGTGACCTCAGATGAAGATCTATTGATACGCATGGGCAGATTATGTAGGTCAGGGTAGGAAGGTATTGAAGTATGTAGGTTAAGGAAGTAAAGTATTGGGGGAGAAGGTGAGTGGAAGACACCCGAGTATGTAATCTAGGTAACCAATTAAGTTACTCTGTAGTACTATTTGATGTACCTCAAGCTACCTAGTAGCATGATATCCAACAATTTTGTGGGGGATTCGCATCACGCCAACCAACCAGCAAGGGTTTAGCGCTTGAAGATGATGTAGGTAGGTATTGCTGCGCCGCCATTCTTGCCTAAGGTTAACACCAGACATAACTTAACCAACCCTTTGCAACCTTGACCTACCTACACCACTATGATTCAATAAAGCCCACCTAGATTGATACTTCAATGTTAATGACAATCAACCTATACGATGACCTAGGTATGTAAATACTTCAAGATAGGTTAGAAAATTGTTTTACTGCTAGGTAGTATATCTCAAGTATTGATGGAGAATAATCTCAAACCTAAGTAGGTAGATAGATACCTAAGATTAGGTAACTACTTACTTAGGCATATACTTATATACAGAGGGCTTTCACTGGAAACCCCCGCGTTTCTATATCCCGGTTTACTCGGGGTAGCGGAGAGACCATAAAGATCTTTCTCTCCATCATAAGCCCAAATAGAATATCTAGTTGATATAATACATAGTATGCTGAGGTCGCTCATCAGCATCCATCTCTATGTTGCATAGGAGCTCTCAATCCGTACAGGAAGGAAACATAAACATGCTACTTCATTTGCCCTTTTCCCTATACTTACTTGCCTATAATATTAAATAAGAAGAAAGCGGTTAATTTAGTGCATAGCGTGTATCTGATATGACACGGAGATCTTATTATAATAACATTCCTCGCATGAAAAACAGAAGAAAATCTAAGCTACTTATATAGTGCTAGGTATGTAGTCCTTGAGGGTTTTTTTTTAATATGACCATCTCGCGACCTTGACTTCACATTTGCCCTGGCTTGGAAAATACGGATAAAATTGTTTGGTTAATCTTTTTTTTATTGTTTAAATTTTTCATTGTTTATGTCAAGGCAATAGTAATAATAATAAGAGTATATGTATTGTAATCAGCAGTTGCAAGATAGTCGCCATTTTCATTAGATCCAGCGTCCTGGATCAAACTTCATATCTCGACCACCGCTTACTCTCGAGGGGGTTCCTTCTAACGCCTTGCGCCTTGCTGAAATCATGATTGGGGGGAAATAAATGCAGATGAACCTTAAACGCAAATAACGCTGCATGGGCCGACATTCATGTCCCAAGGCAGATCAACCTAAATCAGAAACCATCCATATACCGTTACAGCCGTACTTTTTTTTGTATCCTCATCTGGGTATCACATTTTTAACCTACCACCGTTATTCTGACCGCCGCTAATGCCGACATGGGATGATCCGTTGCCAGGGTTCTGTCATCGGTCAGTGAAGAGGCTCTTAGAAGACGGATGGTCCAAAGGCACCTGTTTTCTCCTCTTCAACTTAGATGATCGGTCTTCCCCCGTAGAATATCCACCATTATCATCATCCCCATACCCTTCACCGTAGCCTTCGAAGCTGCTATCTTGGTAGCTCCGCTTCTTACCAAGCCGGCGGGTACGGTCGACTTGTGCTGCTAGAGGCTTGCTTGCCTTGACGGCGGTGCCCATAGCGGAGAGGGCCGGTGTTCCCGGTGCTGTTGATCTCGCGGTTTGGTCGTAGTTCGTCTTTTTCGAGACGTTTCCGGGTGCCAAGTCGCCCAGTACCGAGTTATCCCATGCATTCTTGGGTATCGGTCCTCTAGCCATCGTCGTCGCTCTCGTGAGGTTTGCCTGGACAATTTGCGAGAAGCCTCTCTCTATCTCCCGGCCCGCTACTACGCGGCTGTGCCAGTCGTCTTCTGCAACTCCCAAAAGCTCCATAAATGGTGACGGCTCTTTCTTGACAGCATCGAAATGACCGCTGAGCCCGAGCGTCTTAATCTGGCCCTTATAGGTCTTCCGTAAGGCATTCTTCTCTCCGTTCGGCTTCGTGCGAGCGACCTCGGCGGCAATTCCCGTCAAGCCAAACATCGCAAAGAGGTCCTCGGACAGACGCGGCGAAGCGACCGAGTGGGCTAGATGAGACAAAGTGTCAACCAAAAAGTTCTACAAAATACCACTAGGGTTCCGGTCTAGCATGACTAGGTCACGCGATAGGGAGGGCCACGGATGCACGGATGCTGCAGTAGTGAATGTGCTCGAGACTAGAGGGAGCCTTACGAGTTCTGCAAAGAAGGTATTTCTCGCCAACATCCAAGTGTAGGTTTTCAATACCGATTTTGCGAGGATCCTCGACGTGGACTTTCTTATGCTCATGATCGCCCATTTCTTCAAATGGGTACTTTCGCTTGTGCGTAAAGTCGTCTGTCATGATAGTATCGGACGGTTGGGCCGATCCGTTGACGCTATGTGCCGGCTGCAGTGATGTCAGGTCAGCATGAGCATCAGTTTTTTTTTTGGGCGTCGGCACAAATCAATCAAGGACGGGAATAAAGCAGACAATGAAATAAAATAAAAATTAAATCCCAGAACACTTAGTTCGCTGTGGACTTGGGGGACCTAGGTAGAGAGGGAAGTTATTGGCGAAAGAAAAGAGGGTTGGACCCACGGTAGGTAAAGAGGTGGTGGTGATTGATGTCATGGAGGTATTCATGCTCGATCCTGGGTCCGCTATGCTCGGGGAGAATTGAGAGGGACTCTGAGGCGTCTGAGGGTTGAATGACATGGTCGCCATTGAGAAAGAGGACGATAGACAAAGACTCGAGGGCTTGGGCGAGCGATCGGAGGTGGAGAAGGAAATCGTCGACCAAGCACGCGGCAACGGGGTAATCGGGAGGAAAAACCCGAGCTGGTGGTGCCGGATCAGATAGACGGTCGGCAGAATCGATCAAAAGCGATGCGCTGGCCGCGATGTCAATGTCGATGTCGATGTCGATGTCGATGTGGTGGTCGAAGAGAGGGCTAATGGCCGATGGACGATGAACGATGAACGATAGACGGTGGGTGGTGGTGAACAGAGCGAGATGGCAATCTTCAGGCTGTGGCAAAGTCGCGCCAAACCGCCGACCGGCTGCTGTGGTCGAAGAAAGCCCGAGTCGACCAGCATGCACCAGATCAATCGTGTCAGTAATCGTAAAATCGTAACTCGTGTGTCTCGATGATGACAATATGCAGCGCAGAGGGCGCTGATGGCGGTGTCGTGATGCCTCGTCGTCGTTGTGGTCGTCGCCTGGGGAGGGGGGTTGGAAGTTGTAGGTGGTGTGATGAATGATCGGTCGGCCGTTGGGTGAGAGGATGAATGAAGTTGAGGTGAGTTGAGTGGTGACGGGGGAGGCACGGGGAACTTAGGCCTGGGGGCAGCGAAGAGAAGCGAACAAAGTACCTGTGACCCACTCACACGCCCTAGTGCTTTTTTTTTCGCCTTCGCCTTGCCCTCTTTTACCCTTTGCCTAGGAAACTATACTGGTGAGTCCCGCTGGGCTCCGCTTTGCTACGTACACCCCGCCTATCCAATGCATGTTCGTCTATCGGGCACCCCTGTTGATTTCAGCGAGGTAGGTACCTGCGGGCAGATGCTAGGCTGGTAGGTACATGAGTCGGATCGCTTGGGGGTCACTGGGGTCTGCTTCGTACTACACACCACTTATGTACCAGACCACTCACTATCTGCCTACTATGTACATACATACCTAGTACTTCTTACCACTGAGCACTTACCTACCACTTACCAACCTTGTTTCCCATCACTCTCACTCATTCATTCCCGTCTCTGTGCCTGTTACGTGTCGTAACTATCTACACGGTAGTACCAAGATGACTTTGCAGGACAGCCTCCGTGAGCGATGAGAATATACGATACCTTAGGTAGTAAGTATGTGCCTACCAAGAGACTTTTCCCCTCTCCCTCTTGCTGACATGATACTTGTGTAGATTTTTGAGACAATAAAATTGGTCATGGTCAGCGGCTATCTTACTTGCGGTGTCCTCCTCCTCCCTTTGCTCCATCTATCGTCTACTAGGCATGTATCAGTCGATGTACTATGTATATATCGTTAGCGTTGCGCTATTTCAACAATGTCTTATACCAAGCTGAGAAAAATTGATGTCTGGTATAATACGGGGAATATGCATTTAGTACCTACTGCTCGAATTGCCTACTTACTATGAGCAAAACATTGAATCTATCAATATAGGTTGTAACTAGGAGGCGGATGAATAGATAGGTATATATGTACACCCACACATCTGATCAGGTTTCCAGTACTATACCTAGTATGTATGTTTCCACAAGACAGTCCCCAGTCCCCCGTGCCCCGTCCCCATTGCCCTCGATTATCTCCTTACCCAACAGGTTACTTTTACACAGATAAATAGGCATATAACGTCAATAGCATTGCAGACGGAGAAACGGGCGTCGAAACCCAGAATCCACCCTGCTGCAGAATATATGCATATATGTACGACTAACCTTTTAGGAGGTACTATGTAGTAGGTATGTATGCATCTACCTACCTATTTATACAGACTTCAACCTATCATCAAATTCATATTTTATTTACTTACCTATATACCTATGTACCTACCTACCTACCTACCTATAGGTATAACATAACCTCCCTAACCCAAGTCTCATTCATATTTTGACCCTATCTCGCTTTTTCTTTCCCATCTTCCTAATCGGTTTGGCTACCTAGGTATTTGGCTGCACCTATGATGAGGTGCAATTCCGACTGGGGCACGGGATAGGTTAACATTTCAAGGCATTCATCTCCTGAAGTGGAGCATCCGATGAACAAATGCTAGGTAGTTAGTCAGGTCGGCATGAAGTAGAGCGGTCAGAGGACATTGCCACTACTATCGTTATTGATTTTTGTTTGTTATTATGGCTGGTGTCTCGTGATCAATTTGTCGCACTCGACAATGGAATGACTAGGAGGTATAAAAAGTGTGACGGTCGGAAGATTCACTGATCACCACGACAAAGCCGGATTAATTTTAATCGACAATGCAGGATGGGGTCGGGGTCTTGAAGGGTCAGATTCCTACCTACGTACCTACCGTTCCTACCTAGTCCCGCTATCCCGTCCTGAATCCTATATTGAATCCTTGATTCAGGTATTAAATTGCACAGGCCACTTGAACCAACCTACGGATCCTAACCTAACCTAACCTAACCTACCTAACCTACAACTACCAGTACCTACTAGGTAAGTCAACTAGGTAACCTACCTGCATCGTATTATACGTGGTACGGTACAATCTTCCCGTACCTTTCGGAAGATGGTACCAGATTCACTGAGACATTGGACAGGTTGTGGGCTCCATTCATTAGAGTTACTATGTAGGTAGTTGCAGTTGTAGTGTAGTTGTTGTTGTTATTGTCTTTGTGTTGTTTTGAAGTGTACAACACTCCGTACAACAACACACAGACCGCAACATTCATTGCTGTAAGACTACTACCTAGGTTAGGTAGATGTTATAGGTAGGTATTAGGTAGCCTTGTGATTATGTGATTATTCCATTACTACATAAGGTATTCGATTATTAATGGCCCCGCGGACGTGGATTATATGGATATAAGTAAGCCACCTACCGACTTAGGTACTTCATGTTTCTCGAAATTGCCTACTCTATATTAATGCCTACCTATGTGAGTGGAAATTCTGTTTACTTGCTTCATGTTGTGTCCGGTTCTTTAGCAACCTTTATCTAACTAGCTGACCTAGGTAAACACACTACATATGTCTCAAGTAGGAGTATTGACTTCATTCAATGCCTACATAGGTACATAAGTCATAGGTAGTACCTGCCTAAGTTAGGTAGGTGCCAGTTTCAAGGGTTATTGGGAGTGTTTCTTCCATTGCTGTCAAGGGTCCGGTTAGGTTCCGGCCATTCAATGCTACATAAGTATCAATAGAGAGGCTGGCTTATGATTGCTGCTTCTAGGTAGTACCATTTTTATCATGGGTGGAGGCAAATGGACCCGAATTGATTGGTCAGGTCCGAGTCAGGCGCTCAAATAACGCCTAGACATCTTTTAAAGATAACTCCTCCCTCTGACGCATTTTGTCCCCCCTACCGACTCTTGAACAAATTCTCCTTGTCACAGGACAAACGGCAAACACCACGCCCATAATATCATTTGCATTTCCACCTTTTCATTTGATTTTCATTTCGTTCTTGCATTTCTCTTCATCGCGAGAGCTGCCTTAAGGAGAGAAGAAGAAAAAAGAAAAAGGAAAAAAAATAACAGCTTCTCCCCCTGATCGCGTCCGAAACTACTCCGAGAAGGTTCGCACGTCATCGCCATCGCCTCGCCAAGCACATACCTTCTAACACACTTCAGGAAAGCCACATCACGCTGCCTCCAGATTTCATCGGCACAATGGCCTCATCTAGGGTTTCTGGGGGCGCCAAACATCGTCTGATGGTGGAAATGCAGGAGTTGAGTAAAGAGAAGTGGGTGAATATAGACGTAGGTCCTATCGCTACATGATCTATCTTAGATATCTGTCCTCGGTCTCGGTATTGACACGCTCTGGCTCCAGTTGGTGAACGGCAACATCCTCCGCTGGCGGTTAGGACTGATTGTTGTAAATCCCGATAGCGCCTTTAACGGTGGCTATTTCAAGGTGAGCACATTCCCTGCTCTGAGAAACTACCAATAGTCATGCAAGGAATTGGGCACTCACCATCGCTACTTTGGTATGACACAGGCAGAAATGACCTTCACCGATGAATACCCATACCAGCCCCCGACTTTCCGATTCCTGGTTCCGATCTATCATCCCAATGTCTACCCCGACGGCAAATTATGCATATCCATCCTGCACACCCCGGGAGAGGATATCACGTCGGGGGAACAAGCAAGTGAGCGCTGGTCCCCTCTCCAGGGAGTCGAATCTGTGCTTCGGTCTGTGCTTCTACTGTTGGACGACCCTGAGATCAACTCGCCTGCCAATGTTGATGCCAGCGTCATGTATCGGGATAAGCGAGAAACATACAACGAAAGGGCCAAGGAAATCGTTGAAAAATCCAAGGGTGACATCCCAGAGGGATTTGAAATGCCTACAAGCCTCGAGCCCCCGCCACCACCGAAGTCTACCGATGATGATGCTGCATTTTGGGCCGAAAGTGACGAAGAACTTGACTTCGGGGGTAGTGACACTGGCGATGAGGACATGGCCGAATTTGACGAAGATGGGGAAGACGAGGGTGCAAGCGACGACGAAGACTCTTAGTTGCCAAACGCCCCAAACGAAATTATACTCAAGAGTTGAGTTGACCGTTACACGCTAGCAACAGCATCCAGACCACTACAGGCGTCGAGTACTGCCGGGAAAAAACCCACAAAAACTTGGGATGTCAATTTCTCCTATGACAGAATTCTCGATAACCACCAAAGAAACCAGGGGAGTAAAAACAGGCACAAACATCACAGGGGGAGACTTGAGAAAATGGTCCAAGAAGTCCATTCCCATATATCAGTGTACACTTGCATAGCGTCGGACAGGCGTTATATGGATCTCTTCCACCAGGTAAAGGGGGAGGTTTTGTTTTCATTCACTTATGTTTTTATTGCAGTTGGATTACTTGCGGTCATTAGCCTTTCCTGTGCTTTATAGGCCAGAAGAAGCGGGACTCTGTAGGATGCTGGTAGATATTGGAGGTCTCGCCTCTAGAACAGCTAAGCGTCTCTAGTTGAGTGCTTATGATCCAGGGGTGAGCCTGAAAATATGTCCATAAAGGAACCAAAAAAAAACACATAATGTTGTAGCAGGTTTTATAGAGGTTACGTACATATTGTCCGAAATTTCAAATCATCGTGCATCCAACCTATAAATATATATGATATGTGTCGACCCAGAGACTGAGCTTGAGCTTGAGCTTGTTCTTATTAGAAATCGGCCACACCTGTTCCGGTCAGCTGGGACATACCTAAACAGGCTATCTACAGTGCATGGGTAGGAGAGCAGTAGTAGATACATACTTATATATCCGATAGCCCCGCTAGAGTCAGGCATCATGTACAGTACTGGAACTACTATAAAATGTTTGTACAGACTTTGATGTTGGTACTTCTATATGTATTGATGTACCTCAAGCTACCTACCTACATACATATGTCCGGTAGTATATACTTACCCAAGGCACCTAACTTAAGCAAGGTTTAGCTATTTAGACCATTAATTCTAGTCTGTATTACGTCAATATGTTGTAACGCTTGGACCTACATTTGATATAAGAGGAATGTGCCTACACCGGTAGATGTAGATAAGTAAGTACCTACTTTGTTGTAGGTAGTAGTATGTTACATAGCAGTTTGCATAGGTAGATCGAGTTAGCTAGGGCTGGAGGTAGTACTATGTACATAGGTAGCTGGTTAACAGATAAGTACATAAGTACAGTACCTGCATGTACCTAATATTAACAATCTACTTATAATAAAGGTAGGTAGGTACTTAGGGTTATGTATATCAATAATGTATATCAATAATGTATATACATACATACATACGTACATGGCAGGCATGGGTAAAGGTGGGATACATACCTACCTACATACACAAAGAGGTACCTATACCAGTACCTAAGGTTAGTGTAATCTGACAGCACTAGTGGTTGCATTGGCGGGAATACCCAATTACATTGACATGGTAGAATGCAGGCTTGGATAGGGTAGGTAAGTAGGTACCTACCTAAAAGCACAGAGCTTGTCGATAGCATCGTCATCACCACCACCTTCGATTGTTTGCTGGTAAGAAACCTGACAATTTAAATCACCACGACTACCACTACCACCAACAACAACCACCTGTATTCACTACGGGTGGGTGAATGACAGCACCACCCCCAGGCCTGTTCTTCACCGTGCATGGTATTCTTCCGAAAATACTCTTTCTTTACTTCTTTTCCACCTCTTGTTTTTTATAGCTCGCTGCCCCTCCTGGTCGTAGCAATTCTTTTTTTCCTCTGTCCATGATTCTCCAAAGACCGATTCCCCCTCCAGGTTTGCTCTGTTGTCGACCGAATCTACTTGTATATCCAGTGGGCTGCATGCCAACTGCACGATACCGCTGCACAGTCCTGGATATCTGAAATTGTCTTCAAGATGACGGCAACAACAGACCCCTCAGATGGCGACATAGAGATGGTCTGCGATATTACAAGTGTCTCGCGGGCAGAAGCTATCACTCGTTTAAAGGTATAAAAATGCCCCTCACTTCCAGACAGCCACATAGCTTTGACCTCGTGCTGACCGTTTGGGGTGTCACTTTTCCCTCCCCTTCTTTGCACAGGCCAATCACAATGATATTGCGCGAGCCGTTGAAGAGTATTTCGAGGACCCTACCGGCCAGAAGGTATCCTGCCCGCACATGTCTTTCTGTGGTACTTGGTCATCTAAGTCTATTGTAGTACAAATGGGACGAGTCGCAGTTTTCCATGGACCGCGAGGGCGAGACGAACAACGCAGGCATTTGTAAGATACGATAACAACATACTGGGGAGACAAAGCAGACTGCTGACTCTGTTGGCTGCTGCAGCCTTTAATATTCAAGGTCCTGATGAATTGCCGCTGAGCTACCAGAACAGCGCTGCTCCAACTCGACCGCCCTCGAGAAGCAACAATCGATCCCCACTAGGTAGGCTAATAGACCTCACTGCACAGGAGGCAGCAGGTACTAGCCCTGCGTCCATCGGATACCTAAGCTGATCGTCCCCATATAGGAGCTCCCACTAGTAGTGCGCAGGAGGATGACGACCTCCGAAGAGCCCTGGCCGAGTCTGCTGCCGAGTCTGGTCTTCCACCCCAGGAAGCCGGGATAGTCGATAATGATACCAACATGAAATACTTCGGGCCAGCCAACCGACCCCAGTATGCAAGCGAGCAATGGGCCATGGTGCCCACCAAGGCCTCTGTCGAGGCTACGAAGACCGAGCCAGCTCCAAGCCAGCGAAAGAGGGCACCGGGTGCGCCTGCGTTTTTACGTCAGACAAAAGACCATCGTGTAGGCGCCATTATATCCATCTTTCACAAGATCCCCGCGGTTAGGAATATTCTGTTGAATTGCGGGAGGCCCTCGCGCAACTATGGTCATAATTCAGAATGGTGGAGAGGCCAGCCAATCTTCAAGCAGGAGCATCTTACCGCGATGGCAAGAGGCGAGGAACTCTGGGGCGAAGAAGCTCACCCTGATTTTAGTGAAGAGCTTCACCGTTTGGTGGCATTCCTCGACCAGACGGATCGAAGCTATGGGACAGTTGACTGCCTTGTTGAGACCAAACCGGTTGACTCGACGTTCGGTGCCTGGATGCCGGATGTTGAGGAGAAGTTGTTCGAGGCATTGAAGGAGGAGGGCTCCAACAATCCCGATTGCGATCTCGACCCCATGACCACCACAGGCAAGCTAGTTTCGATGATGCCAGCCCAGGCTGAACAATCGACCGAGAACTCTGAGGACCAGGGCGAGGATGACCAAGAGACGTCATTCATGTTCCTCGACATCCAGCTAGATCAAAACGTATACGCTTGGGTAAACACCCTTTACGATGCCTTAGATGGCCTTCTTTGGCAGAATGCCGTTCTACTGGACCAGACATTCCCGGAAGACGCCAAGTTCGCCGTTCTATCAAAACCAGCCGACGTGGTAACGATGCGATTTGGAGTCACAGGACTTTCAAAGCCATGCGAAATACCTGCCATCTTCTACGCGGATCGTTACATGGTAGAGCGAAAGGATATCGCTATACGGCTCCAAAATCAGTTGCGCGAATTCCGGAAGGGGATCCAAAGGGTGACGAGATGGGAGAAGGCCCGTGTCCGATGTAAAGGTCAACATAATAACCCCATGTTCCCAGGCTTTGACCGTCCACATGATGTTCGCGAATGCTTAGGAAAGGTCATTTCAACCGCGGAGTACCTGATTAAGCGCCAGAGGGAGGATGCGCAATGGCGCTACTACGAGGAACGGTGGCAAAGAGGCATACCGTACACGATGAACGATCTTCGTCTTATTCACACTTGGACGGGGCCATTTGAACTGACTCCCAAGGAGGAGTCCGACAAGCAGGTATGGGAAGATATTATAAGTCAGGCCAAAGATGGGATTGAACAAGTTAATCGAGACTTGGCTAGTAAGCAACCCCCTTATATCTTAGTATTTGCGTTGCCTAACTATGAGACAGAGTGTAAATATAAAAAGGAGGAGTGGAATGAGTCCTTGGAAGTCGTTGGAAAACGCCTTACTTGTCAAGAAGACGAAGCAGATGATGAACTCTACGTCTTCCGTTCTCATCCCGAAGCATATCGTCCAGAATATTGGAACCCAACTCAAAAGTATTTGCTCCGCGGCGTTGCCCTGACGAACGAGTTAGCGTATGTCAGTGTCCGACAGAAACCTGATCTAATCGATCTGGGTCAAAATGCAACGCCAGAAGACCAATGGTGGAAGATTGGATACGCCGCGAATGATGCGAATCCCATCAAAACCGTAGTAAGTTCCCCCGTATCTTCATTTCCTCCAAGATGTTAGTTATGTTCGAACCTAACAGTTCATCAAGGAAGTGACACTGGATGAGGTTCTGCAAGCAGCAGGAACTGAGTCAAAGTACCCGATTCTTGTTTATGCTTCAGAGGCGGCCATGGAAGCGACTCCAGTCGCACTCTCAGACGCCCTCCGCGTAGGTGGCCTCGTCCCAGGACTAGCTGGATAGTTGCTAACCATCTCTAGATGTTTGTCAAAGCGGACAACCGCTCCTTTCAGCAAGAGCTTGCGCAAGAGGAAAGACAGGAACAGGAGCAGGAGAAACAAGCAGAGCAGCAAGCGCCAGTAACCGCCGACAGTTTAGCCTACGTCGCAGGCGCCACTAATGCCAAACGAAAACATAGCAATGGATCCTCGGTCGCTACGCACGGCAGCTCACGAGATGACTTGGGCGACGTAGACCTAACCTTTGCGGACGACACGATTCCTACAACTCATCATGAAGAATTTGTTAGCGACAGCCCAAAGTCCGGTACCAGGCTGGGTGACATTGTTGAATCGCTGGCCAACTGTCGAACGAATGATAGCGGACCACCGACCCCTGAGGGCCGGGAAGGGGGGAACAGGCTTGCGCCACAGGGCACTGTCCCTTACGAGAGCTCGGACAATATGGAGGAGATGCAGACGTTTGATAGGGAAACGGCGGTTCCCAAAGGACCAGAGATGCAGGAGCGCAGCGGAGGCATCACCCCATTCCTGACCCGGCCAGGCAATAGTACACAACAGGGTCCAATTGACATGATGGATCTAGATGCAGATCATCCGGAAGGTACGTGAGTGTGGGCAGGCGAGATAATTGGCGATGGCGGTTTATCTAGCATTTGCTGCTTGAAGGGTTGCCATATGCATACTACTTGGCGTAAAGGGTGGAACAGCATTCATCAGGGAGAGGGGGCCAGGAGGGGGGCCACTTGCATTGCGGGAGAGTTCTTTTTGGGGGAAGAAGAGGGGGGCTGGATGGTGATAGTGTAAAGGGGAGCGAACGAATCTCAAGGGAGGGAATGTGTCACACGATGATGACAGGCGAGTATCTTTGAGAGGGCTTGTAGCGGCCCGCGGGATGATTGGACACCATTTCGTTTGCGGGTCGACCTAGTGCTGTTCATTGCTTACATTGATGTATGTACTATAAGTAGATGATGTTTTGATACCCAAGTCCGGAAGAGTCCATACTTGCATAAGCAGATCCAGTACACTACTACTTATTCCCTTTTAAATGGGTGATTTGATTGATGTAGATAGTGTGCAGGTTACCAACCATCCGTCTACCTATGTCTTCATTCGTGCTGGCATTTTTATCTAGGAGACAGATAGGAACTGAATTGGTAGAATAGGTAGTAAAAGGGGGGTTGGTAGACGGGCAAGACAGTTAGGCTACCTAAGGTTATCATACACCTATTAATGTACATAGGTAGTATCAATGTAGATGGACGTAGCCATGCAGAGAGGTGAATTGTTTGCATGATAGTTTATGTACAACTAAGGTATCGTGACACACATGCATCAGGTGGAAATGCAACAGTTCGGTAATGAATGTTCAATAAGTACATTGTGCTTTTATAGGATGGGGGGAGAGTATTAAAGAGGAGGGGTTAACTGGCTATAGATAAATGTCTGCTACCTCCTAGTTGACGCACCTAACCTAACCTCAAGCTATATCAATATTTAACTTATTTATATGATGTGTGACCATATTCTATTTTCTCATTTATGTATATATTTAGTGTTTGTATACCTCATGCTAGATATTGAATTGTTATCTAGTCATGTTGTTTTGATTGATGATACTTTGTATTGAGTTTTGATCATGGGTTCTATTCATTGATAGAAGCTTCTCGAAGCTTCTATAGCTTGCTAGGGTCATCTGTATCAATGTACATATTGGTACTGTACATAGGTGCTCTGCCGGAAACATCTAGGGGAATCTAGTGTAGTGTAGTTGTAAATAGACGCACGCGCACTGGAATTCAAACGAAATTAGTTTCAAACCTTGGTATGATGTCTTTTTCTTTCTTGAATTTCCTTCTTCGTTTTTTTTCTTTTATTCTCTTTTTTTTACGTACGTACCTAGTCGTGTTGAAGTAAAGCCCGAGATAAGAAAAGGTTAAGGTCCCTTACTTATTAGCAGCGCCGACATACATACTACTACCTCCATACATACATGTGCTGTACTTTACCCCGCCAACCCCACTATCATTGGGCGTCATTGTCCCTCTTACATGTATTCTTGTTCCCCCAATAAGTCCTGACCGCCCGATTTGTCAAGAGAAAGAACAGAAGAAGTAAAAAGAAAAGAAAGAAAAAAAATCTGTTCATCTGTTCTTTTTTTCTTTTTCTTTTCCGTCTCTCCCTCACTTTCCATCTTCTCTTCTGAGAGGCAGATCTTTTTCGGTTGTTGATGAAGTCAAGTACTCGAGAGCATTGCCCACTTTTACCCATTTTGCACTAAGTGCATACCTAACTAAGGTTAAGGTACTAAGGTTAAGTTACTAAGTACTACTACCTACTACTTCTTTCTGCTGGAACCAACGTCACGTCACTTTTACTCAACTCACTCATCCCACACTGCCCACCCGCACCTCCACCAGAAATCGTCCGTTCCCGAATCTTCTACCTGCGCAACACAGCTTCACATTGCCTCGTTCCCTTGCGAGGTAGCCAAAAATTTCTAGCTCTGTCGGCGCTTCCGTCACTCAGCCAAATTTCACCTTCCACCTTATTTCATGAACACCAACTCGATTCTTCCCTCCGAGTAACCTTTTTTTTCCTTTTCTTTTTCTTGACTTCCTTAAACCTCAAGCTACCTCTTACCTAAACCGAAACCTACCTACCTACTACTTTCAACTCCGTACCATACTTAAGCTCACACATACACCCACACACCACGTACACATCCTCTACCTACCTACACATCTGCCAAGATGGTGAAGGAAACAAAACTGTACGATCAGCTGAGCGTCAAGCCTGACGCCTCCCAAGAGGAGATAAAGAAGGCATATAGGTAAGCATTATCCCTTCAGTTTTCTTTTCCTCTTTTCTCCTCTCTTTTTCTCCTCTCTTCTCTTTCCTTCTCTTCCCTCACCCCCTTTCATTGCCTTAAGTAACACGCAACTAACTAGTCGACAGAAAAGCTGCCCTAAAATGGCATCCTGACAAGAACAAAGACAACCCGGAAGCCGCCGAGAGATTCAAGGAATGCTCACAAGCCTACGAAATCCTATCAGACCCCGAAAAGAGAAAGACGTACGACCAGTACGGCCTCGAATTTCTACTTCGCGGTGGTGCACCACCACCGCCCGGTGAGAACCCATTTGCTGGCGCACAAGCTGGCGGTATGCCAGGTGGCTTCCAGGGCTTCGACTTTGGTGGCATGCCGGGAGCAGGAGGAGGAGGAGCCCGCACGTTCCACTTCTCGACCGGTGGTGGCGGCCATGGCTTCAACTTCAGCAACCCTGAGAGCATCTTCGCCGAGTTCATGCGCGGCAGCGGAGCAGGCATGGCCCAAGATGACGATGATGACTTCCACATATTCAGTGGCATGCCACGAGCTGCTGGTGGCCGGTCCAGCCGCATGCGCAATAATGGGTTTGGCAGCGGCGGGGACCCGTTCAGAAGTAACGGCGGAGGTGCGCGGGAAGCCACCCCCGAAGTCACCACTGTCGAGCGCTCTCTTCCCTTGACACTAGAGGAGCTGTATCACGGCATCACCAAGAAGATGAAGATCAAGCGCAAGACGTTTGACGACGTGGGTAAGAGGACGACTAGTGATCAGGTCCTCGAGGTCCCCATCAAGCCTGGTCTGAAGAAGGGGAGCAAGATCAAGTTCAAGGGCGTCGGCGACCAGGAGGAAGGTGGGAAGCAGGATCTACACTTCATCGTGGAAGAGGTAAGTTTACTTTATTATTAACCCCTTCTGGTTTTACGTCCCTGTTTTCCGTGATAATCGATGACTAACAGTATTTTGCCAAATAGAAACCCCACCCCCTCTACACCCGAGATGGCGACGACCTGATACACACAATCGACCTGGACCTGAAGGAGGCGCTGACCGGCTGGAAGCGGACAGTGACGACGATCGACGGCAAGCAGCTCAGTATCGACAAGGCCGGGCCCACGGGTCCAGGAATGTCGGACTCGTACCCGGGACTGGGCATGCCCATCTCGAAGAAGCCGGGCGAGCGCGGCAACTTTATCATCAAGTACAACGTCAAGTTCCCAACCACCCTAACGGCAGCGCAGAAGCAACAGCTGAAGGAGATTCTGTAAACAAGGAAAGAAGAATAACAAGAACAACTATCCCGATGATAACGCGCATACAAAGAAAATAATGCGCTGCGCTATACTACCACCGAGCAACAACAATACCTATTCCGTTGAAGGGGTGCCCTTCTTTTCGGTGTTCTAACGTTTTCATTAGCGCGCGCTGCGAACCCGAACCGCTCTCTAGACGGAATAAGGGAAAACATTTTGATATTGTTTTTCTGTTGTCACGGTTCGTTGTTGCATGATTTGGCATGATCACACGAAATTTCACGAAAGCATAATTTCATCTTTTTCTCGTTATTGTAACTCGCAACAGCTTACGCCTGTAGAGTCTGAACCCATCTTCTTCCTTTTTCCCCTCCTAATCCCTGCTCTGCTAACCATGGTGGTGGTCGGGGTTTGTTTTTTCCTCTCTCTTACCAATACTATACGGGAAATGAAATGGACATGACATACTCCGGCAGGACAGGAGCGGAGATAGGGGGATAATAGGGGGAGGGGGGAAGAGGATAACGGAAACGGGAGGCTAGAAGGAATAAAAGGAAAGGACAAGACAGACAATCAGAGAGAGAGAAAGATCAATGGATCAGGTATCTTTTTATTGTTGAGTTGTGTTTATTGTAACTACCTAACTTTAACCTAAAACCGGGGGTTTGTTTGTTTTTTGACCCTATCGATCGGTTTGAAATCAAGACGGGAATAGCATCAATGGCGGAGTCATTTTTTATTCATTGTTTAATTACGTTTTTTTAAGTAGGTACATAAATCTTTTTTTTCTGGTACGACATCTCAGGTGGCTTTTCTTCTAAACTAACATCGGCTTGTAAAGGTCATCACCTAGTGCCTAGTACTCAATGCTAGGTAACGATGTAAGATGATAGGTTGGTGATTTACTAGTAGGCGTGAATATAAACATGCGAGGTCTTATAACTGGACTTATGTTAACTATGTAAGGTTTGCATCTGGAGATAAGTGGCTGAGATGGAGGGCGGAGATCAGAGAGGTAGACAGGAATGAAAAGGAAAAGGAAAAACTACCTAATTACGAGGATATTTTTTACCTTTTTTTTAAATCAGGGGTATATTGTTGTGTGAATTAAGAGAACATGGGACAAGTGTATATATAGATAATTTCTTTCTTTTGCTTCACATAAAATTAGTTAGCTAGTCGGTATGTGGTTTTACTCATTTGCTTAGGGATCACATATAATTGAAATGCGCCTTGTTTTGTTTAATAACTACCTAGGGCTTGATTAAACAGTACGAAGGCTGGGAGTTACAGACAGCTTGGCTATCCCTTACACCTAGGTTGGGGATCGGGTCCTGTGCCCGTTATCACTAGAACGACATGTAGATTGAAATACGAAATCTGGGGTACCTAGGTATATTGTCTTTACTGAACTTCTACTTTGATAGTGCGACATGATAGTAATAGATGCTATTATATTTCGTCGCGAGAGACGAGGTTGTGTGTCTCTTGTGCTGTACGCGGTGGATGATGCTATGTTTATGTGACTTGTATGGAAGTACGGAATAAGGAGAAGGAGGAGGAGGAGGTTGTTGTCTTTGTATTGTTTAACGTCTGAGTGAGAGGGGCGTGTGCCCTCCTAAGCAACCTCCCAGGGGGGTATAATACGTGGCAAGCTATAAGTTTAGTTACCTTACATTTATGAAGCCATTCCTTGCCTCGAGGACTCAATAATCCCTAATCAGTGGCCGCTACTGACAAGAAACGGGGATGACTGGAGCCCCTATTTACATACCTACTCTTCAAACAAGTCCACGCAACCACTGTATTTATCGGTCAGTAATGCATCATGATATATACCTAGTGTAGGTAACTTAAACACTAACCTCCAGTGGCCTGACTGTATTGCCTGGCTGGCCGTCTCCTTCGCCATTGGAATTTAGCAAGATACCTGCAAGATCTCTCTTCGATCTTTGCACCTCGATAACCCTCTGTCGGCCTTGACGTCAGCCGAGTCACGACGAGAACTCATGGTGTAGAGAGTGGCTTACCTCTTCAAATGTGTCTCGCACAGAAAATCTGACTGTGGTTACCTCCCGAGTCTGCCCCATCCTGTGAATCCGTGCCAGTGCCTGGTCTTCTAATGTCGGGTTCCTAGAGTGTCATGTCAATTCGTGTGGTATTTCTAGATCAGCCAACGAGTTGATGCTCACCAGTGTGGCTCCATGAGGTATGCCCGGGTGGCAACAGTCAACGTGAGACTTTGTAGTATTTTCCCCTACGTCAGTTGTCATGTGTAATCTCGAGGCCCGGAAAAAGCAGAGACTCACCCAACTGCACCACAAGATAGCGTTAAAAGCAAGATTGTAACCGACGGGTCGTTCCGAAACCGCTCAATAACACCGTTTCTGTCCTTTTGTGGAACCTTTCCGTCGAAACGAAGACACGATATCGACGCTTGTTTGAGGCCGGCCTCGACGATGTCGAGAGTCGTTCTCCATGTGGAAAATACAACACTGATCTTGGTCAGTCTTGCCTATGTTTATGCGGTTGGTAACGAAAATTGGCATACCATTTCACGTCAGGTGGTAGCTTTCCCAAGTCCTGCAAGAGCATCGCCACCTTGGAAGGAAGTCCCGCTGAAAGAGTCACTCCCAGTCGACTTCCGGGTAAGACAGAGGACTCTTCTAGGGTTGATGCGTCCGTTGATACAGCGCCCACTGGGCAAGGTGGATCATGTCCACACGCGACTCTTGCGCCATCGCTCGAAAGCCTTTGGACGCAGATGGAGCATATAAATCTCAGGCACTTGAAGAATCGTGATTCCGTGCGCTGTGTCGGGTCACCGGGAAGATTTTCTACCGTGTCAAGAGCGGAACGGCAGGAGTGACATTGAATCTGGCCCATCTCGCATCGAAGGCTGAGAGCACCTTGTGCTGAGGCTTGCCAGTTGTCGGTGCCTGGCGCGTCACGCGTTGATATTTCGTGTCGATACGGATAGGAAAGACCGAGATTGCAGACCATCCGCATTGCTTCGATCCGCTGAAGGACATTGACGAAGGAGGCCGGGTTGGTTGGATCTCCGCGACGGCCCAACGCCTCGTCAAGATGCTCAATCGTTTTCATCCTTATGTCATTGTAAAGCTCTCTTTCCTCTGGCGTGAAGTTGACGGAATATCGCAAGTCACGCCTCGGGGGAAGCTGAATGATATCCTTCGGGCGGCGGAGAAGAAGACAGCCGGACAGCCTCTTCAAGCGCTTGACGGCCTCATCGACGTCGCCAGACTTCCACATGTGAGAAATGTCGGCTTCGAAAATCCTCTTCTCCGAGTACGGGTAAACCTTAAGGAACTTCAAGAGCGTGCCAAGGTCTCCAAGGCGGTTCTGAATTGGTGTTCCAGTCACGGCCCATCGTGAGACCGAGTCGATAGAGCATATAGCACGAGCCATTTGAGACTCGCTATTGCGTATGAAGTGGGCTACGTGTCTCAGCAGCCTACCCCTGAGTTCTCGATGTTAGTATCAATAAACATACCTTCATCCAAGATAACTCTCTTCCATCGAGTTCTGAAGAGAATAGAGGTGTCTATACCGCTGCCGTTTCTCCATTCCATCGACACGGTGTGATAGGTGGTCAGTATTATCATTGTATCTTGGAGCTCCGAGGGGCTAGCCAGGCGGGATTTGGCATGATGGCGGCGCCACGGGAGGCTATTTGGGAAAACGTGCCTAGGAATAAATTAGAATAGCTAAAAGAAATTCTGTTACATAGCAGCAAACTGCCGATCACGTACTCTGTAAGCTGTTCTTCCCAAGTTCCTAGCACTATGACCTGGATTAACCATGCAATAGTAGTCAACGTGTTATGGATGCTGAACTTACATGGGGGTGGGACGATAACTAAGGTCCGCCCCGAAGACTCCTCAGTAGCAGTTCCGGACAGCGAAGATGGGTCCGTATAATCCATATGTATATCGGACGCTATCAAGGCGATCATTGATAGCGTCTTTCCCAGTCCCATAGGGTCTGCAACGATGCCTCCATAGAACTGGAGAGGTTCTTCTACTTGATGAGCGCCTGATATCCGGTTAATGAAGCTTAACAAAGTCAGCGAAATTGAGGATTTGACTTGGGGTTTGATCTGGGATTCACTATTGTTCTTGACCGTTTTCACCTGCCTCCCAAATATCAGGTCTGCTTCCGTCCCAGGCCCAGCCATGCTCCCTCTGGAGCATGAACGTCATAGCTTGCCTCTGGTGTCTGGCTATAAGTCAGTTCCACTCTCTGTATCATCCGTAGCGGGCTAAACCTAGTACGTACTTTGCCAATACAGTTCTTATTGATAGTGGCTGGGATGCCTCGGCCAAGTCTTCTTGTGAGTTCAGGATGTCTAGAAGTTCCGGGCGGCTATCCACATCATCCATCTCGACCACATGTGTCGGCTGTTTCGCCAAGTCGGAGGTGAGCTTTGTGATCTCAGTATCCAATAAAGGGAGTCTGTGAGGGTTGCAATATCGAACATTCCGCTCGCAGCCAACTGGATCCTGAAGAAAGATATCATGGTCTTGGAAGAAGCTGCCAATGTCTTCGAAAAGTCCAGCTGGACCATGGATTATAATATTCAACGAACAGGGTCTCGATAGTGTAACAAAACGCTGTGGTTTGCCTCTAGCCCTTGACTTTGAAGGGGCGTCCAAGACGGAAGAACTTGCTTCAAGCTCAAGTGCGGACTCGCCCAGCAAAGCTCCTGTCAGGTACGTGAATTCAGGGTTTACTCTCCCCTTAAACGTGAGGTCTTCTGTCCCGACGAAGGACTCCGCAGACTCGAACCGAATCGCGCACCTAGAAGTGCTGTATGAAAGGGGGGTTCCGCAAGTGCCAGTAATGCCGATGACCTAGGAACCATTAATCCTATTCAGCCACGTTTCAATGACGGAGATACAAACCATCCCAAAGCAAACGAGATCAGGTTCGGGGGCAGATCGGTTAGTTGGGGTGCCCGTGACGTCCGGTGCGCTGTAATGCGGGTTTGACGGCAACGTGTTGTATATCGGGTTGGTATGGTCTAAAAGCGGAGGACTGGGGCTTTCGGCGACGACGTCCATGATCGGCGAAGTATATTGTTGAAGAGCCATTGCCTGGCGTTTCCTTGGTTCAGATGGTGTGATGTCTGTCCCAGTTTCTGCTTGCGTTGCAACACATCCTGTTCCTTTTTCCACGGTGGATCCACTGGCTGAAGACTCGCCATATCTTCGTTTTCGTCCCGAGTTGTTTCCATAGCCTGGAGGGTCGGTCGTTATGCAAATATAGGGAATTCCCAGTCTGTAGTCATTCAGCTGACCTTGTGATAGCTTATAACACTCGCTCATGTCGAAAAACTGTTTATGTGAGGCTTGAGAACATTTGAAATTGGGCATCAAGCCTGCCTCTGTGCGGTCTAAAAAGGATTTCCAATGAGTGTGGTAGTACTGATTCTCTGACAGTCTGCCTTATCCTTACAGCCTCGTTCTTAGGCTCAATCAGCTCACACCACATCAGCTGCCAACTTGTGAGGTCTCATTGGCAAAACTGGGAGCATAGCCCCGTGGCCGCACAGCCCCCTGACAATGGCAGATCCGTCTTTTCAGATATGTATGAGCTAGACCAAGTTTCTCTCTTTAACAATCAAGAAAGTCAAATTCGTCTCTTATCCCTATAGAAATCATTTGAGCTCTATGACCCGATAGCCATTCACTTCACCAACCTGGCCATGTCGTTGAGAAACCGAATCTCGCTGACGGCCCAACGCATTATTCGGGATGCATTTAATGACTTGGAGCGAACCATTTCAGCCCGTGACCATGAACATCTCAACAATACAACTCTTGACGATGTACGGAAGGCTGCTCATTGTATCGAAGACGAGCTTGCGTCGCGTCAATCGCTGCGGAATATGCGAAGGCTTATGCCCCTATTCACTGGCTTGGAAGACTATTCGAAGTTGATCGAAGTGCTTTGCAATGGGACACCATATTTACCGTGGATCTGGGCACCTATAAAATTGATCCTAAAGGTATGAAGATTTTGAATAGATTTGGAAAACCTGTATCAGTAGACGAATATGCTAAAATAACTTTGGCTGTGATGGTAGATCGCATCAGACTATGTCGAGGCATTTGAGATACTCATCAGGGCATACGCACGAATTGCCGAAACTCTAGCTAGATTCAAGCTCTTGGATCATGCATTCTCGAGAAATCCAGATGTCCAGCAGACTCTAGCTATCTTTTACGCGGATATCCTCAAGTTTCACAAACAGGCGTACGAATTCGTGCGCAGAAGTGGTAAGACATGCGTGGGAATACTGAAGAGCAGACTGCCCTAATATTTTACAGGTTGGCGAGTGTTCTTTCTTACTTCTTGGGGTCGCTTTCAGCGGCGGTTCGATAGTATTATCGAGGACTTGAAAGCCCATGAAGATTTGGTCGACAAGACGGTTAATGCGGTTAACATCGTTGAGGCACGAAAGCTAAAAGAAGATCTCGAAGCCTGGAGAAAGGAAGCTCTCGATAGGCTCGTGAAAGATGAAGCGGAGCAGACGACAGCTCAGTATCTTGCCATTGTTAGCTGGCTAAAGCTAGATGAATCCGACCAGCTTAAGATTTTCGATTCCATTTCATTCGAAGCATCGAACAATCCTGGAACCTGCGACTGGATATTAAAGCAGCCGAAAATTTCAGCCTGGATGAGATGTAGTCAAGAAGCAACCTTTTTAATCCTTCACGGGCACCCAGGAACCGGGAAAAGCGTCCTAGCTACCCAAATCGCTAACTTTCTCAAGTCTGATGGGCGTTCTTTGATCGCCACGTACTTCTGTACATATCTATACGGGACGTCTAAAGACTACGAGCAAATCTTAAGATCAATTCTTGTCCAGCTCATTCGGTCCAACCCAGATTTGGTCGCTCATGTATACGGAGAGTTGATACTTAAGAAGAAAGTACCCAGTTCTCGCGTACTCGAGCAGCTCCTTCGTGACCTGGTTAGCGCTGCATCCCCGGTACCATCGCAGATAGGATACATTCACTTAATCGTGGACGGGCTAGACGAGTGCGATAGCGACACACAAGCACAAACCATCAAAATGCTGGAGCGGATCGTCTCTACTGCACTCTCGTCTGGCTCAACGGTTTGCAAAGTGCTTCTGTCTAGCCGCGTATCACAAGCAATCACGAAGAAGTTAAGACACACGCAAATCATATCTCTTTCCGATGAGAAGGACAAAATGGAGAAGGCTATAGGGTGTTATGCTGCCCAAAGGCTTGGGGCACTCCGGCCTCGACTCTTCCAAATGGGAGTCAGTGACAACGATATTAAGGAAGTAGAACTTCGCATTGCTACAAAGGCAGACGGTGAGTCACAGAATGTGCTTACCATACTCAAGACTGACTCTGAATAGGTATGTTCCTTTGGGCTAGACTTGTCTTGGAATACCTCGCGACGAACATGCTCTTCCACCGAGATGAAATCATGAGAGCTGTAGACATTCTGCCACGAAAGCTGAGTGAATTGTGTGCCACCAACCTACCGACCCGAGAAAATGTAGAACTGAATTAACATAGAAAAAAGCTATGGACAAATTCTGATGCAACTCACGTCCCATTTCGATGACCGCTCTGTTGCACGAATGAGGTCGATCCTCGGATGGATTGCTTTTGCCAAACGACCACTTCGAAAGGCTGAGCTTCGGTCCGCTCTCGCTTTCAGTACCGGGGACCTGGAGGCTAGTGAGCTGCCTCCCCAGTATATCTTCGGCATGTGCGTCCCATTAGTAGAGGAGCGACGTGACTCGACGTTTGCTTTCATTCATGTTTCGGTAAAAGAGTAGGTTATCCGTCAAGCTCTCTTTCCGACGGCATTGCTAACAGCGGGCAGTTTTCTACAAAGTTCTGAAAGCAATGTGGTATTGGATGAGGAAACTGCCCTGTATGATCAGGGACTCGCCACAGTTACGTGCCTACTTTCGGGCTTTCAGGTATTTGCGCGATCGTTCCCACAACAATCGCGATTCCTACGAGTTGTTCACAGCCTTCATGCTTTTCATATCTACGCCACGGAGTATTGGTTAGAACACCTTCTCTCTAATGCTTCATCCGCCAAGGGCATGGACATGAACTCAAAGTTCTTTCTTCTATCTTGCGAATTGTCAAAGGCACTGAAAGAGCTAGCTATGGCCCCTGCGAATAGGAAAGACGAGCACGCTTCTCCTAAGCTGGATAACCGGCTGCATAACTTACCGTATGATAGTGACTTATACGAGGTGGCAAGGACACTGCTCTTAGAACGGCAGTCGAAATCTCTAATGCCAGAGCCAGATAATGGTAAGTGAGCCTAGCCTACTGCTGTAGCTCCTCAATGTCGTTCTGATACCTTAGCAGTCGCTACAAACGATCTTGTTGAGGTGACAAGCCTGAAGTCACTCTTGTTCAACTACCAACATACCATCAAAGAGTTGCTAAGCATGCGCAGCTGCTCTGGAGTCAGCTTGGAGGAGCTAGAAAGGTTCAAGCAAGAATTTAGAATGGCCGCATTTACCTGTCGCCTATGGTCATGTCCGCGAGTCGCTGTAGGATTCGATAATAACGATCTTCGACTTGCTCATGAGGCTAGTCACCGACGGATCATTTGTAGTGTTCCGGGCTGTCAATATCCACCATTCACCTCCAAGAGGAGTCTGAAAGAGCATCGCGAAAAGTGTCACACCACGGAGGTTCCAAGCCTGAAGCGGACAATTATCAGGAAATCTCCTGTCTCAAAAGCAGGCTCAAATCTGTCAGTGGATCAAGGGGTGGGCGATCTATCGAAAGTGCTTGGGGATAGAGCTCCTACTATTGAGGAACACCAAAAGCTGCTGATGTTTAACGAAAAAGAGAATAAGAGGCTATATATAGGGCCGCGCCCCCTGCAAGAGGACGATGCTGCTGCCGCGGCTGGTTTGGTCGGGCTTGCTACAGTTCCCGGGCCGAATAGGCAGCCCTTCCAAGACACTTCCCCTCCGGGGCCCCGGACTGTGGCCTCCCCTAAACCCGCGGAGCAGATGAAGCACGATCCCGATCAGTTTAGTTCCTTCGACATGTTTCTTAATGATAAATGGGTACATAAGTTGCCTAGCTGTCGGAATGCTTTACTCCTCATGCTAACTTGAATGTAGGAACTCAATTCGGTGGATTTCGCTAACCCCCTGCCACCGGATAACATGCGCCAGGACTTTGATCTTGATAGTTTCCTGCGCGACAATAAGTGGAACGATTCAGCGTCTTTTTTTACCCTGACATCCAAGGGCTTTGATTTTGATAGTCTCACGTGCAATAATGAGTAACGACACATTCGATTTCAATTCGATAGACTGGCCTGACCTATGTAAGTCCCTGACAATAGATAACGTGCTCCAGAACGACAATGAGAGTCACGACATGAGCTAGGTATTTGAACAACGCGAGCCTCTAGTATTGGACCTAGTTAATAAACCGGTGACGGATATATACCGGGATAAGCCTCATCTACCTCAACGGGTAACAGAATATGAATATGTGAACAGGGGACTTTAGCATTGGTGACTAGTCTCCAACTAGTCTAAGGTCGGGGTTGGTCCGGGGCCCCCTTCGTGGACCGACGAGAGCGCTTCCGGTTACTCTTTTCGGCAGGGTCATGTATGTATGTAGCTCACTTATCCACATGAATCCTAGTTCGTGAGACGTCATATTTGTTCTTCTCTGCGGAGTAGAGAGTTGGTTGTTCCGGAGCGTAAATAATGATTTCATATTCATTATCGAGTCCAGCTTGAAACCGCAAGACTATCCAATTCCTCGTTTGCACGCGTCAGACGGAACAGACGCAGCGCAGATTATTCTCACCAGTCACCATGGCCACCCCTATGAAGCTCCAGCATTTCGAATCGAAACCGCGCGTGTTCATTCTCTCGGACATATCGAATGAGCCTGACGATGCCGAGTCTCTGGTGCGGTACCTGTTGTACTCGAATCAGTTCGACACCGAGGGCATCGTCGCGTGCACGTCAACATGGATGAAGAACAAGGTCTGCCCCCACGACATGGTGAAGGTTGTGGAAGCGTACCGAGGCGCTGTTGACAATCTAAACGCACATGCGCACCCTGACCTACAATACCCTTCTGCCGACTCATTGAAGAGCCTCATCAGAAGCGGGCCACCTGTATATGGCATGGCAGCAGTCGGGGACGATATCCCTTTGAGCGAGGGCGGAAAACTACTTCTAGAACGCATACAGGCACCCTCTCCTGACCCGTTATGGGTTCTATGCTGGGGTGGGACGAACGTGCTGGCACAAGTTCTTTTCCACATTAGAAAGCAACATTCTGCAGACGAAGCCGCGGCTCTACGATCTAAGCTGCGGGTATACGCCATCTCCGACCAGGACGATACCGGAGCATGGATACGACAACAATTCCCCGACATCTTCTACATCGCCTCAGTACACGCCTGGAACCAGTATGGGCTCGCGACCTGGACCGGCATCTCGGGAGAGAAATACTACGGCTTCGACGAGGGCGGGCCGGACTTTAGCAAGTTCACCAAGGAGTGGATCAAGGAGCACATCCAGATCGGGCCGCTGGGTTCAGCCTACCCTAACTACATGTTCATACCCGAGGGCGACACGCCGACCTTCCTCTACCTCATACAGAACGGGCTGGGCGTGCGGGAGCACCCCGAGTACGGGTCCTGGGGCGGACGATACGCGCTGCAGGACATCAGCGGCGCCGGGGCCCGCAGCAGGCTCTACACCGACGCCATCGACATCGTGACGGGGCAGGACGGCCGCACGTACAAGTCGAACCAGGCGACCATCTGGCGCTGGCGGGACGCGTTCCAGAACGACTTCGCCGCGCGCATGCAGTGGACGCTCTCGGCGGACCGCGCCCGCGCGAACCACCACCCCGTCATCTCGATCAACGGCAGCAGCACCGCCGCGGCCGCGGAGCCCCTGCTGGTCGAGTGCGAGGCCGGTGAGACGGTGACGCTCGACGCGTCGGCCACGTACGACCCGGACCCGGGCGACACGCTGAGCTTCCGGTGGTTCCACTACCGCGAGCCGACGGCGACGCAGTGGTGGGTGGACGCCGAGGTGGAGGGGCTCGCGGTCGCCGCGAGGCACAACGACATTGCCGGCGGGGACGACGCGCGCGTCGTCCACGTCACGGTGCCGCCGCCGGAGAAGTCGTGCGTCGACCTGTTCTCGCGCAAGCCCGCGCACCGCGGCCAGCTCATGCACCTCGTGCTCGAGGTCACCGACAGCGGGTCCCCGCCCCTGAAGAGCTACAAGAGGGTCCTCATCCAGGTCACGAACAAGGACCTCCGCGGGGGAGGCCAGAAGGGCGGGGACGCGGCCGGGGACGCGATGCAGAGCTTTGCGTGATTTGTGGGGTAAAAGAGAGGGGGAGGGGGAGAGGGAGAGGGAGAAGAGGGAGAAAGGGGGTGGTGGTAGGGGGGGGGTGGTTTGATGAGTTATTTATCTACCCAGGGTTTGGGATCAATCATTTTGTATATATCGAATATCTAACTTCGTATACTGTCGGTATCACCACCTATACCACCACTTATCATCATGAACTCTCCTATACTCCTATATCAAGTAGCAACCTGAACAAACTAATACCTATCGTATACTCGTTCCTTTCAGGCCCTAGATGCCATCAAACATAGATCATCATCCATATATTCGGCGCCGCTTATACGCCTCACTCATTCACTCACGCACTCACGCACTCACGTATTTCATCATTCCATAATAGGCAATCAGGAGCGCCGTGGCTGGTCAAAGCCAAGCGTATTGGAGTGTGCTTAACCGAAGAAAAGCCGTCTAGATTCTCTAAGGAGGCTAGATCTCCCTCCTGTGTCCTCGTGATCCTGTTTCCACCAGGACAGCCCCCCCCTTTTTCCCCCCTTGCAGAGATCTCCACTACATCGGACTTGGCGAGACGGCAAATGACTCCTTTTCGCCCTCCAACTTTCGGGTTCCTCCCCCCCCTTTCAAATGTTACTATTCGTGATCGTGTTTTACATATTACATATGACTGACCTAACCCTAGATACACATCAGTCATGATTTCCCACCTATTTCGTCGGGACGCGTTTTCAGCACGTCATAGTCAAAATACATACTTACCTAGTGATCCTCGGCCAGTTTGGTTCATGACGCGGTTGTGAGGCATTTCGTCGGTCTCGCGAGCAATGAATGGCGTGTCTTACTCTTTCCTCTGCTTCTCCGGTATCGGTAAGTACCTAGCTTTGCGGCGGTCGGCGGCGGGTATGACTCGTAGGCATGTTTAGTTAGACGTCTCGGAGCTTATACTATGGCCGCCGGATCGGGTATGGAAGTCGTAGACCGACTCGTCGTCTGCTAGTACGCGGAAACTAGCTGTTTTTCGGCTCGCCAAATTTTCGCACTCCCGCCCGATACATGCCCCCTTTTACTGTCTCGTGATATGGCCAGACCTGCTCATATAGTGGACGACTCCTCTTCGTAAGTCACAAATTATGGCCAAAAATTCTGTCCCCGGTCATGGGGAGGGACACGGGCTCGTGCTCTCGCCTTTGCTTATACCTATGTGGTGGTATGTAGTAAAATCTGGAAGACCGCGTCACTTATTCATATGATTTGCCTTACTGATGTCTGCCGACAATAAGGCCATTCTAGTTCATAGGATACTTGCATTTATGATTTTTTTCACCTCTCCTCAATCTCATGACTCTACGTACTTTCTCCCCAATATTTGTTCCTAAAGGGGGAATTTTAAGCGCTCTCTTCTCCGATCATGTATCCCCACGCTCACCGTGCTCTTTTCTCCCCTGGGGTAACCCACGTGGAAAAGCGAACCAAATCCAGTTTAGCTGGCGACCCCCAGCTTGCGTATTATACGTACTCCATTCCCATTGAAACTGGGATTTGCACCCCACAAGTATGGGGGTTGGATGCTGATCCGCCCCCAGATCTCCCCAGATTATTGTTGTTACACGAGCTTCAGCTTCGGTCGTTTCTTTTTCGTACCCAATCCGGGGCTACGTAGGCCTGGGAGAGACCAGAGTCCCGGGTTGCTTGGGTCTGATCAGGTTTAGGATCTCCGCAGTCACGTATGACGATGGGCTCATGAAATCATAGCTTCCGATTCCCAGGGCCCCGGACCTGGTTTAGCCTAGTTCAATTCAAGGGTGAGAGGTAGACAGCTGGTAAACGATGCTAGGATATTGCGTAGTACCTAAAGCAGCGGCACCCGTGCCCGAGGTCAAGACGTAAAGAGGTATTTATGTATCTTCTTATATAACTATTCCGCCCAACGAACTATAATTTGTGTTTTTCTACTATAGTTACACAATCAGTCCTTCGACAAGACTAAACTGGCTCTACTAGTGTAGTCTGAGAGTTGTTCACTTGTTAATTGTCTTCTCTCCTCATCATCTTGTCACTTCTACTTAGACTCGGCTGTCATCGTTTTCTCTACTGAACCCCTGGGCCGGATCCAGATTCAACGTCCACCCTTCCAGCAGAAGAAGAAAAAAACAGACTCCTGAAGATATAAACCACGATGGTCGGAGGAGAAACGGCGTCTCACCTAGAAAAGGTGGCCTCTACCGCAACGGGGTATGTAGGTCAAGAGAAGAAACACAATGCCAACACCGACAACGAGCTAGCACAGCTAGCCAGCCTCGAGGACCAGGAGCTCGGAAAGTTCGGCGCCCTTCGCCAGTACCCGCTCGCCTGCTTCTGGTGTCTCTACTCCGTCTGGTGTATTCTGCTCGTCAGCTTCGAGAACCAAGCCGCCGGCACCGTCATCGGTATACCTCAATTCCGCAAAGACTTCGGTTCCGAATATGAGGGCAACTATGTCCTACCATCCGAATGGCAGGCCGCGTTCAGCGGTGCCCCAGTCGCCTCGTAAGATTACCCCCTAATCTCTTTTCTTTTCTTGGCTGTTGTTTTTGGTCTGGACTAGACTATACATATCTGGGTTCTCTGAGAACCATTGGTGTGGCAGGGTAATCGTATGAGTCGTGGGTATAGAAATGCTAACACGAGATGACAAACAGTGCTATTGTCGGTACACTCGGTAGCGGTCTCTTGGCCGATAGCTTAGGCCGTAAGATGAGTATTCTGGTCGCATTGATAATCAGCTTCGCTGCTATCACCGTTGAGTTCATCGCGACGACAAACCCAGTCTTCTTCGCCGGAAAATTCGTCAACGGCCTGTCAATTGGTGTGTTGGCCTCGGTAACCGTTACATATATCGGCGAGGTTTGTGTTTTCCCTCCCCTTTTGAAAATATAAGCAGAATGCTAATACAGAGTCTGTGCTGTGTATAGATAACACCTCATGCTTTAAGAGGTCTCTTTACTTGCTTGTCAGCACTATCATACACACTTGGACCTCTCGTTGTGGCCATTATCATCGATGCAACTGGCACACTCGAAAGTCGGTGGGCGTACCGTGCTGTGTTCTGCGCGCAGTATGGCTTCGCAGTGATAGCAGCCGCCGGGCTTTGGTTCATGCCTGAGTAAGTTTACCTTGTCTCCATTTTCGCTTCCCTATTATACATACACAACACCCCCTCCCCCCTCTTTACTCGCTATATCATATTCTCTTTCCACCGTACAAATACTTACCAAACCCATTATAGATCTCCTTGGTGGTATACTATGAAGGGAAACCATGACAAGGCCATGAAGAGCCTTCGGAATCTCGGGAACACGGAGGACCTCGCGCAGCAAAAGCTAGCCCTCATCGAACGCACACTCGAAGAATCCCGCCGAGAGACCGAGGGTGCCACATACATGGAATGCCTAAAGAAAAATAACCTCCGCCGCACTGTCATCGCTATCATGCCGATGGTGGTCCAGATGCTTTCGGGTGTCAATTTCGCCGCCTCATACTCGACTTATTACATGCAACTTGCCGGTTATAGCACGGCGGAGAGCTTCAAACTCCAGATCGTGCAACAGGTCGCCTCGCTCATCGGCAACGTCATGTCCTGGTATCTCGTTGACTGGGTCGGTCGGCGTAGTCTGACGCTCTGGGGAACTGTAGTGTTGACGGTTGTGCTATGGCTTACGGGTGGACTCGCGGTCGCGGCCACAGCGGGGGCAATCAAGGGCACCGTGGCGCTGATCATCATCTACTGCTGGCTATACAATGCGACTATCGGTGCAACGGCATATACGATCATGGCGGAAGTACCGACATCGCGGCTGCGAGCCAAGACCGTGTCCATCGGCATCGCGGTGCAGTACACGATCAGCTTGATTTGGCAGTTCGTGCTGCCCTACATGTTCAATCCGGACCAGGCCAATATGGGGGCCAAGGTCGCCTTTGTTTTCGGCGGTTTCGCGATATTGTGTATCGTCTACCTCTGGATCTATCAGCCAGAGACCGCGGGCCGCACTTACGAGGAGCTCGACGAGATGTTTGCGAAGAAGGTGCCTGCGCGGGAGTTCAAGGGCTACAAGACAACCGCTCAGTTGGAGAACGAGCGGTTAACTGGAGATGATAAGAAATCATCGGAATAAAGGGACTATTTGCGAGGACCGCAGAAGGTCTAAGACGGGGTTAAAAAAATAGAAGGCTTCTCCTATCCGATATGTTTGAACGGAATGGCGGCTTTTTTTGTAACGTGATACGTAGTATGATATCCTCTGTGGTTTGAATCTTAACTCCTCACATCTTGATTATACATACCAGATCTACCTATGCTTCTTCTAATACAGCTACCTAGGTGAGTGGCATATTATTGATCCACTTGAGGGTTTCCCGTATACCTAACGTAACTGCGCTCTGCGCTACGTAGAAATATGAGACAAGTCATCACTAATGCTTATCCCACTACATGAACTACAAGGATTGTTTAGGAAACAATAATACTATAAGTTATCTTGCTGTACCATAGGAAGTTGGGAATCTATCATTTGGACGGTTTTGCTTTGCAGTATGAGATCTGGGTACTTTCCCACGGCACGTCTTTATTCTAATTATATGTTCTGAAACTATCTCTTTGTGGCATCCTCATATGCCCCGTAGGGTTTATAAACAACACACGGGGCAACGATACAAATAAAGAGCCCGAAGATTACAATACTATTGAGCCTGTCAAAGAACAGAAGGTCTTTAACAACAGAGACAAAGATTCCGAATAAAACTTAAACAACTTCCTATGATCGAGAACATCTTGATCCTGAAGTTTCATATATAATATATTGTGCGTGCCGTCTTTTCGTGATAGTCCTGTTTATTCGCTTTCCCATCACGGCTGAGTTGACTCTCTCTAATTCTGATTCTGATTCTGATTCTGATTCTTCCAATATTGATATCATCTCGGCATTATGTCTTCACAGGGTGCATACAACCGTCCGGGACGGAAATACGCCCAACCTCATAATAACGGTGGTGCCAATAACGGTTCCTTTCACAACGTCATATTTAACAACGCCCCCAACATGGGCTTCACTCAGGGTCCGAACCCGGGTTTCGGCCATGCCAACCACATGCAAAGCAACAATAACACCAATAGCAATAACAACTCCAACGCCGCCCCTATGAACCCGAACTACAAGGGGCGGCCGGAGAACTACAATCCCAACTTCAAGAAGGGCCCCCCGCACAATGACTTCACGCACCAGAACTTCCAAGCACAGCAAAATCATCAACAACACCAATGGCAACCACGACAGCCAGGACAAAACAACAAAAACAGCAATAACAAAAATCCAGGCCCTCCCCCTCTAGCCCCCAAAGGCCCATCCAACCCTAACCCCAACTCCAAACCCCAACCCAACAATCCCTTTTCCTCCCCTCCTAACCTCAACCCTTTCTCCTCTCCCCCCAATCCCAACCCCTTCTCCTCCCCTCCCAACCCCAACACCAACGCCAACCCACACCTCGTCGACATCCGCGACCCAGCAATCCAGCACGCGGCGCTCGCCTCGCTCCTGCGGCGCAGCCCGGACGCGGAGGGGGACGAGTGGATGTGCGGGTGCGCAGGGGCAGGGTCGGTAGTGACGTGCCGGGACGGGGCGGCAGCGGCGCAGGTAGCGCTGGCGCGGCGACACGAGCAGCTGCGAGACGACGTGCGGCAGCTGTTTGCGCGGATGGGGGCGGCGCTGGGACAGGGACAGTTTACGGCTTGGATCGAGGGGCTCGCGGGAGAGAGGCCGGGGAGTGAGGTTTTGGGGTTGATTGGTGGGAGTGGTGGGAGTGGTGGGAGTGGGATGAGTGGGATGAATGGGTAGGTAGGGGGGGGTGAGGAGTGGGAGTGGGAATGGGGGAGATGGAACGAAAAGAAAGCCAGACAAAAAAAAAGAAAAAAGAGGAATGAACAGAATAGAACAGAGGCAAACTAGGTTGGGTAAGTCTATGAAGAGGGGATAAAAATGTACCAACGGGGTGAAAAAGGGGAGACGAATGGCTTTACCCCTTTAAACAGGAAAGAGACGAAGGGGAAGAAAAAAAAACTTTCATGTTCATGTTTACAAGTACCAGACATATCTCACATGTTTCTATCTACCTTCCTACATAGTTCTCAATGCCTCCCAAGTTGCTACCAGCAGTAAACATAAGATCCTAACCTTAGTGAAAAAAAATACAAGAAAACTTATCCTTACCTATAGTCAATAAAGGCCTTAAGTGATGCAACTAGCCTGTATATTTTGCTAGGCCCTCCTCTTGTCATGGAAAGCGGCCCCTTAAAGTGTGTTGTTGCGAGAGGGACCTGAACAATTACATATACCACACTGTCTAACCTACCTAGGCCCTTTCTTGTCAATTAAAGGTTACATCGTCCTGCTCACACGGACTACTCTGGCCTACTCGATGTTAGCATGAAGCATGATTGAATCCAAACCTGAGTTAGTCCCAGACATTTCACAAAAAAGCAATGAGTAAATCAGACTTCAATGTGTATACCGTTCCTCATCATGTGCCTAACTGCGTAGATCCATTATCGTTTTCATCGTTAAGTGCCAACCCAACCCCCCATAAATACCCTTGGGGGGGAAGGGGGAATTGGGTTCTCCATGCCAAAATACTCCTGAAGCTAACCATAGATAATAGCACGATGACGAGCTTCGATATAAAAAATAATGAGCCAATCAAGCCATGTCTCAAAAAGACCTCGTGTAGATAGACCCGTGGTAATGGATACGTACCGCCACCGTGCCTAGCTACTATCTTCAGCAGACTAAAAGCCAGACAATGTACCACTCACTCCCTTCTCCTTCCCCTTCCCCTCCCTCTCCACACGCCGCCTTACGCTTCTTCACTCTCCACTCTCCACCCCAACCCTTAATATATCATCCCCCATCCCATCCCCCCTTCCCGTCCAAAATCCGCTCAAGATAGATGGATTAGTCCATCCATTCGCATTTGAACCCCGTTCTACTTCTACCTCTACTTCTACTTCTGCTTCTTCTTCGACACCGCGACGACGCGTCCGCGGACCGCGAACGCGTCGCCGATATCCGCCGCGGCGACCCAGGCCGCGTACAGGGGCGCGGCGACCCAGAGCATGTTGAAGAAGACGAGGTAGACCCACTTGAACATGAAGTTGCTCGTGTCCAGGTTGTTGTTGCGCGTCAGCCACTCGGGGCAGAACGTGATGAAACCCCCGTACAGCTCCATCGTCGCCACCACGATCATCACCACGTTCGCCCGCGGGTCCTTCTTCGCGATCCCGTAGCACACCGCGCACGCCAGCGGCCCCGCCACGAACACCGTTAGCAGTTCCAGGCTGATCACCGACTAGAGAGAGACAGAGAAGGAAAAAAAAAAAGAGTCATGTTAGCTGCTGGTTTGATCAAGTCACGCTTCACGGGGGAGGACGACCAGGGGAAAAAAAAGGGGGGGAGTGCCCAAACGTACCAGATCCGCACCGCCCCATCGCCTGTCGGCCTTTGCGTACACCATCCACAGCTTGGCGAAGGGGTTGTCGCCGCCGGCCTGGGGACCATAAGCACGGTTCGTGTAGCCCAGGTAGTTGTAGGCGGTCGGGGCGAGGGCGTAAGGGTTGGGCACAGAGGATAGGGGCATCCAGGAGAAGAAGCAGTGGTAGAGGAAGCTGCCCTCGAGGATAAAGTGGATGAGCGCGTCGAAGGCGTGCCAGATGAACAGCACGCGGTGGCTGGTGGGCGTGGTGGTGCCGTCAAGGGCGTACAGTGACGCTCCATAGGCGGCGCCCAGGATGGCGACCGTCGACGCGAGCGACACGAGCGTCGTGGGGTCGAGGAGCTCCGACAGTGGCGAGGCCATGGTAGATTGTGTTCGAATGGATTGTTGGCTGGTGCACTGATGGTGAATTGATCGGGTGGGTTCGAATTGCGAAGAGGGGAGAGAGCAGGAAGAAAAAATAATAATTAAATGGACTTGTGTCTCCTAACGGGGTCTTCTGAATTGGGGGTCCCCTGAATTGGGATTTCCCACTTGTCGCGTCAGCAAGCTCGAGTGGGGTAGTGGGGTACTCGCGCAACTTCATTGGTCCGTGCATAGATGCATTAATGAGCTTCCCCAAAAGGGAAATTATCTTGTAAATGCTCGTAATGCGTGTGGACGACGGCGACAATAACCTACAATACGTACAGTGCTAAGGAATAATTCACATTGCCTTTTATTCTGGGTTAGACGAAGAATAAGAGGTGGGGGATAAAACAAGGTGCACAATGATCATAATAAGCACGTCACTTGCAATAAAAAGGCGAGACAACAAATATGGTTGCCGGAAAATGGCAGCTTGATTCTAAGACTATCTTAGGGGTATCGTAAGCCTGCCATGATGATCAATCTCGTCCCGAGTGTTTCCCCATCATTCCGAACCCAATACAGAACAAAGACGAAAAAGTGATTCTGTGCCAAAGACGCCTCATGTGATTATTGTCCTGTTCATCTCATCGTACACGCGTCGAAGTGATCAAACGAGGAGGGCAAATTTAGTGCTTGGCAGCCTCCTTGTTGACTTCGGCCGAAGTGTTGTGCTTCTTCTCGTCAACCTTGTCGCCGACGGCATCCTTGGCGGCCGAGGCACTGTGATGGAAGTATTAGCAGAGGATTAAGGGAAGACCCAGCAACGGGTGCCTAGGGAGGAGGATAGACTAACCGAGTACCAATGGAAGCGTTGTTGTCCTTGGCAACTTCCTTGTTGGCCTCCTTGGAGCCGGTGTTCACGGCACCTGAAAATGATAATGTTAGCATGGTGATGATCATGATGATGGGGAGAAAGATTCATAGTGAAGAAGAATCGACATACCCTTGACGGTGTCGGAGACGTAGTTAGCGGCGTTCTGAACCTTGTCCATGATGATGGTTTGGTGGTGGTTGGTTGTTGGTTGTAGGTTGGGTTAGGTTGAGGTGATTGTGGTAGAAGAAGTTGGCAGTAGATATCAGGAGATTGTTGTTGTTGTTGATGGAGAAGAGAAAAACGTTTGGACAGTTGGAGGAATGGCGAGTTTAAATAAAAGTAGAGGGGTAAGTATGTCGTCAGGTAAATCGATGCGTGGTTAGGCAGTAGGTACTACTAGTTACGCCAGGTTGTTCCTTCCTGCCTCAGGGTCAATTACTACTACTATAGTCAATGGAGCACCTATGATGGCAAGTCATCATGTGCACAAGGCCAACAAGGCTAATGTACGTCATCGTTTCTGTCTAACCCCTTTGTCTACCTAAGGGAAGTACCTAACTACCAGTGAGAGGCTCCCAGCTGTGGCATATGTCCCTCTTTCCTCGGGGTGCCTCAGCTTAGGTAGATACTTACCTAGACAGTTGCGGGGTAAACCTTCCGCCATATCTTCCAGTCATTAGGTAAAAGTGCGAAAGTACGTAACTCAGTTTGCCATGGCAAAGTTTCGCACTCCTAGGCAGGCCCGGGCTGTGGGAGCTTCCACCTAACAGTCTACCCCTAAGTATCTTACGTAGGTGGTTCCCCTTACGTCACCAATTACCCGTCTATGTATCTATCTAGGTACCTTACGACCTACATTTGAATTACCATGTCTGGCTTTCCCATCTGCTTTGATAATTCGGTCTATTGTTTTCAGTAATGATATTCCCAATGTTCATCCAGGGCCTCGTCAACAAGAGGCCATCAATGTAATAGGTAATAGACTGCTTAGGTAAGTATTATAGAGTACCTACCTACGGTAGCAACGGTAGCAGATAGACTTTAAGGTCTTGATCCCAGTGCCTGGTTAACTGGTATGGCTTCAGCGGCTTGTACCTGTCTACCGGTGTATGAAGAGACGTGAGACCCGGCCGTTTGGTGCTTCTGCTCTATGCCCCTCCATCGAAACCAAGAACATCACGAGCTGTGGTGGGCAACTGCAGGGGAAGGTCCATTGAAACACGCCGATTGGCTTATCTCTGTCCGATCGGACCCACCATGACACCATGACTTTTTATTGTGGAGAGTTGAGGCTACTTGGAAGTGGGCCTAGAACCCTTACAGTAGCAGTGTACCTAAGAACTAACCTACCTGTCCAGAAGTAAGTTTCCGCTAACAGGTCTAGCCGGGCAGACCAGTCTTTCTATGGAACTGACTGTGTCGAAGAAATGCCATCAAGCTCATCGAGATCCCGATTTGCGATTTCCTCATAGTTCGTCGATCTCTCTTCCCCGTTGTTTTCCAGCCAGCTGGGCATCTGAGCCAATAGCACAGAAATAAGTCGGAGGAAACCCTCCGCCAGGGCATACCTTAGGTTCTTCCTCTCCCCTCTCTTGGTTAAGTTAGTACCTAGGCCTAGGTAGGTCCTGATATTGACTTCTTTGTCATCCACCAACTGATGACAAGTTCTTGGGGACTGTATTTCTTTCCGTTTTCATACACTTACTGACTCTATCGTCGCTCCGCAGTTGCATAATGCATTTCTTGCCGCCGGCGTTCAGCCATGATTATGATATCAGGTGGGCATTATGTAATACCTACTACTAGTACTAAGTAAGTTAGTAGTACCACTAAAAGATGGTATATGCATCCCCGGATGATATCATCGGTTACTTCATCACTCGTCACCAATACCACATTGAAGTTCGAGTGCTTAGTAAGTACTACCTATCCACTTGCTACCCAGGTAGTAGGTGGTATGGCTTAATCATAATTACATTATGTGCCTCGGCTCTGGCAACATATAGTACTCTCAGTATTTGGTTGAACCGCATTTGGCCACGCCTCGAGTCTATTGGAGTATCCTGGAGTCTACATACCTCCCATACGGTCTTATTCTAGCATAACCCCGCCTCTAACCAACAATGGACTGGAAGAGTTACCTCTACAACTTATGTCCGAATACCTACATCGCACCAGGCCGGCCTGGTACGTTCCAGCCTCCGGGTTGGCAATCTGGACATGTGAGAACAGTTTAACGGCTACCGAGCCAACCATGTCTCAGATCTTTCCGGGAGGAAGATTACCTGGTAAGATAGTTCCCGTCGTCAAACGCGAGCGACACGTCACTATCGCCGACACCCTATCAGGCACTCAAAAGTACAAGTAGATGCCCGGCGCGTCCGTGGGCCGCCCGAGTATCGAATGCCGATGGTAGAGCTTATGCAGGTCATCATCACCCAGCCAGGGTATCACTACCGCTTACCAGGATAGTATATTCAATCAACAAATCAACATGTCCCTCCCTCATGCTTCCCCCGTCCCGCAGTTGGAGCCTATCTCGGGTATCTCCTTTATCTGAAGCACTCCAAAGTAGCCTCCCTACGTAATCTAACAGCATTCATCGTATCCCTTTTCTTTCCATTGCAATGTTACATTCGTGGAAACTCCACGATGGCCTTACTGGCTTACCTATAAAGCCGTCCGTTGCCGCCAGTCCGGAGCCAAGGGGAGGTATGAGGAGGGAGGGGAGAAAAAAAGCAAATAGGTACTTACTCCTCTTCCCCTGGTCTTGTCTTGGATGTATGGCCCGAAAACTATAAGCATGCATCATGGATGATTACGCCTCCCCGGATCTAGGCACACGGCCTCCCAAATATATACCGGCGACTTTAAAATGAAATGCCTCTTTCATGCGGACCAAATTCAGATATTGGTGAGACTTGGTACATGGGACGTAAATCCAATGGGGGTTACATAATAAGCATAGAATCGCACACAAGACTTTACTCCTAACTACCTACTCAGATACCATATATATCATGGTCACGAGGAGTAGTGCTCAATAATAAAGTATTAAGAAGCAGTAGACTTATATTAGTTCATACTAACTCCAATCTGCCCTCCTCTAGTCACCGAAAGAAACGTATCGGCAGCTAACGGGGAAGAAGAAAAGGTCTACTGTCCAAAATAAACTATAGAATAAAGTAGATATCCACCTACTTAACTTCAGCCTTCCCTCCCCCTTCAGGCCTTCCCAAGACAGATACAAAGACCACGGACAGCTTACCTAGTTCTGGGGAAAACCAGCTAAGTAGTCGCCGCATCTCTCTCTCTCTCCCTTTTTTTTTTTTGGCCTTTAAGTAGATCAACGTAGACAAATGAACCACCTACCTACCTACCTACCTACCAAATTTAAGGTAAACCAAAGCAAAGCAAAGGTAAAATAAAAAACCTAACCATATGTCAAGCTTCTAGGTCCCATCTGCTGCAGTCCGGGGGTCGTGCGCGTCGCAGTACATGTCCATCCGGACCTGGTCGGGGCTCCAGACGCCGTCCTTGCAGAGCCGGGCGCAGAAGGCCGAGCGGTGGACCTCGACGCCGCAGACCTTGCATCGGTGGGAGGTCCAGTAGCACATGGTGGTTTTTTTTTCTCTTTTTTCTTTACTTGACTAACTGGCTGGTTGACTGGTTGGTGGGCGGGCGAGGTGAGGGATTAGGTTGATAGGTAGGGAGGTAGGGAGGTAGGTATACCTGGCGTGTACGCGGTAGGAGTGAATGAATGAATGGATGGATAGATGGAATCAATAATTCCTCCCCTTTACTGTCAGCTCTCTCTCTTCGTGTGACTTTCTGGCGTGGTAGATATACCTACCTATCGATCCTTTCCGGTCACAGACTATCGTGGCGAAGTGAGACCACTTCACGATGTTTCCGTTTCTCGAGACCAGTTGTTATTATTTTTACTTTTTCTTCTCGGTGAAAAAAGGGGCGCGAGTCTGGCGATTGGGAAGTAGATTATATTTCTGTGCTGAAGACCCCCCTCAAGATAGATAGCCTAGAGAAGAAGAACGCCATGGTCTATATATATATATACAAGTCGATGCCATCCCCAATGGTTAATGGAAGGCATCGTATAGACTACTCATGTACGGCAGACGGCCATGTGAATGAATGATAGGTATTGTTCCGCAGAAGAACCCGGGAATGCCACTGTCTAGGACGAACCCTTATCTGCTATATGGTTAGTGAATCCTCTCTAGTTTCTATCAAACTTGCCAAGGTGTCAAAAGAAACCGGACTGCATTGACTGAAAATTCATAGGTTATGGTGAGCAAAACATCAAGATAGGCGCATCGTTGGATAAACAATTAATTCACTTCTTAACAGTGCTGGGTTAAGGAAGCTTATATGCTTTTTTATTAGAAGGAGTTGTACCAAAATTAACGGTAGGTGATATTTGCCTGCTACGTGGTCCTAATAATGCTCAAATCCCGACAGCTCATCTAATCCTTCTACCTTAACCCGCATGTTGTTTTTGATGTTTGTTCGTAGCCTATCCATGATGTTGTACAGAGGATGTATACCTAGAGTGAATACATCAAATTCCACCTCACGCATGAACCATTTACTTAGACCGGCCTCCGCCGATCATCTTCTGATTGGCCTGCTCTAACTTAGCTCTAGCTCTGTCGTCGAGCAGGCCGAACCATTCACGCAGATGCGCAACATACATCGTTTCTTTATCTCCGTACTCGACCGGCGGTCCCTTGATCTGCGCCGGCTGGTCTTCTTGATCAAAGACCGCCCAACTTGACCCATCGGTTGTTCTGAGGCCGAAGCCCTTTTTAGGAAGAGACATGACCTTGAAATTATGCAATAAGACAACATCTCCCGGTTTTACCTGAGGTAGCGTATCTTTGTGCGGCCGGTAGAGCTGCACCTCTGCTACCGAGTATGGACCAATTGAGTGGTCTGTGATGGTGAACGACATCATATACTCGCGGGGGCCACTTTTGCCTCGCCGTGGCTCTGGTGGCTTCATCATGGCAATACCAATAACATCCAAAGTCTTCGTCAAGTGCTGCCGGAGCACTTTCAGAGATGTGCAATCAGGAAGTTCATCCCGGAGGTGTCGTACAAGGTTGAGTTTCGTGGCCGTCATTGAAGTATCCTCCTCTGACTTGGTCGATTTGGTAAAAGATGCTCTGGCAAGTTGTATGCTCGAATCTTCCGTGTCAAAGGCCGAACTATCGTGTGTATTGGAGGATCTCGTGTTAGGGCGAGATATGTTAGGTGTCGCCTCTCGGCGTCTTGTTGAGCGCTTGGAAGAGTTCGCGGCTCGCGCAAGCTGTACACTAGGGTCGACCTGAGACGAGGCATCGGTAGTATCGTCAGGATTATCCATATGGCTGTCCAAGGAATCTCGTTGCAACGGCGAAGAAGACCTTATAGTTCTTAGCTGTGCTGATAAAGCTCTCCTGAAGAAAGGCGATGGAGAATCTGCAGCCTCGTCATCTAATCCTGGATGTTCCGCGTCAATTTCGTCTACCGCAGTATCAAAATCCAGCTCTTCTGAATGAATCGAAGACTCGTCTTGAAGCTGGGTATCAAATGACATGTGCATTTCAAACTGTTCGTCCATTCCGTATTCTTGGGGGAAATTCTCCAAAATACTAGCTTGTAATTCCTCATCACCCTCCATTTGGGATTGGAAAGATAGACTAATACCTGGAGCACCAGTTTCAGCGTAATCATGGCCCTGGATATCAACCCCAGCCACATGGTTAGGAGTTTCCTCGAAAGACTCCGTCTGTGTTATGCTGTCATTATTAACCTGAATAATGGGGGTTGGGCTTGGCGGGGGAATGGGTGAGTGCGCAGGTTCCATCTCAGGCCCATGGTATGTTTCTGGCGGTATATGCTTGGTGTGGTCGGATATGGCCTCGGGCTGAGTGCCCAGAAGACCTTGGTCAATTTCAACCAACTTATCATGCTCGTTTGAACTAAACGAGGATTCCGTCGAAATCGAGGCCGTGTCATACTCGGTATTATTTATCTCCATAGATTCCGCCTCTCGGGACACATGTATCTCTATTGTTTTCTCCAGCGGCTTCGTGGATGAGCTCATGTCTGTCATTTGGGTATCTCTAGGTGTCGGTAGTTGACCTCCGGATCCATGGGCCTCGATGACGATTGATGTGGTCTGTCCTGTGTACTCTATCATATTATCCGCCTTGCGCGTTGTGGCTGATTGCGCTGACTGAGGTGAGGATGACATAGGAACTGTAGTCGCGTGGTCTGCCGAAGCCTGTAACTCCGCACCGGGGCTTTCGTCCTCGTCAACTTCCTCAAAAATGCTTTCCGCATCCTCCCTATGTTCTCTGTCGAGTGCCTGCACAGTGGCCATGGGGGATTCCCCAGTCTCGGAAAAAGTAATGTCAATGATAGTGTGATTAGCATGCTCTGCTGATTGGGGATGGCCTTGTCCGCTTGATTCGTTTTCGACTGCTTGACTTAAAATCTCGAGTCCATCGGCTGCAGACATTGGAACGATAGCCACGTCATCTGGCCCTTCGTCAACTTGCATAACGTCTTCATTTTCCATCACTGTAGATTCTTGCGTAGAGTTTTGAGTATTGAGAACGGCACTGCTCTCGCCTTGCAAATCAGGTTCGGGGAGCTGCTGGAGCGAGGGTATTCGCTGATGCATTGATATGCTTTTGGTCCCAGTCTCTTCGAGTTTCTCAGCACTAGATTCGGAATCTCTAACGCTGGAGCTTTCACCCTCATCCTCAACTTTTTCTTCTCCCTCTTCGTCCTCATCTGAATTTTCACTATCATCGTCGTCATCATCTTCCTCCCCATCTTCCTCCTCATCTTCCTCCTCACCTTCCTCCTCATCTTCAGCATCATCTTCAACATCATCTTCAGCATCATCACTATCAGATTGAATAGAAACCCCTTCTTCCAGTTCAGACTCAACTTCTTCATCTTCAGAGGGCTCACTGACACCTGAAGTAATAGGCCGTTGATCTGACTTGCCTCCATCTATCCCACTATTGGGGCCATACCCGGGGGATTGGTCCGGCATGTTGTCTGAAGATACTGGCTGTTGGTGTTGAGATACATTGTTCGAGATGGGATTAGCTGGTGCTCTTGGCTGACTAGCATGGCCGCTGTCGTCTTCCTCTCCTTCATCTTCTGATGATGAGATGAGATCTATGACTGTTGGGTTTGATGGTGTCACATGCTGTGGAGCCTGTTGTGGCTCCTCGGTATCCATCTCATAATCGCTCTCATACTCGAGATCTTCATCGTTTTCCTCCTCGTCGTCGTCATAACTTTCTTCATCTCCGAATTCAGGCTCCAGCTTTGGTGGGTTCAGATCCTCGTCATGGCTATCGTCCTCATCGTCGTCTGGGTAGTCTCTTGTATCATAGTCGCCAATTTCATCCTCGTCATACTCGAGTTCGTCCTCATCCGAGTATTGTGCATCGACATCATCTTCAACATCCGCATCTTCATACACGTCTAGGGTATTAGCACGATCGTTCACGACAGTACCCCCCACAGCGGCCGAGCCAGGTTCTGAATCCTCATCCGAATCACTTTCATCAATCACCACAGCTTGGTCAGGTGTTGATCCCTCTGCACTATCCAGGCGAACTGTTACCGGCATGGCTGTAGCTTGAGAAGGAATATTGACTGTAGCCCACGAGGTGGGCGCCACGGTAGTGACATTATGAAATCCTTGATTGAATGAAGATTGTCCCATATCTACATGACAGGGCTGTTGATTGTCATCTAAGTACGATGATGGATAGTCCGTTAGCGTATCATGTGGGATTGGTTCAGGCTCGACTTCATGCGTCACATCTAGAGATGGGTAGTGCACAACAGGCTCAGGCTCGATTTGGTGGTCTCCTTCATGATCAAGTGGTTCTTCGCTAGATTCATTGCGAGTAGGTACAGCCGAATATATGTCAGGTTTATCCGCATTGGTAGGTGAATGTGTACGGCTTCTTGGCCTAGGCACATCGAATGGTAGCGGTCGTTCTGTTGAAAACGTTACACTACTAGACGGGAATGTCTCAACTGGGAGCTGAGGCGCAGGCGGAGCCTTCGCAAAATCTTCCGAGGCAAATCCTGCAGTTGCTGAATCCCATATAGGAAAATTGGTGGCGGGATCCGCTGGGGGATTGGGCTGGAACGAATGTTCCTTGCTAGAAGTGTCGGCCATTACGCCAAAGTCAGCAAAGGAAGGTATTGTTTCAGGCGGCGCGGACATCCAGTCATTCTGGGGGGGTGCTTGATTATCACGGCCTCCTAGAACTTCAGGAGAGCCAGCAGCATGATCTTTCTCTGGAACCTGGTCCCTTCGTAGGTCTGTAGCGTCGGGTGCATTATCAGGAACCACGTCCACCGACATAGGCACAGGACTAGGAGTATCCAGCTCCATAGTTTGACAGCTTTCGTCTGCCATCCTCGGCCGAGTGGGAGAGCTAGGTTGCTCTTCTTCCTGGCTAGAAAGGTCGCTATGGGGCGAAACGACAGGTTCAGGACTAGGAGACTGGCTGGTATATCTCCATGCGCCACTGCCCCGTCCGAATCTTGATCTCTTGCGACCCCTGCCTCGAGCCCCTCCATCATCCTCAAAGATGTCAAATCCACCCTCGAACAAGGAACCATAGGACATCCTAGCCCTCTTTAAGAATGCTGGAGACTCAAACTCTCCGTCGGCCACATTTGCTACTCGCGGGTTTTTAGCTGGCGTAAGGGTAGCAAAATCTAACTGGACAGGTTCGTCCATCTGAATGCTCTCCACCGGCAGTGGTTCGTCCTGCTCACGTTCTGGTGAGGGTGCATCTGCACATGCATCTTGTATAGTAACGAGTCTAGTTTCACCCGTTTCGCCTGATTTGACCTTGAGAAGTATCTTGTCGGAAAACCTCAGCTGCCAATCAAGACTGGCGCCTGGTAAGCTTTGGCGCTTCTTAGCTTCTTCTGGTTCCCATTCGGCCCCTTCGAGACTGAGGGTGACCTCATCGTTGCTACCCAGTGCGTTTGCTCCTACGGCTTTAGCAGCTTGGCCGCTGAAGTTGATGCGCACCTGTCCCTTATTGCGGCGAAGGCGAAAATCGGGTTCGGCAAGGATGAATGCGACGGTGTTCTTGACAGAGTTGTAAGGCCAAGTGATGGTCACCACGCCCTGAACAGCTCTTGTAGCGGGTTCGGAAAGCTGGGGGTCTAGGTCGGCAATAGCTGTTTTCTTCGAGGCTTCAAGCTTCTGGAGCGGATCTGACATCTCGGTCATGTCCATATTGACAGCATTGTTGGTCCCAACGCAATCGCCGTCGTTCGGTGCGGTATCGCGTGTCACAGCAATAACCGGAATGAGAGCTGGCGCATTGGCGCAGGGAAGAAGGGCGGCGTTTGAGGCACAACGGGACGGTCAGCTGCTGGCTGGTCGATGGAGGTCGATGGAAGTCGATGAGGTGGGAAAGTGGAAGAGGGGAGAGGAAGATAATGGGAGATGGGAAGAGAGGGCTGGGGGTGTTGTGCTACCTGCGATTTAACTTTAGCGGTTGTCTAACTTGTAACTTTGAAAAGAGCATGCCACCCATAGCTCGGTCCACTGAAAACGTCAGGTCGAGCTTGAAGCGCGACTACCTAGGTACACTAACCTACATGTAGCTAGGTACAGACCAATTATGGTCTGTGCATACATGTACCTAAGTACCTCATCATCAACTTGAATGATGCATCAAACATGGTAAAGACAAACACAGATGTTGCTTAGGTAAGCAAACCTTCACCCCCCTTTGGCTATACCTAGGTACCTAACATAACCTACCTAACCTTAGTTAACTGCACTTCTTTCAGCATGTTTTCACCTATTGATGCTCAATACACGCATTGAGTGTAAAAGCCTCATTAAATGCAGTCTGAGGCGTGGTAGGTATTTTATGAGGGCACTGCGCTTTGCGACATCGGCACACCTACTTACCTACCTACCTATACTATAGTAATGACAACTCCTGGGCCTAAATGGGACTTGAACACCTCTTCCACCCAGTTATCCATCTGGCCTTGTCTTGGGAAAGTTACGGAGACCAGCCCAACACGCTCATACACGGCCTTGTACTCTTCGCCAACGTTTTCCAAGACGAAAAAGAGATCTGTCACTATCTTCTTGCGGACTATTTCTATCTCAATAACCTTTAGTAATGATACGGGGGCCAGCCGACAATGGCCCGTATTATTAGTGACGGAGTAGTCAAAGGTAGTCTCGCTATACGCGGAATCCGGGTACAACAAGATGTTGCTGTAAGCCCATCTTGGATCTATCTCTCCGATGTTGTCCAGGCCCTTAGGCTCGCACTTTATTTCCACTATGCTCCTCTGGAAGTCCTCCATGGAGGTAATCCCACCCACTGCTACATTCCCGAGACCTCCAGCCAAGGACGCCACCCCATCCAGAGTCTCAACACTAGCCCAGGACCATGAAGGCGCTCTCCAATCCCTAGGGCGAGACCCTGTGATATGATATAAAGTGACCTAAAGCATATCTTCTACTAAGGTGTTCCCATAACCCACCAAGATATTTGCCTCGCTCCGGGCTTCTCGTGTCTTTAGCGCAACCTAATATTTCAGGGGGCTTATCGCTAGTCTTTGTGAGTTGAAGCATACTGTACACCTTCACCGCCGTCTGCCAGGCACTGAACATATTATTGCCGCTAGGGCGGTAGTAGTTCGATTTGGTTCGGAACCGCTGCTGTCTACTGAGGTCCGCACGCCTGATTTTATCATTACTACACTCGCACACTCGACCCTCTCGGAACTCTAGTTCTAGCTCACTCTGATTGCAGTAGATGAGCCAACGTAAAAGCATACGTTCCTGGTAAACCCACCCATGTGTAAATAGGAGATATAACTGGGAAACCCCCCCCCCCCCCTCGATCTCGGTCCTCACTCCTATGGTGGTATCAAGAATGGGCCCATATTTGACATGAAAACACACGTCCCCGTCACGCTCTGCGAAGCAAACGCCCTTAAAGTCTGATGATGATGTAGCGTCTATCGTGACGAAAGGATTTTGATAAATTGTGATCATATTTCCCAATTCTACTAATTTCTGCATCCCAAAACGTTACCAATAAAAGCCTGAAGGCGATGAACTTCAGGTTTGCACCAATATTCTCTTTAGTTGTCTAGATGGGCATTGGTTCCTTGCCCCAGTAATGGGATAAGCAGCGGTACGACCCTCCCATGTCCGTAGAGCCGGCAAAGTCGATGAGCTGGACACCATCGAGCCCGTTGTGACGTAAATGGCTGAGATCAACCAATCTCCTAGGGAGTGATTGCTGACGCCCTGAGCCACAAGTAGTATTCTCACGCTCATATCTCTGTACTATCTCACGTAGCCTGTCAATAGAGGCAGATAAAGACGTATTTTTGGTGAGTATATGACCTGAGCGCATGTGTAGTATTTTCATCTTGTTTCCTACAGTGACGTTAGATATACCCTGTCGTCCTTTGTATAGACTCCTGAGACTGGACGCTCTTCTTCAAGTCTTTCCTATATATGTAATTGGATTTTGTAACCAGGAGTTCCTTCCAGACATGACACGGCAATTGGCAGTGTTCTACCCCGCCAATTTCGAAGATATTGATGTAGGATAGTAACTCAGGGGTTGGGGAGTTCGAAGGTATGATATCGTCACGAAACACTTGATAGGTTTCGGTTTCCATCGTATATGGTCGCGCATAAAAAAAACCTAACTAGGGAGGCTAGAGAAACACTTTATAAGAAAGTTTAGGTATCTATGGTCTAATGGCTGGCCAGAATTAAAAGACGGAGTGCTATCCCAGCTGTACGTAAGGCTGGGGGGCTATTCAGACAGAATGAGACGACAAATTTCAACCAAAGCACCAATGTGTTGTTGCCCAAGGAGAAATACGCGCCTTTTACTTGTACTAGGCCCTTATACTGTTGCTAAACCCTTATTAGGAAATAAATTGGAGGTAGAAGGTTCCGAAGTATTGCTTTAATGTTTTTAAGTAATATGTCCAGGCAGGCAAAATTTATCGCTGGAAAAGGTTGCGTCGCTTTTTAGATGGTACAGGCAGTTCTTGAGTGGGGAGTAGGGGGCAACGGAGCCTCGTGTAGGTAGAGCCAGGATCCTAGATTCCCATCTGCTTTAGCACATCTTCACAAAATCCTCCAAGCTGGATTACCAGAGTTAAGATAAAGCATACTTGCATTTATTTACCTTGCTCGCTCATGTGAAACGAGTTCGTGGCCTGCTGGTCTTGGAGTCCCCCAAGCTCATCACCGTTTGAACCGGAACTATTTGAATGGAAATGTGGGAGATTTCGAAGATTAGAATAAAAGATCTGGAAGTTTAGATCTGGAAACACAGAAACCACTGGTAAACAGGGAACTCATGTTTATGTACCTATGTGTCCTGTGTCAGCGCGTGCTTGTAGTTGCTAGTAGTTTCTTACGCAACAGCGAGAACAACAACGTTTAATCCCCATCTAGGATTAGGGAGTGTGACAGAAAAGCCAATTACATCCCGTCGACAGTAATATCCAGATTTCAAGAGCGATAATGCGGATTCCTCATAAGTCACACCGCTCTCTATATTGTGATTAATAACCATGTATGACTATTATTTAGAGCCGTATAGCCTCCAGCACTACCCAACTGCTGCGAGGTAACCGGAATGGCCAGCTGCCGAGATTTGTCGTAGTACAACTCAGCACGTCCTGTACAGCCAGGAAAGGATCTTCTCCTCTAATATAACTGTATGCAGGCTGTGGCGTGAGTTGTCCAGACATACACATCGATATGGTTGTAATATATATATATATATCTATACAAGGTACCCAGGCGTGGAACCATATAGAGAGGAAAATGACTCATGTCTTGCGTGTTAACCCGCTTGGTATGCTGGAGAGTATGATATAAGCTTGATACGCGAGATCCTTCAAATATTACCTTCCGTTGAAACTAAAACACGATCTAGATAGTCAACCATGTACCTATGTTAGCCCATTCCGATGTCATCATGACTGATCCAGTTGTGAATTCCTGGGCCACGGGCCCGTGCGATGCAGAAAGCGAGACGTGTTGTGAGGTGTGTTGAGGCGTAATGGCCAATAATAGTTGTTGATTGAACGCTACCTCGACTGACTGGACACCATTCCATACCTAGAAACTTGTGGAGAGTTCACTAAGGTGAGTAAAGCCCAGGTCTGGGTGTCATGCACCAGACACTGCAATGGTACCTAGGCTAACTGAAACTGTGATACATTTTATGAGTGTCACAGCTGCAGTACTTACCTGTTACCCGTTCGCCTTCATTGGGTACCGACAGGAAACACCTAACGTTTGCCCCTTACTGCCTGCTCCTAGCAGTCACAGATAGAGTGTGACCTAAGCTACTGGATTCTGAGCCCATGTCACCCTACAATTAAGAAAGAGAAAAAGGGGGGGGGAGGGAGGAAGGAGGGGGGGTTGTACTCCTTACCTACTCTGGCATAAGGTCAACAAAAGAGTTCTGCAAACTTCACTGCTAAATATTGTAGTAAAGAGTGCGAATTATCTGACAACAATTTGACTGAATCATGGATAGGCGGTTTGACAGGTGTAACTGACTAAGGTCTACAGCTTGAGGTTAGGGACAAGGCTGTGACATGACTGCCCAGGGAAAGAGCAGCTATGAAAGCTGCATGGTGGACTCCTTGGTCACCAATGTGACGCAATTCATGTGGTTATCAGTTCCTGCACGCTAATACCGGGCGTCGTAGGTAGGTGTGTGGCGTCCTGGGTTGTGTATTTAACAGAGCGTCTCCACAGAGACAGCCTTACATACATATGCTTCCATCTGCCCAGCCGCCTCACTACTAGTTAGGGAAACCATGGCAATTTAGACAGGGGTTATGTATGGTCGACCCAAACATGGGTATCCTTGGAGCTTTATGCCAATAGACAACTCTCTGGTATTAATCTGATGTCCATTCTTCATTGCACGAGTCTACCTAGGTAGTGCTACCAAGTTGCGGGCAGGAGAAATGTGAATTTGTGAATTAGGTAGGTACATAAGAACGGACATAAGAAGTAAAGGAGCCGTATAGGACCAACCGACACTTCTTACTAGTATCAAGCAAGGAAAAGTGTAGGTAGATGAACATGCTGTGCCACATAGATAACAACCACCTGGCCATCCGACTGGAGACAGGTTCTACTTTATCTGACATGGGAGACTTCAGATTTGCTACGACCTGAGGCGCGCGGCCCGCCTACGAAGCCTGTTGCCGAAAATAATTTCGGGACGGGCGGTAAACACATCATTCAACCCGGTGTCATTCACAAGGTCTCCTGCCAACTTATTCCGGATGTGGTAAAAGGCGTAGTCTGTGACGGGTTTTTGCCTCCCTTGGAAATAGCTGCAGATTTCATGCGATATAAGATTGAAAATCTGCAAGCCCCTTGTATAGTGGATTGCTATCAGTACTAAAATGTTGAGAGAAATTTTTTCTTGTTAAAATCGTTGCCTCTTTTCACCTTTCAAGTGAAGTGACCTGATATGCGACCTTGTTTCAAGACAACGAGTCTGGCTTGGTCCATATCCCATAAGTCCTACCTAATCGGTACCTACATGGGATACCACGATTATTCCCGGTCTTCAGCTTCCGAATTTAGCTTCCTGCAGGAGGCAGCAACTGTCTAATTTAAACTGAAATTAAAAATAAGAGATTATGTGTTAAAATTGCTCAAAATTGCAGGAGTTTGACACCCTTTTTCAGTGTGGTCAATCTCCTAAACGAGGAGTCGGACCATCTCCCGCGAATGCAAATCATACACTTCCAGACCTTCTGAAAGAAACACCCCCTTGTTGACAACAACGGCTAAGGTATAATACAACCATAATCCATGTCAATCAAGAGCAGCATTTTCTTTTCCCTATTAAAGGTATAGCCACGTCACTACGCGAGCCTGTCTATGAGCAATTCTGTTAAGCGTGGGCGGCTAGCGGGAAACGCGATTGTGAGATATGACTTGGTGTTGAAAGCACAGGGATATCGGCAAAAACCAATCACATTCGTGTCATTCATGAATCAAAATGAAGCAATAAAGCGAGAATATAGGAACTTGTAAACAGCAATAGGAGAAGCTCAAGAGATCTCTAGGAAGGGCAAGGTCAAAAGTAAGTCACCACTAATGACTTTCCAGCCGCAGATGCGTAGTGACAAGCTAGTTGCCTAGTTCTTGACTCTTTTACCGAAACATAGGTATTTTGTTTATTTTGATGGAATATTTTGTTGACTGATAAGGCTAGGTTGTCATGCGGAACCGAAACGGGGCCCGTCGGAATAGGACATGTAGGACAACAATGGCCAGGACCCATGCTGCAAAACATCTAGGTAGCCTCCAGTCAGGTGACAATGTTGTTATGGTTGTGTGGAAGGATACCTACTACTTGAGACATACTGCCTTATACATAACTGTACTATATTGCCATCCCTTGTGGGTTTGTATCACCTTATACCCCATGGTTCTATACACACAGCTCTTCTCCCAACAAACCTTTAGATTTTGGTGGTATAGAATATTGCTAGCCCTACTTAGCAGCTGAAGGAAATGTCCGAAGGATTTGTCATTGAGAGTGACTAGCTGCCTGGGTGGATATCAGAGATACTATTATTAGACCATCAAATATTACCAACACTAGGTAGCAGGACGTACGATATAGCTGTTCGAAGGCCTCAACCTAATTTCGACCGCATGTTTATCAGATACCCTGCCAATAAGCCGGTATATAACGTGATAGTGCGATGCAAGGGCTTGGTAGTACCTTTCAGACAGACGCCCTCCCAACCACCGCAAAAAGACTTTCCAAAAATTTTCTACCTCGAGTTGACAGGGTCAAGTAGGCAATATCGATGGATCACGGCACAGACAAGCTTATACCCCTGGAAACCTGGTAAACGTATTTGCCTACAACAAGGGAGGTGACACCTCTCCTGCGCTGAGCTTTATCTGGCAAGCATCTAGATTCCCGCTTCTGGGTATAACGATCATCTCTTAATGGGGCCCAGAAGGGTCTGAATCGAGCTACATATACCGGGAACGGGCTCCGTACGTACCTAGTAGCGTGAATCAGGTCCATGCTTTACCTCCCTCAACATTGGCGTAAGGGGGGGGGGGGGGGGGGGGGGGGGGGGGGTTATATCCGGAAGCCCTGGGGAAACCGCAAAGCATGCCGGACTGACATAGCCCCAACTAGGAAGACCGGCTGCATATATTCGGCCGTCCCGTCAAGCCTCAAGGCGCGACAACGCATCAACAATCCCGGTTCGCGAAATTACGAAACTAGAGAATCCAAGGCCAGGCACCGAGATCGACAGCTTGCGAGACTTAACAGTGTATCTCGCTACAGAGCCGAGAGGGAAACCACACATCAGCAGGTACAGTAGGTAGACACTAAGTAAACACATCCGGTCCGCGAGGTTACCGTAATTAGTACATCTCGGTCCCCGCCGTTCACTGGTTTTTCAGGTGGGATTCGGTGGTAAATTAGTGCTTCAGTGAATGGTGATTAGAGGCTCTCCCCGACTTGGCCACCTGCCTCTGACCTTGGCAGCCTGGTTGGCTTTTCTTCTCTTTCTTTTGTTACACTACCACGCCCTGAATATGTACATATCTGCAAGTCTGGCACGTTGCGTAATCCCCTTATGAGTATGGGGCATGCACGGACTCCACACTACCGCCATCCTAGCTCGAGATCGTCGTCGATCAATCGGCTGATGGATGCTGTTGTAGAGGTCTCCTCCACACACGTTTCTGGCTACAACGTAGAATCTACCCAATAGGAGAGCACCTTTGTATCCAGTGTAGACACACATACCAACTAGCTATTTATGGCTAATAAATGTACCATTTTCTCTAACTGTAGCTTGTATCAATTTATGTAAGTAGTGAGCCTCCCCATCTCCCGGTAGGCATCCATTGAGGTTAGTCATCTCCAAAGTTTTCAAATTACCTACTTACCTACTCTAGGAACTAATAACAACAAGTCACACTGATTCAAGATTTATTGTAGAAACTCATAGATTATACTTAGTGTAGCTTCTATAGAGGAGTAAACTCACAAGCTTAGAACTATCTTTTACGGTCTATTTCTATTCCCTGGACTGCTTCTCTTCTCGGGCTTATCAGATATCTGATATACCTGGGAGGAGTACCTACCTACCTGTGCATACCACCCATACGTCTATACCCAGTGCTGATCAAGAACTATAATCGAAGATCGATAGACCCGTCCGGAGATTGTCATCTGCGCGTCATGCCCCAGGGGTAAAAAAAAACATTTGAACGAGGAAACGGGGGGGTGGCATGGAATTTGAGGGGCTCCGATGTCACTGTTTTGCCCTATCTACCTAACCCTGTATCATTTGGAACTAGATTTGCTAGGCGGGCTCATCCTTGCGGCAGTCTTCACGCGCGCAGAGGGGAATTTCACAGCTCGTATTGGACTGGAGGTTATAACATTATGCTTGGCCAATTGGTCTATGCTGAGTGTGCGTTGACTTGCTATTTTTCTATATCGGAACCCTAATAATAGACCATTCTCCCTGGCTGCCTCCAGTCCCCAGTTGATAATAAAACCGACCAATACTACGAGGTATCATGGCCGCTGTTGTGGATTTTAATTCGATGCCCCGGAAATTTGGAGTATCGCCAGGAACATGCTTCCTCTTCTGCTCGTCCCTCTTGGTAAGGTGGCCTTAGGAATCCCTGTGGTCTGCCCACTTTGCGGCTCTTCTCTCTTCTCTGGCGTGTTCTGTGGGTTCGTCCCATGGGTTGGGGTTTCTTGTCGGCTGTCCGTGTTGGGTGTCGTTTCCGGGTGGGACATATTTGACAGGTATTGAAGAACCTAGATAGAAGTTCAACGAGTAAGTTTGAGTTTCAATAATCAATGGTCAAACCCGGCTGCGAAGGAATAACACTTGTGAAAAGGGGTGTGTCAGGTTTCGTTACCTTAAGACGAGATGTTATTTCTCTAGCTTCTCTTCGGATCCCTTAGGTTTAAAGTAAAGTTATGGGAAAGCTGTATGTCTATCGTGTCTTCTGTAGGACTGATGGAACTGATGGAACTCAGAACTGGAATCACAAGGCGGAAAGAGACGATATTTATATACCCACGATCCAATCTAGCTCATACACCGCTTTCCTCGATCAGACTCAGAGAAATTAAACGTAGTAGCAATACAGGACGTATAGCGTCTCAGCGAGCTGTAGAGCAGGGATAAACACCCTTCTACCAAAGTAAGGCACCCTTATAGCCACCAATACCGTCGCCATGATAATACCCACTTCTCAACTCAAAGAGACTTCTTAGATTGCTACCTCTCTCGCGTACATGTAACCCCCTTATTTCCGTATCAGTCTTGTCCCTGAAATCTTCCCCGTCGCTTCACGTCTTCCAAGCTAGGGTGACTCAGGTAGCCTACTTGAACGCGTTTAGTATGTACGCACAGCAACAAATGGGGAATTGGAGAAAAGGGGGTAAAGGGGAAGGGGGGGGGGGGGGGATATGCGTACACGACGAAACCCGCTTGGATGTGTATGTACCTAGGTGTGACCGCCGCAAGACTACATCACGTCTCCTATACACGTCACTATACCGGGAGGCGGTGCTTGCGTCCCACCAAGATAAGTAAGTCGCTGAGTTGTTGAATTCTGTTGAAAGCTCCTCGGCTCGTTACCCCGTGGACTATTACGTAGGTGGACTGTGCTGATTTGGCCTTTGGCATACCGAACATAAAGGCTTGAGTGGGTTCCAGCCCCCCCTCCCCCCTATTTTGAGGCCTATGCTCATGAGCATGGTAGCCGGCTCGGGTCAAGCAACCCCCCTCCCGTAGCCTTTACCAAGAGCGCATTGGCAGGATCCTCGACAACTAAATGATGATAAGAGACTTTATCTCTATCCCTGCCAGCTACGAGAAGAGTTCAATTGACCGAGGCGTATTCGTATTTCTTTTCCTTTCGAGGTTTCGCTTCAGCGTGTTTTGGGGAAACCCTATCACGTTCACCACGATCTGTAAAAACGGTCTCTACCTACATATCCGTTTAAAACCCTAGGAAACCTCTCGCTTCTGTAAAAGCTTCTGTTTTACCATGTTAACGTTTCTCTGAACTAGGTATATAGTAACTCACGACTGTTCGTCCGATTATCATGATACAAGCTCATTTAGTCTCTGTAAGTATCCTCCGACATGACCTTATCAGCATTGCTGCTCCCGTCGGGTACCTTTTAAATCAATTTTCGGAACCCCGAACCATAGATTCCACGACTACCCTTTCCATTACCAGGTCAATCCAACCTCAGGTTGATTGAAGGCATATGATGGCCACGTAGGGTCGTATACATGGCTAGGTGGGCTAAGGCGCCGCTTCATACTTGCGGAAAGTCCCCGTGTTTTCTGTGGCAGGATGATAAGCAACCATGAAGACGGAAAACTATCATCACCCCATTCTCGTTTTCCATTGTCATCCTACTTGGTCTAAGTGGTTGCTAACCATGGTAGGTTGGCATGAAGACTGAGGTTGTCGTGCGAAGGGATGCATGAGGTTGCAGAGAAACACCAGCACGTTATATTTCCCCTGTCCCCAGCTCCTGCGGTTACCTATGATGCACCTTGCATGCATCTGACAGGAGTACGGTGATGTGGGGTTCTGCCCTAGATTGGGGCTGGAAGCTCGGAGGTAGATCCTGTTTGGATCTGTCCACTTTTTTACGGGATATCTAAAAGTATGGGTCCTCCGTCACGAACAGATCCTATAATATAATAATCCCACCCTGTGAGAATAGGGTAGACCATCCCTAGACTTAGGTACATGTATACCACTCGACATCGCGGGGTTGCTGCAACCCGTATGATTAGCTCGGCAAGTATGGTGAACCTAAGGTCTGGGCACTTGGATAGAATGCTCTATTATCATCTTTCATGATGCTAATGTACCTATAACTACTATACTACTGTCCTAAAGGATCCACCATATGGTAGTAGTATATCAAGTATTTGGGGTGATTAATAGCTACACACCATCCATATAGTTCAATTGTGAGATATAATGTGCCTGGACACTTCCTCTACGTTATAGGCTGTCTTTTGCAGCCTTTTCAACCCCCTTTTCAGCTCAAAACGAGCTTAGGACCAATGACATCGAAGCCGATACTCAAACTGGAAACTCGAGTATGCGTGGCTCAATTACGAATGTGGCATAGTGGAGTTGAATATAAGTTCCATGAAGGTCAACTGAGTGTAAAAATTCCCACAAGCGAAAACATTCCATCATGTTCGGTAACATCACATAGATGGATTCTGGTTGTCTAGTATGCTGACCCCTATTTCGCACTATTAGCGCTTTCTATGTTCGCAGCCATCATGATGATGTGATACCTGGGACAGTGATGCATATTGATACATTAATACACTTGTCTTTCAAGTCAGTGCTGCACCAGAGCTGCATTCATACTGCTAACCTATTTCAATAATTCTCGTTGATAAGGTGACATTTCCCCTTCAAATATTTCTTCTTCAAGTTGTACAGCTTTTTTTTTTTACTTACTAGTTGAAGTCTCGCCAGAGAAGGACTTATGGTTAGGTAGATACACCAATAGGTAGTAAGCAAAACACATAGGTACAGCACACTATTGACAGTAAATTTGAATACACACTCTCTCTTTATCTAGGTAGTTGGGCATATATCAGAATTTATCGCTTAAGGTGCCTACGTAGACAAACCAATAAGCATGTCAATAGGATTTCCAGTTCAGGTTCTATGCCTCTCTAGCTACGGCTGACCCCCACTGTACCTGATCTAATGGAACCATCAGCATTGGATTCACTAACCCAATAGGGTTGCCCTTTGGTATATGAGCATATCAAACCTCAAGCCATATACCTTGCATGAGGTATTGGCATAAACTTCGGAACGATACCCTGAAATGGGATTGATTGGCCAAGGAAGGCAGCAGCAGTAAGGGAGGTTGGGACACCAAGTATCCACAGTATTTGGTGTAGTATCACCAGTTTTGGAGCACAGAATAACCAGATCCAAGTCACACCGGGCCAATGACTAGGTAGCTAATACCAAGTCTATTGTTAAAGGGATGCTGCCCCTTTGTCCTCGTCAATATGTACACTGTTCGTTTTGTCTCACCACCTTACTTCCTCGCGGCTGCAACGGGTTCCCACGCTGTCACCTTCGCCTTAGTACTGCATAATAGGGAGTTAGTCAGCCCCTATGTAAAGAATATCCGCGCTCAACGTGACGTACGTGTTGTATGGCCTGTATGCGCCCCTGGTCATGGTATAGTTAGGGATCGTCTTCGCATCGGTATCTTCCCACGCTCGTCGCTTATATGCCAGGAGGGAATCCTGGGTGGGCGGCTTGTCCACGGCGTAAGAAATCCAGGCGTGCCAGCCCGGCTCGATATGGGAACTGCGTACCAGCATTAGTCGAAGCTACGACGTATCCGGGACCTGCATCTGCATGTACGTACGCATCGAAGTCGTGCACCTTGTAATCAACCCATCTTGTGCGGACTATCACAGATCGTAAGCACCTCGCAAAGTTCGGAGGTTGTAATGGTAGACTACGGCTACGTACGTGGCAATTCCTCGGTGTTCTCGAAGTACTTGTTGCCGAACCGGTCTGTTCCAATCAGAGTACCGGCCTTGGTATCGCCTACGGTAGGTTAGTAGTCGGTCGTCTCGGGGCGGGGGCTCAATGGTTCGTATGGTTCGGCCGTACCGATGTACTATTCGGAGGTAGGTGCTATATCAGTATGATGTGTTTGTCGATGGCGTAGTTAGAGGTCCGACATACTTGCATTTGGTGCCATGCATCCTGTCGCATCAAGTGTTAGCGGGAATTACAAGATTCGACAAGGCATCGGGTATCTTCGCACCTTGATGCCGACTTTCCAGAGATTGGTAAGGGATCTTGTGATGGTAGACATGATGGGCGAAACTCAAGTTGCTCGGGTTCCGCCTCTCTAAAGTTGGAGGAGGAGGAAGAAGAAGAAGAGGAGGGAGGCAAGAGGCTTGTCTTTTCCAGTGATGATGTTAGTTAATGGATGCTCCCGGATTGGATCGAATCGACATGACCGTGGCACGGTCCACCTTGACATGCGAATGGGAATGAGGTAACGGTAGAATATCGGATTATCTAAGATAGAGTTTCTAGTAGTACAACTTAGAAGTTAACCTAAACTCTTATCGATCGAGACCCCTGCCATTGAAAACTCCGATAACTCTACCTATCTACACTAACGTTAGCTGCTCTGGTCATATGTAGATATGTAAGGTTAGTTAGGTAGTACCTAGGCACCTAGTGCCCGTAGCTCTAAAGTTGTAGGGCTACAAGGTATTTTATTTTGTCTTTTATTCAACTTTCCAAAGTTCATGCCTTGTACTTCAGTATTCCTTTTATCATGCGATTATTTCATAAACAACAGTCATGATGATTGCGAGAGGCACCGCAAGGTGCTGCCAGAAGCTGCGGCCAACCTTGCCCCGTCATGTTAGCTCAATAGGCCGCCATGGCCAACCATGCCGTCGACACTATACGACGCCGGCAAGCTCTGCCCCAACCACGAGCTCAGCCAGCTCTGCGGCGTTACTGGCGCCCTTCGTGAACGAACTAGATAGAATCGCACCGTCTTTCCAGATAAATGGCTCTCAGATACAGATTATTAAGACGCCCGCCGATTTCTACGATACCCTGAAGGTGCGCAGTGGCCCGGGTCATCACCATGGGAGAGGTCCGAGAAGGAGACTGACGATGGTAGGCTAGGATACGCAATGCGAAGAAACGGATTTTCCTTTCGACACTGTATATCGGTAAATCCGAAAAGGATCTGGTATGTTTCCATTCGCTGCAGTGTATACTTGAGCACCAATATTGACGATATCTGAGATTGTAACACTGCAAGAAGCACTGCGCGCAAATCCCGAGCTCAAGCTGAGCATTCTCACAGATGCCCTGCGCGGCACCCGGGAGGCTCCCGAGCCGTCTTGTGCATCTTTGCTTGCGCCTCTCGTCGCCGAGTTTGGTGCAGATCGCGTCGAGATCCGCATGTACCACACCCCCAACTTGACGGGCCTTCGCAAAAAGTACATCCCAAGGCGCATTAACGAAGGATGGGGCTTGCAACACATGAAGCTCTATGGCATAGACGACGAAATCATCCTGTCAGGGTATGGAAATCTCCGTATGAGGAGAGCAGCAACAGCAGCAGCAGCAGCAGTAACAGGACAAGACTGATATCTCGTAACCTAGTGCAAATCTCTCCACCGACTACTTCACGAACCGCCAAGACCGTTACCATTTGTTTACCTCGAGTGAAGTCACTCACCACTTTTGGAAGCTTTATCAAGGCGTTGCATCACTCAGTTTCCTCGTAGAGCCATCCAAGACTGAGGCGGCAGGCTTTTGTCTTCAATGGCCCTCAACCAATGCAGCACCGTCTCCCTTGGAACACCCTACACAATATATCTCACAAGCTACCGGCGTCATAAATAGCTTGATCACCCTGAAACAGCCTCCGGGAGATCCTGAACTACGGACTGACACCACACATAGCCCAAAAGACACGACAGTCTATATGCTTGGACAGCTTTCGCAACTGATGAAGCCGGATACATCAACGGAACTGCCAGCCATCACGCATATCCTCAAAACCCTAGCTGATCCTCAGTATTCGGGTTCTTCATGGACCTTTACAGCCGGGTATTTCAACCCAGCCCCGTCGCTCACCAATCTGCTGCTTTCAACAGCTTCTCAAAACAACACCGTGATTACGGCATCGCCATATGCCAATGGGTTTTATCAGTCTAAAGGTGTCTCCGGATTGCTACCCGACGCATATACTCTGCTTGCTAGGCGTTTTCTGCGCGCAATTCACGAGCGAAAGCGCGATTCTGCCATTGTGCTCAAAGAATGGCGAAGGGGCACAGTCGGAGAACCCGACGGATGGACCTACCACGCCAAAGGCCTTTGGATAACTCTCCCTAACGACACTAGTCCATCGATGAGTATCGTTGGAAGCTCGAACTACACAAAGCGAAGCTATTCTCATGACCTCGAAGCGGGCGCTTTGATAGTGACCACCAATGATAACCTTAAGAGTAGACTGGGCGAGGAACAAAACTGGCTGCAAGAATATGCGAAACCAGTAAACCTGGATGACTTTGCCACAAACGAGCGGAGGGTGGGATTGAAAGTCCGCATCGCAATGTGGATAGTGAGTCTGGTTGGAGGAGCGCTTTAAGTGTCTATTCGCCCGGAAAGCGATCAGGAGAAGGACGATGCTCAAGACCTATTTCAATTTCCGTCATTTCACAATCGCCGAAGACTCCTTGACTTTGCACATCTATCGCCTCATATCCTCAAATTAGATCACGCAACATCGCAGATGGTCTTGGCAAGATCTTATCCGGAGGAACCCATCAATTCAACAATTCTGTTCTGATTTGGGACGTGGAGGGCCTGCTTCCGTTTCTCATCTCGCTTCAAAGATACCCGTTTTAGATTTAATAATAAACATCCAACATGCCGTGCGGCTTTTTCGGATCAGGTAGGTACGCCAATGAATTCTCTTCTAGCTGCCTTCCTGTGCCTTGGAGGAGAAAATGAATCCGAAATCTCTTCGCCTACGCATTTTCTAGTACCCAGCCTTCCATCCACGTATTACCCTTTTAGGCTAGGAGACGGAATGTTTGCCTCATTGTTCATGCCCATGCCTTCATATAATATATAAGCTGAGGACCATCAGAATCCAACCCGGGCCACTTACGCGGGATTCTATAAGAAACTTGCGGTTAACTCAGCATAGTGCAGAGTGGCGCCGGTGCTCTGACTTTCTAACTACCAATACAGAGGGGAAATGTTCAAGATGAAGCCCTGCTTGTCTCTTCTCGCATCTATCCTTTCCACTGCTTCGGCTACGATTTATTATGCCGGGGTGGCGGAATCTGGTGGTGAATTTGGAGTCTGGAGTGCCGATGCTACACCCGGGACCGGCCTACCCGGCACTTTTGGTGTCGAGTACCAGTTCATTGACGAGGCGGGAGTTGACGTACATGTCGACCAGAACCATCTAAACCTCTTTCGCATTGCTTTCTTGCTTGAGCGCATGTGTCCGCTGGATACAGGCCTCGGCTCGATCTTCAACGAAACGCATTTTGATTACTTTAAACAGGCTGTCGACTATGTCACCATCACAAAGGGAGCCTATGCAATACTGGACCCGCACAACTATATGCGATATAATGACCCGAGCTCACAGCCGTACTCTGGTAGTGTCATCGGGAATGCATCGGACCCGACAGCGGCGACGACTGAGCAGTTCGGCGAGTTCTGGGGCGAGCTAGCAGGACGATTCGCCGACAACGAGAGGGTCATATTTGGGCTGATGAATGAACCCCATGACATGCCATCGAGCCTGGTGCTGGAAAACAACCAAGCGGCGATTGATGCGATCCGCGCTACCGGTGCCGAGAATCTCATCATCATGCCGGGCAACAGTTGGACAGGAGGCCACGCATGGACAGAGGGTTCGGATCCTAGTAGCGCCATCATGTACAAATTCCATGATCCACTCAACAACACGGCGATTGACATTCACGAATACCTCGACGTGGACTACAGCGGGAGCCATAGTGAGTGTGTTAGCGATCCGGCAACCAATCTAGCAGCTTTGACGGAGTGGCTGAAAGTATGTCAAGTTTCATACATAACCCCCCTTGTTTGAGTCTATATTATAAGTGCCTATTATAAGATTGAGTTGACTCGTTTGCTGACCATCCGTAAATCGAAACGTACGCAGACCTACCAGTTAAAGGCTCTCATCACCGAGTTCGGTGGACACAACAATACGGGCTGCGATGACATGCTTGCGGACATGGTCAATTACATGGCCGAGAACGACGAATACATCGGGTGGACTGCGTGGGCAGCAGGACCGTTCTGGGGTACGAACAGCCCCTGCTGCACCGACTCAGCACAGCTTGGCAGTCTCGAACCCGGCAGCACGGCGGCCGGTGGTAGTCCTGGTTTGTACGAAACCGTCTGGCTCAAGGTTTTACAACCTCTCGTCCCCAGCCAGCTGCAGTGGAGCGGCAAGGCGAGTGTTGAAGGCGGGGAACTGGTTGCTTTTCCCGCTTAGATGTTCTTAGATACCGGTAATTCATGTTATGGCAAACATGATGCCGGAGAGTTTGTTTCGAATGGTACACTATCGTGAACTAGAGAGATGCAATTTGAGCCGACGACTACTTAGGTAGTGCTGCAAAGATACACAATAACAATCCAAAGGGCCCTTGACTATCTACTCCGGTTTCGACTGTCTATGTACTTTAACGCAATTGATGATTTTCCCGAAAGATCTGATCGGGTGATCGACGAAAGCTACACTACTAGCACACTGGAAACCAAAGAGCCGGGGCGCATCGCAATAAGCTACCGCAGCGGATAGCTATAATCCCGTTGCAATGGTGGGCGCACTGGCGTTTTGTAGTTCACGGATGCTTGCACATCCGCCTCCCTCTGCCCTGTTGCGTCTCCACATACCTCAACCCCCTACCGCGTCTCATACCCAGAAACATGAGTTAGGCGAGTAACAAATAGCTGGCACGAAACAAACTGCCTTCACTGACTTACATAACCTAGTCCGGTCCACTACCTAGACAGGGCAACACTCCCCGTCAGCTCGACCAAACTTGAACAAATAGAGCCATGGTAGCGAGCCCGAACGATGATGGGCCTAGGTAGGTCTACCTACCTACCTACTATGTTGGCTCCGGTGAATATCCTCCCGGAAACAGAGTGTTCCGTTTCAACGGCCCGCGCTAGGTGCCAGTGGTCGATCCAATCGGAGCTGTATTCTTCTGATACGCGGATGGGAAACGCCACAGCTTGGCTTCCGTTGTGAGAACCCGTGTAAGATGATACCTCGTAGAGAAGACAGGCCGGCAAGCCAAATACATCATAAAGAATCAATCCTTCGGACTAACAGCCTCAGGTTAGACTTTTGTCTATAACGTAGTTGACCAAGGAGAACTGTCAACAAATCAATATCAACCGTCAAACCCATCCATCTAATAACTGTCGACATATTCCTTGATATTCCTCTGGTTGCCAGTATATGGTGGAAAAGTGCATCTTCCGCTAGCACCACATTGACTAGAGTCTTATAACCTAATCTCAAGCCGAGCCTCGATCGAAAGCCGCCAGATTCGTGAAGAGTCTCTCTCTCGAGTGCCAAACACGGTATAAACTAAGCCGGCACTATCGCATCACACACCTGTCATCCATCATACTATACCATACTATACTAGAGTCTCCGCAATCTAGTGATAGCGCCACTAGGAGATCTGCTTATTAGTACATAGCAGCACTTGCATAGGCTGCTGTGGCTTGCCATATTGGGTTCGGTCACACGCATAGCCGTACGATTTCTTCGCCGGGGTTTGTCCTAGCTGTTGCATGTGGACTGGAGGGACTATTTGCCAATCCATCAAGATGCCTGCTTCGATGTTTGCGTACATATTGCTCAGGGTGGCAGCCCAGGTAGGACTGGAGCCCAGCCACCCGTCATCCTCATCTTCGTCCTCGTCCTCGTCGCGAGACTTCAGTATACCTTGGTTTCCAATACGATCACCCGACGAGTCGAGGATGCGCGAGAACACAGCTTGGGGTTCTAGGCGGACAAGATCGCTGCCCACGCTGCTCCTCCCCGTGTTGGTTGCGGCGGTGGTCGGCCTGCTCGCCTCTGCCCACCATACCATGACCCGGGAGTCGTCGGCGATACCAGGCGCAGAGATGTGCATCTCCCACGACGGCCCGAATCCGCTCGCACAGCAGCATCCGGATCTCATCAGCGGCACCCTCAACGGCACGGTCCTGATCGTACCGATACCGTTGAGCCAGGCCCGCGAGCTCATCCCTAGCGACTACGGTATCGCCGAGGCCGCCTACCGCTCGCTGCTCCCCTCGTTCCCCGCGGGAATGTACCCCATGATGGCGCAGATCGTGCACGATCACGACATCCAGTTCCCCGCCTACAACGCCTCGCTACCCGACTTTTCCGTAAGTACCTTATCTACGACCACCCCCCGCATCCTCTGATCATAGTTCCTAACCCATCCACCAGCGCGCCTCCTTCGAGTTCCCCTTCGTCGACGTCCTCGGCACGGGGCACAGCTCCTTCCGGTGGGCGGGCAGCTTCCTGATCTCGGCGTCGAACCCGCTCGCGATCGAGGGGTCGCGCACATTCGGCATGTCCGCCGCCGCGGCGTCCTTCGACCCGCCGTGCGACGCGTACGCGGCGCGGCCCGACGGCACGACCTACGCGCACTCCGTCTCTGCTTCTCAGGAGGAGGAGAGGGAAAGCTACATGACGCTCGAGACGCGGCCCGACGGCGCGGCCCCCTACCCGCTCGACTTCATCGCCAACGTCACCAACCAGCCCGTGTTCGCGGGCGACGCGCACAAGTGCGACTACTACCGCCGCGTCTTCGACACGCCCCTGGCCCGCCGCAGCCCCCCCGTGCCGGTCCGCGGCACTGTGCGCGCTGCCCACCTGAAACCCTTCCGTGGCGTGGAGGCCTGGTCGGCGGGCGTGCATGGCTGGAGGCTTGCTACTGGGTTCTTGGAGCCGCCGGCGACGGAGGAGTGTAGGTAGATAGATGGGATTGCTGTTTTTCGATGGGGTAGGAGAGGGAAATAAATAAATGGATGAATGGGGGAGAAGGGGTGTGGTTGAAGGTTATATTATACCCGAGTTGTTTTAAGGTGGATAGGATTACCGGACTGACTAAGGTTAGGTTACTAAGGTACATAGGTGGGATGGGGGGAAAAGGGGGGGTGGGTGAGGGGGGTTCATTGGCGTCGATTACTGGGAGGCTTTTTGGTTCAAAGAGTTTGATGATATCCTCGGCTTTATTTTTTTTCTTATACTTTTTTTTACATACCTTACATCCTTTTTAATGATTTACGATATTACGCTTCGGATTACATCACAGTTATCATCTCCTTATGTGAAACCCAGAGGGTTGGTTTACCCCTTAAGACTGTTAGTAATATTTAGGCGTGAGTAGGTCCAATGCCACTTGGGCCTTGACTACATAGAATTTTCACTGATAATATCCACTACCCAGGAATGTAGCGTAGAGAGCGTCGACAGCGCGGGCACGTGGCAACAAGATTTTTTTTTGGTGGTTACGTCTACCTACTGAGAGTTCTATCTCTAGGTTACTCTATTCTATTAGGTATTCCTAAACTTCCAACAGCAGACCAAGGAAGACAAGATGAATGCAAGAGTAACGGGGGTGCCCCCTACTCCGCATAGACGAGAGCCTTGACGGCAGAGAGCTGAAGCCAAGTGCCTAAGTCGACCTAGTGGTTATCCCGAGGGCCTGGAGGGCCATTAGTGCCACATCCGCTAAACGTCTGCAATGCGACATAAGCAATTTAACATAAACAATTTAATATAAGTAATTTAATATAAGTAATTTAATATAAGCAATTTAACATAAGCAAAATATTATTGTATAAAAATAATTATATAAATAAATTAATTATATATTTATATATTATTAAATTTTAATTTTTTATTATTATATAAATAATAATTTTTATTTATTTAAAATATTATAAAAAATGTTTAATAAATATATAAAATATTAATATTAATAACGTTTATTTATTTATTTATTATATAAAATATTTTATATATATTTAAATAATAATAAAATTATTAATTAAATTATTAATAATATAAATAAATTAATAATTTAATATTAATTAAAAATTTTAATTAAATAATAATAATAATAATAATAATAATAAATTAATTATAATTTAAAATTTTAAAATTTTTATAAAATTAATTAAAAACTTAATTATTAATAATAACAGTTTATTATATATATATTAATATAATAATTATAAATATATTATATATATATATATATTAATTAAACTTTAATTAAAAATAATTTTAAAAAATATATTTAAAAAATTATTATATAAATTAAAAAATAAATTAATAGTTTTAAAAATTATAATTTATTTTAAATTATTAAAATTATAAATAAAATAAATATTAAAAAAGCGTTATAATTATAAAAAAATTATTTAATAAAAATATAATAATTATTTTTAATAATATAAAAAATTAATATATATAAAATATAAAATAATTAAAAGTTTTTTAAAAAATATATAATTAATAAATAAAATATATATAATATTATAATAAATAATAGTTTAAATATAAAATAAATATAAAAAAAAACCGAAAATATATTTATTTTTATATAAAATTATAATAAATTAAAATAAATTAAAATTAAAAATTAATATTATAATTTTATAATAAATTTAAAATATAAAAGCTTAAATAATTTTTATATTATATATAAAAAAAATTACGTAAAAAAAAAAAAGTTTTTTATACGTTATAATAAATGTTAAAAAATATAAATATTTTAATTTTTTAATAAATAAATAAATAATTAATGCATAAAATATATAAATATATTTAATTAATTAATATTAAATAATAAAACTAATAAATAAAATTATAATAATTAATTAATTAAAATTAAATTAATTAATATATAATAATAATAAAAGTTTTTATAAAAATTATTAATTTTATAAATAATTAAATTTAAAAAAAGTTTAATTTTTTATAAATATTTATAAAAAAAATTTTTTAATTTTAAATTTAATAAAATATTAATATATATTATAATATTTACGCGTAATTAGCTATATTTATATAATTAAATATATTTTATTAAAATAATAATAATATTAAAAAATTATATATAATTAAGTTAATTATATATTTTTTTTATATATATAAAAATTAAAAAGTTAAATAATTAATTAATTAATTAACTATATAATTATAATTAAAA